>OX359288.1:12788887-13988887 GCA_947179395.2 Pulicaria dysenterica
TTACTGAGTCTCGTGGGAAAAGCGGTACTCGCCTGGAGTCTTCACTAGGCAGATACGCCACTCGTGTCTTTCGGTCTGTAACCAACACCTAACACAACATATCAGACCTGGTTATCACTTACACCTAGCACATTCAGGTCGAAACACAAGTTAAACAAGCTGTAAGGGTTGGACCCCTGCTTGCGACCGCAAGGCAATGCCTTACGTTCGCAAGGCCCCTACCAACATCCCTTACGGTCGCAAGGCTACCCCTTGCGGCCACAAGAGGCCTTTTCCATAAACCGATGCCTACGACCACAAGGGTAATCCCTTTTGCCCGCAAGCATGGTTCCAGGGTTGGTTACGATCGTAAGTTATGTACCTACGCTCGCAAACCTCATTTCCTTCGCCCGTAGGCGGTAAACCAACGACACAGACCCTAACGGTCGCAGGTACCATTGCCTACGGCCGCTGGAACATCAAAAAAGGCTTACGATGCATGACTCAACCCTTGCAATCGCAAGGACTACAACACCCCCTTACGGTCGCAAGGCCCCTCGACGCGGAGTTCTTCGACCCTATTTCACGACAGCTTCTGCAACACTCATTTTAATCATCTAAATCGACAGAAACTCGATAACAAACACATTTTGACACAGCCACTAACACAATACTCATCAAAACACCACCAAAATGGTGTTTCTTCTTCATGAACACAAAAACTAAATTTAACAATGAAAACACTTACAAAGAGATGAAGTAGCAGCTGATTAAACACTGAAATCAGTTACTAAACTCACCAAAATTCACTTCCCTTTGATTCTCTCCTTCAAAAGTAGAAAGGATTGAGTGTGTGTATGTGTGTATCGAATGTTTGTGTGTGTGCGTAAGTGTGTGTTTTGTGTGAAATCAGGGAATAAGAACCCCTAGAGAACCGCCTTTGGTTCCTTTAATTAAACACGAGGTATTTTGTTCCCCTTTTCAACTTACAACTTGACACACGCTATCCCGTTTCAACTAACGGGGATATCTACTAAATCATAACGCGTAACAGTTTAACACTTTATCACTTTTACTCATTTACGACAATATTTCACGCGATCACATTTTATCCACACTTAACATCAATTTATAACTAAAACACTTCGACTTAAGTCAAAGTACAACTACTCATGCACAAGGTACAAGCCTACACAACTAGGCCCAATTTCAGGATGTTACACACACACACACACACACACACACACACACACACACATATATATATATATATATATATATATATATATTCACATAACAAAAATTAATATATATATATATATATATATATATATATATATATACACACATATATAATAAAAGTTTTAAATAATAAATATTTTGGTATAGATAATTATAATTAAAAACATATTTTGAAAACAAATTAAGTATTAATAAAAAATTAATAATTAAAAAAATTAATATATGAGTTGAACCCAAACCAAACTCGAGATTATGAAAATTCTTGTGAACTGAGCTCAAATTTAAAAACAAGTTCAAAACGAGCTCGAGCTCTCGTTAATACTTAATACCCCTAATCACTCTTTGAATATAAATGACCTATCCAATTAAGCAAATTGAATTCGATGGTTTGATTTACAACCACGAAAAATATAAAAAAAAAGTCAATTTAATTCATAAGTTTAACTAAAATTTGAAAAATAATTATTTGTTAAACAACCGATCTCTAAGATTTTACGGATAATTAACAAGGACAAACAACTTGAAATTTAAATGAACTTTGACTAAGCTATCCTTTTATATAATCAACTTTAATTATTATTATTTTTTTAAATAATACAACAAATTTGCTTATTTCTTCCATTGTATACAACATGTAACCTAAATTATAGATGCATGTTAACTTTTTTTTAAATAGTTGTTCTTAATGTGTACATGACTTCATGTTGTTGGTGTTCTTTGAATCCAAAAATCCAACCTAGAATAAAGATGAACCTAGAAATCAAAGATCGAGTAAATCAAACTCATTGCATGGTCAGGACCCATGGTGGGATTTAGCCATTGGAAGTCAATGGGGTGTTCAAAATGGCCTTCATTTCTTCTCCTGCAATCAAGACGCCATCATAACTTTCTTCAACACCAGAACCATTCTCCTACATTGAGATACTGTCAAATTCGACTTTCTTCTGCTACAATCAAGACACCAACAAAACTTTCTATAACAATGGAAGCTTTCTGCAATCAGAGCTTTCAGCGAGACAATCAAAAATTTCAGTCTGCAAACGAAGCCTTAAGCCATTGGAGCTTTCTAAGGTTTACTACTGCAATCAAAGCTTTCTGGGATTTGTTGCCGCTCTAGGTAATGTACAATCAAAGCTTCCGGTGAAGCTTTCATTCATGTTCAATTATCAAATTTAATGTTCATGCTACTTCTAGTTCTTTTACAATTTATGGGTTTAGTGTATGATTTATTGTGCTTATCAACCATAACATTCATATTTAGATTCAAGTTCAATTCTATGTGATAACAAATTATCTTTAAAAAATAACTTGTGAACTTCTTAATAGAAACAAAGTACAAAATCGCTAATTTAATATACACTGTTACTTTACCAAAATGAATGTTTCATCTTCTTTAACCACCAACCGAATACATATCTATAACACCCCAAAATGGGGCCTAGTTGTAACAAGTTGTACATGTAGCTTTGTTAGTTGTACTTTGACTTTAATTGGTGTTTTGTTATTAAATGTAATATACTTGTTGTCAAATGGCGTTCTATGTGTTAATTGGTGTTAATTGTGGATAAAAATATGGTAAAATGAAAAGAGTCATAAGCTGACCAAGTCAATAAATAGTTGAACGGTTTTAGATAATGGTTCCAAAAATATCTCCGTTAGTTGAAACGGATAAACCTAAGTTGTGTTTTAAGTTGAATAGAAAAACAAAATACCCGTGAGGGGGTATTAAGTTACATAAGGTCGGCCTAAAAGCCGTCCTTATCCCCTGAGATGAACCATAACACACGTTCATACATACATACACACGTTTGAACACACACACACAAACCCTTTTCAAATTGAAGAAGGAAGCCAAGATAGATTAATTTGGAAGAGGTTTAGAAGCTGGAATTGAGTATCAAATTTGTTCTTGTTGAGCTTGTTCATCATCTTTTTGTAAGTTTTCGTATTAAACCTAGTTTTGAGTTGAAGTGATGAAAGAACCTATTTTGATGGATTCAAGTGGGTTTTGGTATTGATTTTATGTCAAATACATGTTAGTAAGTTCATATATATGTTAGAAATGATGTATAAACGCGCTTGAACAGAGCAAGAACCCACTGTAACAGGGGTCCTTGCGATCGCATGGAAAGGCTTTGCGATCACAAGCATGTTCTGTAGTCCATGCGGTCGCATGGGAAAGCCATGCGGTCGAATGCATGTCTGAAGTTCCTTGCGATCGCATGCATGGGTCTTACGATCGTAAGGGGGTTGTTGTCATGATTTACCGTCTAAGGACGAAGGAAACATACTTGCGGTCGTAGGTACATAACTTGCGATCGTAAGCCCCCAAGATACCACCCTTGCGGTCGTATGGTTAAGCCTTGCGATCGTAAGCTGGGATGGTTTGGGTAGGACACATGCGATCGCATGGATATCCCTTGCGATCGCAAGGGAGGGGGGGTTTAAGATGACCCTTGCGACCGCATGGCTATGCCTTGCGATCACAAGCTGTGTTGATATGCTGACACTTTGTAGTCTTGTATTTTAATCCTCGTTCATTGTCGTTGATTGGTGTTTAAGCCTAAACCTATTGCGTTAGGTGATTCGGAGGACTCCGGGGATTCCCAACATTATATTTGCCTCCTGTAATCTCGAGGTGAGTACCGGTTTCCCATTAGTCTCGGTAGGTAAGTTATCTGTTGTACTTGTTGACACGTGATTGGTGTTTTGATACGTGAGACACGAGGTATGCTATAATATGTTGTACTCGCATGTTGATTCACTAGTATGAATATAAATTGTTGTGATTATATGCGCGCATGAATTGGATCCTAAGTGGATCAGCTATTTGTTTATGAGATTTTGTCCGGACACTGACGGGTGAACGATTGAGGTCAATCAGGTAGACTGGTGATGATCTGGCTGGGTTCCCAGGGTCCCTAGGGACTATGAAATGGGAAATTAACGGTACTCAGGAGTATACGCTTGGGTATGGCTCTGCAGGCCGCCGTTCCTTGATGGAATTGGGTTCTTTGCTTAGGCTGGAACCAGTATGATAGAGTGCGCTACGTGGACTGTTCTTCGCTCCCCCACTGGAGCAATTGGTTGCGGTTGATTCCCCGGCTTGGGTTGTTGAGCGGCGCTAGCTACCCTGCGAGACACGACTCCTGCTGACATGATTCACGCGCCGCAATATGATAGGATAGCCCTGTGTGTTGTTCCTATATGTGATAGCCTGCTTATTGTTGCTTATGTGTAATTGGTGCTCACTAGCTAGTTGTAGCTAACGGTGCAAGATTTCCCTTTCTCGCAGCTTGATGCTAGTTGGCCTGGTGAGGCCGGCACTGATGGTAGTTTTTGTTGTACATATCTTTTGAGGAACACGTTTGTTGTGTTTACGGATCCGGTGGTCGGTACTAGTTGGTAACGCTTGTAGATTATGAACTTGGCTAATTCTTTTGATGTAATTAAATTGCCGAGTCAGTTAACGTTGCTTTTGTAAATGACATTTAATTCCGCTGCACGCTTTTGATATTAGTTGTTAAAAAGTTTAAATTAACTCTAATTTTAAGCTCGTTAAAGGTGGCATTACAAGTAGGTATCAGAGCTTAAGTTTGAGGAATTGGGTACTCGTTGAAGTATTCAATCTCAAGCTCGGGCCAGACCATCGTTAAGTGTTCCTATCGGGGTAATTGGGGTTGAGTTGAGCGTTATGTGACTATCATATGTGGTAGACTAATTGTAGTGTTAGTAATTGTCGAATAAATTGTGTACTAATTGTGGTATATGTGTGAATAGTAAGTTGATTAGAAATTGCTGAGCGTCGAGCTACGACTGAAGAGGCTCTTAAACAAATGGAGGATGAGGCCTCAAGTGTTCGTCGGGAAGCTGAGGACGAGGCTTCTCAGCATAACATGGAGCCGCCGAGACATGATCAGGATCAAGCGGCGTATGTTATACTGCTAGAAGAAGAGCTTCGATTGACGAGGGAGCTGTTGCAGAATGCGATGTCGGGAAAGAAGCAAAAGAAGTGTTCCTACAAGAAATTTATGTCGTGTCGACCGAAAGAATTCGAGGGTAGTGATAATCCCTCGGATACGATTCGCTGGCTTCGTGAGACGGATCAGGTGTTTGAGTCTTGCGAATGTGAACCGGAATACCGTGTCAAGTACGCGGTAAGGATTCTAAAGGGGAACGCTTTATTTTGGTGGGATACTGTGAAAGACACTGTGAGTAAGGAAGTGATTGTTGCCTTGTCATGGGAGCAATTTTCAGAGAAAGTGACAAAGAAGTACTGCACAGGCTACGATCTGGAAAAGATAGAGAAAGAATTCAACGGTCTTCGCAAGGGAGACAAGTAGATGATCTTCTCAACGCCTTTACCGATAAGGTGAGATTTATTCCTTACCTTGTTGCTGACGAGACTGCGAAAATCCGTAAGTTGGTTGGGATGTTACCGGTGGACTATCGTCCACATGTTAGAGCTGCTGCTACATTAGATCGAGCGTGTGAGATCGCTCGACAGTTAGAGGGTGATCATTTGCATGCGAGAGGTGACCAAACTGGTGAGGGTCACAAGAGAAAGTTTCAACCGTCCGCTAAGACTGGTCCCTCCAAAGGACAGTTTTCAACTGGTGGAAAGCCTGATTCTTCGAAGAAGGCTAAGTTTGAAGGTTTTTGGTGCTCTCAATGTCGCACCTACCATACTGGAGATTGTTCCAAGGCCACTACCCGATGCTTCAGGTGTGGTCACAAAGGGCACTCGGTGACAGAATGTGAGTTTAAAGAGAATGTCTGCTATAAGTGCCACAAGCCAGGGCATAGGATTTCAGATTGTCGGTCGAAGTCAGATGCCGGAACTGGAGGATCTGCCTCAGGGCAGAAGAAAGACAATGATCCCCGTGTTAAAGGGCGGGCATTTCAGATGACTAAATAGGAGGCAAAGGGTGCTGGGGACGTGATCACGGGTACTTTTCTTATTAACTCTACCCCAGCATTTGTATTGTTTGATTCTGGAGCTACATATTCTTTTGTGTCTATATCTTTCTGTGATAAACAGCAAATGCATGTATCTGTATTAACTGAGCCACTAAGCGTAGAGACTGCCAGTGGTAAAGTAGTTACAGTTGTTGATAATGTCCCTCAAGCGGTTATTAATATCGACGGGAGTAGTTTTCCTGTTTCTCTTCTTCTAATACCGATTGCGGGATTCGATGTTGTAATTGGGATGGATTGGCTTAGCAAGCTGAACGCTGAGATTTTCTTTTCCAAGAAGTTGATTAAAGTTCCTCTACCTGACGGGTCATATGCTGTGGCTCGTGGCGAAAGGCGAAAGTCAGATATTCCTATTATTTCTCTGATGAAAGCAAGAAAGTCGGTTTCAAGAGGCTGCGATTGCTATCTAGCACATGTGATTGACGCTAAATTGGAGAAACGTGTTGTTCGTGATATTCTGATGGTAACCGATTATCTAGAGGTATTTCCTGACGAATTGTCTGGGTTACCGCTAGTTAGAGATGTCGAATATCGTATTGATCTTGTTCCGAGGCTACCCCTGTAGCTAAAGCTCCGTATCGTCTTGCTCCTTCCGAGGTTCGCGAGATGATGACACATATTCAAGAGTTGCTTGACAAAGGCTTTATTCGCCCGAGTTCTTCTCCTTGGGGTGCTCCGGTGCTGTTCGTGAAAAAGAAGGATGGAACGATGAGAATGTGCATTCATTACCAGGAGCTGAATAAGCGAACGGTAAAGAACAAATATCCTCTGCCGCGGATAGACGATTTATTTGATCAATTGCAGGGAGCAACGTGTTTCTCAAAGATTGATCTGCGGTCTAGATACCACCAAGTGCTGGTTGCCGACGAAAATGTTCCAAAGACGGCTTTCCGCACTCGTTATGGTCATTATGAGTTTTTGGTGATGCCATTTGGCTTAACCAATGCTCCTGCTATTTTCATGGACCTGATGAATCGGGTCTATCGTCCTTTTCTTGATAAATCTATGATTGTGTTTATTGACAATATTCTCGTTTATTCTAAAACTGAAGCTGAACACGAGTCGCATCTGCGAGAGGTTCTCGAAACTCTTAAATGGGAAAAACTTTACGCTAAATTCTCGAAGTGTGAATTCTGGTTGCGAGAAGTCCATTTTCTTGGTCACGTGATCTGCAGTGATGGCGTGAAAGTTGATCTAGAGAAAGTCGAAGCGGTTATGAATTGGGGAGTTCCTCGAACTCCTTCTGAAGTTAGAAGTTTTCTTGGCCTAGCTGGTTACTATTGGCGGTTTATCCGCGACTTTTCTAAACTTGCAGGTCCTTTGACTAAACTCACTCGCAAAGATGTTGCATTTGTTTGGGCGGAAGCTCAAGAACAAGCGTTTCAATCTCTGAAACGACTACTGTGCAACGCTCCAATACTTTCCTTGCCAGAGGGATCTGAAGATTTCGTTGTTTACTGTGATGCTTCGTATTCTGGATTGGGGTGTGTATTGATGCAGCGCGATAAAGTAATTGCCTACGCTTCAAGGCAATTGAAACCTCATGAAGGCAACTATCCGACTCATGATCTTGAGTTGGCAGCAGTGGTGTTCGCGTTGAAATTGTGGAGACACTATCTCTACGGCACTAAACATGTGGTCTGCACGGATCACAAGAGCCTACAATATGTTTTCACGCAGAAAGAGCTCAATATGAGACAACGCCGATGGCTCGAGTTGATAAAAGACTATGATTGTGAAATTCGCTACCATCCTGGTAAGGCCAACGTGGTGGCGGATGCTTTGAGTCGCAAAAGCTCATCTGTGGACGCGAAATTTATGAAGCTCACTGTGGTTCCCGATATCATTGCTCGATTGAAGGAAGCATAGCAACTGGCATTGCAAGATGAAAACCTGAAGGCCGAAACGATGAAAAAGCTGAAAGATCAACTTGTTGATGATACTCGCGGATTAAAGACTTTTCAGTCTCACGTGTGGGTACCGCTCCATGGTGGTAATCGTGAGCTGATACTGCAGGAAGCTCACAATTCTAGGCTGTCGGTTCATCGGGGTAGAACAAAGATGTATCATGACTTGAAGGCATTATACTGGTGGCATACTTTAAAACGAGACATTGCTTCTTTCGTGGAGAAATGTCAAATCTGCGCACAAGTTAAGACAGAACATCAAAAGCCTTATGGTAGTCTGCAACAACTCGAGATCCCTGAGAGGAAGTGGGATCACATTACGATGGATTTCGTGACAAAACTGCCGAAGACCGTCAGAGGTCATGACACAATTTGGGTTATTGTTGACCGGTTGACCAAGAGCGCTCATTTTCTAGCTATCAACGACCGTTAAAAAAGCTAGCAAAGTTGGATGTAAATGAAGTGGTGTCACGCCATGGTTTGCCTTGTTCGATCGTGTCTGATCGTGATGCATGATTTGCTTCACATTTTTGGCAGAGTTTACAGCACGAGCTTGGTACTCGTGTTCACCTGAGCACGGCGTATCATCCGCAGACAGATGGCCAGTCAGAGAGAATGATTCAGACATTGGAGGACATGCTTCGCGCATGTGCTCTCGAATTTGGTGGTGCGTGGGATTCTCATTTCCCGTTGGTCGAGTTTGCTTATAATAACGCGTACCACTCCAGCATAGGGATGCCACCCTACGAGATGCTTTACGGGAGGCGTTGTCGTACTCCCACTTGTTGGTTAGAGCCCGGTGAAAAGCAGTTTGCCGGACCTGAGATTGTACATATTACAGCAGACAAAGTGAAAATTGCGCGGGAAAAGCTTAAAGTGGCCCGTGTCAGACAGAAAGTGTATGCTGACCCCAAACACAGACCAGTTGCATTCCAGGAGGGCGATCGGGTGTTCCTGAAAGTTTCTCCTTGGAAAGGTGTGATTCGTTTTTGTAGAAAGGGTAAGTTGAGTCCGTGTTACATAGGTCCGTTTCGGATCATTAGCAAAGTTAATGATCAGACTGTTACCCTTGAGTTGCCTCCAGAACTTTCTGGAATTCACAAACACGTACAACGTGTGTTATCTGCGTAAGTGTAAGGTGGAGGAGAACCAGATTCCGCCTCGCAAGAATTGAAGGTTGACGCTTTGAAACGCTTAGTTGAAGAACCTATCGAGATTCTTGGTTCTAAAACCAAAAAGTTGCGTAGAAAGATGATCAAACTGGTGTTAGTTAAATGGAAGCATAACCTGGGTTCGAACATGATCTGTGAGACGGAAAACGACATGAAATCTCGATACCCTCACTTGTTTGTAGACGATCAGATTCCGAGGACGGAATCTTCTTAAGGGGGGGTAGATTTGTAACACCCCAAAATGGGGCTTAGTTGTAACAAGTTGTACATGTAGCTTTGTTAGTTGTACTTTGACTTTAATTGGTGTTTTGTTGTTAAATGTAGTATACTTGTTGTCAAATGGCGTTCTATGTGTTAATTGGTGTTAATTGTGGATAAAAATGTGGTAATATGAAAAGTGTCATAAGTTGAACAAGTCGATAAATAGTTGAACGGTTTTAGATAATGGTTCCAAAAATATCTCCGTTAGTTGAAACGGATAAACCTAAGTTGTGTTTTAAGTTGAATAGAAAAACAAAATACCCGTGAGGGGGTATTAAGTTACATAAGGTCGGCCTAAAAGCCTTCCTTATCCCCTGAGATAAACCATAACACACGTTCATACATACATACACACGTTTGAACACACACACACAAACCCTTGTCAAATTAAAGAAGGAAGCCAAGATAGATTAATTTGGAAGAGGTTTAGAAGCTGGAATTGAGTATCAAATCTGTTCTTGTGGAGCTTGTTCATCATCTTTTTGTCAGTTTTCGTATTAAACCTAGTTTTGAGTTGAAGTGATGAAAGAACCTATTTTGATGGATTCAAGTGGGTTTTGGTATTGATTTTATGTCAAATACAAGTTAGTAAGTTCATATATATGTTAGAAATGATGTATAAACGTTTGAATATGGATTCAAGTCGAGTTTTGAGTCAAAAAATTGAAGTTACAGCGGCTGTGCTCGAACAGAGCAAGAACCCACTATAACAGGGGTCCTTGCGATCGCAAGCATGTTCTGTAGCCCATGCGGTCGCATAGGAAAGCCATGCGGTCGCATGCATGCTGAAGTTCCTTGCGATCGCATGCATGGGTCTTGCGATCGTAAAGAGGTTGTTGTCATGATTTACCGTCTAAGGACGAAGAAAACATACTTGCGGTCATAGGTACATAACTTGTGATCGTAAGCCCCCAAGATACCACCTTTTCGATCGTATGGTTAAGCCTTGCGATCGTAAGCTGGGGTGGTTTGGGTAGGACCCATGCGATCGCATGGATATCCCTTGCGATCGCATGGGGGGGGGTTTAAGATGACCCTTGCGACCGCATGGCTATGCCTTGCGATCGCAAGCTGTGTTGATATGCTGACAGCTTTGTAGTCTTGTGTTTTAAGCCTCGTTGATTGGTGTTTAAGCCTAAACATATTGTGTTAGGTGATTCGGAGGACTCCGGGGATTCCCAACATTATATTTGTCTCCTGTAATCTCGAGGTGAGTACCGATTTCCCATGAGTCTCAGTAGGTAAATTATCTGTTGTACTTGTTGACATGTGCTTGGTGTTTTGATACGTGAGACACGAGGTATGCTATAATATGTTGTACTCGCATGTTGATTCACTAGTATGAATATAAATTGTTGTGATTATATGCGCGCATGAATTGGATCCTACGTAGATCAGCTATTTGTTTATGAGATTTTGTCCAGACACTGACGGGTGAACGATTGAGGTCAGTCAGGTAGACTGGTGATGATCTGGCTGGGTTCCCAGGGTCCCTAGGGACTATGAAATGGGAAACTAACGGTACTCAGGAGTATACGCTTGGGTATGGCTATGCAGGCCACCGTTCCTTAATGGAATTGGGTTCTTTGCTTATGCTGGAACCAGTATGATAAAGTGCGCTACGTGGACTGCTCTTCGCTCCCCCACTGATGCAATTGGTTACGGCTGATTCCCCGGTTTGGGTTGTTGAGCGGGGCTAGCTACCCTGCGAGACACGACTCCAGCTGACATGATTGACGCGCCGCAATATGATAGGATAGCCTTGTATGATGTTCCTATATGTGATAGTCTGCTTATTGTTGCTTATGTGTAATTGGTGCTTACTAACTAGTTGTAGCTAACGGTGCAAGATTTTCTTTTTTCGCAGGTTGATGCTAGTTGGCCTGGTGAGGCCGGCACTGATAGTAGTTTTTGTTGTACATATCTTTTGAGGAACACGTTTGTTGTGTATATGGATCCGGTGGTCGGTGCTAGTTGGTAACGCTTGTAGATTATGAACTTGGCTAATTTTTTTGATGTAATTAAATAGTCGGGTCAGTTAACGTTGCTGTTGTAAATGACGTTTAATTCCGCTGCACGCTTTTGATAATAGTTGTTAAAAAATTTAAATTAACTCTAATTTTAAGCTCATCAGAGGTGGCGTTACAATATGTCACAAAATGATTTTCAACATACAGTACACTATTTCCTCATCTGTGTAAAGAGCTCAGATGGAGGCCTTGCAGTTCCTGTAGCACTACCAAATGTCGAGAACCCACTTCCTCCTTGACTGCTATAATTTCCAAACCCACCTACACATCGAAGAAAAACACAAATTAAGAAAGGGAAAAAAAAGCAAAGTAAAAACACTACCAACATGTTCTAGTCCTGGTTCTGGTTTTAGCATTATTTATTAGAGATCATTACTTAGACAAGTAAGTTAAGTGCACGTCAGGATCTAAGGAAGTAGGTCCAGACTGCCGCTTTACTTAGGTCGACACCTGATCTAGAGGTGGGCACGCGTTGTGTAAAAGGTATCAAACTGGTCATTTCTTTAGTAGCTGGTAGCCTGGTAGGGATCAAAAAGGGGTCATATCAAGATCCTGAAACAGTATTTTTGACAAGTTTTAAGAGTTTATATAAATAATTAACAAGTTACTCTCATTTAAAAACAATATTATTCTTTGAATAAAACCATTTCGGAAGGTTCTATAAACAAAACAGCTTGGTTGACTTACAATAACCTAAATCTATGAATATATCACTTTAGGAGGCTTCATGCTTTTAAAAAAAGATCGCTGTTGATGTTCAACCCATTTCACAATTTCACCTTTTAGTTTTTTTCGTTTTTTTACTTGACCCCTTTGAGATAAAAGACAACCCAGATTGACCCATTCATTACTAGATGGATCAAAATTGTCATGTGTGCCTAACCATATATTATAGAAAATTTAAATATAACAGAAAAGTAATTACCAGATGCAGCTCCACCAAATCCACCACCAGCCACTGAAGCAGCACCAAATCCACCACCAGGTGCTAGAGCAGCAAACCCGCCACCAGCTGCTGGAGCAGCACCAAAACCACCACTTCCTGTGGCCGCAGCAGCGAAACCACTACCACCTGTGGTGGCAGCAGCAAACCCGCCACCGCCTGCAGCAGCGAAACCACCAGCACCTGTAGCCAAACCACCAAAGCCTCCACCTCCTGAGGCCAAATTAGCAAACCCACCGCCAGAGGAAGCAGCAATGGCAAAACCACCAGAAATTTGATTGCTACCAAAACCACCGCCAAATGGACTTGGAGAAGCAACGCCTCCAGGCAGACCAGCACCAAACTGTCTTGACTGTCCAAAAGTACCAAGAACCGCCCCTAAAGCCTGTGGGCCTGATCCGATCCGAGCTGGTTGTCCAAAACCTTGCCCACTGCTACTTTGATTGTTGTTATTACCAAAGCCACCAGAAAAAGCACCGAAACTTGACTGCAGAGGTTGCTGGGAAGGTTGTTGAGGTTCAACATTAAAGGATGCAGGTCTAAACAGACTACCACTTTGTGGAGCAGCAGCAAAAGAAGTGATTGGTGTATTTGCTGGTGGGTTACCAAAAGGTGCACCAAATGGGTTTTGCTTGGGTGCAGATTGGTTTGGGCTTGACCCTAGCCCAAACCCACCAAGGTTTCCCAATGTAAGTTGAGTGGTGTCAGGAGCTTCTTCCTCCATTTCATCCTCCTGGGTAACCGCAAGATCTGAACTGTCAATCTCTCGACCAACCCCATCCACTGGATGTGTGACGGTTGGCGAGGATATAGTAGGTGGCACCGATGGTTGTACTGGATTAGAAGTTGATACTAATGTAGTAGTACTAGCAGCATTTATGTTCAGTTGACTTGCAGAAAAAGATGTGGTCGATGGTTGACTTGTAGTAGGTCCTGAGGAAGCTGGAACCACAGGCTGAGGAGGTGAGGTATTAGCAGAAGAATTCTCATTTGGTTTCAAGTCAAACTTCGGGACTGAAACTGCTTGAGATTTAGAGCTTTCACTCGTATCTTGATTTAATTTGGGTGCCTCGGGCTTTGAGGTGCTTAATTCTATGTTCACTGAGGATTTAATGGAGGAAGATGTCGTTGTGGTAGTAGATGGAAATGATGGAAATGAGGCTGAAGGTCCAGGTAGTGGGACGGTCTGAGTAGCAGCCAAACTAAACCCAAAACTGGTTGATGATTTACCAAGTAATGTAGCAGATGTTGAGGATGAAGTAGTGTCTTTAAACGAAAAGGATGACGGTGCTAAGGTAGCAGGGACAGACAACGATGCAGTAGAAGACTGATTTTTTGTAGAAGCTTCCAGAGAGAAACTTTTTCCTGAAAAGGCAGTTGATGAGCTGGCACTTGACACTGCAGAAAATGGAGATTCTAGACTCTTCTTGGACCAATTAGAAGAAGATTTTTCGGCCACTATAGGCCTCTGGTTCCCATCAGTATGTTTACTACTGGATTCTGAAGACACGATAGGTTTTTTCTGGAATATATTTAAAGCTGGTGACCTTGCAGAATTTGATGAAGGTTCCAGAAGACTCTGGGATTGTTGACTAAATTTTAGGTCAGTGACTACGACCGGATCAGACTTTGAGGTGAAGGTTAAGCGGCTTCTAGAATTTTCAGTAGTTAGATCATGCGAGTCTTTTGCAGGATCTCGGGTTACAATAGGCTTTGACTGGGAACCCAAACCTAAGAAAGGCACAGAAGTTATTGGAGGATTTAGAGAGTCTGAACGGTAATTACCCCAGAGTGCGGAGTTTGACTCTTTCTCAGAGTATCGTTTTATCTGTACATCCTGGTTGCCTGCAGAACATTAACATACAATGATCAGAAACAATCATTGCACAAACTTGGAAGATACATAGTAGACAACTTAAACATGTCAAATTGGTCAGATCATAAAATTTAGCTATAAGAAAGAAGGATCAAATGGGTCCACCGGATTAAAAGATGCCCAAAGTTCATTTTTGATACGTACATCCTCCTAAATTGCTTTAGTCAAGAATATAGCTTACTATTGCATAAATATTCTTTTTGTAATCATTACTAACTTATTAGCTTTCTATAAAAAAGTCTAAAACCCCTACAGTATATTAAACATGCAGGTCAACCCGACCCAGCCTGTTTCAGCACATACTAAAACATGATCATTTCAACCCAAACCTGTTACCCAACCCAGCCCATTTTTACCCTTCTACTACTTAGCACACCTTTAAACTGTATCAAAATGTGTCCTACCTCTGCTTTGAGACATATTTAAGGGGTGGTGTGGAATATCATGAGAAAGCACTGGACGCTCAAGCAACCGATGGCTAGTTTTTTGTGAACCAGCTGGTAAAGATAGCCTGGCAGGACTCATCTGACGGTCCTCTTGTAAAAGCATCCTTTTTACAGTTGTTTTTGGAGGTTCAATGCTAGCCCAACTCTGCAATTTTGTGAGGTTGAATTCAATGTCTTAAGGAAAAACATGAAATAGTAACTTAAGAGCCTAAGATATGATGTCATGATTTCAAGAAAAATATGTTACCTTATCAAGAGAATCTCTACGCCTTCTTGCAGTTTCTGGTTCAAAATTCTTTACAACACCTAGTTGGCTTTTCTTAAAATCCGTATTAACAGCAGTTGAATATGACGAAATTTGAAGTTGGCTTTTTAGTGGGATACTACAAACTTTTTCTTGACCTGGAGAACTAAAAGTGGTAGCACTATCGGAGATTCCAATTGCGTCAAATAACTCCTTTTTCACATTCTGTTTTTTCACAGGTTCTGACTCTATTTTAAGCACAGCCATTTGTTTTGAAAGACATTCAGAAAGCTTCTCTGCAGCTGTTAACTGTGCATTCATAGTGTTGTGTAAACTGAGCAGAGACTGAATGTGCCTGCAAAACAATATTGTCCATTATGAACGATTTTATCAATGAATTATATGAAATTGAATGTTATACCTTGAGGGACCATGTTTCGTATGACCAGATCTGCGATTTATATGGGCATCACTTTTATCACCAAACCTTTGAAGCTCCAGGGTGTTTAAATGCCTTTCAAGTTCTATTAGCTGGTTTGTCATATTCTGGCATACAAAAACATGTTATGATATGGGTCATCCAAATTAAACAAAAGAAATAAGCATAAAAACAACTGGTACCTGATTAATCTCTAATATATGTCTGCGCTTCATATCCAATTCAGAGCTCAGCTTCTGCCGATTCCAAATATCCAGATATTGACTATCTGTAGCCTGCTTGACAATTGCTTCCATATGTATTTTCCTTGCCAAAACTAAAAGAAGGCAAAGCATCTTACAGAATTTATGAAGTGCAAAGTATAATACTATTAAGCAAGCACACAAACTCAGAAATATTTAAAATTTATTTAAAATGATAAACTTGATGTACCTTGAACCGTCTTATCAAGAAGACCCTGAACCTCTTCAATCCCTTGATGCACTGTGTCCTACAAGTCAGTATCACAAGTAGTTTAGACTAGAGTATAAAATCAGATAGAAATCGTAATTTACATTGCCAACACCATGGATTTGTAAGGACTGGGTTCGTCTGTACTGATACGAAAAATATTAAAAAGTGTAGGTAAAATTTTTAAAAGATGCTAAATGGCCAAAAAATTGTATAAGCACCAGTTCATAAACAAGAGAAGAAATGAAATACAAGTTAGAGATAAAACGAGGAGATAAATGAAGGAGCTCACAGTCCATTTCCGGCATCTGTCTGAAAGTATCCAAATGCCTTCTTCTAGTGCTGCAACAGATTGTTTATGGGCGGCAACAGAGGCATCATAGAACCCACCTGGTCCTTCAATAGAAGACAACAAAGCATCGAGTTCTTTCGCCATTTCTTCAACCTGAATAAACTAGAGATTTAAATGCAAAAACAAAATATATATGCTATCTAACAAACTACAGTCCTTTCTAGTCAGAGGTTGTGCTATACAGATATTAAAATATATTTGCAAAGAACAAAGCCATCTGGAGGCATTACAGCTTATTCAAAAACTTAACAAATATATGTTTTCATAGGAAGAACAAGTTTAACACCCAATATATCATAAGATCAACTACCACACAGATATGGACCTACTTGAAAGCTATAAGCTCAAAAGCAACTAAAAGGATACAGGATCAAAAACCAATAAACTCAAATTCAAGTAAAAGCTCCGCTTTCAGAATGCTGCATAATAACTTCTAATACTTAGGAATATGAATCATGCAAAGCCAAAAAGCAACAAAGTATCAACCACCTTATGGCACAGCAATTGGGTGAATGACTATAGAAGTAAATAGAGTAAAAACATCAATGAGGCAACATACAATCAATTAGAGGTGCTTATGGGAAGCAAACACTAACAAATATATAAAGAGAATATTAAGTGAAAGTTGAATATAAAAAAGTTCAAGACTATTTACACTGCGTTGTTCTGGAAGATTCTGCTCAGTATTTACAAGCCTAGACAGAGTTTGAACTCTAATGCTCCCCTTGTCAGAATATTTGAAGTCAGAAGACTTTGCCGAACTCGGTCGGGCATTAGTAACAACCGGCAGCGATTCAGTAAACGCAGCTCCAGTTGAAGCTCTTTGGGGAAGCAGATTGCCAAAGACTGATGGACCAGATGTCGTTTTTGGAAATGAAAACCTCTGCGGGCCGGAAGAAAAATGTGAGGTTCCCACAGTCGTATCAGATCTACTTTCTTGAGTAGCAAAAAGTGGTTGAGGAGACTTCACGTCAGTAGTTTTCAAAGAAAATATGCCTCCACTAGAAAATGTTCCTGGTGAAGAGGAAGTTTGTGCTCCAAACACATTTGAGGAAAAGAGAGATCCACTTGAGAAGGTCCCAGATGAACCCTGCGAACTAACTGATGCTTTATTCACCGACATTTCTGTAGATGCTCCGAAAGGTGTTCTGTTTGACTTATCATTTGCAGATTTCGACACAGAATCAGCGCTAGATTTAACTGCAGTAACTTCTTGATTTACAGGATTTGAAATCTCGGATGCTCTAAATGGTGCCACCTCAAAGCCGCCGACTTTCTTTTGTGAAAAAAATGACTGCCCTTCATCTCTAATATTATTTGGCTTTACAACAGGAACCTCTTGTTGTGTAACACTTTGTTCATTAACTTTGACTATCTGAGACTGTAAATTTTGAAGATGACTTGCACTGTTTACAGACTGAGAATCTTTAAATGGTGTCGCCTCAAAACCGCCTTCTTTCTTCAGTGAAAAAAGTGACTGCCCTTCATCTCGACTATTATTTGGCTTTACAACAGCAACATCTTGTTGTGTAACACGTGGTTCATTGACTTCAACTTTCTGAGGCTGTAAATTATGAAGATCCTGATCCTCAATTAACTTCTCATGATTCCTTATATTGATAACCGGCTGCTGATAACTGGTGAGGGGGGCCTCCTCTTCCTCATCAGAAACGGAAATTGAATTCTCTGGCGAAAATGAAGGGCCTATGGCACTGCATAAGAAGTTGTAACTTAATCATTAGAGGTGACAATTTTAACTCAATTATTGACAATTGGGTCGGTTTGTATTATATTTTATCTCAATCAGTTAATAAGGTGAAAGGGGAACAGGTCATATAGGTTGAAAAGTCGTCCAAAGTTGATTTTAATTGCATACAGCCTAAAAGTCGTCCAACATCATTTGAATTCATCCAGCCTCCTAAACCAATGTATTCAAAGATATATATTATTGTTGTAAAAATATTGTTTTCGACTTTTCGTAATCAAAACTAACACATTAAATACTTGCAAAAAATTTACAAGATGGACAAGAATGCGTTAGTGGATCAACTTGACCCGACTTGGCCTGTTTTGACCTGTACTAGAAAATGACCTATTTCGACCAGTTACCAACTCACCCATCTTGCTATTTGTATTAAGCATCGCAACCAATGAAATTAATTAATAAATAACAAGATAGAAAATTGAGAAATACCTAGCAAAGTGGAACATAGAAAAATATCCATCAATAGTAAGGCACATAAGAATGCAACAAGGTGAAACTTTTGTATCTACATCCCCACACTCGAGTGTAGTTTTCTCATTCTTGCCAACTTTGCTGATGGCGAGCCCCAGGATCATATTATCAGCATCATCTTGAACTGATACAGGAAGCAACTTCCATTAGGAGTAATTGTAGAATATTGTGTGTGTGTGTCAACTAACATTTTTAGCATACTGCAATGTTACCTTGAAGATGAATTCTCGGCAACCATGCATCATTCAATATTTCTATCATCTCGGCTCCCTTCTCCTTGTCTGACGACCAATTAAATACCAAAATGTGCTGATCTGTGCTCTTCTTATTAGCAACAAATGAAAGCTCACTGTGTATGATTTAAAAGAACATAAAATTAACACAATCTATAGAAACCATGAAGCGAATTCTGCATAGAATAACATATTACAATCATGATCAGTATGTGGTGCTTCATACTTTAATATAGAACCTGTCAGACCTCTAGCCATGTCATGATACATAATTGCCCAAGTGTACAGAATGTTAATGACATAAACCACTCTAAACATGTACAAGTGTCAAGTAAATATTATAAATTGTTACACAAGATAAAAGCAAACTGCACATTATATATGGGTTCAAGTATATCGCCCCTTGTGATCAAGAAACATGAGGATGTCCATGGGAGCTTCCAGTGAGAAATCAGTGGCTGCTTATGAACAGGTCAAATTCAGTGCAGTTAAAGTTTTAATGGTTCAAACAGATTAAAACTTCAAAATAGCTAAAAGAGTAACATATTAAATGGTCCAAACATGTTGGAAGAAGCCCATGTCTATGATTAATGCTTGAAACCTCCTAAATCATTTTAATCAAAAGTTTATAGTAGTATTGAAATAATATAATTATGTTATCATATTGGAAACCGTAGTTGTTCATAAAAATTTGGACAAAATCGTGTTCAGGGTCAACCCTGCGTCCCCTGTTTCAAACTTTACAAAAACTTACTCATTATGAACTGACCCTGTTTTGCCACATTAGTACATTACAAAAGCCACCCATTTTGCCACCTCTAGAAACTTCCGATTTGCCTCACAGGCAACATATTCCTGACACATTTTCTAACCTCAAAATGATATATGATAATAACATCATTGTAAAACAACATTAAATGTATAAGGGGAAAATAGCATAACATTCATCCAAGTAAAAAAAACATCATTTATCTAAGTAAGGGGAAAATAGCATACTATTCATCCAAGTAACTCATGAACGTGTAGGGTCCACTTCCAGATGGAATGTCGTCTTCGTTTATAGAAAGAAATGCATCACGAAAGGTCAATGCCACTGGGGTGGAAGAGGGCTGTAAGACAACAAATTTGTTTATTACACACACTTAAATTGATTTTAACTGAAGTTAACGTGCATAAAATTTAGAGATCATAACAAAAACATAAAGTCGAATAAAAAACTATGTTTGTGAAACAAAATGGTCAAGATGCCAATCTATATCCCACTCAATATGTGCTTACTTACATTTGTAATTTTGCCATCTTTGACACTGACTAGTTGAATTAGGTTATTCTCCTCCTTTCCATCGGCACTCAGAGTATAACATCCAAGCATGATGCAATCTGAGCGTACCCACCTGACTGAATCCACTGTAAGAAAAGCACAAACAGATTTCAGAATCCATCTCAACTTGTAAACACAAGCTCACAAACCAACATCCTTTTAATTCATGCTAAACACCTTAACATATGTTCATTTATTGTGATAAGGAATAGTTTTAACTAGAGGTGGCAATTTCGAATCATTTACTTATGAACGGGTTGGTTCGGGTTATTTTATCTATAACTAGTTAGACAGGAAAGTCAGTTAAAAACTGGGTCCAAGTTGTACAAACTTTATAATTCAAAAAATTAGATTTATACTCAAATAATACAACATTTGTAATCATAATTGACATGCTAATTATTTGTATAAAAATTTGTGAAAAAAGGTGATTTGGTCAACTCAACCCGACAAGCTTTAACTTAGCTTAAAAAGGCATGAGGCACTCAAAGGTGATGGCCCCCGAGAGCCTCTTTCTTGTGAGGCGCTCCGAGACATGATTTTCAGTTTTTCACATGCGCGAGGCGCTCTTTTTTGCAAAATTATTTTTCAAACCATACTTCATCCACCCAAAAATAACAATAATTCATTTATCAACAAGAACACCAACAAGTGGTTTTGAACCACTAAGAAGAATAAATAGTACAAAAGCTACACATCCACCGAAAAAGAATGCGTTATAGTCTTGTAGCAAAGCAAGATCAGAAGTGATGTAATCTTATAGAAAAAGCATATAAAGGGGAATGAGAACCCCAAAAACGAATAGAAGCATTGAATATGACCATTGTAGACTCTAGCATTTGTAACATTAACCTAATGTTGGAAAATCCTAATAATCCATATCTCAGATACTATGCTTTTAAAAAAAGATAAAGACAAAAGTTAACTTGATGGGCCTTTAAAAGCACTGCGTACTTGGCCTGTACAAAAAGGCCCGGCATCGCCTCTTGGTAAAATTGGCGCCTCGCAACGCCTCCTGTACACTGCCTCTGTACCTCGCCTCAGGCTCAGGTTTTAGAAGTGATGACAAGGTTGCCTCGCCTCACGCCCTCAAGAGCTCTTTACCACTTTCTAAAACACAGGTTCCAGCTCGTACCAAAAGGTTATCCATTTTGGCCCAAAACCCCTTTTGATCCATTACCTGACCTGCCAGTTTTTCTACTCTAGTTTTTACAAGTATTGCAGCTGCGCACATGTCTTAAAGTTTTATACGCAAGAACATTATTATAAGTTACATGTGTAAGTTAAAAAATTGAAGATATATCCCAAAATCCTCACACTATTTATATAAACATAACGCTATATCCCGATTCTAAATCAGCAGTGCTAAATAACCATCTAGGCTATCCTCCCTAATCAATATATTCTGAAAGAGGACCCATATACAAGATAGTGATCCAACATTGATAGCAATTACAATAGTTGCACATGCAATCAAGAAATATTTCGAGATCAACTAACAAACCAAATATATATTTTTTATTGATCAAGACTAAGGGGCAAGCTATATGTGGTCTACAAGCATAAAAGCTTACTATTTTGAAGTAATTAAGACTCAGAGAGTCATATACCTTTTACAACACAATCTGGATCATCATCAACTAATGAATCGAACAGTAGCTTTATCCGCAACTTCTCTTCGAATTTTGATGATAAAATGCTTATATAATCGTATCTTGCCACAGCAAGAAATTTTCCATTCATGCTCCAGTTAACTAGACAAAGCAAAAACAGTGTGATGAGATTAATGAGACAGAACATGTTGCACTAACAACAGTACTCCTCTGCTGTTTTCCCACTTTTACCCTGCACCACATATGTTGATACTAAAAGGAAAGCAGCATTCAAGTCATCATAAATCATTTACACAGCAATTAACCACTTCTACAAACAAAACCAACCCCAATAAAATCTTCAAGACTAGATAGTATTAGCTTTACCAGCATCAACGTTATCCATAAGATTGTAAGGATCATCTTGGCCAGCACCACGGTATAAATTACCATCACGTGTAAGAACAACGTACTGATCTTCCAAGTGAGGACTCCACTGCATATCCTTGATGCAACTTGAGTCGTTGACTGATTTGGAGAAAGATGGTTCATGATCCTATAAATTATAGAAAAATCCAGAATAGTAAGCCTGGTATTCACAGTGGCATTCTTGATTCACTTGAATGATCAAACTAAAATAGTAAAAGCTTTGACATATGGTCTAGGAATATGCGATTTTATATCTATGAAAAGAGAATTCAACTTCAAGAAGTGAACCAATCGGCAAAAATCATTTTGTAAACCAATGCTTAACCACCAGCTAATCATATAATCACCTACTTGTAACGAAAAACAAAAGCAGCACAAACCTTATTAAGAAGACCATCAACTGAGAAAAAATAAAGGTTGAAACCAACAGATGCAGCAAGCACAGAAGAGTCAGCAGATAACGCCAGTATAGAAACCTTTCCGAGAGGAATATCCACAACACTCCGCTCCAGTATACAAGATCCCTTAACTCCGTTTTTCAACTCTTCTGCAGCATCCATAACGTCTTTGATCCTTGCAACACAAAATCCTAGCAGCAACCAAGTCATGATAATATGATATACAATGGAAACCATCAAAAGTTTTTAATAAAAATTTCTTCTCTGTTGAGCATATGAATTTAGGTACAAATCTAACATCTGTGTTATTCAATATGTAGTTTACTTTATAGGATCATCTGTAGTTGTCAAATTTGATGAAAAGGTTTCAGAATCAATTCATTATGAAAATAAGAATGGCTCCTTAGGTAACCCCACCCACAGAAACCACAAAAACATCCATCCTTCGTCCGAAATTCACACTAAAGGAGTAACAAGCAATTCAGTAAACAACAATGCCAAAGGCCCGCAGTAAACACAGCCAGGGTGAAACAACATCCCCAAGCCCTAACAATCCAATCATGGGAATTATATTAAAAAAAAGAGCCTCGATACAGCGGTGAAAGTACTTAAAACACGAAACATGCAGCCCTAACTATTCTTTAAGTGACAAAAATCTAAATATAGACCGCATAAGCAATAGCTCTCACCGGTTGAATGAGCAACAAAAATGACTCCAAAGCGTTCTGAGACTTCCAAGGGACGAGATGGAAGGCTGTCCATGTCAAATATAAAATCTTCATCGGATTTGATGGGAACGGGTTCGCCGATTTTACTAAAACAGTAGTTCCTGGTGCCAAATTGATCTCCATCGAATTCTTCCTCTACTTTTATGACGTTTGTACTGCCATCTGGAGTTTCGGTTTCCGCCATTGATGCTATAGCTGGTAGCTTGAATGATCGAAGATTAAAAACCTATGGAGAAATTTGAGAATGAAAGGGTTTTGGGCGGGAAGTTTATACGACCGAAACCTAGAAGACGGCGTGAGACGTAAGCACCGACGAAAGGCTTGGTTAGAAACTTAGAATTTACAAAGCAAGCCGTTGCCGGAAATATTTGAGAAATAAAAATGTAAAAATAGTGTGTATATTCAGTTGGTAAGGAGGAAATAAAAATATACTATGTAAGATGATAATTGGCCCTTTGTTCTCTACACGGGAAAATATATAAATACTATTTTAATTTAGAATTTTTTTTTAACAGCAAATACACACATCTCACTAAACTATATTTATGACTATAATGAAACTTGAACCATCAACCTCATGAAGGGAGGAACATCTTAACAACAACTTAGTACTGCTAGACCAAGAGCCCTTTGGTATGTCGGTTGTAATACTATGGCGATGTTTGTTACAATGAATGATTTAGGATGGCATTATTCTGAAATTCAAATGTTTAAAAGACTCTGTATGGTCATAATTTTGAATTAGAAAAAATTGTTTGATAATACTTCTGAATAACACGTTTGGATTATAAAAAGTGAACATATTATCCTTTTGTATAATCCATTGATGAAGAAAAATATATTGTTTGCTACATTCTAAATAAGTGATTTAACATTATTTTACTTCTTAGTTTATAAAAACACATTTTTTGTTAAAACATCAACGCTCGTAACAAAATATAAAATATAGTAAGATAAAAACACTTTTCTAATTAAAAAAATGGGTTTAGTTCATAAAAGTGTATCCAACTTTACACCTTTTGGCTATGAATTCAAGATCTGCTTTTCGTTTTCATGAGATGAAGATTTTTGTAATTTTATTGAAGATGAAGGTGTATTGATGATGAAGATGAAGATGAAAATGGATGAATATCTGATGTATTCATAGTCTAAAAATAATAATAATAAAGGATTAAATATGAGTTGGCACTAATGATGTGGCAATTTAGGGGTATAAAAAATAAATAAATAAATCATAAAATTATCTGCTACCTGCTTAAGAAGTTAATGGATACATAAAAAAAGTAAGTTTGAAAAGTTTGATACATCAAACAGTAAGTTTGAAAGTCCAGTACATACAATAGCAAAAGATGTAAAGTTAGATACACTTTTATAAATTAAACCCTAAAAAAATCAACACTGATGACAAAATATAATATATAGTAATATGAAAACACATTTTTTTAGCAAACTACACTCATAACAAAATTAAAATCTAATAACATAAACCATTTCTCGAGGATTTTAATAAACATCCATATGAAATGATCATATATAGGGTATGTTTGGCTGAAGTAACTGGTAGCTGGAAGCTGTTTATTTTATTTATATATATGTTCAAAAATTAGCTGCTAGCCGGAGCTTAAAAATGTAAAATGACAAAAAAGAACAAATTATAAAAATATGATGAATTATAAAATAATTAAAAAAGGGTATTTAGGTGGTATATAAAAAGCTTCCAGCTAGTTTTAAAAGCTATTTCAAGAAGTTTTTTGTTTTAGAGCTTTTTGTTTAATAAAAAGTTTACAACTTTTTCATCTGAACATGATTTGTAGCTTTTTCTTTCAAAACAAAACGCTATCAGCTCCAATAAGCTTCAAAACGCTTCATACCGAACATACCCATAAAGGAGCACATAAACACAATTACTGATGATCCGACGTGGATTTTGTGCAGACAATATTGAAGGGAGCATCCGAGCATACGTGCATATCAATAAACAATTCCTCAAACATATTAACAAACAATGCGTCAACATACATTCTCAGTTTTTGAGCTTGGAAAACAAAAACCAAGCGACGGGAAACGTCGACTAATGTAGGGACATTATAGTCACACAGAAAAATCTGAATGATTAACCCATCCAGAATTGTTTTCAACCCATACAAACAAATTGAATCGGTCAGCAAACCTCCATAAGAGTTTAACGGAGCCATTAAGCGTCAAACAAACACTCCCTAAGTCAACAATCCGACAATGATTACCGAATGAGATAAAAGGAAACAAACGAATTTTATAAACAATCCGTATCGTTCATGACAACGTCTATTTGAAAGTTCAAAAATAGGCAATTAAACAACTAATCAGGTGTAAAAATAGAGGCAGAGCTAAATACACTTAAATCAGATATGTATAAATTAAACTCGTGTTAAACTTTGCAGATGTTTTATTCAAAATTTTAATTTTCAACATTTAAATATAGATCAAACCGATGATCTTAGTAGAAAAACACAGAATATGAACTCTCTATTTATATCTGTCAAACTAGTTGCTATATCACACATACTGTAACTAATAGCTTATCTCACCAACTAATGATCAATCAACCTCTAAAAATATTGTGAGTTTTTTTTATACAACTATCTACATGTAAACATTGATTTTTGAATTAACCATAAACTAGTGTTTGAATTTGACTTATCACTTTAGGCAAATATATAACTCTATATATATATATATATATATATATATATATATATATATATATATATATATATATATATATATATATATATATATATATATATATATATATTATATATCGAGTCTTCAAAGTTTAAACTTGAATCTTCAATCACTTATCAATCATATATGTAGGATAGTCATAGATCGTTTGTTTTTCTGAAAAATATATTAATACATTTTAATCTGAATCAATAAAAGGTATTAAGATGTAATAGCTATTTGTTTTTTCTTCTCATTTAGATCTTAAAACCCCTTAATGAATAAGAGATAAGATTACGATATCTTAATAGAATTTATGTTTCATTATACTATAATAATCAGACTCCTTCTTTCACTAATTCACGTCAATATCTACTCCTCCACTACTCTATAGTCTATAAACATGAAACTTTTTACGGTCGTTGTTGGCTTCTGCACGCCGCCGTGCATCTCTCTTATATATAAATCTTGATTTTAATTTCGTATATTATTATGGTTTTTATTTGTTATTAAAATAGTTTATAGAACAAGGTTTCATAATTCATTGGTTTTTATTTTGATTTTCCTGGGATATTACATTTTAACTGGATAACAAAAAAAGTCACATTCATTCATATACAGGTATTATAATCTCTCCCCATGTAAACTCAGTTCAGTCATTCAGCGAAACTTCCGATCCTACTTCAATTCCTATTACTTCAATTAGAAATTCGGGTTGTTCAAAAAAAAAAAAAATTAGAAATTCGGGTGGTTTGCACTGATTCTTCAATTCTAACCAAATTTTGGAATCTTACCATAACACACATGTACCTGACAGTTTCTTACAAGGTCAAACTTCCCTTTCTCACGATAAAAACATTTCCAAGTTACAGAAAATACTTTCAAAACTTGAACAAATTTCTATGAACCTTGGATACTACTCGACACGTCAATGAAACCCTAGTGGTAGATCTATGAATGGCCTTCAAATCCCGATCATTTGTTTGTATGACGCTTTGGTAATGTAAAACCTCAGTAGCATTTACTGCCTGAAAACCAAAACATATACAAACAGTATAAGGATAAAAAAAAATGTTTGTATTCTTATCATTTTTACCAAAACTGTGACAAATTTTTAGAAGTGGCAGGTCTGACTCATTTAATCATGGATGGGTTGCTTCAAGTTATGTTTCAATAAACGGATCAAATGAATAAAATCAAAAGTAAGCAGAACAGGGTGAGGCGGGTCGGGAGTCCCACAAAGTGAATTTTTGATGCTTTATAACCTCTTAATTACTTATTTAAAGAAGAAGATTGGTATTGAACAATATAGTTATTGTAATCAACTTGATGTTAAATTGATATAAAAAACTTGCAGATTTGGATAACGGGTGTTTCAGTTCAAACAATCCAGCTGGTAAAAAAAACTCATTTTGACACACTAAACCTGTGCACTTGCCCATTTTATGCCACCTAAGTGATTCTTCAGTTATCTTACCTTATCGTATTGCTGAATTTCACAATCTTTTATACCATGCAAGTAATCTGCTTACAAGAAACAAGGCCATATGAAAAAAGGGTGATAAGATTTCATTTCAGATTAAGATTTTTTTTTTTTTTTTTTGAAATGGACCAACCTGAATAAGCAGAGTCTTTAAATATCAATAAACTACGTGGCATCAATGCAACAGAAAAAGGGTGGTGGTTTTGTAAGTTCTCATGATCAGTTCCTTCTACTGAATCTCCGTTTTCTGTATTTCTTGTACTGCTTACTAAACTCGAATGGGGCGTGAAGTCCATTACAGCAGGCGACCCTAAGGAAAGAATTGCCACCACTGGAATATAAGCAGGCCCATCTTGGTGAGGCTACATATCAACAAAATAACTCGTCAATAATTAAAGGTGGATATAAAATCCATTTTGCTTAAATAGCCAAATGTGCATGCATACAAGCAATTTCTATCATGAGTTAGAAGGTTTTAAGCATCTGTAAACACTTTGGGAGACTTCTATACGTTTGACCCCTCTTAGCAAAAGTTTAATATTTGATCCATTGGACCATTCAAGATAAAATAAAATCCAAATTGACCCTTGTTTAATTAAATGGGTCATAATTGCCTCTCTGTATACCCAAGCACAATAAAAACTCAGTTCTTCTCTTTGGTTTTTCAAAATGAAAAACACATATTCACATGCTTCATATATATACAATAGATTATGACATAGTAATAACAATGGAGATCAACTGGAAAATTAATTATACGCGATGGATTATGAAGGATGAGGGGTTCAATACAAACCATTATGCCTTGGTTAGGAAGGTACTCGTTGATGAGGACATGATTGATTGCAGAAGGAAAAAGAGATGATTCATTACTGATCTTTTCTGTAATTTTTGTCAGCCATGGTGGTACTACACATGCATAGAGAAAGAAAGAGATTCAGTCATGATTTAACATTATAGTACAAATGTATATATAATTGCCAACAACAAAGTTGATTTCAAACATAAATGCTCGCACATTTTCGAGAGGATTGGCTGAATTTAAAAAGTTAATAGTGCTGAAACAAAGGCCTGCCATTTGCTGATATAATCTATTTAAAGAACCACTTCAATAAAATCACAACATCTATTGTAAGATGAACCTCCACATTGAATAATATTCAAGTAAGACAAGTGACTAAGTGTTACTCTTCTGCAGCAAATTATAGATCAATATATGCATGTTCCAATCTCCATCATTCGGGTCGGGTCGTTTATTTCATTCTAAGATTCATGAAGTTACTCATTAGACAGATAATAATTATTATATACTCCATTCAGCCCACAAAAGTTACAAATTTTCACTAAATATACAATTTAATTACATAACCACTTAGGCCACGTACATCTAAGTCAAAGACTCGCCTTCCCGGGTTATAAAATTTAATGACACGTTTGATACTTTAGTTCTTCTCAAACATATAAAATGCCCTTCAATAATTTAACAATATTTTCTCTGTAGCAAAACAAGTAAAACATTTCTCAATTTATCAAGATTTCACTGCAATATCACTTGTTCACCCTTCAGTAATCCTTACTATATGCCATTGATTTTGATCCACAAAGTTCCTCCATTTTGAGTTTACTACAACAGGATTTAGATTATTGAATAATGGTCAAAAATTTTGGGAGGGATTACAACTTTGTGAACGAAACCAATAATGAGAAGGATTAGGGCTTACAATCTTGAGGCAAAAGACCCTTTTCGTGGACAATCCCTCCTGTGATAACATCATTCAAAACCAAAATAAAAATAAACAAACGCAGGTTCAATGCACCTGGAAAACAACAAATTAAGAGATAAACAACAGTAGCATACCCCAATTTTGCAATCTCCGGTTTTTCAAGGACTTCCATTTCGAAACCGGAGTTGTGTAAATCTACAAAAGCCCTCGTTTCAATCAGGGAAAAGAAGATTAAACAACTACACTGCTGGTCTCAATTTTGAACTGAAAATTCATACTATTCTCGATGACGCTAATGAAGAAGAATAGAAGAAGATAAATTACATGATTTAGGAGTAAGTTTTGGTCGGAGACGGAGACGAAATCCGGGATGTAGAACAACGTCGGAACTGAGCCGACTTTAAACTTGTTCAAATGATCTCTCGCTTCCATTTCCCCCCGTTCTGCAAATTAATCACAGGCTTGACGAGTCCCCCTTCTATACAGTTTATCGGGTTTTGGACAAGCGGTAAACGTTTTGTAGATTACGAGCGTGGGAGTTTGTTGTAAAAAGAACATTTATCAGAAAAAAAAATGGAAAAATAGAAAATTAGCGGGAGAAGAGAAAAGAAGAAGAAGGAAAATGTTTTCGTCATTGCGTGTTCCCGAGTTCGAAAGAAAATTAAAAGATAAGTGAAATTTGAAGAGTCATTTTGTTTCCTTCCAAAATCTTTTCTACTTTGAGAAGAATATCATGAAAGAAAATAAGAGAGAATTTTTCTTTCAAAATCTTTTCTTTTTTCCTCTAAAAATCTTGGGAACACAACTAAAATTCATTTTCCTTCATAAATCTTTTCTTTTCTCTCCTAATTTTAACTCGGGAGTTATGTTGCAACTTTTACATTTCGTAAAAAGACCATTTTACCCTTCTTTTATTATTATTTTACTTGATTTTGAACAATACAAAAAAGTTATTAAAACTAATAAATAATATTGTATATGTTAATACTAACCTCAACCCCCTTGCTTCTTTCTCAATCATATCACTAACATTCATCACCTTTCTCTTGCTTGAAGACCACTACTGCCACTCAAGGTCTTCCGTCATCGTATTACCATCACATGTGATCCCTTGCCGAATCCCTCAATCTATCTCTCTCGGACCTAACCTTGACTGAAGATTGTAGTTCCTCTCCTTACTCCATACAATGATTGCAATGACGGGCTCATGGTGGTGTGTTATTGTGGTAGGAGTGTCCGATTGCAATCTCTCCTTTCTTCCGCCACCTCTAGACATTGCATCATCACCACCGTCGGCGGCGGCAACCCCTTCTTCAACAACCCCTGGAGTCCTGGACATTGCATCATCACCATCTTCGTTGGACAAAAGATTTAGTGGATCAACTTTTTGATTCCCAACTCATGGCGTTTATGTGGATTTCGGCTAGAATAAATGATATAAAGATGGATTGGTTGACTTGGTGTTGCTTTCCTACCTAGATTTAATTGACTTGGCAGACAAGAAATTTGCATGTGACTAATGACATGATAGTATTTTTTTTTTTTGTTTGGTGGACAATCTTTTATTATATCTCTTGTTGTTTTAGCTCTGATTTGACTTGTTTTTTGCCTTTTACTGTCATGCTAAAGGTCCATTTTATAATCTCTTTGTTTAAATAAGATTTACTAGCTAAGTATCTCTATATAAACACGGAAATAATTAAATTAACTTGTAAATTTGTTTTCATTTTTTTAGATCGTAATCTAAATATATAAGATACCACATATTTTGTTTTATATAAATTTAAACATTAAGATCGCTAATAAATATCATACTTGAGATTTCGAAGTTCACATGTGAGAAGGGGCTTGTCTTTACTAGACAATTTGAAAATATTTAGATCATTAAATGATATGAGCCGACCACCCACATATAATAAAACAAATGTTTGTAGGTCATGATAAAAATACTTAATTGGACGTAGTTATCATAAAATAATATAATAATAAAAATAAAGGTTAATTGGAATGAACTAACCGAAAGCAACATCTTTTTTCACTCTGAATTGATTAATATCATAATAATTGACAAAGTTGAATTCAACAATGGTGTTTTGGAAGAAGTTTATGTTCGTCACATGACAACCAATTTATGCTTAGAAGAGTATGATGCAACATTAAAGTTTGAAAAAAATATATAAACCACCTTCTTTTATTTGACACTCCTAACAACGCTAACGTTTTTCTGTTGGTGACGGTTATCTTGTAACCCTGTTCTAAATAAGTATTTAACAAATAGTAATATAAATGATAAAATATGTGGAAATACTATATATATATATATATATATATATATATATATATATATATATATCTCATATATATATATATGATTTATATGAGAGATTGAAGATCATATGTTCATCCATGAAGATCATCTCAATGATAGATGGATTTTTTTGTTTTGAAGAAGTTCTTCCACATGAGAATTACTTTTATCTTGATGATACAATGGTCAGATTCACCTTTTACGTAACTTAGAAACATTGATCTATCTTGTTTCTCAACAATAACATTTTCAGCTTTAGAAGTAGAAATCATCATTGAAAGCAACGAAATGCAAAGTTGATAAGAAATTGTAAGTAGAAATCGAAATAAGAAGATTGACTGAACTAAGCAGTTTAAATACTATTCAAAATAACCTAAAAATTCGAAACTTGAAAAAAGGTTTAATTTTTTGTTAATTTCTTCAAAATTCAAATCTATTAGAAATCATGACAAATAAATCTTTGAATTAGTTAGAATAAAAAGATGTTGCTTAAATTTTCAAAATTCAAATCTAAACTTTCAAATGTTGTAATTTTTTAAAATTGGTTACATAAATTTTGGTCAATTAGTTATAGAATAAAAACTTAATTTTAACAAACTAATCTATTAATTTGGTTACATAAATGGTCTATAAATTATAAAATAAAATGTAATTTTTTATTTAAGTTATCCGGTTTTTTAAGGATAACTAGGGTTTGGGGGAACAATATAATGAAAATATATAGAAAACTAGGATTTTATAGCCCGCGCGTTGCGCCGGGTTTTATAAATGTAAAAATTTTATTATCAAAATAAATCATAGGATTAGGTTGATCTACATGATGATATATTAATAATTATATAAAAAGACATCCAAAAATAATCGAACGTGTGATAGAAAAATATAATCACATGATTAAGGTTCTAATATGGTGCAAGAATAATGAAACAAAAAAAAGTCAAAAGAGATTTCAAATCTTATAGATAAAAGATTAACTTTTCATCTTCAAAAAACTTATATTTGCCCGTCAAGTTTAACTTTAAAAAAGCCTACTTTAAGTAGTATAATATACTAAGACCACATTAACTCAATACTAATAGTAAATAATTAATGTGAAGTTTGTGAAAAAAGTAAAACATACTTGAGTTATTGTTTCTTTAAACATAACCATCGTACGAGACACATAAGAAGTGATTAATATACCCTAATAATATAGTAGTTAGAAAAAAATATACAGTAATAATATAACTTTTTATTAGAACATTTACAGTAGTTTGTAAATTACATGAGAATGATTGAATATAACATATATTGTTTATATAAGAAATACAAAAAAATATAAGAATACAATATGTAAAAAAGTACATAAATATTTTATTTAACAAAAACTAAAACGAAAGAATGACATAATTCTTAATTAAACTTCTTACCAAAAGGGTTAATATGGTTTAGTCCTTAAAATTGAAGTTTTATTTTGGTTTAACATTTAAACTTTATTTCCTGATTATATCGTTATTGGAGTTTAAGACTATTTTGATTTAATTGTTTGACTTAATCTATAAATTGTTAACTCTAAAATTGAAAGATTAATTCGGTTTAACATGTACTTTTATTTTCAAAAAACCTAACCTTTCAAAGTATTAAGGTATTTTGCTTTTATACTTAAACATTATTTTCGTCATAAAAGACTAAGCTTTATTGGTTTAATTTTTTTCGAATGGTTGAGTAAATGATCATTATATAAGATGATACACACCTACATATGACTTATTCTAAAAACAAAGTTTAATGGTTAGATCAAACTAACTTGAACTTTAATGCTTATACAATTTAAGAATAAAGGGTTAACGGTTTTAACATAATAAGCATAAGTGTTAAAGTTAAAATATTACAAAAAAGGTTTTAAAGTTTAATCGAAATAGAGTTAAAATTATTTTTATCCTTAATTAAAACTCTTAAATAAATATATTAAATATTGTTTACATAAATTATAGAAAACATATATATAAAAGTTACGCTAAACAAAAGAAAATTGAAAAAAAGATAGATACGATGGTTTATAAGAATAGAAGTTAAAAAAGGGTTAAAAAGAATACAAAAATTAAAAAAAGTTAAAAAAAGGTTAAAATTCGAAATCTATGTTTTTAAGAAATTATAAGTTAAAAAGGACAAAAAGGGTAAAAAAAAATACAAAGCTTTAAAAAAGAAGAAAGTGGCAAAATAAAAATTCAACTACTTGTATATACAAGGATTTGAGCACATGACCTCCAACCTAACAAAGAAATTCCATACCAATGAGCCAAGGCACCAGGTCCATATTTTGATGACAAAAATAAAATTTAATATATATTATAAAATTATTATTTTTTCTTGAAAATGTATGGTTATATAATATTCAAAATTTGCTATGTATAAAGAATAGTAGTTTAGGATGTTGATGTGTTAACTTTCTTTAACAAGCGCAAGGTTCAATTGGGTAAACACTATTGCCCCTAAAAGAGAAATGGTGGTGGAGGCTCAAGACTGAATCTCAATCTTTTTGGAAAAGATCAATTGTTGCGCTTCATGGGTTCAAACGGAACAGACCCGCTTGACACAAAAAAAGGGTGTTTGGCATACAATAGCTTCGGTGGGGGATTGTATTGAAGACTTTAATCTTGATTTGAACTCCTTGTTTCAAGTTGCCCCCTCTATGTTGGCAGATGGTTCGAATACTTGGTCCTAGGCGCTAATAAGATCAGGTGTCTACTCGGTTGCTTCACTTACAACAGTCATTGATAGTATGGCTAGTACGACGTCCGCTCCTCCCACAGTTTGGGTTAAGTCTCTCCCAAATCTCCTAGCTTGGAAATTTCTTCACGGCAGGCTGCCCACTAAAGCCAATTTACAAAGGAGATGTATCCTCAACGATCAGGGGCGGAGCTAGAAACTTACTTCAATGGGTTCAAAGTTAATATTAATAACTTTTATAAACAAATTTAGTGGGTTCTTAAGTATAATTTTACCAAAATTGCACTAATATTGAACTAAAATAATACGAAAATTTTTAATTCAGCGGGGTCAATGGAACCCTCTCGGGTACATGTACCTCCGCCCCTGTCAACGATAACACGTGCCCCGCATGTGGAGTTGATCCAGAAAATGAAGACCATGTTTTTTGGGAATGCCAAATTGATTATTCAAGAGTTCAAGTCTTGGTGGTCAATTACGGAACCATGCTGCATATTCAATCACTTGAGGCCTGCAATTTGATTTAAAGGTGATAGGCTTGAAGCTGTAAATGCAGCTATCTTCTCTCTCATTTGGATAATTTGGAGGCTAAGGAATTCTAAAACATCTTTTCCATCATCAACAGTGGACTCAAACTTGAATGGAGATATTTAACATTGTTTTTTTTTGGATTAATTCCAGAGGCCATTTAAAGAGGAAACTTTGGTGGTCAAGTTGGGTAATTAACCCTTTAGGAGAGCTTTAATATGTATTGGATGTTTGTTTTTGTTTTGTAAGATCTTAATTGATTAGGATGTTTGTTTTTATTTTGTAAGATCTTAATTCATCTTCTCTGATATATGTTATCTAGCTTGCTCTAGTTACTTGTTAGTGAGCTTTTATATTAATGGAGAACTAGATTTATGGACCCGTGTTTAAAATAAAATTTTAAGCAATAACTTTGTAAACGAAAATATAATAAAGTACTTGAGTAATGCGTTAAGTACAATATATGAAGTAATAAGTAATTACTTTTACAGAATAAAAAAAGTACATGCGTATACAAATCCTTCAAAAAAACAATCATAAACAATGACATCAAATTTGTTGTAGAACTTTATATACTACATTGGTTGTTTTGTCGGTTAGATTATCATTGTCATCACAAATAAAAACTTTTAATCCACTCCTACTTTTAACACGTGAAAGTGTGATGTGTCCATGCGTAAAAACAGGTCATCTGAGAAATAAGTCATAAGTAGACAAAGACTGACCCTGACTTGTTAATAGTCATTGCAAAACAAATCATGATCGGAAATTGTCTTGTTTGGAATTTCACTGGAATTTTTGAATCTGATGGAATCATCTTTATTCTAGGAATCTATTCGGTGACACCAATATTCTTCAATGATTTTTACTTCGATAACACGTACACTAAGTTAATAACTTAAAGTCTCGTTCCATTACATAAGCCTCTTGACTGATTAAGGTTACGAAGTAACATAACAGGAACACCAACTTTTAAAGGTAATTTGTGGTTTGAAATACCTGATACTTTGAAAGAATTGAGTATCTCAGAAGAGTATAATGATTCTTCAAAAGTACTTGACATCTCATTAGAACAAACTGTATCAGAACACAAGTAAGTTGTTTCCTCACCAATTATCTTCAAAAGCATGTACTCGTTTATTAAATCAAACTTTGAACAATTTGGCATAACCCCAGGCATTAATAATGTTTGTACCTAATTTCATTCCCATTGAGCACAACCAATAATATTTTAAACATATACATTAATATCAATATAAACCTTTAATAATAATGATATCAGGATCAGACAAAACAAATTTCATTAATCACAACGGAAAGACCTAAAAATGATTTAAACAAATACATTAAAAAAACGGTGTAACACATTGAAACACAAATAATGGCAAATAATATGGTAAAAAACGTTTTTAAAGGGAGTTTCAAGTGTACCTGATGCTATCAAGAAACACAATGAAATATAAGTTATTTCCTATCAATGAAACACAATGAAATATAAGTTCTTTATCTTTCACCATTTTTCTTCAAGATTTTCATTTCAAATTATGGGTGCCCAATACAATACAAAATTTTATATCAAATAATATCATGCTTTGAAGAATGGACTTAATTTATTTTGCTGTTGTTTTTTTTTCTCTTGTATATTATATTACAAAGCATGAGTTTCAGGAACATAAACATACATAACTACACAACCATTTTTAATATATTATGTAGATATGGAGTAAAATAAGTAAATGAAAGCGGGTCAAATACAGAATAAAGATATGTTTACTGTTTCGTAAGAAGAATACTATCGAGTATGATCAGCTCCATGGAATTCTGTGCATCCTCTAATGTCATTGAGTAACTTGAAGGCGAAATTAAATGAGATGAAGGCTGTAGGAGTTCTGGAGTTATAAGTTGGTGATATCTAAACCATATATTTTCAGTTTAAATCCCAGCACCATGCCTTTTTCTTTTTTAGAATTTTACAAAATCACCAAAAACAGCTCCTGTAGTCTCAGAAAATCCGCCTTTTCACCCATTACACCTTAGTTTTCTTAAATTAGTAATATTCTTATTAATTTTATAATTATTAACATTTGTTTGTTGCCTATTAGTAAAAACTATAATTTTTTATTTGTTGACTATTAGTAAATAAGCAATTATCTCTTCCAGTGTGTTCAAATATTCATGTGTATTAAGTATATATGGGAAGAGAAAGTTAGTGAACTCACTAACGCATTTTGACAAACACTTGTTGTGCGCTTCATTAATAAGTGGAACATTAAAAAAAATTAACTATAGAACATGAACACTGGAAAAGTTAAACCTTAATAGACCATCGATCATAACGTTGACATATATAAGTCATAGGCCACATATTTGAATACATTACGAACATAGTACAATTAGTAGCTTGTCTTAATTAATTACTAAAACAACACCACTTCTTAGAAGACTGCCGATTTGAACCAAACTACCTGTAGCAGAAGAATAGTAACTGTCAAAAAAAAATTATATGTTTGCATGTATGTAAAGGAGACAAGAAGAAACAATACCTTGACACTTGAAGAAGTGGGAGGACCTCCTGTTGCCCCTATCCCATGGTTTGTTGAGCAAAACTCTGTTTATGAAATTCTAAGTGTAATTGAGCAGCCTGTAACCATAGTAATTAGTATCCATTCAGCTACTTCTAAGATAATTATAATAACAAATACATAGAAGGCCTCTTTAAATACTACCACTTTTTCACAAATTGTAGCAAAAAAGTGCATCAGGTCTAGAAAAATATAACTAACAAAATATCACTTGTTTAAGAACAAATATGATATTTTATGTGTTCTGAAGAATTATATACTTAAATTTTTTAACCTTCTAACTAATGACTTGTCACCGACATCCAATCTATTTTTTTTGATATTTTGACATGTAACCAAACTCCCACCTCAAATTGTAACTATTAATTAGCAATCATCATTAATTGTACAGTTTATCCCAACCTAACTTTAACCATAAAAAAACAGCCACAAGAAGATTAGGAAGTAGGAACGGTGCAATTGATCCAACCCAAATTAATGCCAACATATTCAAACGAACTATTCATAACTAACAATTTAACATAGTCATGTTATATCAGCATACATACAGAGTACAGAACATAAATTATAAAATAAAAGTCATGTACCAAGTTATTATAATATGTTGTAAAGGAATGCAAGAATTTCATAAATACATACCAATACGAAGCTAAACACCGTGATCTTCAAAGGCAACAACGAACTCTGTAAAAAACTTTTTACTAACCTACAAACCAAAAATCAAATAGATGAGTGGCTAGGAAAAGATTATACTTTAGTTCATACATCAAAAACCATTTTAACAATCTCACACATATATCAATTAAATGAAGCAAGAAATTTCCCTAACAACTCCATGACCACAACCATCCACAATCAGAATTCAGTACCAGAAAATAAAGAGGTATTAAAGTTTAGAATAGTGAGACTGCTAAAGTAATAATAGGTTACCACTATAACTTCATTAAATTGTTAGCAAACATTCTCAGTATGGACTGTATGGTCATTGGTCAATTAGTAGGGCATGTTTGATTTTAAATTGTGATACATATAACATACCAAAAACAACCCATTTAATCACGCCTCCAAAAATTATGAGGAAATGTTCCTACAGAAAAAACTCACATACTAAAACAAAAACATGTAGTACAAATACTTGATCAAATCAGAAAACAAATACAATGACGAAGAATAACAGAATAGTCAATCTGATGCATTATCAGCCTGTAAAAAAACATCAATGATCGGCTACGTCTGTCTACATCATTAGACTAAATGAATTAGCAGATTAAAATGTTAGAGGAGTTACTTCATCTTGGATCTTTGACTCAATCCAAAGAGAATGAAGAAAGTGATTTGGCACCTCCAATTGTAAACGAAATTAAAATCCTATCAAATTTGAGGTTGCAAACACAAACCAAAAGAGAATGAAGAAAGTGACTTCTTAATTTATGAAAATTATAATCTGTTCTATTGGGCATTTAATCAAACACGTAGCCTGCATGTAAATTTCCAACATACAGAAACAAAACATGAACTATTAATGAAACAAAAGAACAAAAAGTGTAGTTAGGTTGATAGTCTAAATCGAGGAATTAAACTAATGAAATACCCAAACTGGTTTCTTTTCTTATTTTGATGAAATACCCAAACTGATGCAAACCTTAAATAATGAAGAAATTTAGTACACCAAACCATATCATACAAATGTAATCCCTAAAATAAGCCCTAAATCGTTAAACAAAAAAACACTTAAAGATCATGCGCATTAACGGATTTCATCCAACACCTGTTGTGCACATTACGTGACAAACAATTAGACATTCAAACATATAGTAATTTCTAAAATTAGCCCTACTTAAACAATTATATCCCTTCGTTGAAGCAGATTAGCCAAAAAAAATCAGGAAACAAATGAAAAAGAAAACAAAAGATTAAATAACACAAAATAACCACTCGCGTATAAACTACTATCAGATCTTGTTTGAAACGAATCTAAAAATTTACGTTTATAAATCGTTGAGAAGAAAGTCAGACAAAACATCAAGAAAGATGAAATAGATAATCTTAGAGTTCATGAACGAAGAAGAAGAAAGAAAGGTGTTAGTGAATCGTACCTGAGCAAAGTTCGAAATACACCGGAAGAAATTTGCGATAGGTTTACGGCGGAAGAGAATCTTGACAAAAACTAGGGTTAGGGGATGAAACTGGCGTAAGGAATACTCTTAGGCGGGTCAAATAGACCCGCGTGTTTTCTAAATCCGGGTTAAAAGACCCAATATAGTATAAAAGTCGGGTATTACTAAAAAGAGAAGTCAAAATTGTATTTCTAAGTCAAAATTGAAAATTAAATAAGGAAACTTTTCAGAAAATGGTTTTCTTTTAATATATATATATTGGAAAATGATCCGTAATGTTAACATCACCTAACTTAGGTGATGTTACACTCACAAATCATTTAAATGAGTATATACTGAAATGACTAAACTACCCTTCATTAAAGTAGATCGTGAGTGTAACATCACCTAAGTTGCATAATGTTAACATTACATATGATTTCCCCTATATATATATAGATAGATGCTAACCACAGCCTTTAGGGCTGTGGATAAGAATAAAAAAGGTAATATTAGTTTTAAAAAATGATAATCACAACTTATTTCATCATTATAAACTTTCTATTATTTGCTAGTTATCTTTTAATTAATTTTCAACCTTCCACACATACAACAAAGTTACTATTTTAATAACTAAAAATAACAAATATTTTATTCTTATCCTCAACCTTAAAGACTGTGGTCAGCATTTTTCTATATTTATTAATACAAAAGCTGTTGCCTTTAAAAAATTTAAGGGAATATTTTGAAATAATAAGTTATAATTAATAGAAAACAAGCAATTTATAGCCCCTCGCTTATTTGCGAGGGAAAGTTAATATTATTATAGAAAAGGAGCCAATTTAAGAAAATAATGTCATTATGTATTACTTTGAGTGCATAAATGGTGAATGTGTCAGGGGAGAATGAAGGTTTGGAGAAGAAAGTTATAGAGAGAGATAATTTGTGTTTTTTTTTTAATAGCGAAAATGACCTAAGGCCGAAGTTTCGACATTGTCATCACCCCAACCATGAGACCCAAATTTTATTAAAAAAATACCAGCAAGATGCTAGAAAGATGTGTACATGACTACTAACAAAAACAAGAGAGAGGATTAAAGCACCAATCACTCCATCTATTTACTAAGTTACAAATACCACCTCTATTTTTAATCCAAAAATACGAGAATGCTTGAATTTCACTAGGAATTAGATGCAACTGCTTGCCTGCCATGGGAAACAGCTTGCGATTTCTGAATTTCCAGACAACCCACAAAAAAGTGTATATCACCGCGGAGAAAGCTTTTAGTGATTTGCCCTTTAATCCAACACTTTTGCCCTAGTTGAGAAGACCCGCCAAGTTTGCTATATTATAATTATCCAAGCCCCACCAAACTTCGATTTGTCTCAGAATTGGTTTAACCACCGAGCACTCAATGAATAAGTGTTCTTCAGTTTCTTCAACCTCATTACAAAGATTGCAATAAGTCGATAAAAGAACTACCCCCCTCTTTTGTAAATTACATTTGGTTGCTAATCTGTTATGAGTGACACGCCATGCATGGATATTGATTCTAGATGGGATCCAATTGTTCCATAGAAAATCCCATCCACTACATTTTTTAAGACTTAATTCATCATATGCATTTCTAATGGAAGATACAGTGAACATACCTGATTTTTCCAGCGCCCAAATTACTTTTTCAGGTTGGTTGTTTGTTGCCTGTTGAATCTGAAACAAGTTTCTCAAAGGTATATTGATCTTTTCGAACACCTTGTGTATTTTAAGTATATTCCTCCATGTGCTTGATATTTTTCCTTTCGGAACTGCCTTATCTAGATCTCCGCTCAGCCCATGAATCGACTGAATTACAGACTTCCATAAGGTACCATTTTCAAATTTAAATCTCCACCACCATTTAGAGAGTAGTACGAGATTGAAAGCCTTTAAACTCCCAATTTTCAGTCCTCCGTTTTGTCTATTGTTTAGAATTTGGCTCCATGATATCCATGCAATTTTATTAGATCCATCTTTTGAGCCCCAGAAAAATTGCGATCTCAAACTTTCTAATTTTTTTAAAACTTTTTCTGGAGCTTTGAAGATGGAGAAGGAGTAAATACCAAGACTTCCAAGCACTGACTTGATCAAAGTTGCCCTTCATCCAATTGATAGATTGTGTGCCTTCCATTTTGATAATTTCTTTTCGAACTTATTAATAACAGGAGCCCATGTCTCGATTTTGTTAGTGGAAACCCCTATCGGCGACTTGTGTTAGGAAGAAACTTGAGAAAAGTAAGATGGAGAGTGGAGATAGTGCATTTTTGGGAAAAGGGATGTAGTTGGAAGCATAGAAACATAGGATTCAAAATATCATGAGAAATTCAATTTATCATGATTTTATATAAAATTACTTTATCACCCTTGAAAATATCATGATAAAAAAGCCTATCATTTGACTAATTGATATATATAGTAATATATTTAAAAAAGAAGACGATGAAATCATAAATATATTTTTAATTAAAATATATGATTTGCTCGTCTTACAAAAAATATTAATAATTAAATGTTATTTTATATATTTTACTTGAGGAATAAACAAACTCCTTCACAGAAACAGGGGGCAGATTTTGAAGCTACTAGAAGACGAGGGGCGCCAATGTTTACAGTTTATTCCCAATTTAAATGGCTAATATTTCGTGTACGGCAACCTTTCTCCTTTTTTCACGAACAAAACCCTAGACGAGTAGACGTTTTTTCCGACCAAATCTTATTGCACGGACGTTAAATCTTCCAAAACGTTGATCACATAGCCATGGTACGTTTTTGGATTTATGTGTGTTAATTTACTTGTTATTTCTATTCGTGATTCCATTGAATTACAATTGGATGATGAACTAGCATGATGAAACGAGGGGAGGTTATTTTATGTATCTCATGATTTCCGTATACATGAAAGGATAATTCGGTCGCAAATCATCTATGAAAATTCATGATACAATTGAGCTGTTTTATACTCTGAAGATGTTTATAAATATGAATAGAAGACGTGTTCAAAGGTTTTTACCACGATTATGGTGATATTTTTGTATAAATGAATGTATAGAGCAAATGTCTGTGCTATGATTTTGGCATCGTGTCAGATTTTATATATTGTGACAAAAAAGAAAATAGCGATAGGTTGTCCTTTAGCACTTCAAGTTGACTAGACAAATTTGCCAATTTGGAGAATTTATGCGTACAAAAGCATAGCGATAGGCGTTTTGATTTGATTATTCAGCCGCTTAATAGATTTTGGCTTTATGTAGAGACTCAGTGGTATCAGCCTGCTAGAAGTTATTGGTTGAAACTAATGTAAAAGGATCCTTGCTAATGTAAAAGGATATACGTTATGTTGAGGTGCTACTTTGTAATCATAGTTCACACAAAATTTTGAAGTTTGATTTTGATTATTGCAAACAGACATACAATACTCTTATACTGTAATGATTATGACAGTGTTTACCTATTAAAATGACTGCTGTAAACGAATAAACGAATATACCTATACACATGCACATACACCCATATATAGTACACAAATTACACACATATGCGCACGAGGCCCTCGTTCTATAACCATATTATGCATACATACGTGCATATGTGTGTGTGTGGTACACATTCTTATGCATGTATACTATGATTATACAACAAATGACTTGACTCAAATCTTTAACATCAATTCGAAATAGATGTTGAAATATACACGATCTACTTGTGGAGTGGGAGAAAGTGAGAAATTCAACCCAAATATTATGATATTATCAAAGAAACCAATTTTTTTTGGAAATAAGTTTGGAGCAACATCGAGCGATTGGGGCATAATCTGTAGCTAAGTTTTGATCGTAGTTTAAAGTGACCTTTGTGTTTCTTTTCTTGACATTCGGCAGCTTCTGTTGACTTAACTTTAGAACCCTCTTGTATTTTCTTCCATCCCTACTTTATTGTTCTGGTCATGTTGTAATTGTTATGGTCATTGAAAGATAAGTTCTAGGTATCTGAATCATGTCTGTGTTGAATAATGTACTTAAACGCGAATGCGAACTTCTAATGTCCACACTCCACATACACCTATCAACTAGAAGTCTAGAACTACTTTTAAGTTAAAGTCATCCATCTTCAATTAAGTTTAATATTATCAATTTCCCCTCAGTTATTGAGTCACAAATTTACTCGTAAATTTAACACAACATATAAATCTAATTTGATATCATAAGAAATCCACGTCCTAGTTTTTTTTAGGAGCAATAACTAAGAAATTTAACAATGGGAATTGTCTTGATCGTTGGATATCATTGAGAAAATTGAGGGAAAAGCATGATCTGAAACTTAATGAATTATTAAACGATTTGAAACTTAGAGAATTACCAATCACTTGAGCGGAAACTGTTCATTTATTTTCACACATGGATTTCTTGAATACAAATTGGGAGATTACCAAGGGATCTCTGACCTGATTACAACCTCCAACTTGTTATGCTAATATGGGAAACATCTACCGCATATGCAAGTATGGGTCGACTGATGACTGGTAGGATTGTATGCCTCATTAATGTGATACTCTGCCTGCCAAGTTATTTGGAAATATTTTCTTCTAACTGGGCGAACTAGGAGCAATAACTTATCTGTAGCAGTTTGACTGGCGGTTCAGACCTCAAGGTTTAGGTGGAAGCCTGGAAGGCTAGATTTGTAATGTATCAAGTCGGAACCGAGTTGACAGAGGCAAAAAGGTACATGGGTGGAAAATAGGGATGAATTTAGATCAGTGTTAAAGAGTCCTGACTCCTAAAAGTTGGACACTGCGAGTTGTTGGTTACTTGAAAACAACCTAAATAACAAAGTAAACTAGTGACTCTTTTGCATTACATCTGATTTTAAGATGTAAACCATATTTGTTGGGGTGTATATGTGTATCTTATTTGGGGCCCAGCTCAATTTAACAGAAATGATTATGATATAGAACTTATCTAGTTACAAATTAGAACTAGACCTTTAAGCTAGAAACCATTATATGAAGCTTAACTTAATACACCATGAATATTACTTCAAGTATATGTAAGTACTTACTCTGAATAATTAGCTGTAGCAGCAAGAACAAGAATCAATGAAAGCTCATCAATAGGCTCTACAATTTGTCCTTGCCAAATTTGGCTGTCGGAATCCAGAACAAAGATTGTTCTCAACTTCTCGTATAGTCGTATATAACTTTTGGTGGAAAGGGAAGAGATGTCAGATAAGAGGACCCACATTAGATTACTTTTGTGACCGCAAGTTATTATTGGTACAGTTTGCATAGGTGATATATAATGCAGGAAGAAGTTAAATAAACAACCATAATTCTGTGAGTTATATTAAACCAATATGTTATCTTCAAGTGTGACCTTTCATTTATAATGGTGCATAGGTAGTGGTGCGATCATTGTCATATCTTGCCATAAGTTTATTGTATGCAAGCTCTATTATGATTATACTTTCCGGTCTCATGATTTATCCTGATCTTAACTTTGCATCATTGCATCCCTTTTCTTTCTCATAATGCTTCTTCTTGTCATTTAAGAAGCTTCAAATTTTAAAGGAATGGCTAATTATTTCCATTTGAAGTATTTATTTGAGATTTGAGAATAATAGTCGTATGGAGTTCAGAAAATTTATCTGCATCATGAACTTGTTTGCTCAGGCTGCCAAGATTCTGGCAAATTTGATTGTCATGGGTTCTGGAATACTGGCAAGGGCTTTTGTTCAAGCATATCGACAGGCACTTCAAAGTAAGTTCAGAATTTTATAATATTATGGGTTCTGAAATCTGTATGATTTAGTGCTTGTTTTTGTATCTATATGTTATCTGATTTTGCTTCATATACTTTGTTTGCTTATTTTTCTGTTCGCTTTTGTTTGGGTTATTGTTGTATGTGCATGTTTTTGGCCTACCTTTAATCATTTTTCAAAGTTATTGATACTTTACATCATGGGTTTTTATTAGTCATCATGTTGTTTAGGCTTGGATGCGTCATTGGATCAAACTACCTTTTGGGAGTGGTTTTACTCTTACCTTTATTACTTTACATTTTTTTGGATCGTTTCAAGCTACCTTTGGAATCTAGATCCCTTGTGCATCGGTTCTTTATGCAATAATGTGATATGCATTGTTTAAATAAAGAAACAATCATATAAAGAGAAAAGTATACCAATCTGTAAGGTGAGTGAAAAAGTGGTAATGCTGGCTTGGATTTCCATTAGTGTGAATACATTGCCTCTTGTATTTTAGAGTTAGCCACAATATAAAATTTGGTCCATAGTTGGCCCGCTTTGTTTTCTAATGAATATGTTTTTTAGTGGTAGCAAAATTGACGGGATGGGTAATGGGTTAAAGTGGGATAAAATGGGTTGGTTTGGGTTGACCCGACTCTTTTGCATATTTTTATTTTTATAGATACTTAATGTGTTAAATACAATCACAGTTTCTAGGTTGTTAAAAAATAATTTGACATTTTTAGTGAAGGTATTTAGATACTATACATTTAAATGCATTTTGGATAACTTCAAATCCGTTTGACTAGTTAAATCATTTAGCTTAGCCCATCTGATTTATTGGAATAAAGCTATGTAGACTGTTTTTTACATTTGATTATCTTTGGATGACTTTAACCCGTATGGCCTTTCACCTTTTTAGGTTAATCATTTAGTCTAATTCGTTTGATCTGGTGAATAAACGTTTTTTACACTATAATTGCGAACGCAAAAATCATAATAACTATAGGTCCTGTTTTTCTTCGTGTGAATGGGGTATACAAGAGGTTTTAGGAACAATATAATCTTTTATCCTTTCAATTATCTAAACTATGTACATTATGAAAATTGAGAATTCCAAAATTGTCACAACATATTGAAACAGCATGAGTTTATTTATTTTTTTGGTGAATCGCAGATGCATCAAAATCAGGTGTTGCTCAAGAAACATTACAAAATGCCGTCCGTAGAGGAAGCAAAGCTATGACCGAACAAGAGGCGAGGCAAATTCTTGGTGTTAGTGAGCAGACATCCTGGGAAGAGATTGTACAGGTTAGTATTTAATGTTTTCCTAAGAGTGGCACTTGACCCATTTTCTTATTAATGAGTGGGTCAAATGGGTAAGATCGAAAAGGTTAGCTATAAAGGAAACTGATCAAACTGATCAATAATCCACAAATGTGGATTTTGCTTTAAGACCTCTATTCATGCAAATAAATTCAGATTATTATTGGAATAATATAATGTTTGTAATTGTATCTCACACAGTAACTGTTTATAATAATTTTGAAACTTCTGGACATAATGTATTTACCGAAGTTACTCGTTTTGATCTGCTTGGCGCACCCATTTTGCCACCTTTTGTTTTGGTTCTTTACATCTCAAGCCCATTTATCTTGCTGTTATAAAAAATATTCCACATTTCCACCATGAAAAGTACATTATCATAATGCAGGGGATATGAAAAGGGCTTAACGTCTTTAATCTTCTCAATTTTCAAACGCCTAACATTTGAGTAATGTATTGTTTTGTACAGAAATATGATAATCTGTTTGAACGAAATGCCAAAAATGGGAGTTTCTATTTGCAGTCAAAAGTTCACCGGGCTAAGGAATGTTTAGAGATCGTTTATCAACAGAAAAACGAGGCCACGGGTGATAATGCGGGTTAATTCCCACTATGGAGAGTACTCTTCCTTTGACCTAAACGCCGCGGTAATACTTGTATAGTTTTAAACTTTGATCAACCATGAGAGATGAATTTTGTATTCTTTAATCATGTTATCATGATGCAATATCTTTGATCATTTTCTCTAGCATTTTTATGAGGGATGTATAAACGCAATTGGTGAAAGAATTGAAAAAAATAAAGTTCGATTTGTAGAAAAAAAAAAGATTAATATAAACGCAATTTATTAGTTATTGGTTCTATTAATATGTTGACTTCATTCATACTCTTTTTGAAGTTACGGAAGACCCAAATTGACTCCAATGACTTGGCTGATATAAGTATTATACTAAAGCGTTACTGGAATTGCTTATTGTATCTTCTTATGTTTCATAGGAATTCTGAATAAGCTAATTTTAACATCATATAAGCAATAGGATAACCAGCTTTCAACTAGTGCTCAGGTAATGGTTTGTACAAGAACGAGAAACAATTGTGAAGGGTTTCTCTGGGTGGAATTTGCAAAACAATAACACATATATTAGAGGGTCTAAGAGGTTTGCAACCATAAACGACTCTAATGCTTAAGCTAGTCATCTTTGTGATATGCCTAGTTTTGAAGAAGTATGAGAGCTCGTATCATACCTTGGGAGATGCGGTCGTCTGTGTATTTATATGAGAATAATACTCTAGAAGTCGAGGACAATTTTTACAAGGATGGTAATTTTTTAGCAGGTCCTGATGTGATTCCCAAATGTATTACTAGGAAGATGAGTGTTTAAATTAAATGCCATGTATGTTTAGAATCTTGGTGTTATCTCATGTTTTGTTGGAGGTATAGTCACCGAAACCATACTTGTCATTAAGTGGAGTGGGCCTTATGATACTTGTACATTGTAGGGCTTGGGTAGGGATAGAAGTAGCAGCAGGGGATAACCATCCTGTCACCATGATCACATTGTTGTGTAGGATGATGGAGTCTGGGGATGATATCTAGGCATCGGGATACAACGAAGGTGATATTCACTTTTACATGTTGCTAGTTATTTACCTCATAGATGTAGGTTTTCTTGATCTCTTGTCTAGCGTGGAAGGCAGAGGTGCAGCCTGTCATCCGGGTGCTATAAGGTATAGTAGGGAAAGTTCGAGGTTGTAGGTCTGCTATTGGTTGCCATGTGTTGAAATGGACTTGGAGGATGGTAAGGCATCAAGCCCCCTAGTTTAGCATTGCAATTTGCTAGGCTTTTGGATGTTGCTAGTTATTTACCGCATAGATGTAGGGTTTCTTAATCGTTGTCTAGGACCGGAGTTCTAGACCTTATTACGCTTTTTCTAGCATTTGAAGACAATTTCATTATTTATCCTTATGCTGCCTAGGACACCTGAAGTGTGTGGGTGATAATCGAGAAGACGTTTATAATGGGCCAAGATGTCATAGTGTTACGAATCAGGAATTAATAACAGCAAATAACTTCAACCGATCAACAGAAATAGAAATCAGATTGCTATTTAACTGGAATAAGAACAAGATAATCTCAATACATCCACAAGTTGGATGATTGATCCAGGGAGAATCCCTCTCTCAAAGGTTAAACCTAAGAGCCAAATCTCTACAAGAGACTAAACCTAATATGTAATTTCAGCCTACCTCACTCTCCGATACTTACTCTATTTATTTAGAATTAATTACTAACAACTTACCCAAAGTTACCATTTACCCCCCTCAAGTATCTAGACTATTCTTTTCCTATCACATAGCATATTGTAAATACGAATAGTAAAACTGCTTATTTTCTTTGGAGTCAAGATTTACTGATTTCGAACTTACTGCAGAAGGCTTTGCTAACGGGCTTCAGAGATTTATTGCTTACACTGGCCTTTGAAGTTGTATTTTGTTATTTTCGCTGTAAATCTTGCCAAAAGGTTTGTAGTGCCTAGATTTGTGTTCTCATGTTTGCTACTCCTCTTTCACCATTTGAAAGAAATTTTATGTTACCTATGGATAATTAATTAAACTACTAATATTTACCAACTAAATCTATTCATAAACACTGTTCATTTACAATATTTTTTTTTAGAATATTATTTATCTAAACTAAAGACTTTTCATCTATGGTAAATGTAGTTTTCTCATAAGGATTTTTTTTACAAAAAAGTTTTATTTCAAAGTCTAATTTATTAAAGTTAATATTTGAAAAACTAATTAACAAAGTCTATCTCAAAGTTTAATATAGTTAAAGTTAACATCAGAAAATATTTTACAATAAGATTATTTCAACCACTACCTTCTAAGGTTGTATGACACATTGTTGACTTGTGTGACTATTAGTAGTGGATGAGGCTAGATTTTGCATATTTTTACAAGGGTGGTTCCTGTCTGTGGTAAGTTTCAGATTTCTAGGGGTTTTTAAGTTTGGTTTTTTAATAGATGTGTATTTTGAAGTTTGTGTATGTAAGTATACATATTTGATACAGAGATAGATGTGTTTATTATCTTTCGAGAGTGGAAATATTGATGCTTATTCTTGGAAAAGGTTGTGTCAACTTGCAAATTTGAAACGAAAAAACACAAGGAGTCAAATAATTAACAAAAATTATAGATCCATGAAGCCTATTAAGTTGTTATTCTATATTTGTGTATCTACTAGCATGTATGTATATGTGTTTGTGTCTTATGTGTCTTTGTGGTAAAATTGTACGAGTGTAGAGTGGAAAGAGAGATGACTTTTGGGTTGAATTATAGTAAGTGAATAAACTTTTGTTACTCACCCTGATGTTTAGGTTGATTCATGCAACAAGATTGAAGTGTGGATGTCTAAGCGCTTCTGAATTTCTGTGAGTGGAAGCCATAAATGATGCTACAGAAGTATGTTGTACATGTGATAAAAGTTTGTTTTTAATACCAGGACACTCATTAGGGGTACAAGATTAGTGTTTGGTTTAAAAAATGAAGGATACCCATTGAATTGAATGTTTGTGTTTTAATAACCAATCAAACATTTTCGTTAAATTTATTATATAGAAGCCCCGCCGCAACGCACGGGCACTAAAAACCTTGTTGCATTCACATAGGTGAAAGTGATCAAACTTAATGGGTACAATGTACTTAACAACAAAGATTATCAACCTATAACACCTTAGGCGAATCTCATATCGGATGTGACTTGTCGACAAGAGAGATGCTGGGTTTACAAGTAAACTCTGGCCGTACATGATACAAAACATTTTTGGGTGAAAAAAACACGACATATCTCATGAGAACTCTTTAATTAAGTGCGTTTAGAATAGTCTCAGGATGGGCAACCTATGAGTTCTTGCTTGGTTGTTGGAAGCAAAACCATTAGTGGGCAAAGTGGACAGAATATTTTGTCGTAACGGGTGGGGTGTTACAAATGGTATAATTTAAAAGACGATGATGCGGCAAACCTCATCAAATATGATGGTTTATGTAACATCTTAGTCTAATCCATCATCAATTGTAGACAAGAGGGGTGATAGGTTAATAAGTTAATCTTGGCTTTACATGACACAACATGTTTTAAGGTCTCAAGTACGACATATCTTATGAGAACTCCGAGCAGTGTTATATAATCCATACCATTAAGTTCTAATAACAAAAAACTACATTCACATGACACATGGTGTTACTTTTGTTTCATGAAGATCATTAACCCTAGCCTCTCCGGCTATGATGTCTAAATATCTACGCCTACGAATATAATTTAAAACAACTTGAGTTACCTTAACAAGTCAGTAACAAACAAGCGAAAGGCAGTCATTTAACTTCATATAACAAACAACATTACCCAAAATCAATAAGGTGTCATTGAACTCGACGCATGCTGCTCTTCTTCTAAAACCTACCACCGCCCATCACAAGCATCAAAATCAAAATCTAAAACCAAAATTTGAGATCTTAAATATGCAACTCTGCATTGACGACGGTGGTGGATTCAACATTGACGGTCTTGGAAGACTCGCAAGAATTTGTCGGAGATGGTTCCATCGATCATATGGCTGCATTGGATCTTAAGACAGAAACAATATTGATATTCTGTTTAAAGAGAATATACAAAGGAATTGTATTTAAAAAAAGAAACGAAAAATGCATATATGAGAAAACAGATTCTCGTATTTACTCGATTTATCATGTTTTAATAACGAAATTACTAAATTAACCCTCAAAATCTCGTGAGAAATTATGAATAATAATAATCTATCTATATCTTATCTAACTTCGGATGTATTGAATCCTAGGTGGCATGTAGAGTTGAGTTCTAATTTTGAAATTCAAGTTAATTAGGGAGGGTTGCTAATTGACGTGACATGCAATTAGAAAGAATGTTATAAAAATAAGAGTTGAAACTTTTCTCCCACATTGGAGCTGTAGGAAAACTTCATGAGAAAAATCATGTATATAAAAAAAGGAGCTTGGAAGCCAATTAGTAAGGCTTTGCCCCATAAAAACTTACGATTGGAAATGAGTAATCTGTTTCCGATTCGGTCGTAAGTCCGGTTCAACCAATTTTTTCGGTTTTCACATAACCGATCGGTTTTTTATCCAGTTTTCTGGTCAGTTTTGAACCGTAGGCATGTCTGGTTCCGGTCCAACCCGCTGGTCCGGTCCGGTTTTAAAAACGCCGCCCATAAAAACTCACGATTGGAAATGGCTAATCTGTTTCCGGTTCGGTCGTAAGTCCGGTTCATCCGGTTTTCCGGTTTTCACAAAACCGGCTTGTTTTTTTATCCGGTTTTCCGGTCAGCTTTGAAATATAGGCATGTCCGGTTTTTGGTTAACTGACCGGGCCGGTCCGGTTTTAAAAACGTTGTTTCCAGCTGATCGGCGTTACATCTAACTCTTCAGTCGTTTATGAAGTTATTCAAAGGTTTTATATTGTTGTTCCCTTCATCGCCTACAACCTTCATTCCCTAAGCTCGTGTTCACCATTGATTTCTCTCGTCAGGTAGTTTTTTATTTTCATCATCTGTTATTCACCATGTGTCAATTTTATCTATTCTTAGACTAATGATACTTAAGAAGTTTATAAATTATAATTTGTGAAAAATATAACTTTTATCCAGGTATAAATGTTTATTGATCCACAAACATTCTCTTTGCATTGTAACTGTTAGATGAAATGCTTCAATTAAATCCTTTTTTATATTTCATTGGTACTTTTATCTTTAGTAGGAAGTTATTTTTTTAATAGGTAGTATCAATGCGTTCGTTTATTTGGACCGATAGTAGGATGAAATCTGCTAATATTAATAATCTCTATTAAAATGAAAGAACACTAAATGTGATTGCTGTTAAAAGGAAGATGAACTCTTTAGATGTGATTTTTGTTACCTTAATTATACATTCTTTCTATTTAAGATATATTTTAAATCAACTCATGTTTTGTTAGAAAAATAGTGTCTCCCAACACCTTTGTTTCTTATTCACTCAAATAGTCTTTTGACCATACCTATTTTGGTCCATAGATTTTTTTTTTCTTGAAGTTGCTTATTTCATGTTTAAAATTTATATTTTAAAATTTATCATTGTACTCTTTGCAGTTTCGTATTTTAGCTCTGAAGTGACTACATAAAGCATCAAGGCTCCTATTAGTTTATACTTATTTTATTCAACTATTATGTTTTAATTCTTATTAGTGAGTTTAAATGCTCATTTGCTTGCATTATTTATGATTTAAAATATCGGTGTTTTAAGCATATTTATTATATATAGACTATCTAATATTTATAATCATCATTTGGTCATTTTTCCTTCTTGCAGTTTATTAATAGAGACATTGTTTTAGTTAATTGCGAGTTTCAAGAAAAGTTTAAGATATGTTATTACGATTGTGGGTAATGGATAAGATGAGCTTAACAAACATTAAAGAGGTGTTAAACTGTAATGATTTGATGCTGTCGAGGTATAATGTTTGGAAAGCCCCGCACCACGGGTCACATTATATCAATTCTAGAAGGCAAGGAATGAATTAATATTTGTCAACTAAAAGTCTATTTCTACTAATGTGTTGCTAGACATCCAAATCAATGATTTTGATTAGATCTCAAATAGGTTAATAAGGGATTCCAAAGACTAGGTTTATGACACGGATTGCAAAAACTGGATTTATGAAGATTAATCACTATAGATAATTAGACCAAAATATATGACCTTTTATTGATTATTCAAATACAACAACTCCACTTCAAACACTACCCCATCTGCTATAACCTACTTGAATGGTTCAATTATTTATAGATACTAGCTCAATGGTCAGTTATCTTAGAAAAAAGCATGATAATGCTTAAATTTGAATGTTCATGTATCTTACATATTGATTTCTTACTTGTACGAGCCATAAAATATTTCATATTAGTACATGTATGAACCATCATTTTCTATTGATCTACCAAACACTCTCTTAGTTCTAAAATATCTAATTTCACATAGTAATTACATATATGTAATCTGGTTCAATTTTTTCTTGTGGATAGAGGTGTGGCCGGAAACTTCATAGAAGATTGCATCACATGGTCCAAATTATGCAACAATGTGGAAGATTTACACTTGAGTAAACTTCATACTTAATAAAAAGATATTTTTTTTTGTTGTAATCAAATAAGTTCGAATTTAATTTATAATGATTAGTTTTTCATACGCAGCTATGAGTCCATTGAGTTATTGGAAAAACTCTTGATCCCTAACCGGTATGGTTTTCCGGATATAGTATAACTTGGACACTTTGTTGTAAACTGTTACCTCCATCATAAGTGTTTTAATTTAAAAGAGTGTCTGCGATTGCTTATTTAAAGTTGTTTGAATATATAAGCTACTTTTGGCTTTTAATGCTTACTCAATTAAAAGAATAATTTTGTAAACCTATATACTAACATTCGATTAACAAATATTAGCTTACTCAAAACATAGAGATATAGAATTATATGTTAAATAGCTTACATCCTGGCTCATTTCCATCACTTTGATTTGTATGATCATTATTTTTATGACTGATTTTTGAATTTACAGCTTAGATTATTGAAATTACCAAATTAAGCTTCTCTTATATATTTATGCATACTTTTTGAGTTACTCTTTCCGGTTTTATTGTCATTTCTATATATAAGTGATTTAATCTAAAATGATGCTTGTGATTGCTTATTTTAAGTTGTTTGAATACATAAATTACTTTTGGCTTTTAAGCTTATTTAATTAAAAGTATAATTTTGTAAACCTATATGTTAACATCCGATTAACAAGCTATATGTTACTCAAAACATAGAGATATAAAATCATACGTCAAAGATATTATATTCTGATCCGTGTTTATATGAGCTTAAAACCTAGTTACAACTATATGCTTGTTCATTGTTGAGAGCAAGTTCTCTCCCATGGATTTAGTTCAGTATGGAATTTGCCTAATTAATACAGCTAGTTATTTTATTATTTGATGTTGATTGTGACTCTTGAAGTCGCTATTATTTTGAAAACGTACGTAATAAAACATCTTGTTCGTTCATTAATTTGGATGGTGTATAATTTCCATTACTAAATAAACAAGCATTAAGTTGCATACTTGTATACCAAATACCTACATCGATAATTACATAACTATATTTTTATCTCCCGTTAAAAAAAAGTATACTTTTCATGATTTGTTACGATTTAATGATTTTGTGGTTACGAAGTACGAACTATAATTGTGTCGCATAATAGGAAACGAATCGTTCATATAAGAAATTGATTCATTTTCAAAAACTAAATGTTACACTGCTAGTTTATATAATAGTTTTAAACGTGTTGTATCTTATTTGAAACAATCTATTTTTTCATATAGAATAATAAGCTCTATAATAAATCTAGAATTGTTTTAACTTAATTTTATATGGGGGTGTAGTATACATGTGGTTGGTTTATTCCTTACATCCTTAAATTAATAAGTTAATTAGGTTTTATTAAACAATTAATATATATTTGTTTTTTAGTTCTATTCATGTGACAGTAAAAAAAGAAAAAAAAAATAGGTGGAAGGTTCATCCATATGGTGGTTTAAATAATGCAGTTTCTATGCATATAAATTCTAGAAATATAGTAGTTAAATGCTTTTAGGTGGTTTGGCACATGCAATTATTATCCGTGGACTTTTTGTCAACAATTATGAAAAGTCAAGCAAAAATTATGGAAATTGATGATTCGTAATCATGTATCTAAATGTATGTCGAAGATAATTAAATATGAAAAAATTAATGATGAATATTATGTAAAATAAGTATGTGAGAAATATGTCAATCATTAAATGGATTAGACATATCTTTAAGTTGATTTATTAGTGCTATATACCATTACTCAAGTATTATACTTTAGTAACCAAATTGTCCTTGACGTATTAGTAATTCGGTATTAATATATGATTAAGATGTTCTTTGTTTGAGGTTGATGATTTTTATTCTGTTATAGATATATGTATAGTTTAGACGGTGTGTATTCACTGTAACACACAAAATATCTGAAACAAGAATAATAATAAAGTTAAAAGTAATGAAGGTTAAGTGTTTAAGATCACATAGAGTTTGTTAAGCTTTTATGATTTGTAAATTTGTATTTTAAAAATATGATTACATGCTTTTATTGTCTATATTTAGTAAACGTGATTTGAGAAAATATTTTGAAAATCCTAAACACCCCTTAATACTTTTTATCAAACTTTTACTTTAGCTAGGAAAAACTATACTTCTAATAAACATTTATTAAATGCAATAATCTAAAAAACATAGGAAACCAAAATACTAGCCACCATTCTAAATGTTGTTTTTCTTTTGTCTTTCTAAAAGAATCCTTTAGGTTTTCAAAACTTGTTATAACATATGATTCGATAAAAAGTCTTACTAATCAACAAGATATTTAAAAATCACTTAATAATTAGAAATTAGATAAATCATATGAACTAGATAAATACAACTATACATTGTAATAATTATCTAGATCATCCTTTTTGAAATCCTCACCCTTTACTCCAAGACCAAGGGCCCTAATTAGATTTTGAATTTCTTCATTCTTATACATTGCTGCTTCATCTTTTCTTTCAACATTGTAATAATTACCAAGTATATAAATACATTGTAAGAAGTAATGACTACTACCAAAAGAACCAAATCACACCTATAGCGGTAGTAATCCCACTCTCCATCTTCATTATAATTATTACACTGTCATATATTTATATTTATATAGATATATCAATTTTTTTTATTTTCATCACTTCATTGAAAATGTGATGTTCATCACACATCTGCACGTTATCAGTGTGCCATATTTCATGCATAAAATAGAGTGAAAAACCTTTGACCACATTAACATCTAGTCTGTCACACTCTAACTACGTCTACTTTTTATAAAAAACTTGAGCTAAAACAATATAATTGTAATAATTATGAATATACGATCAATTAAATATGAAAAAAATGTATTAACACGTTTATATTTTATAAGAATATCTTGTTTAATTTTAAAATAGCATCAAAATAATGAATAAAAATGGTTTTTTTTATGTTTAGATGGTAAAGTACACCAACAAAGACTTCCTACGTGCCACCAAGAAAAGTATAAAGGAAAAAACGACTACTGTTTATGTTATTTTTGTAATAAATAAAATAAATAAATAAATAAATATTTACACAAAGATCAACTCTGTCAACAAAATACATGAATCCCAGAACTTTCTTCGTATAATTTCCGCTGACGACCATTTTCTTTCTCTCTCCGTCCTCCCTAGATTGTTGCGTAGACAGTCTCCAAGAATCGCTACCCATTTCTCTGTCTGTATTACTTGATTTTGAGATTCATTTTCATCTCTGAAGTTACGGGATTCCTCCCCTTTTGACTCCAATTTTGATTCTTTCTTCGTCTTCCACAACTCAAGAGCACCGTTTTTCTCAGATCTGCCATCTTCTGTTTGATCAGGTTTGACATATTTTGCTTGATTGGATCTGGTTTTGTTTCGTTTTTGTCGGTTGATCTCATATTTCTTTCAGATCTTGTTTTGTTCTTTGAATTTATGTGGAAAATTCAACAATTATGGCTATGTGTATTGAGTATATGTAGCTCATATGTTAATGTGAATGACTGAATGTTTACTGTTTAGATTTATATGTAAATCAATGTTTGATTTATAGTTATTTGGTGAAATATATCTTTTGAGGTCAATTGCCAATTTGCAAACGAGATTTTGGTTTTTGATAAGTTCCATCGATGTTGCTACTATATAGTGATTTTATTTCAATTATATTATTCATCGTCACGTATTTGTTTTTTTATCAATATCATCAGAAATTTGAGCTCATGTGGGAGAGTTTCAGCAATCATTATGCTGAATTTTGTAATAAAATGGTTGTTTTTGAAACTACATAAACTTTGAGTAACCCTTCGTTTACCTTGAACCCTGCTTCAATACTATTGGAAATAGTTAAATTAGTTGTTATAATATCAAATTTTTTGATGTAATTTGGATGTGCGTTTTCGAAGTGATCATGCTACATAATCACTTCTATATGTATGCTCAAAACTCAAGTCACGAATTTTCAATTTCTAAACACACATCCAAACACTCCCTTCTACATTCAACTTCGGTTAAATGGACTTTTGGATAAAACAAATATGTTAAAGATTTTAGGATTGCACACACTTCAGTCAAAAGTTTCTTCTTCTTTACTTAGGCCATAATTAGGAGATATTGTTTCCATTATCACCAACTAGATCATGTTTATCTCATACCAAAATCATGTTGCTAGTAGCAGGGTCAGTGAGACTTTAACATGAGCTTTTGCTTTACAGTTATCTTTGAATGGATATTTCAATTTTATTGAATAGTTTTAGTAAGTAGTTTGTACAATATATATTTTTTTTGCATCATTCTATTAAGAGGAATATTTATTGTCAGTCTCTTGATTTCTCCTGGGCCTGAATAATTTCTGTCTGTTTCAGTTGGGGAGTGTTTGCATCCTTCTTCAGGACAATGAAGAAGGCCTTTGATCAAACTGTCAGGGATCTGTACGTTCAGTTTCCATTAAATAGTTTAACTAAATTTATAGTCTTTTCATGCTTAATTTAATAATTGGTTCTATGCAGTAAGAGAGGAGTCAACAAGAAAGTTCTTAAAGTTCCTTCAATAGAACAGAAGGTGAATTTATTTTATTCTCACTTAAAATCTATCTGTGTGATTCATTTACCTCGCACTAATTTAACCATGGAAAATATCATACCTGTAATCAGATTTTTCTTACCACCAAGTTAAAAAAGGCTTGTTTTATCATCCTGAACCTGTCACTTAAATATGTTCTTTTATTGGAAAAACCATAGAAAATCATATTGGATTGTTTTTGTTAATGTTTTAACTTATGGTTTATCAGGTTCTTGATGCAACTAGTAACGAGACTTGGGGTCCTCATGGATCGCTTCTTGCTGATATTGCAATGGCTTCAAGAAACTAGTACGACATATTTGTGTCTTTTATTACATGTTAAGAACTAAATGATTCTTTTTCCCCAAAAAATATTCATCTTCTCTTATGCATTGGCAGTCATGAATACCAGATGATCATGACAGTGATTTGGAAGCGTGTCAATGATACTGGGAAAAATTGGCGCCATGTATACAAGGTTTGGACTGTTCAATAGGGAATCATCCATTCCCCATGCCCCTATGGTGTTTCTTTAAGCTAGAGATGGCAAAATGGGTGGGTGGGTGACAAGTCAAAAGGGGTTATGGTCAATAATTAATCTTTTGTATGGGCCGAAATGGGATATAAGAGAGGGGGGATCCGAAGCACCTTTTGTACAAGATGTATATAATTTTTTAACTTGCCACCTCTACGTAATCTAGGTTGCTAACAGTGATTTTTGTTTCTATTTATGCTCAATCTTGAACAGAAAAATGTAACCAGGGTTTGACTTTCTTGCTTTTGCACCAGGGATTGACTGTTCTTGAATACCTTGTAGCAAATGGGTCGGAACGTGTCATAGATGAGATCAGGGAACATTCTTACCAGATAACAGTGTAGTTTTATTCCTTGAACTTACTCTTACATCATTATATTATCTTTCACTTTATTAATGATACATATTTTATTTTATATGGCAGTCACTGTCAGATTTTCAGTATATTGATCATACCGGGAAAGATCAAGGGAACAATGTAAGGAAGAAGTCACAAAGTCTTGTGGCTCTAGTGAATGATAAAGAGAAGATACAGGAAGTTAGGCAGAAGGCTGCTGCTAACTGGGACAAGTGAGTTCATTATGGATTATATTGAGCATATTGACACTTAATTAGTTTGGTGAACTGGATCAAGATTTATATTCTTTACTCAGTCACCACTTTTTTTTGTCTTTATAAGCTTGATCAAATATTTAGCAACTTGTCCATAAGGACCATTTATAACACAATACTCAGTTCTCCATTTGTTGCAGTCATCTTCATTTATTTCAAAGAAAGTAAATGACCTACTATTACATCTACATATCTTTCATATCATATAAACAGGATCCACAAAATGAGAATGCCTTTATGCAATATACTTCTCTCATGTTGACTGTGGGACTGGTCAGTGGGGGATCCCCTAGGGTGGGGTTACCAAAAGAAAAGATGAAAAGTGCTGAGTGGCCTCAACTAATTGGATGTTACGTTTTTTGTTGTTGGTGTTAAGTATTTTCTTGATCCTCGCACTGTGTTACAGCCAGCTTAGTGTCAATTTACATATTATCTAGTGTTTTAAATCCTAATAATATTCCACCTGTTTCATGGAAGTTTAAAGTTTGACTTGGCACGTAATTTTATAAAATCTCCTAATGTTTGTCAAATATTATACAGAAAAAATGTGAAGTTGATTACGGAAGGTAAAACAAAGTTATTTGTTTACACCATCTTTAACCTAACTTGAGAGATTTTTACCCTCCTATCGAAAATCCCTCTTCACAGCTAATTATACATAATTATTACGTCTTTAGACGCTACAAAATACTCTCTTATCATCTGTTGTAGTGTTGTTTTTACATCTGATTATCTATTTTAAATTATGTAACCATTTTATAAGAACAAAACCAAACAACAACTAGCATCCTTGATTATCAATATGATAAGTCAACTAACTTTTTAATGAAACATGTGATGATGACATTCCATCAGGTTTCACAATACATCAGGAGGCGCGGGTTACAGGCCCGGATCTTATCCGGGTGCGGGAGGTTTTGGTGACGATCGATATGAAGGTCGTTATGGAAGTAGAGATGAAGAGCGTAACGGGTATGGGAGAGAAAGAGATGGTAGTTATGGAGAAGAACGTTATGGTCGGGATCAATATAGGGATGATGATTACCGAGGTAGAACAAGTGTTGACGGTGATAGCTATAGCCGAAGAGGTAGAAGCTCTGATAGAGAAAGAGAGCGGGCTTATGAAGATGATGGACAATATACTTCGAGGTACTTCTTTATTCTTTATCTCATTTGTCATTGATTCAGTTAAATATACCACACTCCTAAATGTAATGACATAATTTAAAAGTCGCAAGATAAGCTCGTTGGGGGAACGGACCATAATGGGTTCCGAACAAAGCAAAGTTTTTGGTATGGGTTGAAAACTTGAAACTGATTGAGTTTAGTTGAAGCAATTTTTTGATTTTTTCTTATATTTCTTTAGTATACAAAATGAGTGTCAAGTATGATTAGAAGTTTTTTATCCTTTTCTGAATAATAATGTTGTTTAATAAAATAATTTAGGAGGTTTTATGCATTAGAATACACATTGGTCAAAATTGGACCTGTAAAACCTATTCAAGCTGATGTCAAACCTATTCAAGTTGATTCTTATATTCATTTTATGGTTAAGTCCACTGAATAATATCTTACTTTTTCAAAGAGTCAATGTAGTTAATTTACTTTTTTATAACCCAAATAGGTTAAGGCCTCCTGTCGGTTGTCGTTGCCAGATTTAAAAAAAGACAGCAACACGCAGCCACCACATCAACAACGACCGACCGGAGGCCGATTAGACACCACCATCACCACCAGGAATTCCTCCATTGGTGGGAATTCCGGCTAGCGCCAAAACTCTAGTCAGAAAATTTAAGTCCTTACTTTAACAAGTCACCACAATAGCTTTCCTAATTGGGTAATAAAAAAGTAAATTACCTACACCAACTCTTTTGAAAAAGTAGGACGCTATTCAGTGGCCTTAACCCTTCATTTTACCCATTGGACCGACAATCAATAATATATAACCCAAGCCGGTCCACTCAGAAGTAGATGGGTTGTGCTATTAAAAAAAAAAAGAAGTAGATGGGTTGAAATTGCCACCTCTAACAAAAAGTAGAATAGGCTTTTCTTAGGTTCTTCATTTGTGGGACCCATGGTCAGTCTTGTATTTTTCTCAATATAAAGACGAGATATGCAAAATGAAAATGGAAATGTCGTAAATGAACAACGCGTAAAAGAATTTCTTTCTTTCCTGTTTTGTATAATTACATTTGTTGGTCGAGTTGGTATGTGTTCATGGGCTCCTGCTAGTAGTGTAAAAATTATTAATGTTTTATTTAAGGTAGTATTTCCTCAATACCATGAATATGATCACATAGTTCTGGAAAGTGTTTGTATGATATTTTACACAGGACCCATTTTAATGATGCTCATAATAGTGTGTGTACTATGATCTACATTCATTTTTATTTTGTTTTACTGCAGAGAAAACAACGGGAAAGGAGATGATCAATCTCATGATGGAAGGTAATCTAGTACTTTTAATTAGGCCATCATAAATCACACACACACATACACAAATAAGTAACCAAATATTAAATCCAAAACCTAGTGTTTATGTGGTTCAGCAATTTTCCTCATTATTGGTCGTTGCTACAATTGTATTATAAGCTCATGAGTCATGAGTACCTTAATTAATGTTTCTTTCCAATTTTTTGCTTTGGGCAGGCAGTTTGAGCAAAAATCTCCTGAACAAAATCCTGGGGGACCTCCTAGTTATGAAGATGCTGTGGCTGGTGGTCGTAGCCCCATTTATAGTGAGAGGTATAAGTTGTGGCTTACATATATCTGAAGAATCTTATTGGTAATACAATAGAGGCGACAATCTCGGTCCATTTAACTATGAATGGATCGATTCAGGTTATGTATCATCAGTACAGGTCAAACAAATAATAATATTAAATACAGCTCAAAAGGAAACAAGTCAAAGGTTTGAAAGTTGCCGAAAGTGTAATGCATAAAACCCATAAATAATTTATTCAGAAAATAAGATTATCAGTGAAATAATATAGATTTTGTAATTGCATTTTTGTTTTTAAATTTTTTTTTTGACAAATGGCTGTTTTGGGTCGACCCAGCCCTACTCTTTTCATCGCCCCCTCACCCCCAAGAAAAAAAAGGAAAGAAAAAACAATCTTACCTATTGACCTGTTACCTAACCTGTCTAACCCACTCACCTTGCCACCTCTGGTTATTACTTTGAATCTTGTCTGACCCTGTTTTTTACTATTTAAAGGGATGGAGAGACGAAATCTGTATCCCCGCCTGTATACAGCAGTCATGAAACCGCAGTGTCTAGCAGCACGGCTGCCCCGGTAGTTACTCCACCAGCAGCTGCCACTACACCTCCTCCATCTGCAGTCGCTGCACCTCCTCCACCTGCAGCCGCCCCAATTAATGAAACCAATGGGTTTGATGAATTTGATCCCCGTGGCTCGTTTGGTTCATTTCCAGGTACAAAAGTTCATACTTTTTCTTTGCTTTCACCATTTCTGTTTATGATTAGCGGAGAATTAATGTATCATGTTTTCTACTTTTCTTGTACCTTTTGTATGAACAGCGGCCCCACCGACATCGGTTGGTACTGAAACGGATTTGTTTGGTTCTTCATCGGACCCTTTCTCTTTTAATTCATTGGCTCTCGTGCCGGTTACAACCGCAACTTCTGAACCCGAGGCTTTCACAAACTCGAATGCTACTGCTCAGACCTTTGCGGCTGCATCTTCAGCAGCTGCTGGCCCTATTCAGGTATGCTTTACAAACTCAACACCTAAAATACCCTTTTATCTTGGTAGAAATATGAGGGTGTGCTTGTTTTGATGGTTTTCGATTTATTAATGGAAATGAAAGTGATTGGATTGTTGGTTTATTGCTTGGAATTAAAATACCCTTTTTCAAGTGGGCCCTTTCCCCTCCCCCTCCCTCTCTGTTAAAAAGAAATATTTAAATCCAAATCCAAATTTATAAAATAAGCATTCTAGAAAAGATTTATATAAACTATCTCATTTTCTTTGAAACATATAGTCATATACCCATTCCTTAAACCCTTCTATAAACCAAACACCATAAGCATGCTTGACACTTGGTCAAATGTCTAAGATGACCTTTTGAAATGGTTCTTTTATGTGTTTTTAATGCAGTCATTTGATGATCCATTTGGTGACGGCCCTTTTAGAGCCATCTCTTCTACAGATGGATTTCAAGCCCCGCCTGTCTCGACATCTGCTGCCAGTCAAAGTGTTGAGCCACCGCAATCAGCTGCCCCAACGTCAGACTCAGCCAATAACTTTAATTATGGGAGTGGGTTTGACCAGAATACCGATATTCTGGCAGATCTCTTGCCACCACCTAGCCAACTTCCATCACAGACCGGCTTCCCTTCTCAAACAGATTTCCCAGCTCAACCTAACCCGACCTCATTCCCATCAAGTTTCTCAGGTCAACCGGCTCAATCTACATTTCAAGGTGGTCAACCTTCACCGTACCAAGATAGTAAACCCTTTCCACAGCATGGCTTTATATCTCAGCCTGGTTACCAAACCCATGGTGGTCAAACCACACCTGCTGGTGGTTTTCCATCTCAAATGAACTCGGGTTTTCCCGGTTCCAATGGGCAACCTGTTCAACAGGCTAACGCTTATGGCGGTTTTCAACCTCAGGTTTCTATGGCTCCGGTTCCACCTGTGGCTCAAGTCACCGCCACTTCAAGTTACTATCAGCAGCCACAGGTTCAGTCAAGTTCTACCCTCACTGCTTCAACAGGCGCTCTTGCTATAGTTCCTCAACAACCATCCAAATTCGAGACTAAATCCACTGTTTGGGCTGATACATTGAACCGAGGGCTTGTTAATTTGAATATAGCTGGATGTGAGTTGCTTTATTCCGAATCTATATGTTTTCAGTAGATGTGGCAAAATGGGTATATAGGGTTGTGTAGTGGGTCAAAATAGGTCATGGGTCGGGCTAGTCCCCAAACCTTGAATCTGTTCTCTTTGATATTTCATATAATTAGTATGTGAAATGCAATTTTAGCAATAATAGCTTTAAAATTGCATTTCATATATATTGGTTATATGAAATGTAATGGAAAATGGAGGAAAAGAACTAGTGGGTTGCCCCGGATAATCACCAGCCCGTTTGTTTCCTCTAGTTTTACTATTACAAAACATATTTTGATACTGAATCTTTGTGTATCTGCAGCAAAAACAAATCCACTGTCTGATATTGGAGTTGACTTTGAAGCCTTGAACCGAAAGGAGAAGAGAATGGAGAAACCTAGTGCAAATCCAGTCACTTCCAATGTTGCCATGGGTAAGGCCATGGGTTCTGGTACAGGAATTGGGCGTGCTGGTGCGGGTGCACTCAGAGCCCAACCCAATCCCATGATGGGTCCTGGCATGGCTGGACCTGGTGCAGTCCCTGGCTATGGAGCAGGTTATGGAGGTATGAACCAGCCCATAAACCAGTTCCAGATGCAGCCACCGTCAGCAGGATATCCACAGCCTGGACCCTACAACCCAATGATGGGCCGTGGCATTGGTTATGGACAACAGCCGTATGGTGGCTACAGATAAATTTCAGGTAGCTTTACACTGAGAACCAAATTGAAGGGTAGAAGAGTAATTGTACACCCAAACATGTGAAAACAAATGATTCCGTCATCTCAGTGACTGTTTCAACCGTATTCCACCCCGAAAGATGTATTGTAATGGAAAGATAAAATCTTTTTTCTGTTTTTTTTTTGTGTGAAAATTTCACCTTAATGTATGATTGTATCATGTAATATTGAAATGGTTTTGATCTTGGAGGTGTTGTGAAGTTTGTATACCATTGAGGACATGAACCATTCTCAGGTTGCCTCATGAACAAATTTTGTGTCTTATTGATTGTTGAAGCATGTATTTGTCAATAAGTACAAGGGAATACTCAATTTTATGTTATCTTATTTTATTTTCATCTCTTTTTTTTTTGTCAGACTTACTTCTCCCATGTTGCCTGCTAAAAGAAGTTGACTTGACTAATCAAAGTTGACTTGAAATTAATCGTTCAAACAAAAACCCCGACTAACGAAAGAAACCACTATAAAGCCAAAACTGATGCAAGCCTTTGGATCAAAGAATCGATGTAAGCTGTTATGTATCGCTAATTTCATGTTTGGAAATTGGTTTATGCACCAACTGTAAACTTTAATTCTAATTGCTGGTTATTTGTTCTAGATTTAAGTATTGATTGTTTCTTTTATGGTGTTTTTTAAGATCATCTCCTTTCTTATGAAGGAGACTTATGAGCTATGATGATATTGATGTTAGTTCAATGTATGTTGAAAGTTTATTTGAGTTTATTGAGTTAAAGATTAAATTTACCTTTATTGATTGATACATATTATTATGTAGCAGAAAAGTGTTAAATTGACAGTGTTAAGATTGTAAAGCTAGTCAAGATCTCAAGATATTCATTGAAATCTAGGATAACAGTGGCGGTCTGATTAATGTTTATCTTGATTGTAGGTATTTTCGCATGTCTAAATATATTTTTTTCATAGTGAAGAAGAAGAAAGAAAAGATTAATGTGGTAAACTTGATGTAGGCATTGATGGAGATACGAGATGTTGCTTTTTATTTTATTATTTGTCTACGGGTCTCGATGAACATAAAAAGTTGGGTGCTGTTAGTGACACCCCAAGACTCACATACATATTAGTCCATCCTAATTAACTAATCAAATGATTATATATGTTATTTTTAATGAATTAAAATTAAAATAAAATAAAGAAATAAGAGTAATTTGGTCCTTCCAAGTTAAGGAGCGACTAACAGTGGCTTAAGAGTACAACTGCGTTTGGTCAATTATGCAAGCTACGTGCATATGATCGGTCATATATTGATGGGTGAATATGAATTATCGTTTCCATAGGAATTAAATAGTTTAATAGCTTGTAAATTTTTATCAATGACCTTATTCGATATAATATTATTTTACAATTTTCTTTTGAGTAATAATATTATTTTACAATTTTCTAATCATATGTCTAATTAATTCAATGCTTGACATGTGTCTTAAATACTTACTATCGCATAATCTTCACTATTGAATTTGTCATTTGTCATTATCCCTATATTAGGCGCACATTTAGACACATGATTTAGGCTTACAAATCATTTTCCTTTTCCTTTATATTTGCAATCATGGTCCACTTGTTTAACACTGCTTGTTTTAGTTAATTTTTAGAGTTAATTATATTTTTGGTCCCTGTGGTTTGTTTAAAATTACGGATTTGGTCCCTAGGTCGCAATTTTTACGGGTTTGGTCCCTCCGACCCGAATATCTTGCAAATTTGGTCCCTCTCTAATTTGAAATGACCAATGTACCCTTGTCTAATAATTTTCATCATTTTATTTATTTTTTAATACCATTTAATATTAAAAATAGATAATCTATATCTATATTTTTATATATAAAAGGCTTACGAAATTACTAAAATTAACCGATAAATCAATTTCAATTAACCAATAGAAACTCTCAATTTCAAAATTACTCAATTCTAAAACCAATTTTTGAAAGATTTAAAAGATGATGGCTAAATCAAAATTCAATTTTAGATAAATTGGGAGGGGGCTGGATGAAAATTGTGAGGGGGTTTTATAAAATATGTGAGGGGCTTTTAAGAAAATGTGAGGGGTTTTTATAAAAATATTATATTAACGTAATTAATTATAATTTGTTTATAAATTATGTTTAGTAATTTGTGATATATTTTGTTTAAAGAAAAATAACTATATATTTACGTCCGTCTCATTTTTATCTACGTTTTGGTATAAATTTTATCGTAATATGACACTTTTTTGAAATTAATATATTCTTAATTTTTTGTTATCCATTAATAGTAGTTGATAAGTATTTTTTTTGTTTAGCTGAGTGGGTTTTTTTGAGAATATATAATTATGAGCTGAGTGATCAACTTGAATATGTTATTCAAAGTGTTTAGTTATTGATTTTAAAACATTTTCAATCTTATTAGAAAGATGTATGAAACTTGATATATGCGTTTTTATGCATGTTTTACATGCTATAATACCCCGTACTTAGCCCAAATACAAGGTGATTACTCATATTATTGATCTAGTATGCTTAACATTCACCATGCAGGTTAAAAAGAGCTTTAAGTAAGATAAAGGGGCAAAACAAGAGAAGAATAGAAGAAAAATGAAGATTGGTGAAAAAAAGACATCCTACGGCCGTATAAGGTAATTCCTACGGCCGTAGTAGGACATTCTTCTAGAAGATTTAAAAAGCCCATCCTACGGCCGCAGTAGATACTTCTTACGGCCGTAGTGACCACTATTCAGCAGTAATCATTGCCCGCTAGATCTTTGCGTGTCCCGGTCGATTGGTTTAACATTGCGTGTGGAGAATCTCTGTCCCAGCCACCCTACGGCCGTAGAAGATACTTCCTACGGCCGTAGGAAGTCCACTTACAGCAGATTAAATTCAGAATTCTGCCATTTTGCAAAGGGTTACCAATTTTCACCTCCACTCCGGAAAAACACATCCATATACCCTCTCTAAACATCCTAACACTCCAGGGGACTTCTCTTGGTGATTCTAAGGAGGAGAACTTGGATCTTGAAGGCTTGGAACAACATTTGGAGCTTGGATTCCTTAGTTTATCATTGCTTAGCTTGGGTATACTCTTTCCATTTCTAAATTCCATCATGTACCCATGTGTTCCAGATGTTGTAGTGCTAATATTATTGTATATGGATAACTAAACTCATTTCACTTGGGCCAAGATGATTCTTGGCTAGTTATGGCAATATATTTGACTTTTATGTTGACTTGATTCATATATGCATGTTTGATCTTGAATACAAATGTGTTTTATCAACTTAGTATGTCTAATCTTACCATGTTCATGTGTGATAATGTGTATAGGATAACTCCTTCATGTTTAAGCATGTGGATATTCAAGAATGATGGTTGATTTTATTAATTCCATGTTAAGTTTGTTATTAGAAATGATACATCTTGCATGGATGTCATTAGATATCATTGTTGGGATATGTTTTGAATCCTTGTAGGTTCATCCATTATTGGTCATTTTATTCATATGTTGGTTTTATGCATGCCTTGTGATTGTAGATGAAAATCTTGTCATTTGGTGTATTCATTGGTCTAACATGCTACAAATAATTAAAGGGTTCACAAAGATGTTTGTTGGTATGTTTAGATGGTGAAATGAACTCACATGTATGCCTTTGTTATGCTTGTCTTAGTGTTCAATGTGCATATCACATGATTCATGTTTCAAGAAGTGTTGGCTATACTAGAAATGGTAGGTTTAACATGTTCATATCTTTAGTAATCATGTGGCTAATCATTAAAACCCCTTAAGTGTGTGGTTTGAGTTTAGAGGAGTTTGTGACCCCATTGTACCAGTTTACATGTGTTTATGATATGAGATTAAAGTCTAGATTGTAATTTGTTGTTGAATGCCTTTATGTTAGATTTGACTGTTCTGTCGTATTGGTTCCTACGGCCGCAGTGAGAAATCCATACGGCCGTAGGAACTGTACAATTTGCTACAGCCGCAGTGATAAATCCGTACGGCCGTAGGAGGTTATTTTCACAACAGTTTGCTGTTTTTGCTTGTTTTAACTTATTTAACCACTTTAACACCTTTTTGGGTTCTGAGGACTACTGGATATGTCATTTGAAAAGATGTATGTCTTTGTAGTCTGATTTGGACGTGATCTGGTGGATCTGTAGTTAAATCCTTATATGTCGTTGCTTGCCTGATTATGTTTAATTGCTAAGTCTGAGTCTTGATAACTCGAGTGATGATTTCTGCATGATAATGTAGTCTTGTGAGTATTAGAACAGCATGCTATGCGCTTAATCTATTCAAGTCTTCATATTATGTTTTGTATTATTGCCATGACTAGTCTCGATGATTCGAAAGCCTGAGTGAATCTGTTATCCTACCTGTTTGCCTTCAGTGTTAGTCTATGTTAGTTACTGTAGTTCTTGATTAATTTAGTTGTCCTGTTACTTGCTTTAATTAATTCTGCTGATCAAACAACAATGAGACTTAAGTATTGGTAGCTTCCTGTCCTGGTGGAACGATATCCGGTCTTACCGAGTCTATACTACTATTGATCAGGTTATACTTGCCTGAGTCGTGTGTAGTATCTGCTTAGTAACATCGTTTTTATAAATTTAAAACGAGGTTGTGTCACAAGATTTTATAACAAGAAAAACCCGCAGTCGAGAGCACACCAAAACTTTTTGTAAAATATGGTTTAAAATAAAATGCATAATTAAAAGATGATATATTGTATAGTTAAAAAACTACATTCAGAGATGTAAAGATAGTTGTTATTGATTGTCCTGAAACTATATTATTAGTATAGGTAGTTAGTAAAAGGTAACACTAGAATATGAAAATAGTGAATATGAGGTTGTTTCGCATATAACTTATATGTGAAACTTTTAAAAACTATGTCATTTTAATTCAGTCCTTTAATATAAAACTTATCTTATCTTAACAACCCTAAAATCACGTTCATTTTAATTGTGAAGATTTAAACGTATAATTCATCAATTTCATTAGCTGATTTACTTCTAATTATTACATTCATTTCACTTAAATGCAATCGTTACCTTCATATTATGTTATTTGTTTAACATTATTAATATATGAAAATGAAGTTTAACGGAAACCTAGGTATTGTTTACAAAATAAAGGTTACAGCAAATATTGATAGTTAATAAATAATGAATGAAGAAGACTTAGTATCATGGATAAACAAGACGTAAGCATGGAGGAACATATACGCATGAAAATTAATGATTAGAGACAACCATGGGTTTTGATTTGATTTCAATAGAAGACGGTAGAGGCGTCGGAGGAGAAAGTCGATGCCCTGGGTCTTTTTTTTTTAGTATAAATCGATCTTAGATAAGTCAAGTAGGTGTCTCGTGGGTTTGTTACTTTCAGGAAGAAATCATGTTTTTTTAGCAAAACTATGTCGTTTTGAAGGATTCTCATCTAAGGTTAGATGTGAAATAACTTCATATTCACTTTTCTCTAAAAATATAAATGTTAATTTTTTATACACAAAACAGGAAATCATTCTTGATTTTTTTTACTCCCTCCGTCCCAATATAATAGTCCACTATACTATTTTCATCCGTCCCAAAATAATTGTCACCTTCTAAAAAAAGATTGTCATTGATAACTATTTTTCCTACTTTACCCTTAATTAGTTATCATTATTACATGTTGTACAACTCAATAGTGTATTAAATGTAAGGTTAAAACTGACATTTTCACCAATTAAACCCTGCATTAATTGCACTGTCTTAAACTGTGTGTTTTTTGTCTGATGACAATTATTTTGGGACGGAGGGAGTAATATTTAACACGTGAGTCGTTATTTTTTCTCTTTTACTTGAAAGGTGTACGGAAATTCAGCTTTAGAAGTGGAAATGCAATGGAGCCCGTTCAAAAGATAAGATATGTGGTCATTAGTAGCGGATTTAAGGATGAAGATGAGTTATTAGTTTTGTGAACGTAAATCGTCATTTAGTTATTAGTTATGTGAACTTGGATTTCCCTTTTCTCTAAATATGAATAACTTTTAGTTTTTCTTTATATCTGAAAATGATTACATCAGATATAAAACTTCTGGTTAAGTTCGAAAGAAGGCAATTCTCTGATATTGTGCTTTGCTACGACGATTAACAAAAGTCAAAGACAGTCACTTTCAGAAGTTGGTTTATTCCTCAGGAAACTTGTGTTTACACATGGTCAATTGTATGTTGTTGTTTCCACGTGTTAGAAGTAAAAAATGATTAAAAGTTTTGATTTGTGACAACAATGGTAATGTTACAAACAAAACAGCAAATGTAGTCTACTAAAAAATGCTTCAAAAATTTAGTTATTTCTTTTTGTTAAGAATTCTGACATATGTAAATTTTCGGTGATACATTTATTGCATTATTTTGTTTTAAAATTTTAATATTTCAAATACATTTTCAAAATACCCGTGTATGCATGAATCAATAAACTAATATCATATATTATAATTAAAACAGACACTCTCTCTCTCTCTCTAATCTAACGTACTTCTTGAGTACGTTTCCATCTGGTTCAACCAAGACCACCGCCACCACTCCATCACACCACCGCCACCACTCTATTACCGACACAAGACCACCGCTACAACACCGCCACCACGACCCTCCTCACGTTGCTTCTCGCTCGTCGGAATTAGTCAACACCACTGCCGCCAACGCTGCCGCCAACTCGAGTTCTTGTCAAACCCACAAACGACGGCTACTAACTCACTATCTCTCCCCTACGATTCATATCAAATTTCAGATGTAAGGGCTCACTTTGCATCTCGAGTTTACTCTGATCTAGGTTTCCGATTGTGGATTCGCGATTTTAGGGTTTCTTCTCCTCATCTCCACCATCGACATCCATCTACACCATCGCTTCATTTGAATGTCGCCGTCTCCAACACCGGTTCGTAGTTCTTATGATTTCTAGATCTGTCAAGTATGTTTGATTCATTGGCTGATGTGTGTTGGGTTTTTGTTTTGGGTCTCCGGTGTGTACGATTCATCGATTATTGGGTTTGGGTGTCCGGTCACAGCCATCACCATCTCCTTTTTTTTTCTTGGTGGTTCATAGGTCTGTTGTTGGTGATTACTGGTCTCCAGGTCGGTACTAGCTAGTGACATTGAAATCATTGGCATCGGGTTTTATCTCTGTGTTCTTGAAAATTCCAGGTTTTCTAGCCTTGGTTTTGATTTGGATTTCTCTTGTTGATTTCTTTGGAGGAGTTTACTTGTCGATTTCATTAAATTGAAATACAAAGATTATTGAAATTTTGGTTTTGATCGGGAGACGGTGGCCGGAGTTTAATCGCGAGATGGTGGCCGGAGTTTAGACTTGGTGGTGGCAGACTGGCAGCAAGATAAGGTGCCCGTACCGTAGCTGATGATGTAGAAGAAAGGATTAAATAAATTAATTAATCTTAATTAAATAATTTATTTATTTTTCTGCTTTTTAAATTGGTAAATATTAGTTTAAAGAATTAAAAAAATGAATAAACAAATCAAATAAGGGCAAATCGGTGAGATTCGGGTCGGGAGGGACCAAACCCGTAAAAATTACGATCCAGGGATCAAATCCGTAATTTTAAACAAACAACATGGACCAAAAATGTAATTAACTCTAATTTTTATAAGGTTATAGTTTCCTCTAATATCTTTACATTATCGTTATTTCTAATAAGATGGAGGGATATGTTACCATGGCGGCCTACAAACATATTTAGGCCGTCAAATAAAATTAAGAAAAAAGCGCTCCTAAAATATTTAAAAGGATGTATATAAATATAAGTTTAAAATTCATATATAATATAAACGTTTATTGTTGAAAAAGAAACTTACATTTGCATATATGTATTATATAAAGCTTGAAAAGTTTGATAAGAGCTATAGTCGAGCCTTAATAAGCTTGAGCTCAACTCGTTATCTATTTTGAACTCGTTTTAAGACTCAAGCTCGAGCTTCAACTATATAAAAGCTCAACTCAAATTTGATCAAATCAAACCCGAGTAGCTTGACAAAAACTCGACTCATTTTCTAGTACAGTGTTAGGATCGAGACACCTAATATAAGTGTTAGAATAACGTGAAAACAGAAAATAAACGAACACGAGATTTAACGTGATTCTGTCAAAACACGACTTACGTCCACAGACAGGAAACAGTGACTTCTTTATTATGACTCAAGGTATTTGATGATATACATATAACTTGACCCCTAACCTTGATATTTATAGGCAACAAAATTAGAATCCTCATCCTACTCAAATACATAAGATAAGTATTAATAAAATCATTTGGCGTAAATATTCAAATACAAGATAATAATGGATAAACATCTATCCAATATTTGAATTTTAAACTAATTCCCACGGCTTGTATCACCTCCACGTGTGCATGAAATCAAAGACACCATACATGAATTAATTCAAAATCATCCCATGCTACACATCCTCTCGAAGTGTAACTATAATTTCCACCATGCATACGTTATTTTTCGAAATTGAAATCGTTTATCACCAACCAACCATTCTAGTTTTAAATATCAAACCGTTAGTCAAGTCATACCTAACAATCATCTCATAGTCCAAGGGTTAATATGAAGACATCTCATTCTTTTAAAAACTTTAGGAACCAATAAGTTTACACTTTTCTTGTAAAAAAAAAAATCTTTATCCAGAAATGGTCACCCACCATTGAATTTCTCAGTCTCAAACTCTCAAAAGAGTACTACTATCCACACGCATAGCAGTGTGGATAGTATTTTTAGTTGGTCCCACCCTAAAACTGTCAATTATATATATATATTTAAGATTTTAATTTAATTTGTTCATTTCCCCTTTTAGTTACATGTGCACTGCATAGAAAAACTTTATCTCTCATATGTTACCCACCATTAACACCGCTAAAAAAAAAATAATAAAAGCACCGCTATGTTCGCCACCCGTCAGCACCGCAAGATGTAAAAACCCGGATCTTCATCTCTTCCTCTAAAAATGACCTCGCTCGTCTCACCCTTCTTCCAGAGACCCCACCACAACAGCGGTGGCGCTTAGACGACGGTCGTCGACTGAAGTGTAACACCCCAAAGTTCGAAAGTCCCTTTTTATTTGTAAGTGTTGTATGTATGTTTAGCAAGTTGCCCTTTTATGTGTTTATGTGATTTAAAAAGTAGAGGGGCTAAAGTTGTCATGTATGCAAAGTTAAAGAAGTGTAGGGGCTGAATTGCAATTATTGAAAGTTATAGATTTATATGAGTCTTCTTTGACTCATTAGTAGTCAAACTTGTAACATCCTGAAAATGGGCCTAGTAGTACCTAGTTGTACCTCGTGCTTAAGTAGTTGTACATTGATTTTAAGTGGTTTAAATTAGTGTGTTTTAAGTTACTAACGCGTGTTATGCGTTCATTAGAGTGATTATGTGAAAAGTGTCAAACGCGTTTAGAAGTGATAAAATATTAAACGGTTTCGCGTAATGATTCCGTAGATATCCCCGTTAGTTGAAACGGGTTAGCGTGTGTTAAGTTGTAAGTTGAAAAGGGGAATAAAATACCCGTGTTTAATTAAATAGAACCCAAGTCGGTTCCAAGGGGTTCTTATCCCCTGCCTACACCCAAGACACACACTAAAACACACACAATCTCACGACACACACACATTTATGTTCTTTGGGAGCTTTTGAGGGAGAAATCAAGAATCAAGTGTTACAAGGGATTTCAATAGCAAGTTTGAGTCCCAATCTGCTGTGTTTCTTCATTGAGGTAAGTGGTTTCAATAAAAGATCTTGTGTTTGTGTTCTTGAAGGAGATACAACAAATTAATGGTGTAATAGGTGTGTTTGTGATGGGTTTTGGTGTTAAATGTGTTTGTAAGTGTTCATAGATGTCAACCAAAGTTTTATAAGTGATTAAACATGAGTTGGGATTGAATTTGATGGTAAAAACGTGATTTTTGGGTGTTGTACGCGAACAGAGTCGAAGATCACTGTAAATGGGGTCCATGCGGTCGCATGGGTCGTCAGTAATTCTTGCGATCGCAGGGTAAGGCCCTTGCGACCGTAAGGATATGTTTTTAAGTGATGTTACCACCTACGGGCGATGGAAATAAGGTTTGCGAGCGTAGGTACGTAACTTACGATCGTAACCAACCCTAGAACCATGTTTGCGGGTGTAAGGGACTTCCCTTGCGATCGGAAACATGTGTTTGTGATAGAAGGTCTATTGCGATCGCAAGGAGTACCCTTGCGATCGTAAGGGATGTTGTTAGAGGGCCTTTGCGACCGCAGGGATAGTGCTTGCGATCGCAAGCAGTGGTTCAGCCCTGACAGTTTGTTTAACTTGCGTTTCGACCTAGGTGTACGATGTGTAAGTGATAACAAAGCGTGTATATATTGTGTTAGGTGTACTTGAGGAACCGAAAGACTCGGAGTGGCGTATCTGCTTAGTGAGGACTCCAGGTGAGTACCGGTTTCCCCATGAGGCTCAGTAAGTAGAGTTGTCTGGTTAGTTGAAATATGTTGTTGATGTTGTATACGTGCGTATATGTGATATGATATGTAGTTGCCAGGCAGTTGCCATGCAGTTGCCATGTAGTTGCCAAGTAGTTGCCATGCAGTTGCCATGTAGTTGCCATGCAGTTGCCATGTAGTTGCTATGTAGTTGTCATGATAGTTTTGTTACATGTTGATTGTAAATCGCATGCGTGGTGTTGGACCCAATACGGGTGAGTTGTTGCTTGTTGTATTTGTCCGGACAGTTGTTGGCATGGTTAAGGTCAGCCGCAAGGCTGGATCCCTTGAGATGGATAATTCGGGATCAACGGTGGCTCGGTGGTGCACACCGTGTCTCAGGTTCTGCAGGACCGCCGTTCCTTAGCGTGAGTTGGGATCTTGGCTTACGATCAAGATCCGAGTTGGCACGAACGCGCTGGGTGGACTGCTCTTCGCTCCCCCACTAGTGCGGTTGGTTGTAGCTGATACCCCCAGTTGGAGTTGTTGAGCTGGGTTTCCCACCCTGCGAGATGTGGCTCTTACTGACATGTTGGCACGCCGCGTTGTGATAGGATAGCCTTTTGTGCTGTTCCTGTGTTGTGATAATCTGCTTGTTGATACTTATGTGTAAATCTGTACTCACTAGCTAGTGTAGCTAACGGTGCAAGATTTCTCTTTTTGCAGGTGCTGATTAGTTGGCCTTGTGAGGTGGGAACTTGATGGTAGTCGTTGTAAATATCTTTTGGGAACACTGGTTGTTGTTTATGTGATCCGGTGGTCGGTTGTCGCTAGTTGGTAACACCTGTTAGTTATGTACTTGGCTTATTTCTTTTGATGTAAATTAACAGCCGAGTCAGTTGAACTTTACTAATCTTTTGTAATCGTTGTTTATTCCGCTGCCAGTTTTTGAGTAAACGTGGTTAAAAAGTTTGAATTATCGTTAATTTTAAGCTCGTGAAAACCGGTGTTACAAAACTTCAGGGAAATAAAAAACACACACATACGAGGCACACACTTAGTTACTTGATTTGCTATTTCAAGTTCAAAAGTGAGGATTAATGTTTGAGAATCGATCAGTTAGAGATTTAGTAGTATAAGGTATGTGTTCTTCTTGAATTCCTTGTGTTGTTAAGTCAAGAAAAAGGATTCATAAGGTTGAATCCATGTTTATAGCTTAGTATGAGATGTTTATGTTGTTTTGTGTCAAGATTCATGATAGAAAGTTAGTAGTAATGTAATAAGACTTGTTTGTATGATTTAATCTGAGTTCAGCCAAGATTTGAGTATAAAAAGGGGATGTTCGGCTGCTGTTCTCGAACAGAGCAGATGAGCCTGCAGTGCCGACTGTCCTTGCGACCGCAAGGGTTATCCCTTGCGATCGCAAGCAGTGGCTTGGTGTTTTGGTTATTTTGTCCCTTGCGGCCGTAAGTAAGATTACTTGCGACCGTAAGGCAGTGTTTTAGAGATTTGAAGGTTTGGGTCTCTTGCGGTCGCAGTGGACTTTACTTGCGACCGTAAGGATGTTGGTTAAGGGGCTTGCAGTCGCATAGGTTTTGCTTGCGATCGCAAGCAGCCTTTCAGAATTCAGTTTAGTTATTTGACCAGTATCTTTCGTAAGTTGAGTACAGATGTTACAGTAGTATTGTTTATTGCTTGTAGGCAATAGGAGTTGACGTTTCGATGATAGAGAATAGCTGTTTAATTGCTGCTAAGGTGAGTGTACTTACCTTTAATCAGATTAACATATGTACGTGCACTAAGTGAATAGTATATCAATTGTATGTTTGATATGTGAAGTTAAAGGCTGCTGTTCAGAGGTTCAGTAGCACTATGTTATAATATTTGATATGATTAGTATACATTTATGCACTAAATGAATTGTATGATATCTGTGTTATGATATGTGATATGTTTGTGCACAAATATAGCAGACACATGGCTTATACAAAGAAAAACGGATAATTTGTATCCAGGAATGTGAAAGGGGTACATTGAGATCCTTATTCCCCAAGTAAAGCGTCAGGGGTTTGGTTACGCGCGAGGTGTGATCATACCCCGGTACAAGTTAACAGTTTGATTGTTTTGCAGACTATAAATGGGATGTGAGACATCCTGAGAAGAGTTACTCATGCTTTATGTATTTATCTGTTCAGTTAGTATGCTCACTAAGCGAATGCTTATGTTTTAGTATGTTGTGTACACAGGTGAACCAGTTTCCAGTGAGGGTAAGGCCCCAGTGCTCTGCAGAGTCGGATAGTTCCAAGCTTTCGAAAAGAGTACTTTTAACACTAATTTTGTGTAGCTATTAGTACTAAAGTGATTTAAACCTGTTTTCCGCAAACTCTGATGTTTTAAAGTGCTAATTATGTAGTAATAGAGTTTTAAAAGCTATTTTAGAAAAGTGGTGTTACATGAAGTAACGACTACTTCTAAGGTCATGCGGTGGAGACGGCGGCGGTGCTATGGAGTTACGGTGAGATAGAAAGTGTGTGTATATATATAGTGTAACAACTACTTCTAAGGTGTGACATCCGTCACCGAAATTTGTGGTTAGTCCTTAATCTTACGTGTTGCACTTTAAAATTTTGCTCGTATATATATATATATATATATATATATATATATATATATATATATATATATATATATATATATATATATATATATATATATATATATATATATATATATATATATATTAGTTTATTGACCTGTGCACGCACGGGTAGTTTGAAAGTGTATTTGAGATACAAATGGCTCACAGCTTACCTTTTCTATCAAAATCCTGAAAAAATAACATTGTAAGCCTACGAAAAAAAATAACTGATTATGTTTACGATTACAAAAATTCAGCTATCTGACCTCCAATAAACTTCCAGTATAATATGCGAGAAACCGAACAACAGAAACATCAAACTTAATCCATTCTGAATAACTAAACTTTCTAGCAAGTGAAAATAGTTGTTTCAGTTCACTCACTGCTTCCTCTGCACCTCCAAGTTTCTATGGAAAAACAGAAAAAAGTATGATAATTATATTACTATATACTAAAGTGTACGCATTGATACCAAAAAAAAAATTTATAAAACTTTCTTGAACATAGGAACAAATAATACCTACCAACTCTGTCAAAGACTTTATGGAAAGAACTTGTAGTAGATTCTCAACAGCTTCGTTTGATAACTCAACTGACTTCAGCTCTTTCTTGATCTCCTCCATGGGTATTTTCCCCATTTGTTCCCCTATAAAGCCCAAAATAAATAAATTTAACAAACAAAATTGTAGGGAACTATATACACAAATCGCACACATAATACATACAAAAAAATGAAAGGGTAACTGATTCATCATTCGTATGCAAATAGGCATCACTAAACTTGTCTATGATGATGCAAGCTTTGACAAATGAAGTTTCTGGTACCGAATAAAAACTCAGCACTTGCTGTAGAACATGTGATCAGAGAAGAGAACGATTTTACTAAAACTGACAGATCTAGACCCGATTTTATACCAACTAATATCCACTTCAATAAAATAAAATATATAGATCAAAGAAATAATAACATAGTATCTATTGAGGGGAAATAAAACGAAATCCCCTAAACAAATGTACATGGTACCCATATTTGAGCTTTTTGGAGTATTACGTGCTTTGATAGAACTTGCAGTAAGGATACAGTTTAAAACTTTTCGATGTTTCTAGCAAAAGATTATCCTTTTCGTATCAAGTGCTTATAAATTTGGTGGCACTATTTTTTAAGTTGCAATGAAGCTTAGCACACTGTCACACAGAGTATTATTTAGCTCAACTTCTCCCTATCAAAACAGGATAAACAGTTGAAAACCCAACAAAAAAGCATAAAGAGAAACTCATTTTATTGCAAACAAAATGAAGGGATCTTCTATTGGGGGTCTTAATAGCTGAAGGAATATAACACTATAATTCTCATTATTTGAAAAACTCATATTAAGAAACAAAAAGAACTTACCTTTTGGTCTTTAGATAACTTTAATATTTTCAGATTCTTGTGTACTTACCTCCTTATGGTCGCTAATATGATCATTACACAAGTGGATATATGTTGGTGCATAATTGTGAATCCCTAGTTCTTATCAATCAAATACATACATGTTTACTTGAAATGTTAATTCAAATGTGTTTTAATTAATGGTTTGCATGTTTATATATTCTTAGTGATTCTTTGTGATGATCTTAAGCTTACAAGTACTTAATCATGTGTTGATGTGTGTTTAGAAGTTTAAGTTTGTGTGAGAAATCACCACGTGCGAAGTCAGTGTCACTACGTGCGTAGTGGAACTCAGTGCGCACGTAGTGAAGAAGGTCGGTTAAAGTTAACTTAATTATTATTAATACAACCAGTACGTGCGTACTGAACTCGCTACGTGCGAAGTGCGTTGCATCACGTGCGTAGTGAAATTAATTACACTATAAATACTTCTTAACCGCTTATTAGCGCGAAAAAATCGACGAATCAACGGGAATCGATAGAAATCAACCGGGAGCCTTACGTAATCGACCTTATATGACCTTAAGCCTACTAAATCGCAAACTTAGTGTTAATCTCGAATCCAAGGGCAGCCTTAAGCATCTCTGTGTGAGTTCTTAGAAGTTGTTCTTGCTTCTATTCTTAGTGTTACTGTGTGCCGGACACCTAAGCAGATCTTAGAATCCTTAGGAGGTTTGGGAAATAGAAATTCCGCACTATTTCTCATCCTAGATCAGTCCTAGCGTAAGGGTGTTTTAGTTTAGTTTAGAACCCCGTTCCCCAACGGTCCTACAAAGTGGTATCAGAGCCTTGTGCTTTGATTGATCATTTTTCCTTTAGGATTTCGTGATCTAGGTGTCGATTAGGCCTGTGTGTTTTGTCCTTTTTCGTCGTTTTTAATCGGGTTTTAGGTCGAAAATAGGTCGTTTTGCGTTAAAAAGGTCGTGTTTTTACGTTAACTGTTTGAGTTTTACCCGTGCGAAGTGAGTATTCAACCCGTGCGTAGTGGCCGTAGTACGTGCGTAGTGTGTCGTAGATCATCTAGAATCTTCGTCAAGCTGTGTGTTCATTCCGTGCGTAGTAGGTCCTCAACGCGTGCGTGGTGTGTTCAGTTCGTGCGTAGTAAAGTCTGTGTGGTTTACTTTGTCTTTAAAAAAATATTTTGTTGCTTCGTGCGTACCATTTGCACTCCGTGCGTCCTAGGTTTTCAATCCGTGCGTGGTAGAGTTCCAGTTCGTACGTAGGAGCATCTGTGTGTCCTCGTGTCAGTCCGTACGTAGTGCTTCGTGTTCGTGCGTAGTAGCTTCCATTTCGTGCGTATTGAATCTGTGTGGTCTATCAAATCCTAATTTCAGTCTGTGTGTTCTCAGCTCTTGACTACTGAAATGGCATCAAAACAGACAACAGTTTTAAACAACTTATTATTAGACAGTGAAATGGGGAGTGCCAATAAAGTACCTAAACTGTTAACCATGGAAGACTATCCTATGTGGAAGCCCAGGTTCGAAATATTCCTCGATGGCCTTGACTGTAGACTTTGGAGAGCAATAAGCACCGATTATATGGTTCCCAAGGGGGAGGGAAATATTGAAACCCCCTATGATGGAATGACTGTTGAACAGAAGAGCAGTCATGATGCAGAGAAGAAGGCCTATGCTCAACTAATCCAGGCCATTCCAAATGAGATCTTCCATCAATTCAGAAGATATAAAACTTCCCACAGCCTGTGGAGAGCACTAGAGAAGAGAAATGAGGGAAATGCCGCCCTCAAGGAATTGAAAGCAAGTCAATTGAGAAAAGAATTTGATCATTTCATGGCTACTAGAGATGAAAAACTTCCTTCTCTCATTACAAGATATAATCATCTTCTTAGTGAACTGGACAGTCTGGGTGTTACTGTTTCAGAGAAGCAGTAGGTGGAAATTTTGGCAAAAGCTTTGCCCAAGAGCTGGCGGCCATATATTATGATATTGAAGAACAGTGGTGGTTTTGACGGGATGGATCTAAATGATTTCATCACCAAGTTGAAAGAGCAAGAGCAGGAGGAACAAAATTTGGATTCCATGTCCGGTTATCAACAAAATTCTTCTCTCTACTACTCTGGAACACGTGTATCGTCATCCACTTCTTCAAATGCCCCCTTACAATCTGCCTATGTGAGTAATGTAAATGATTCTGGCAGATCTACATCTGAAGCTTCATCTTCTGGGCCATCCTATACTGTGTCTACTTCTGGATTCAATGCCGAGCATTTCAAGTATGGGAGTGCGGATGAAGTAACAGCACATATGAGCATGCTAAGTGCGCTAGTCTCCTCTTATGATGATCTACTGAAGGGGAAGATTGGTAATGCTCATCTGACACAAGAGGACTATGACCAGATCGATGATGATGAGATGGAAAGACAAGATATCCTCTGGTCATATGCTAACTTAGTCAGGAAGGCGAGAGCATATGAGAAAAGAACAGGAAAGCAAATATCAGCTACAAAGGATACCAAACTTGGTTTTGATAAGTCTGCGGTAACATGCTATAATTGCGGTGAAAAAGGTCATTTCGCGAGAAAATGTGATAAGCCGAAGAGTGTGGGACCGAAGTATCCTTTTAAAACCAGTCCTGGCAGTAGATCATCTTCCTCTTCAACCATAAAGTCTGAATCAACTCCAAAACCGGCTAAGGCAATGGCAGTTGTTTAAAAGGATGAGGGAATTGACTGGTCAGTACAATTTGGGAATGATGGTGCTGATATTAATGTGGCAAATGTTCATGCGTTGAACGAAGATTCTCAATCCGAGACAGAAAGTTACTCAAGTGAGGAAGAATCGATTGCCAGCATTGATGATGAACCAGCCTCGGTTCCAGCTGCAGAAAAGACACCAGTGAAAGTTCGTGCCAATGAGTCAAACCAAAAGGTGTGCAGTTGTGGTCAATCATCCGAGGAAAAGGTATGTACTTTTGGCTTACCTTTTGGTTCTTGTAATGATTATGTAAAACAGATAATGTTCCTAAAGTATACAATTTCAGAGCTCACATCTAAGTTAGATAAAAACCTGTTGATAAAAGAAAGAGAAAAACAGTTGAAAGAAAAGAATGAAAGTTTAGGCAAACAGGTGCATGAACTAGGTGTGGCTCTGTTAAATAAACAGGATGCTATAGTGTTTTACATAAACGAGATTGATAAGCTGAAACGAGACCTTGCTACTTCAAAGGTCGATTATGAGACTCTGAGTCAAAAACTCAAAAGTTATTCCACGTCTTCTTACTTATTTGAGTACATAATCGATCAGAGAGGTCAAGGTACTGATTCAGAAAAGAACAAGAAGTTATACTCTAAATGTCCACCATCAGTGTTAAATCAACTGGTGAATGATGATGTTCACTCTGAATCTGACCCACTACTCACAAAGGTTGATGAATCTTCTGCATCAACCCCAAAAGAGGATTTAAAGTTACACGAGAATGTGGGTGAGCCTCAGAAGAATGAGGTTTAGCAAGAAGAAATTAAAAAGACTGAACCAGGCATACGAGAACTGTTGGCAAGTTTTAATGTGAAAGATCCGTTGATGCATCGTATCCGCGATGCCCTTCGGAAATTTGAAAAGGAGGGTGTAAAGTCTCCTGATACCCGTCCATCCCAAGAGGTCAAAATCTTACCCAAACATCAAGGGTTAGGGTATCGATCTCAAAGGATGTCGAAAGGTTCTGTAAAGCAATATCCAGACAGGATTTGCTATGTGTGCAGGAGACCTGGTCACCTCAGTTACGAGTGTGATCAGCAGCCACATCAGCGCTGTAACAGGAAAGTTGAGACTTATCAAAAGAATAAAACGTTTACTAAAAACAATCAAAACTCAACTCTTCCAGTTCAGTATCAAAGGACAAACGGGGATACCATAGGAAAATCTAAAAATCCCGAAGTTGTTAGCAAAAGAAAATCTTCGCTCAATCAGACTTCTAAGTGGACTAACAAACTGTGTGTTCAAATGCCTAAGGATTCGAGTGACAGGTTCAGCAATGTTGCTGAGAAGACTGGAACTTGGATGAAACTTCCAGTGATTGGAGAAGACGGGAAACCCATGACTATTCGGGCTTGGGTTCCTAATGCTTTCTAATTCTTTCTTCTATGTGAAGGGTGTCAACCGCTATAATAAAGTGTGAGGTATTTGTGAGTGTGTGTCTATTTTCTGTGTGATTAAATTGTTCTTTTGTCTTTGTGTTTATTTCCTGTGTGCTTCTGCGTTTCTATTTTCTTAGTTTTTAGATTGTTTAGTATTTTAGGGGGAGATAGTTCAGAAAACTTAGAAAATAAAAAAAAAATCAGAAAAACATAGAAAATACAAAAAAAAAATCAGAAAACATAAAAAATACAAAAAAAAATCAGAAAACATAAAAAAAAAATCAGAAAAACAAAAATGAGAAGTTGATCCAACTCAAATGGAGAGTGATGGCACACTGGTTCCCAATACAAAGTCGTCTAAAATTAGAACTGAAGGCACATACATACTTTTGAGAAAACTGTCTGAAAATGTGTGTTTGGTGCATAATTGTGAATCCCTAGTTCTTATCAATCAAATACATACATGTTTACTTGAAATGTTAATTCAAATGTGTTTTAATTAATGGTTTGCATGTTTATATATTCTTAGTGATTCTTTGTGATGATCTTAAGCTTACAAGTACTTAATCATGTGTTGATGTGTGTTTGGAAGTTTAAGTTTGTGTGAGAAATCACCACGTGCGAAGTCAGTGTCACTACGTGCGTAGTGGAACTCAGTGCGCACGTAGTGAAGAAGGTCGGTTAAAGTTAACTTAATTATTATTAATACAACCAGTACGTGCGTACTGAACTCGCTACATGCGAAGTGTGTTGCATCACGTGCGTAGTGAAATTAATTACACTATAAATACTTCTTAACCGCTTATTAGCGCGAAAAAATCGACGAATCAACGGGAATCGATAGAAATCAACCGGGAGCCTTACGTAATCGACCTTATATGACCTTAAGCCTACTAAATCGCAAACTTAGTGTTAATCTCGAATCCAAGGGCAGCCTTAAGCATCTCTGTGTGAGTTCTTAGAAGTTGTTCTTGCTTCTATTCTTAGTGTTACTGTGTGCCGGACACCTAAGCAGATCTTAGAATCCTTATGAGGTTTGGGAAATAGAAATTCCGCACTATTTCTCATCCTAGATCAGTCCTAGCGTAAGGGTGTTTTAGTTTAGTTTAGAACCCCATTTCCCAACGGTCCTACAATATATGATACTTTAATCAATTAATTGTAATTGTTTTATAGTTTTTGAAACTTTCATATGAGAAGCAATTGTTACGAACAAATAAAAACATTAGATTATTGAGAAAGACTAACTTCTTTTTTGCAAACCATTTGAAGTTTCTTTTTTCAGACATTCCATCGAACACCTTTCATGCGTGATTTAGAAACAATTATATCAAACGAAACCATAATCTCTCCTTTTCTACAACATCAAACATCATTGACCGGAGATAGTTATATCAAAACGAAACCATAATCTCTCCTTTTCAACTAACATGTGAAACGAAATCAAAATATTAAGAACATCTTGAAAGTTTATGAACGACTTATTCAAACCTAACCATAAATGAACACTCTAACAAATTAAACTATAGACTATTAGCCTCTTGCCCTCTTAAACTATGAACGACTGATTCAAACCTATTTGTTGCCACCTAGTGAAAACAATACATAATTATACACAAATACATGAGAACTATACTCTTACCAAATTTACCCTACTTTCACGAGAATAAAAAGGTTGCTTTTTTCAACAGTACAAACCAATATGTATATGTTTATCAAGAAATATTAAACAATACATCAAAATATGAAATCATATTACTCGTTCAATCTAAAAATATTTCGTAAAAACTGAGTTGCTACTTTCACAAATCAAGTGATATATTTTGCTACAAAAATTAAAATCATGATGAATATTAATCAAAAAATAAGTATCACTATGTAAATAAATCAAGTCAATTAGAATTTAAAAAGTACAATAGCCTCAAATACTCTTATGTATCTATATTAACACATAATCTTAGATGTTAAAAACAGTCTTAAGTGTTATATAGCCAACTCAAAAACAGCCAAAAAGTTCTATTTCTGAAATGAGTTGATTTCCTCGCCATTAAAGTTTCTAAAAGAGCAAGAAACATCATCTTAAGCAAGAGCGAGTTTGATTCTTTAGCTTTCATGTTCCTTTTTGTTTCATACATTCTATCAATTGATGTCTTACCTGTGTAAACTGACATTGTTAAGGAGCTTGAAACAGGCATAAAAGCTCAACTTTGAATGCATAACATAGATTTTTCATTGCAAGCATTCATAATGTTCCTCTATAGTGCGCTTGAACTCAAGTTGATGGCACTATACCTACAAATAGATCAAACAATCACAGTAAAAATGGAATTGACACTATCATAGATCGTTTCCGCAAGATTGCACATTAGAAGAGAACAACATAATCATCAAATCGATTAAGAACATATGAAAAAGGACAGGTCATTAAACAGAAAGGAATACATACAAATTTCTGGGGCTCGGCTTGAGTTTCAGCAATAGTATTACCAAGAAAATTTATCAATTCTTGAGCAATAAACAAACAAAAATCGAACCCTAATCTTGTAAAGAAAGAAAAATCGTACCATCGATGGAGAAGGAGATGATCTGGGTAATGTCTGCGGACTGCGGGATTGGAGAAGAAAGAGGATGGAGATAGTTCCAAACTCCCAATCGATAAATATGGAACGGAAGAGAGAGAGAGAGAAGCGGCCGCAGGTTGAGGAAGAAAGGAGCAGCTGAGAAATTTTGAATCCGGGTGGGTCTAAAAGACCCGCGTGTTTTTTTCCGGGAATATGGAGCCTTCTAAAATTGTTTTACAAAATCAAAGGATTGTGAAATTGAGAAATCTGGTTAATTGAATTTAATTTATTGGTTAATTTTAGAAATAAGGTAAGCCTCTTATATATACTAGTTTATTGACCCGTGCACGCACGGGTATTTCGAAAGTGTATTTGAGATATTAAAATTTTTAAATAAAATAATGTAGTAAATGGAAAATCACCTTTGTGATGAGAATATACTAATTTCAAAAAAGTGTCATATTACAATAAAATTTATACCAAAACGTAGATAAAAATGAGACGGTCGTAAATATATAATTATTTTTTCATTAAACAAAATATATCACAAGTTACTAAAAATAATTTATAAACAACTTATAATTAATTACATTAGTATACAATTTTTATAAAACCCCTTCACAATTTCTTAAAACCTCCTTATATGTTTTATAAAACCCCCTCAAAATATTCACCCCTCCCAATAGATTTAAAATTAATATTTCGAAATTAAAATTTCTTACACCTTTTTAATATTTCGAAATTGAAATCAAATAATTTGAAATTAAAATTTCTTATCCACCTTTTTAATCTTTCCAAAATTATTTTGAGAATGAAATAATTTTGAAATTGAAGGTTGTGATGGGTTAATTAAGACTCAATTTATGGTTATTTTTGGAAAATTTGCATGCCTTTTATATATAGATATAGATAGATAGATAAGATATATTAGGTTAATTTTAGCATTTATGTATTAGGGTTTAGTTAGATATCCTTTTAAATAATTTCACTAGAAAGTCACATTTTTGCCAACTTATATTGTTTTAATAATAATAATATATATATATATATATATATATTTATTTTAAAATTTTCGGAATTATATATATATATATATAGGGTGTGGTTAAACAAAGAACATCCCTTAAACAAAGAACCTAAAGAACCTCCCTGGTAATGACATGTGGCACATTGTTTAGGGCAAAAAAGGAAATTAAAAAAAAAAACAATCGGCGACTACAGCACCCACAACCAAAACCCACAACAAACTTAAAAAAAAAACCCCATTTACTTTAAATAATAATAACTCGTTCGTTCTTAACAATTTTAACATAAAAATTATACCGTTAGATTTAGTTTTTCGTCCTCTTTCAAACAATGTCGGACTTGATATATTTCTGAAACTTTTTTTTTTGAAATGCAAAGTTTGCATTTTGAGTTGGGTTCATTCAAACTCAAAATGCAAAATCTGAAGTTTGCATTTTGAGCTGGGTTCATTCAAGCCCAAAATGCAAAATCTGTAGTTTGCATTTTGAGCTGGGTTCATTCAAGCCCTAAATGCAAAATCCGTAGTTTGCATTTTGAGCTGGGTAATTCAAGCCTAAATGCAAAATCCGTAGTTTGCATTTTGAGCTGGGCAATTCAAGCCTAAATGCAAACTCCGTTGTTTGCATTTTGAGCTGGGTTCATTCAAGCCTAAATGCAAAATCCGTAGTTTGCATTTTGAGCTGGGCAATTCAAGCCTAAATGCAAACTCCGTTGTTTGCATTTTGAGCTGGGTTCATTCAAGCCTAAATGCAAAATCCGTAGTTTGCATTTTGAGCTGTGTTAATTGAAACCTAAATACAAAATGCAAAAACCGAAAACGTACATGCTCCCTAAATGCAAACAAAATTTTCATGTTAAAAAAATTTTAGAAAAATATGGGAAGAGTGATCTTGTTTGAAAGAGGATTAAAAAACTAAAAGATTGGTATAATTTTTTTGTTCAAATTCACAAAACTTAAAAAGTTATGACAATTTAAAAAATTTGGGTTTTTTTTTTAAAAAAATCGAGTTTGTTGGGGGAGGAGGGGAGATTTTCCATGTTTACCCTTTTCTTCCTTAATTAATACATAATAATTACAGTTTTGACACTAATCAATCTCATCCATTGATTTTGATGATTCAAAGGTCCAGATTGGTTCTTTAGATTCTTTGTTTAACACATGGTTCTTTATTGATTCAATTTATATATATATATATATATATATAGATAAGTTTTTTTTAAAACCTTAGATTACATTAATTAGTATTTGAAATTTAAACTAAAATCCTAATCCTTATATAAACCTAACCCAACCCTAATAACCCTATTTACAAAAATCGGCCCCCTCCCACTACCCCTCTATTTGTCGTCGACCCCAAACCCTCTCCCCACGTCGATAACCCTCTTCAACCCCAAGCTAATCGATTTTCATTCCAAGGCACAAGAAACACAAGAAAATCCAAGTCTTGATCTTCTAGGGTTGAGTTTTGACAACCAAGGTAAGCAACTATTCTTTTTATCTTGTTTCTAGACCACTTTTGATCTTGAATTCTGGAAGGAACATGCATATGATCATGCTAGTATGCCTCAAAAACGTGTATATGAGAAGGGTTGAGGCTTATTCATGAAAAAAGTTATGATTTTTATTGCTAAAGTTGAGTTTTTTTTTTTAAGACAGTTTCTAGAACAGAATTAGGGCTTGTTTGGGGAAGCTATAACCGAGTCACTTTTTGGTATTTTTCGTCGGTTTTTGAGTATATGGTGTAGATCCGTGAGTCTAGTTTCACCGCAATCAAAGTTTGTATTTTTTTGAGTTCGTTTAGTCGATGAAAAGTATTTTTTTTGTTAGAGTGCGCAAACTGACAGTGTATCAGGCCGAATTGGAGGTGAAAGTTTGGATTTTTAAACCTAATCAAAACCTGGAATTTTCGACTAAAAATTTTACAGTAGCAGTTTTGGTGAGTTTAGGATTTTGTGTAAAAATTTCGTATTTTATTGATAATGTTAGGTATTTTTTTTTAAATTTAATATTTTTGTTGCGCTGATGTAGTTGAGTTTTTCGCGGTGTTGGTTTCTTGCATTTTATTTATATAGTTGCTTTGTTCAATAAATTTTGGGAAAAATTCAGAAACTATATTAGACATTGAACTTTCTGTATAATTAAAGTGGGATTTTATTTTGGGCATTTGATTTGTTTTAAAGTTGCTTAAAGTTAGTATGGCAAAAATCAGAATTTCATTTGTGTGGCATTAGGGTTTATATCACACACCACAAGCCTATAGGTTACCTTAGGGAGTTCAAATACATAGATACAATACTTATGTGCATTATACTTGTTGTAGATCGCGTACCCGTTCCTTAGCAAGGTTTAGAGTTCGTGTAAAGCAAAGGTGAGTACTCGTGGCCCCTTTTTACTATGTTTTCTCGGGGGGAAATGTCACTCAACTCTCTTTTAAAACTTTTATGCCGTGATGATTATTTCTTATTTATTTTGGACAACTTATGTGACGTGTATGCAAGGAATACTTGTTGATAGTTGATGCCTATTGATTCCTATTGATGCCTATTAATTTATATTGATTCCTATATTCCTATGAGCCAACGGTTTATGCTCCAGCTGGGTATGCGATAATAACTGTATGGAAGACTATGATTTGATTCCTATTGATTCCTATTGAACCTTGTGGTCTAGATGTTGGTATAATGTCTACACGCTTAACATGCTATACGTGCAAATTTGTCCTACTTAAACCCTTTACACGACAACTATGTTTTTTTATATATAAACCTACGAGCTCACCAACATTATGTTGACGTTTTCGAGTGTCTATTTTCAGGTAATGCAAATAACATTGCGTAAGGAGTCTAGACGTTTCGTAGTTGGACTTTAGCCGGACTTGATATTTACAAGATTACTTACTTAATCACTCGTTTTGTGTTGAATACTTAGTATTACTTTGGAACTTTTGTCTGGGCGTGTTGTCCCGTAAACTTGACCCGGGTTGTGGGTTTGCTATTTTGTGTTTATTTCTCTTGAACATGTTTGCCGTGAATACCGACCTAACGCGGCACAAGTCCCTTCTTGTGTCGGGGAACGTCGTGACACGTTGAATTTATCTGCATTTAGCAATTTCTCTATTAACGTATCAATGTGTTATGACGATCCTCTCCGTCGCACTTCGCGTTTCCGCCTTAGCGAGGTGTGACATAAGGTTTCTAAGATTTCTAATGGTTGTTTGGCGAGTAGATGAAGAGACAACCACAAACAACTACTCCATGGCGGCGGTGCTATGGAGTTTCGGCGAAGGTTACGGTAGTTGTGGAGGACGTGGTGGTGGTGGATGATATTGAGGTTTAAGTTTGGCGAGTAGATGAAGAATGGATGAGTCTGCCAAGAAGAGGATGAAATTTGATATGGGTTTTCATACGAAGAAGATGATTTTATATGAAGAAGAAATGGGTTTTATATGAAAAAGATGAAATTTGATATGGGTTTTCAAACGAAGAAGATGATTTTATATAGAAATGGGTTTCATTGGCAACTTACAAATAGCAATGCACAAAGTATAAACTTTAATTTTTACTTTTAGTCTATTAATAATTAAAAAAATTACTGTAACTTGTGTCAAAAAAGTGTATTGAGTGACCTATGTGATACAGCTGTCAAATTGAACCTGGGTCATAATTTCGCATCTATTAAATACGATTTATCCGTATCGTAAGTAATTTTACCTATGTATGTAACCTGAACTTCTCAAAATTCAACAAATTCTACAGAGGTGTACTTCCTGCATATAGAGTTGTACATTCACATAGAATTGAATTGGGTTAAAGAAGTCTCTGCAGATTTGTCTGATTGTTGGATAGCCGAAGTTAGGGATGTAAACGAGCCGAGCCGAGCCGAGTTTTACGCTAATCGAGCCAGACTCTTTAAGAATTGCAGAAGCTCGAGCTCGAGCTCGTTCGAGCTCGTGATTTGAGGCTCGAGCTCGGCTCGTGAAGTGTTGTACGAAGCTCGTTAAAAGCTCCTTTATTTTTTTGTTTTTTTAAATAGTTTAAATTATTTAAATATTAAATAAAAAACAATTAGAACTCTAAATTATTATTTTTTTCAAATTTTTTTTGCATATTTTAATAATGTAATGACAATTTAAATTTTGAATTTTTAACTATTTTATATTTAATGATATAAAAGTATATAACATAATTATAAAAGTAATAAATAAAAAGTAAAAAATAGATATTATATCAAAGCTCACGGATTCAACTTCTAGCGATACCCATCTATTCCACACATGGTGATTGCAGTACCTCTCTTTAGTTCTATCGGTAACTCCAAAATTTGACATCCCACTTTCGATTCATTGTTATACGTACATGCAGATTTTACCGGGGGTATTCTTGTTAGTTTTTTTCGTGTATGTAATCAAATGTTTTACTTGCATATACACGGGGTCATTGTTTGACGAAGACAGTTTTTATCCCACAACTGGTTTTACGGATGCTCATTGAACCAATTCGATCATAGAAGGGATTTTAGGATTTATAGGAACCCCGATAATATGTTTAATTTGTTGAATCTATGGAAACACTTGATGATTGTTTGTTCAGATTCTTTGATCTATGCAATAAAGAGAGTTAATTGTTTGAAGCTGGATGCTCTGTTTTTTTATGATCAGAGCTCTGTTTCAAAATTTTCTGAAGATTAAGAAAATGTGCTACAGAGGAGGAGTTTGAATTAGCATAAGTCAGCCCAAAAATGTCACCCTCCTGCAAATTAATATGATTGTGTGGTTTAGTCGCCTGCTTTTTAGCAGCAAACACAGGATATGCATTTTGCAAACTCAATGAGTTGATGTAATTTCTGCTGTTGCTACTTTTCTTGAATGATTAGTACTAATCCGAATATAACTTTATGTAAAAAGTGATAAACAATATCCTCTCAAATTCGGTTGATTGTTGCGAAAAGATAAGATTTTCTTTGGCAAAACGCTTATGTCATTAAAGACCAACGTACATAGGTTAGTGGTTCGTTTTACTAATTATACTCAGTAACATGACAAGGCTTCTCATTGCTATCCTATGACAATAGCCCGAGTGGCAAAAGTTGATAGATTACATCTAGTAGCATCTACTTTGTTCACTTCAACAAAATTGTGCTATGTAATGTAATTGAATTTCATATGTTCTTTATTCTCATGGTTCTACATTATTGCACTTAATCTGTTAATTTGGTTGACTTTAGGTCCTTCATGGTGTGGTACTTGTCATTCTTTAGGCATTGGTTGCTCTACATCATGTGGAGTCACTAGCAATTGGATGAGATCTCCTGGGATTACAAGGACATCTGATAATTTAGAATCAAGGTGTACACATACACATATATGATACAGAATTGTCACATTCATTTCTTCTCACTTTCATATTAATAGGATTCATGAAATAAAAAATGTTAAATGTTCAAAGTAACTAATACCTATTTTTGTTACATTAAATTGGTGGCCTATAGGTCAAAGAAATTGCATGTCCAAAGTTTCATTTGCTGCAGATTATCCAGATTCAGTCCCAGAATCCTCTAATTATGTTGCAAAAAATGGATATCATCCTCTTGAAGAAGTTAAAAGTTGCAAAAGAGTTCGTGAAACTAAACTGTCTGGTGCAGAGACAGCAAAGACAACCATTGAGGTCCTTCAATCTTTTCCAACAGTTATAACAACTTAGTGATGCATTAAAAGGGTGTTTGTATATGTGTTATGGAGTTAATTATCTGATTATACGATTTTGAGTAATAAGAATCTGTTTTTATGTTTGAATAAACAGATTCTTCTTTTGATTTTTTTTTAATTATTTAGGTCTTAAATAGTAATACGTATCTATTAAAATTAGGACAGTTTTATCTATTAATTTAGTAGTTATCTAATTTCCTATATTATAGTTATCTAGTTTAGGAATTTGAATTGTTTCCTTAATTGATTCTAGGTTATAGATAGAGGGTTAGGGCTGATTTGTGAGGAGGAGAGTTTTGAGTGTTTGAGTTATTTATTTTGTTTCGGAGATCCCCTGTGTCTCGAATATCAGACCCCTTTTGTATCTACAAGCATCCGATTAAGGGTGTGTTCTATCCTATAACTGATTATCAATTTGATTCGTATCAAATAGCCAGTTCCATACTAGTTGCAACAAAACTAATGAACCAAAGGTTATTACTTATGACACTAATTATGGTGGTTGTTGTTTTAGGCCAACCGCATTGCCTTGTTTATATTCCCTGGTACAATACACTCCGAACCACATGAACGCATCTCATGGGTTGAATATTCATATGCAATTGATGATGGTGGAGGTTTGCCTTTCTCCATTATTTACTGGATGCTGGTAACAAATTATTTCATTCACAATTTTTTAATACTGGAATTATTGTTTTATTTTCCTCTATTTCTGTTAGATATATACTTCATGGTCCCAGATGATGCAAACATCATGCAAGATCCTGAAGCAAGTAATCCAGTGGTATGTTCTAAATGCCTGTTTCACCTCATGAAAACTTTGTATGTGTGATTATACTCACTATCTGATTAGTGTGACTTGAAGTCGTAACAATCAGTTTTAACTTTTAAGTGTTTAGATAAAGTGATTTTGATTATAATATTTTGATTATCTAGGGGCCTATATTTATCTTTGGAAAATGACACGTATTTCAGTAGAGACTTGCTATTTAAAAAAAATATTAAGTTGACTTATTTACTTACCCGCACTTTCACTGTTAGAAATATTATATAAAGGGCAAATTGTATAAAATACAATGAACTTTGCCTTGGTTACCATTGTATACAGCCAACTTTATTTTTTGAAAAAACAATACAATCCTTTCATAATCCTTCCATTGCATGCAAACAACTTTTTTCTGTGTCTGATTATTAGTTACCATTGTATACAAGATTTTAATGAACTTTGGAATAATTCTCATTGTATATAACAACTTGCTAATTAGTATATACAATTATAATAATTGTCAATATGGCAAAATGGGCGGGTCAGGCATTGGGTCAAAATGGGGTAATTTTTCGTTTCAAAATGGGTCGTGTCAGGTCGGATCAGGAACACTTTGTTGTCCAATATCTTTCATACATAGTTTGTGTTAAAAATGATTACAGAACAATATACATTTAAGACAATAATAGTAATTAGTTGGTACTTGGTTGTATAAATTAAGACTATATACATTTGGTGACTTTTTGACCCGTTCGGTTTTCTTAACTGATTTTTATGATTTTATCCATTTGAGATATTAAAAAAACCCTCAAATAAAAGGGTTGAAATTGGTAATTCGTTGTGTTAATAAAATTCGAACTCTCTTGTAGGCTGCTAATATGGACTATTGTAGAAAGATGGATCATCCATCAAACGGGATTTCGGTTCTGGGATGCCTCACTCCTGCTGATCTTCCTCAAGAGTTATATCTAAAAAGGCTACTCAGTCTTGAATTTAGTTTGAAAGTTCACTTAAAGTTCTAAGAAGGCTACTCATACATAGTAAAAATTAGTCTAATCGGTGTTAACAGAGAGCTAGCTGGTAATACTAGGTTTCTAATTTCTGATTACCTCAAAACAGAGAAAAAAGAGAAGCATATATACAAGTAACCCTAAAGCCCATAAATGCCCACATCTACTAAGGAATATTTACACTAACACTCCCCCTCAAGCTGGAGCATATATATTGATCATGCCCAGCTTGTTACAAATATAACTAACACTATTCCCTGGTAAGGCTTTGGTGAATCCATCTGCAAGTTGACCTCCCGTCCTCACATGAGAGGTAGTAATCGTTCCATCTTCTATCTTTTCTCGAGTGAAATGACAATCCACTTCAATGTGTTTGGTTCTCTCATGAAATACAGGGTTGTTAGCAATATGAATAGCAGCCTCATTATCACACCACAGGTTTATTGGTTTTGACTGAGAGAACCTGATCTCATCAAGTAGATTACGTAACCATACAAGTTCGCAAGTCGTCTGTGCCATAGCTCTATACTCAGATTCAGCACTTGAGCGAGAAACAACGTTCTGTTTCTTACTCTTCCAAGAAACAAGATTGCCTCCTACAAAGACACAATAGCCGGTAGGATCTCAACCATAGTCGGCATCGGAGAAACCTTCTATGACATGATGACCATGATTTTAATACTTGATGCCATAACCAGGAGCTCCTTTCAAATACTTCAAAATATGACAAACGGCATCCAAATGTGAGGTTCTTGGAGACGACATGAATTGACTAACTACACTTACCGGAAAAGCAATGTCAGGGCGAGTGATTGTCAGATAGTTGAGCTTTCCCACAACTCTTCTATAATTCTCCGGATGTTCAAGAGGGTCGCCATCATCAGCTTTCAACTTCACATTTGGAATCATAGGAGACTCACAGGGTTTCGCCTCGATCATTCCCTAATCAGTCAGAATGTCTAAACAATACTTACGTTGTGACAAACAAATTTCTTTGCAATTCCGAGAGACTTCGATTCCCAGGAAATACTTCAAAGGACCAAGATCCTTAGTCTGGAACTGAGATGCAAGGAAATCTTTCAATTTCTTGATTCCATTTTCATCACTCCCAGTAACAACTATATCATCGACATATACAACTAACAGAATACATCCTGAACTATATCATCGACATATACAACTAACAGAATACATCCTGAACTGGATGAATCAAAGAACACCGAGTGGTCATATGCACTTCTTTTTAAACCAAACTTGGTAACCACCGTACTAAATCGTCCAAACCAGGCACGAGGAGATTGTTTTAGACCATACAGAGACTTTCGTAATCTGCAGACTTTACCGCACTCCCCCTGAGCAACAAACCCGGGTGGTTGCTCCATATAGACCTCCTCAAGTAAATCACCGTGCAAGAAGGCATTTTTTACATCTAACTGATGAAGGGGCCAATTATAAGTTGCAGCCAGAGATATGAATAAACAAATAGATGATAATTTAGCAACAGGAGAAAATGTCTCGGAATAATCGACCCCATAGGTTTGAGCATATCCTTTTGCAACCAAACGAGCTTTTAATCTAGCTACCGATCCATCTGGATTAACCTTTACAGTAAACACCCATATACAACCAATGGCCTTCTTGCTTGCCGGTAACGATACCAACGTCCACGTGTTATTGTGCTCAAGAGCATTCATTTCCTCGATCATAGCATTTCGCCAACCCGGATTAGCTAAAGCCTCTACAACCGTTGTAGGGATGGATATTGAGTCTAACGAAGCAACCAATGATCGAGACGTTGTAGACAACTTAGCATAAGATACATAAGAATCAACTGGATATGTGCACGAACGTTTACCCTTCCGAAGGGCAATAGGAACATTATCATCAGATTCTTGAGATGACGAATCAGAATCCCTTACTATGTCTGAATGTAAGATGTTATCAGATTGAGGATCCCCTGCTGTATCTGAATCACTGCTAGATGATGGATCACATGATGGAACCGTAAGGTCTGGAGGGACATGCCTAGAAGTTGGAGCCACCGGAGGAATCACAGGAGGTTCTGAAGTAGGTCGGCATTGCCTACTATATACATGAATCACTGGCGGTCGTGTTGGTTCTGAAGGCTGTTCTGAAGATTCTTCTGAGGTAGATGGAACTGGGGAGTCAACAATCGAATTCGGAATCGGTATAGTATAGATCAGTAGATCATCATGGTTTTCATGATTAGGAGAAATGGGCACCGGGAAGAAAGGTGCTTCATTCACAAATGTCACATCACGTGAAACAATGTAACGATTGAGGGTAGGAGAAAAACACCTATAACCTTTCTGAAGGCGATAATATCTAAGGAAAACACACTTGAGAGACTTTGGATCTAATTTACTAACGTGGGTCCGAGTATCTCGAACAAAACAGCTGCACCCAAATATCTTAGGTTCAATCGGGAACAAACGTTGATTAGGAAAAAGAACAGACATTGGAATTTCACTACGAAGAACATCTGATGGCATACGGTTGATTAGAAAACAAGCAGTAGAGATTGCCTCAGCCCAGAATGGTTTCGGAACAGTCATCTGAAATAGCAGTGCACGAGCCACTTCAAGAAGGTGGCGATTTTTGCGTTCAGCAACTCCATTTTGAGCAGGATTATCCACACAAGAAGATTCATGAAGTATACCTTGCTGAAGCATATAAGCATGAAAGGTTTCAGAAGTGTATTCTTTTGCATTATCGCTACGCAAAGTTTTCTGACAAAGGAACAAAAATGAGTGAATACTTCGGAGCGATTCTTCATCAAGTAACCAAGTAACACGGGAATAATCATCTACAAAGGTAACAAAGTACTTGAACCCAGTTTTAGAAGTAATAGGACAAGGACCCCATACATCTGAATGAACCAATTCAAATGGAGATGCTACTCGTTTATTAACTCTAGGGCTTAGATGAACACGGTGATGTTTAGCAAATTGGCATGAGTCACAATTTAGGGAAGACAGATGTGAAAGCTGAGGATACAATTTCTTTAAACTTTGAAGGGATGGATGCCCTAAACAACAATGTAACTCAATAGGGGATAATGATGCCAACCCTGCTTGAAATTTAATCTCTTCAGGTTCAAGCACATAAAGTCAACCAGATTCCCGTCCTCTACCAATGATTTGCTTCGTTAACAGATCCTGAAAAACATAGTAATCAGGATAGAAGGAGACACTGCAATTCAATCCACGAGTTATTCTACTGACTGATATCAGATTAAATGTAAACTTAAGTAGGCTTAGCACAGAGGATAATGACATTGACCGAGAGAGTTCAACCGTTCCAGATCTAATTACTTCAGAAATAGATCCATCAGCAACTACGACCTTCTCAGAAGATCGATGATAACTAAATTCAGATAGCATATTATGATTACCCGTCATGTGATCCGAAGCACCTGAATCAATAACCCATTCAGAAACAGATGACAATAAACAAGTAGGATTACATCTCTCAGCCAATGTAGAGATTGATACGGATGGTTTCAGATTAGCCATAATTGAACTTTCAAACACTGTAGTTAAGTCTGCACGTCCGAGATAAGAAGAATTAACCAAATAAGAATATCCAAGCGACCTTTGATAACTGAACTTTCAAGCAACCGGCGAGAATTTAGAATTCAACTAATATTAACATCAAATTCGAGATTCGCAACAACAATCTTGCTAAACCGAAACCTATCTGAATATTCCCAAAAATCAGAACATGGACAGATATGAGAGGCTAATCAATTATTAAAACCAGAATCTTAAATCCAGAATCTGAAAATCCAGATTGAATCTTTCCAAAGATAACTCAAACGACAAGATCCAAATAAATCAGAAGAACTAGGTGTTGCCTCACCAAATAATCAGATGGCATGTATCCCAGCAAGATGAATAACTCAGATTGTGGCAGAAAAGCTAAATCCCGAGCAAGGAATACGACTAACAGAAGAGAAGTGTCGAAATCTCACCATAAATGGAACCACCAGAAGAAACCGACTCACCAACAAGAATAACCGAAGTCGACGGTGGCCGGAAAAAGGCTCACGCGCCGGCGCGTGAACTAGGGCAGCGGAGGTGCGGCGGCGCGTAGACAGCGTAACGGACGTCGGACTAGGTTGCAGAGGTCGCCGGAGGATGCAGGTCATTCCAGTACTGGAGGTGAGATTTAACGAGCACACACCAGGTCCGATTTAGGCTTGAACGTGAACAGAGACCAGCTCTGATACCATGTTAACAGAGAGCTGGTAATACTAGTTTTCTTATTTCTGATTACCTCAAAACAGAGAACAAAGAGAAGCATATATACAAGTAACCCTAAAGCCCATAAAGGCCAGGGCCGGTCCAATGGATTTTGATGCCCTGGGCGAAGTAGGTAAAATATGCCCCATATATAAACTTTATGACGCATAAAAAAAATATAATATAAATATGTAAAACAAATAGTCAAATTGCTTCAACTATCGAACTTTTGAGGTGAGTCGATCAATCGATCAAATATACATGTCAATAAAAACAAAAGTATCAATCAAAGTAAGTAGTTACAACAACAATTCATAACTAAAAAAGAGTTACAGTCATCAATAAAGATTATTGTTTACTAAAATCATATTACTATGTAACTAAATCAGATCAAATACATGGTTCTTGTTACAACTAATAACACCTTTTTAACAGCAAAAGCACTTTTCATTACAATTACCTCCACATACATGAAACCACAAAATAAATAATTAACTACAACTCAAAAAAATGTACCAGAATGTGATGCTCCAAATTCTTGCAGTCATCCTTCTCATACGTTAATTCTGCTCAACAAACTGAAAACAAAGTGAAAACTAAGCCCAATACTTTCAGTTTAATATTTGGGTACTTAGACATGCGATGAATAAGAGGATGTTTGGCTATTTGTAACTTAACATGCTAATTACTTCTTAAGCATCCTATTTACTTTATTTTGTAACAAATAAAAATCCCAAAGATTATCATAAATCAAATGCAAAAGCAACTGCCTACCCACTTCCATTAATCAATTTACTAAATATGATAAATTATAAAGCAGAAGATGCACAAAAGGAGCAAAAAAAAAAAGGATTGGTTTAATACTCATTCAAGTGAGAATGTGAGATTAGAAGTTCAGAACAAACAAGTGACTATCATTTGTAAATGATGAACCAAATACAAACCTGAGAGTGGCTTGATTCTTGCTGTAAACCCGATCCGTGACTTGAAAATGTTTTTGATTCACTAAACTCTATTGATTTAATTGATTGAGAATCACATTCGGCCACTCAAGTATGATTCACCAAACTGCAAAGTCGAGTGATTAGTGATGGATCAATTGACTATCATTCATAAATCAGTAAATCACAATATGTCAAAAATCACTCAAACTAGATCTGTAAATCTGATGCTAGTCTACTAGAAACAATTAAACAAAGAGACAAATCTAATCAAAACTGGTTTTATACCAGTTTAGTAATGTAAAGAGCAACTTATAAATGTGCACAAGTAGGTGATAGGAGAAGACTAAAAAGAATATAATATGTATGTGTATACATCTATGCGAGCCAAAACAAGAACAACTCAATTATAATAGGTTTTAGTTAAACTTGGAGTTTATAATAATAGGATATCTACTATAAAAAAACAATTTACGGAATTTGGATGGAATGGTAAAAGCATGTGAGAAATATAAACATTTGCATTCATCTTAAATGGCTGAAAAGTGTTAATCAAAGAAAGCATGGTCTAGGACTGAATACACGATTTGAATAAAAGAAGTTCTTCATGTATTAGTTAAGCTAAAAGCACATCAATGCAATTTCTGATTCAACACTTGCAATTTTCGAGTACGATACAAAACACCAAACAAGAAAACACCAAACGATGAAACACCAAACAATGAAACAGAAACATCAAACGATACAAATCGATACCCGGAGTCTTGGATTCACTAAACAAAAACAACAAAAGTAAAAAGCCCTTACCTATGTAAGTCGCCGGTTCGTAATTCGTGAATGCATTGAGAACTCCAAACGACTCCGAATCTGTGCCGCGGTGCAATCGCCTCGTTACATTTGACTCAAAGCTCGATGTCTGCCCCTCTCGATAGCTGCCGTAATCGATGATGCTGGATTGGGTATAACTATAAGGGATCGACTATTTGGATATGGACTATTGGGCTGCATATATTTAACCCAAATAACCTACAATGTAATATATAGTCCACATAAACTGCTGCCCCCTTTAATTTTGCTGCCCTGGGCCCAAGCCCAGCCTGCACATGGCTTGGGCCGGGCCTGATAAAGGCCCACATCTACTAAGGAATATTTACACTAACAATGGGATATCATGTTAATTAACAATTGATTATCTGTTTTTGATTATTCAATATCACTTAAATCACTCTCATAAAACACTCTGAACACCCACGTAGTTTGAGATACTGCATTCATGATTGCATGTACTAGAGCTTGATCTGCATTTCTGTAAAATAATTTTTATCTATAACGAACAGGACGTATAAAAATTTTCAGGTGTAAAAAACTACATATGTGTATATATGTATATAGGTAGTAGAAAATTGTAAAATAGTTGTAGTTTTACTTTGATCCAATGGAGTTCTTAAAAATATAACTTAACATATTTGTTTTATTTGTAGAAGAGGACATAAAATACCGTGACTCACTTTTCTACAGATTGGACATTATGAGAGTAGAGTTGTTCTCCATGTATGGCGTTCAGGCATGTATATAGCTCTTGCATTAGCAACAAACTATAACTAATACTCTCCCTGTGTCAAAAGTATATACAATGATTCTGCTTTCAGGATGTCCTATAACCAATGCTGCATTTGTTACATTTCCCTTTATAGTAACTTCTCAATTGGTCTGCAAGATTTCCTTGTTTTAGATGTTTCATTTCGTCTATTTGATATGTTTGTACAGTCAGCAATAAATCTGCAAGATTTCAGAGATGCAGAGCCTGATATTTTTGTACACTTGATTCCCGATATCATTGCACACTTTGGTGAGAATATTATGGACTACAATGTTGCGCTTAGATCTCTATGCAAGAAGAATGGATTTCACGTTGAGGTAATTATTACTTATGCTGGTGTACCTTAAATCGCCTTAATCTAGCTTAAATTTGTCAATTATAAAACACAACTTTGGAAGTTTCTTGTTTAAATGTAATATCAAACTCATGAATCTCTTTTGTTCCCCTATCAAATATTTAATTTTGTCTACTTTACAGCATGCAAATATAATCGGTGTTGATAGTCTTGGCATGGATGTTAGAGCTTTCACTGGGCATGAAGTCAGAACTCATCGTTTTCCCTTCAAGATTCCGGTAATATATCACACAATATAAATGTGTTTTTTTAAAATTCACATATGTTGATTTCTATGTTTAAATTTGCAGGCAACATCAGAAACAGCTGCAGAAAAACAGATCCAACAGCTCTTGTTTCCCGGAGCACGGGGCGCAAGCGGCTAACCAGGACTCGCACTGTTGCAACTTAGAATTCTGGTAGATTAGAATAAAATAAAAAGAAATGCATAATGGGAAATTTTTTTAAACTTAACTTGTTAAGTTTACTTGAATAAAGTCTTAGTTGATAGGCTGACTTCTAGTTTGCTGCTGTATGCAATGTTGTTTCCAGAGAATAATGCATGAAATTTGTATCTTTTGATCAATTATTCATCTGCCTTCAGGTGGCATGCAGTTAGATCCCTATTTCAGTCTTAATGCCTTGAAATTCATTGATAGAAATAAAATAAAAAATAGAAAAAAGGCTACTACTAGCTTTTCTGTGTTCAGGGGGGTATTGTTCCACTTCAAATACTTTCTTTTCTGTAAAAATCAGAAGAAAGAAAAGATTAATGTTTATCTTGATTGTAGGTATTATTGCATGTCTAAATATCTTTTTGATAGTGAAGAAGAAGAAAGAAAAGATTAATGTGGTGAACTTGATGTAGGCATTGATGGAGATACAAGATGTTGCTTTTCTCTTTATTATTTGTCTAAGGGTCTAGATGAATATAAAAAGTTGGGTGTCACAAGACTCACATCCATGTTAGTCCATCCTAATTAACTAATTAAATGAATATATATGTTATTTTAATGAATTAAAATTAAAATAAAATAAAGAATTAAGAGCAATTTGGTCCTTCCAAGTTAAGGAGCAACTAACATTGGTTCAAGAGAGATGAGATGAGAGAGAGTGTGAGAGAGAGAGAGAGTTTCTTTGGGGCTTAGGAACTTAGGAAGATCGACAGGGATTGCTACGAGGAACCATCGAAGGGAGACACAAACAATATCGTTCTTGTTCTTCAATTTTCTGGATGATTGGGAAGTAGCTCATCTTTGGAAAGCTTTCAGGAGATACGGCGACCTGGTGGATATCTACATGGCCAGAAAACGGTTAAGAAACGGTCAGCGATTTGGCTTTGCGAGGTTCAAGAATGTTAAGGAGGTGGAGTACTTTGAACGGAGGTTGAATACCATGTTGATTGGAAGTAAGAATGTAAAGTTCTTTGTTTCTAAAGATCAGAAAATGAAACAAGAAGAAATCATGTCCAAAATGACTATCGAAGACAATACAGGAACCATGGCAACTTTCACTCTTTTATTTCAAAAGAAAAAACGTACAGTCAAGTGGTGAAAGATGGGAAAGAGAAGGTTAGGAAAGAAGAAAGCTCATTACCAGATGAAAAAAAGGAGGTGCTCGGAGAGTGGAGCCCGGTTAAGGAAAACATGGATTTTCTGGAAACTTGCCTGATAGGTAGGATGGAAAGCATAGATAATTTGAATGCGGTTAGAGCGGCTTGCAAAACGGAGTATTTGAATGATAGTAAGGCGTTCCATATGGGTGGCAACAATGTTCTTCTGAGACTATCATCGATACAAGATATGAACAGAATCCTGGAAAATAATAGTCACGGAATGCATCACTGGTTAAAAGGACTGAGACGCTGGTTACCACGGTTTCAATCTTCGGAAAGATTAGCGTGGGTTAAGATTCGTGGTGTACCTTTACATGCATGGAGTGAAGAATTTTTTGAGAAAATTGTAAAAAACTGGGGTAATCCATTGAAGTTTGTCAACTGCTCAATTGATTCATGTAAAGACTTTAGAGATGGAAGAGTTCTGCTGAACACATCAATCAGATCGAACATTAAGGAACTAAAAAGCATTCAGGTAGGAGATGATCTATACAGGGTTTTCATAGAGGAGGACTCTGAGAGTGATGATCCTTAGCCTAGTTAGGAAGAACATTTAGACCACCGGGAAGACGAAAAATCGCTACCACCACAATCGGAAACTGGAAGTGAAGGTAGTGAATATGAAAGCAGTGACTATGAAGAGGAGAATTCGTGGTCGGATGATAGGGTTAAGGATACATTTGAAGCTCCACCGGAGCTGAATAACCTAACCGGAAAAAATGGAGATTCAACCGGAGGGGAAAACCAATCGACGTCTGATAATCTTTGTAGCAGGATGGATAGTTCCGAGGAGACAGTGCTTTCGACGAGGATAAGAAATAATAATGATGTTACGTCAGTCGGCGCAGAGGCTAAACCTACGTCGGAACAAGGGGGAGGGTTAACTGGGCTGAAATCACCAAAACAACAAAAGTGACTAGAAACCCCTGTGGGTATACTTCGCAGAGAGCTAACGATCTAAAAAAATTAAAAGAGAATCACAGAAGCCGATCGATGGAAGCAAATAGAGGAAGATTGAGTATGCACTATATAAAACATTTAGCGAGAACGAAGCATCTCAAGAATAACATCGGAAAAGGGACCTCAGTTAAAAGAAAGAGGAACAAGGGAGATTCCAAGAACAGCAGGTCAACTTCGAATTGTTCAAAAGGATTATCAGAAGATTTCAGAGGTGAGCTTAGCAAAAAGAAGGTGGAAGAATTTGGGACTTCGCTTGGGATGATTTGGGAAACAAAGGATGGAGGTTCAAATGAGTCGAGGACAGACACATAGAGAGGAAGGTATACTATGATGACTAAGGTTCGTTTTCTTTTATCTTTATGAATATATTGTCTTTGAATATTATAGGATTGGGGAAGGAAAAAAAACGTAGTTGGGTTAGAGAGTTATGTAAATCGGTCAATCCTAGGATGTTGGGGGTTCAAGAGTCAAAGCTAAGCTCGATAGACAGCTTTATGTGGCAAATATTTAGGGTTTTGATAATTTTGACTTTATACATAAAGCTGCGAATGGATTTTCAGGGGGCCTTCTCTTGGTTTGGGACTCAAACAAGTTTTCTAAGACATCAGTCTTTGAAGGGGACTTTGAAGGGGACAATTACTTAGGAGTTTTAGGCAATTGGGAAGGGGTTGATGGTTTGGTTGGTTGTATCAATGTTTATGGCCCTAGATCACCTAAGAAAAGAGAGGAGCTGTGGAATATACTAAGTGAAATATGCAGAAATGAAAATATATGTTGGGTTGTTTTCGGGGATTTCAATGAGGTGAGGGGACATGAAGAGAGGTGGAACTCTCAACTCAATGAAAATAGTGCTGTTGTTTTTAATAAATTTATTAAGGATGGGAGTTGGTTGGATGTACCAATCTGTGGTAGAAGGTATACTAGAGTTAGTGATGATGATTTAAAATTAAGCAGGTTGGATCTGGTGTCGGATAAACTAAATTCTTTGTATAACTCCCTGAAAATTAAAGTGCTTGATAGGAAATATTTTGATCACTTCCCTTTGATGTTGTGTAATAAAGAAATCGACTTTGGTTTTAAACCTTTCAGATTTTTTGATAGTTGGATAAATGAGAAAGATTTTGAGTATGTGGTTAGGGAGGCTTGGAACAAGACTGTCATTGCAGGTACCTCTGATCGTATTTTCTTGGAGAAATTGAGGAACACGAAAGAAGCCCTTAAATCATGGAGCAAAAACAGATTTGGTGGTATAGATGAACAAATTGCGCAACTAAAAATAGAGGTAAAAAATGGGAGTCATTGGCGGATCAAAGAGGACTAAGTGACTTGGAAGTTTCTCAATGGAATGAAATGAGGAAAGCATGGCTGGAGAAAGAAGAAACGAAAGCAGCTATGATGAAACAAAAAGCGAGGGTGAAATGGTGTGTCGAGGGAGATGAAAATTCTAGATACTTCCATTCGGTTATTAGAAAAGGGGAAAGAAAGAACAGGTTATTTGGCTTAAACATCGGGGGCTTGTGGATAGATGAGCCGGTAGAACTTAAAAAGGAGGCGGGGTAAACTAGTCAGTGACAAGTATTTGAGAATCACGAGGGAGGAAGCATCTGAATTGGAGGAGCAATTTGAAGAAGAGGAAATTTGGTCGGCAGTCAAATCATGTGGGAGCTCCAAAGCACCGGGCCCGGACGGATTTAATTTTAAATTTGTCAAGAGAGTTTGGTCAATCATAAAAGAAGATCTAATCCGAAGTCTAAGATGGTTTTGGTTCACCGCGAAGATTAGCAAAGGTTGTAACTCTTCCTTTTTGTCTTTGATCCTTAAAATTTCAAATCCGGTTGGTCTAAATGATTTTAGACCAATCAGCCTTGTGGGTATTTATTATAAGATCATCACAAAAATTCTAGCTAATCGTTTTAAAAAAGTGATTTCAAAAGTCATTGGGGAGGTCCAAACAGCTTTCATTAAAGGGAGGAATATCATTGATGGGGTTTTAATTGCTAATGAGGTGGTAAGTTTCATTAAAAAACACAAGAAGAAAAGTTTCATCTTTAAGATTGATTTTGAGAAAGCATACGATAACGTGAACCGGTCGTTTTTGTTGGATTCTCTAAAAGCAATGGGTTTTGGGGATAAGTGGATAGAGTGGATTAGAGCGTGTTTGATTTCATCAAGAGTTTCGGTATTGGTAAATGGCTCTCCGACAGGAGAATTTAATATGGAAAAGGGGTTAAGGCAAGGGGATCCTTTAGCCCCTTTTCTGTTTTTGATAGTAGCAGAGAGTTTGAATATCATGATGTTGGAAGCTTTGGATAAAGGTAAGTTTGAAGGTATCAAAGTCGGGAGGCAAGGTAGCATTCATATTTCGCACTTACAATACGCTGATGATGTGATCATTTTTGGTGAATGGAGTTTTGAAAATCTGAAAAATTTGATGAAGATTCTGAATTGCTTTCAAAAACTTTCTGGCCTGAACATTAATCTGGGTAAGAGCTCGTTATTGGGGGTGGGTGCTACTCAAAGTGAAGTGACTAATTGGGTAAATTTGATTGGGTGTAAAATGGGTAATTTACCCTTTGTGTATTTGGGTATGTCTGTGGGAGCTGATATGAATAGGATGGAGAATTGGAAAGAAATCATTCTAAAAGTGCAAAATAAACTGTCGCAATGGAGAGCAAATATGGTATTGTTTGGTGGTCGACTGACGTTGGTTAAATCAATCCTCAGTAGCTTACCACTGTATTTTTTCTCTTTGTTTAGAGCCCCAAAGTGTGTGATTTCTTTACTCGAGCGTGTGAGGAAAAATTTCTTTTGGGGAAAAGGGTTATCTGGGGGAAAGTAAGTTCATTCATTGGTAAAATGGGATAAAATTCTAAATAGTTTTGGGTTCGGGGGATTGAATGTGGGAAGTCTGTCTGCTGCGAATATGGGTCTGTTGGGGAAATGGTGGTGGAAATGGTTAACTAAGGGTGGGGCTTTGTGGGCTAGAGTCATTAGATGTATTTATGGGTATGGCGTTGGTGATTTGGTCGAAAGAGGGCTTAGGGGATCTAGGGGATCCAAATCGGTTTGGGGTGGTATAATTAGGAATGGTCTTGAAATTGAGAAAGTGGGTATAGACTTTCCATCATCATTCGGGAAAGAGCTTGGGGAGGGGTCTAGTACTCTTTTTTGAAATGACAAGTGGCTAGGAAACTTTACTTTAAAACATAGGTTTAGTAGATTGTTTGCCTTAGAAGTAGATAAAGAGGTGTTGGTGACAAACAGAGGTCTTTGGAGAGGGGTTGAATGGGTTTGGAGGTGGGAATGGAGAAGGGAGCCGAGGGGTAGGGAAGCGGGGGAATTACAAGATTTGGTTACTTTGTTGTCGAATATCAGTCCGGTTAAAAATAAGCTTGATAATCATAGGTGGAGCTTAGCAACGGATGGTCGGTTCTCGGTTAGAGGTCTGAGAATGCTTGTGGATGCAGTAGTGTTGGGTAGAGATAATGGTGTTTTAGAGACTTGGTGGAATAGTCATGTCCCGAGAAAAGTGAACATATTTGTTTAGAGGGTTCGGCTAGGAAAACTACCGGTTAGGAGCATGTGTTATGGAGGTGTTGCAAGGTGCAAGAGCTGTGGCGTTTTACGTTCAGATGGTGGTCAAAGGACATGGAAGGAATCAACTCGGTGACGGATTTATTATCTCAAGATGGTTCGCTGTGGCAGTCGAATGTATGGAACATTTTATACTTGATCTGGTCGTTCAGAAATCAGAGGGTTTTTAAAGGAGCTTCAAAGAAGCTTACGGATGTCATTTTTGAATTTTAATTAAAAAGTTTTCGTTGGATCGTGGGAAGAAATGGGTTGCGTAATGAAGACTGGTCAACCTGGATGGGGTTTCCCCAGTGTCTGCAATTGCGTTCGTGAGTTTCGGTTCTGCGTCTAAGCACTGGTTTAATTTTCAAGTGTATTTGTTGTTGGATTTTGCTGTTTCTGTTTTGTTGCTGCTGAGTGTTTTGTCCCTGTTTGCGCTGCTGCGTCTATTGGTTTCCTTGGGTGCAGAAAGTTGCACCACCTAAGTCTTAGTTTTTACAACGCAAGTTGCCTAGTTTTGTATCAAGTTTATGGCTTAGTTGCCATGGCTGGACAGGTGTAAGGTTGGTATTTTGTTTATGGTATTGGTATTTGGCTTTTCAAAAAAAAAAAACAGTGGTTCAAGAGTACAAATGGGTTTGGTCGATTATGCAACTTAATTTATCATACGTGTATATGAGCGGTCATATATTGATGGTGAATAAGAATTATGGAATTAAATAGTTTAATAGCTTGTAAATTTCTATCAATGACCTTATTTGATATAATATTATTTTATATTTTTCTTTCGCGTAATGATATATAGACCTAATAATTTAACCTAAACATCTGTCTAATCAATTCAATGCTTGACACGTGTCTTAAATACCTACTATCTCATAATCTTTATCACTTAATTTGCTATTTGTCATTATCTCTTTATCAAACATACATTTAGACAAATAATTTAGGATTACAAATCATTTTCCTTTTCCTTTATCTATTCGATTATGGTCCACTCTTTTAACATAGTTTGTTTTAGTCAATTTTTATAAGGTTATAATTTCTATATTATCTTTACATTACCGTTATTTCTAATAAGAGGCGATCTAAACATATTTAGGGCATGGTATAAAAATTAAGAAAAAAACGCACTTAAAATATTAAAATATATAAATAAAAGTGTAAAATTCATATATAATAGAAACATTTAATGTTGAACAAGAAACTTGCATTTACATGTATTGATTATATGAAGCTTGAAAAACTCGTTAAGAACTCTAGTCAGCTTTAATAAGCTTGAGTTCAGCTTGTTATTTATTTGAAACTTGTTTTAAGACTGAAGCTCGAACTTGACTTAATTATGATCAAGCCGAACTCGAGTAAGTTGATAAAAGCTCGACTCCTTTTCAAGGGTTAATAGAAAGAGTCACGACATATCATTCAGTCATTTTTTTTAACTTTAGAAACCAATAGGTTTACACTTTTCTTGTAGCAAAAAGAAAAAAGAAAAAAGAAAAAAAAAAGAGAAAATTCCACTCACGGTCCCTGTGGTTTGCCACTTATTACATGCACGGTCCTTTAAGTTCGTTTATTACACTAAAGGTCTCAATGGTATGTACTTTGTAACACTAGTAGTCCCTGGTCCAACTAAAAAGACCAAAACACCCTTACTAAATCACGGATAATGACCATTGTACCCTTTTTTCCATTTTTATTCTTTTTCTTAGTTTTAAATATTCATTAAACATTATTAAAAATTAATAAATTAATAAAATAATAATAATATACACACACCTGTTACCTGAAACCTAGGTTCATAACCCCATCTCCCACCTCCCCACTCTTATCTTTCTCATTTCCATCGCCGGCCACCTCCCCACTCTTCTCTTTCTCATTTCCATCGCCGGCCACCTCCCACCTCCCCACTTTTCTCTCATTCTCAGTCCTATTGCCGCCGTTCACATCCCCACCGCCGACGGAAGAACACCACCACCACCAGTATCCTCCCTCTCCCTGGAACACCACAACCAGTCTCCTCCCTCTCCCTGGAACACCACCACCACGACACTGCACCCCAGACGTCAGCGTGGGTGGTGACAGACGGTGGTTTTCTGTATTAGGGGAAGAGGGGTGTTTGTTGTTCAATCTTCTCCACATATTCGATGGTGGTTTCCGATTCAATTTTTAGGGAAGAGGGTGTGGATGGTGGTAGACACTGGTTTTGGCGGTGGTCGGAGATGTCTCAGACGGCGGTGTAGGTGGTGGCTTGGGTTTTCCGATTCAATTTTCAGGCGGTGGCCGGAGAGGTTGCAGACGACTGCCTGGGGGTGGACTTTGGGTTTCCGATTGAAGTGTCAGGGGAAGAGGTTTTTGTTATTTATTTTAGTGTTTTAATTTTTTAAATAATATTAATTAGTAATTAAAGAATAAAAATTAAATATATTAAGGAGAAAAGGGTATTTTGGTCTTTTCAAGTCCACATGAGGTGATCAAGGACTACCACTGTAACAAAGTGTATACCATGAGAACTCTCAGTGTAATAAACGAAGATAAGGAACCACGAATATAATAAGTGTATTTAGAGTTGTACATTCTCACGTAGAATTGAATTGGGCTTTTGCCCAACTCAAGTGGGTTGAAGAAGTCTGTGCAAGTTTGTCTGATCGCTGGATAGCGACGTTTCTATTTCAGGACACTTGGTGACTATTTTCGCAGTCTCAATCCCAAAAGAATTAAAGAAAAAGAAAAAGAAAAAAGAACCCCAAATCTCTCTCTACCTCTTGACAAAATCTGCAGAAATCAGCAGCAGCTTGCAGCTTTCAATCATGAATTTTGCTGACAGATTCAACTTCTAGCGACACCCATCTATTCAACACATGGTGATTGCGGTACCTCAGTTTAGTTCTATCGGTAACTCCAAAAATTGATATCCCGCTTTCAATTCATTGTTATACGTACATGCAGATTTTATGTGGGTATTCTCGTAAGTTTTTTTTTCGTGTATATAATCATATGTTTAACTTCCATAGACATGGGGTCATTGTTTGACGAAGACAGTTTTTATCCCAGAACTGGTTTTACGGATGCTCATTGAACCAATTCGATCATAGAAGTGATTTTAGGATTTATAGGAACCCCGATAATATGTTTAATTTGTTGAATCTTTAGTCTGGTGTCATAGAGGAAATTAGCCCTTTGTGTTTCTATGGAAACCCTTGATGATTGTTTGTTCAGATTCTTTGATTTGTGCAGTAAAGAGAGGTAATTGTTTGAAGCTGGATACTCTGTTATTTTATGATCAGAGCCCTGTTTCCAAATTTTCTGAAGATTAAGAAAATGTACTACAGAAGAGTGTGAATTAGCATAAGTCAACCCAAAAATGTCACCCTCCTGCAAATTAATATGATTGTGTGTGTTTGACCTTGTCTTTTCAACAATTTGTGGTTTAGTCGCCTGCTTTTTAGCAGCAAACACAGGATATGCATTTTGCAAACGTAATGAGTTGATGTAATTTCTTCTGTAGCTACTTTTCTTGAATGATTAGTACTAATTTGAATATAACTGCAAAAAGTGATGAACTATATCCTCTTGAATTTGGTTGATTGATAAGTTTTTTTGTGATAAAGGGCTCATGTCATTCAAGATCAACGTACTTAGGTTAGTGGTTCGTTTTAGTAATTACACTCAGTAATGTCCCGTGTTGTTAGTTACTTAGTTATTCATTTTATTGGGTTAGTTTGGTAAAGTGGACACGCTGCAGGGCCAATAAAAGAGTAAGCATGACAAGACTCCTCATTTGAAAATAGTCTAGTTTGGTAATTTAGTGCTAAGCCAACTCATCAAAGAAATGCCAATAAGCAAGAATTCGACCCATTTGAGAAAGTATAGTTACCACGTTGGTTCATTCATTTGATATAATCACCAAAATGGACCACCAACGTAAGTACATTGCTTTCCTATGACATTAAAGTTGATAGATTACTTCTAATAGCATCTATTTTGTTCACTTCAACAAAATTGCGCTATGTAACGTAATTGAGTTTCATATGTTCTTTATTCTCATGGTTCTACATTATTGCACTTAATCTGTTAATTTGGTTGACTTTAGGTCCTTCATGGTGTGGTAACTGTCATTCTGAAGGCATTGGTTGCTCTACATCATATGGAGTCACTAGCAATTGGATGAGATCTCCCGAGATTACAAGGACATCTGATAATTTAGAATCAAGGTGTACATATAAACGAAGATGATACAGAACTTGTCACATTCATTTCTTCTCACTTCATATAAATAGGATTCATGAAATGAAAATGTTTAATGTTCAAAGTAACTAATACCTATTGTGGTTACATTAATTATCCAGATTCAGACACAAGAATCCTTTCCCTGGAGATGTTCAATTCAATTGGTGGCCTATAGGTCGAAGAAATTGCATGTCCAAAGTTTCAGTTGCTGCAGATTATCCAGATTCAGTCCCCGAATCCTCTAATTATGTTGCCAAACATGGATATCATCCTCTTGAAGAAGTTAAAAATTGCAAAAGAGTTCGTGAAACTAAACTGTCTCATGCGGAGACAGCAAAGACAACCATTGAGGTCCTTCAATCTTTTCCAACAGTTATAATAACTTAGTGATGCATTAAAAGGGTGTTTGTATATGCGCTATTGAGTTAATTATCTGATTATGGCGATTTTGAGTAATAAGAATCTGTTTTTATGTTTAAATAAACAGATTCTTCTTTCAATTTTTTTAAATTATTTAGGTCTTAAATAGTCAGTTCCATACCAGTTGCAACAAAACTAATGAACCAAAGGTCATTCATTCTGTGCAGCATTAGCCCGAGTCTAATGATCTGTGTTGCTTATCTTGTACACTTGAATATCTGCTTGATATTTCTTACTTATGACACTATTTATGGTTGACGTTGTTTTAGGCCAACAGCAGTGCCTTGTTGATATTCCCTGGTACAATACACTCTGAACCACATGAACGCATCTCATGGGCTGAATATCCATATGTAATTGATGATGGTGGAGGTTTGCCTTTCTCCATTATTTACTGGATGCTGGTTACAAATTATTTTATTCACAATTTTGTTAATACTAGAATTATTGTTTTATTTTCCTCTATTTCTGTTAGATATATACTTCAGGGTCCCAGATGATGCAAACATCATGCAAGATCCTGAAGCAAGTAATCCAGTGGTATGCTCTAAATACCTGTTTCACCTCATGAAATTTTTGTATTTGTGATTATACTCTCTATCTGATTATTGTGACTTGAAGTCGCAACAAATTTTTTCTGTCTGATTATAAGTTGATCATTTATAAAATGAACTTTGGCATAATTCTCATTGTATAGAACAACTTTCATACAATGAAAGGATTATGAAAGTTTATTGTATTGTTTAAAAAAAATAAAGTTGGTTGTATAAAATGGTAACTAAGACAAAGTTCGTTGTAACTTCATGCACTTTGCCCATTACTATATAAAGTTATAATTATTGAAATATATATATTTTTAAAAAGGATATTTGTTAACAAATAACTAATAAAAAGTACTTTTGTAGTTGATAGAATCATAGAAAGTGATTGTCATATTTTAAATTTGAATACTTTATACTAAAGGGTGCCTTTTGGTCATTTATTTTAGGTTCCTTCACTAATCAAAATTTTCCGTACACTAAACAACTTGTTATCTTATAATTACAACTTCAACCAGCAGAAGCACATCCAGACATTATCCCATACAACATGTTTTCTTAATGCTTTATTATTTGATTGTGGTTATACAATATTACATAATAAGTTTGAAAATACATGTCCAACACGCCCCTTAACTATCTTAGTTTGCAATTGTAGCTCGAAAATGTTCATATTCATCTGTTACATCTCTTCCTGAACCTTATTTATGTCATCCTTAATGATGCTTGATAATTGCATATTTTCAGAACGTTTTGATTGGAATGGATCTTCCACTTTTTGAGAATCAACTTTTATCTGTTCCCGAGAGTCATATTTCTGATACCTCTAATGATGACACTTCTTATTTCGAGGATTACTACGAGGTAATAACCAACTACATTATGCTACTTTAGGTTTTCACCATTTATATTGTTATCTTTGTTTAGATATTATGACATATTATCTTTTTTATATTAGGATGAGGGCCCTGATATGTTGGGTGGCTTTATGGAATGGGGTATACCAATTGATTCTGCTGGAATTCATCCCATATATTTTGCCAAATGTTTGACAAAGGTGATATGCTCTTTAATGGCTATTTTTCTCTCGTGTTCTGAAGATTGCACTTAGTGAAGGTAATTGTCAATATGGCAAAATGGGCGGGTCAGGCGTTGGGTCAAAATGGGGTAAATTTTTGTTTCAAAATGGGCTGTCAGGTTGGACCAGGAACATTTTTTGTCCAATGTCTTTCATACATAGTTTTTGTTAAAAATGATTACAAAACAATATACATCTATGACAATAATAGTAATTTGATTGTTTGCATTAAGACTACATTCTGTGACTTTTTGACCCGTTTCCGTTTTCTTAACAGAATTTTATGATTTTATCCATTTGAGATTTAAAAAAAGACCTGAATAAATGGGTTGAAATTGGTAATTCGTTGTGTTAATAAATTTCTAACTCTCTTGTAGGCTGCTAATATGGACTATTGTAGAAAGATGGATCATCCATCAAACGGGATTTCGGTTCTGGGATGCCTCACTCCTGCTTACGTTGATGAAGAGTTATATCTAAGAAGGTTATTCAGTCTTGAAGAGGGTGATGCCTATGACCAAAACTGGAAAGGTTTGAATTGATTTTCTTTTTCCTCTATAATCTATTGTTTTAGGTGATTATTGCTAAGACTACTTAGTGATCTCTATTTCAAAGTCATAGCCTTAAATCACAAATCTCAAGTCAAAATTTTGGACCAGATTTGCCTTCTCTATGGACTAATGTCAAAATCTTGGAGTACATTGTAATACTAAAAAGTGGGTGCCTAGATTTGCATCTTAGACTGATTGTTGGCTTGTTGTGATTTCAAGTCATAATAATCAGTTTTCAACATTTGGGTAAACGACAAAAAGGATTCTTTGCTTCGGATTATGATCATTTAGGGGTCAAGCAGTCTATTTAGTTTCATACTAGCTACATCAGAATAAGTTTTATCTATAACGAACAGCACGTCCAAAAATTTTGAGGTGTAAAAAACTACGTATGTGTATATATGTATAGGTAGAAGAAAATTGTAAAAAAAAATTGTAGTTTTACTTTGATCCAATGGAGTTCTTAAAAATATAACTTAACATATTTGTTTTATTTGCAGAAGACGACATAAAATACAGTGCCTCACTTTTCTACAGATTGGAAATTATGAGAGTAGAGTTGTTCTCCATGTATGGCGTTCAGGCATGTATATAGCTTTTGCATTAGCAACAAACTATAACATATACTCTCCCTGTGCCCAAAAGTGAATACAATGATTTCTCTTTATCGTAACTTCTCAATTGGTCTGCAAGATTTCCTTGTTTTGTCATATTGGGTGGCATTTTAGATGTTTCATTTTGTCTATTTGATATGTTTGTACAGTCAGCCATAAATTTGCAAGATTTCAGAGATGCAGAGCCTGATATTCTTGTACACTCGATTCCTGATATCATTGCACACTTTGGTGAGAATATTATGGACTACAATGTTGCACTTAGATCTCTATGCAAAAAGAACGGATTTCATGTCGAGGTAATAACTTATAACCTTTATCTTGCTTATTCACTTGTCAATTATAAAACCTAATTTAAAATTTTTCTTGTTTAAATATAATATCAAACTTATGAATCTCTTTTTCCCCCCTATCAAATATCAAATATCTAATTTTGCCTACTTTACAGCATGCAAATATAATTGGTGTTGATAGTCTTGGCATGGATGTTAGAGTTTTCACTGGGCATGAAGTCAGAACTCATCGTTTCCCGTTCAAGATTCGGGTAATAAATCACGCAATATAAATGTGTTTTTTAAAATTCACATATGTTTATTTCTATGTTTAAATTTGCAGGCAACATCAGAAACAGCTGCAGAAAAACAGATCCAGCAGCTCTTGTTTCCCAGAGCAAGGCGCAAGCGGCTAACCAGGACTCGAACTGTTGCAACTTAGGGTTCTGGTAGATTAGAATAAAATAAAAGGAAATGCATAATGGGAAATGTTTTTAAACTTAACTTGTTATTTTTAATTGAATAAAGTCTTAGTTGATAGGCTGACTTCTAGTTTGCTGTTGTATGCAATGTTGTTTCCAGAAAATAATGCAAGTAATTTGTATCTTTTGATCAATTATTCATCTGCTTTCAGCTGGTATGCAGTTTGATCCCTATTTAAGTTTTAATGCCTTAAATTCATTGATAAAAATAAATAAAATATCGGAAAAAAGGCAACTACTAGCTTTTCTGTGTTCAAGAGGGTATTGTTCCACTTCAAATACTTTCTTTTCTGTAAAAATCAGCTTCAAGATCAAATCTTCTTGATCTCTGTATCATCCCCTTTGAAATTGCTACTACTACTTGCTACTAAATGTGATTTATTTGAACTCGAGACCCCGGTTTCTTCATCTAAACGTCTGCTTTGTTCTGCAACTTCTTCTTCTTTATCGAACCTGCAACAACTCGAACATCAGAATATAACCTGTGTTTCTTGGAAACTTTTTACTAATAGTCAACATTCTATTAAGCAACTCTCACGGGATGTATGCGAGAATGTAAGGAGATTGAATACGTACCCTGAATAAACAACGAGCCCGACAGCAACTGCAGCAAAGGCTACAAAATACATCCAATCCACCTGATGAGAAAGTCAAAATCAAAGTCAACTTAGAATATTCAGCAATCCGTGCAAACAATATCTTCAACCTGAATTAACCAATATTTGGACAAACCTTCTCATGGTATGCAAAGATACGAATCAAGACCGACCACATGTCAGATGTCAGCAAAGACAGATTCAGCATCGTGGATCCGCTCATCTACAGTTGCAAGATAAACAAAAGATACACATAAACTGAATAAAACCTATCATTGGTGATTGTAATAAAAAAATCATGGCAACTTCAACCAACATAATCCATCTGTTCTATTGCATACTTGAAAACTCTAACTTGAAACTTTCTAAAAATGAAAAACATAGATTCTTTCATGAGACGGGCAATTTACAGCGGCTATTACCTTCAGCAAAACAGGGACGCCTGAGTAAAACAAAAACATCGCTGCTGCAAATCCGATATAAGGAAGCAACTAAAAAAATAAAAAATAATCAAAGATTAGAACTTGACATAGTAAAACATTTGCTTTTATTATAGAGATAAAGATAGAGATGGAGATTACTGATCCTGAAGACCAATGAATGGACTTGAGTTCCTCGCGTTCAAGTATGCTTCTGTTAAAGATGGTTAAAGAAGACAAACCAGAACCCATCCTGAATTGCAAATTTCACTATGCCACTTTGCTTACATACTAAACGAATATCGAATCATTTTTTAAAACATATCAATACACGATTCACATGTATAACAGCATTGACCCACTGCATTTCTATTATCGATGTAGAGATGGTCAAGATTGGGTTGGTAAAAGGATTCAGGTCAAAATGGGACATTGGTTGGGTTGTCCTGCTAATTCTTTTATTTTTGTTCTTTTTCATTTTCTTTTCAATTTCATAAACAACCTGAATGGAACTGCAAATATTAAAATTTATAAAAAAAATAGTAAAGATGATCGTTGAGTTGTTAACTTGTTATGATCGATGCCATTACATTGCAAGCAAGGATACATTTGAATTCCACTAAAGATAGCACCAAAGAGCCCCAACATTGCCATAAGCTCAATCCTGTCAGCGGTTTTTACAAAGAACTCCTGTACAAGCCCAAAAAGGAATATTCATGCTCATAACGTTAAGCCTTATTATAAAGTTCGATTTTTGTCAATATATACGTTTAAATCAGCATATCATAATAATAAGACAACGACTCTCAAACTGTAAGCTATCCCTCACTTACCTCGCTAACGTTGCTGACAGCATAAAGTGTAGCTCCAGCAACCACCAAAAAGTCCCCTTTGATCGGGTTGCTTCCACTTTCTGTGAGGGAAATACATAATTTTAGGTCAAGCTAAAATAATATAAGTTAAAATGCAATAATTTAATGGGGTTTGTGGCAATATACTCACGTGAGCGGTCATCTGCGTGAACATCTGAGAAAATAACAAGCACAAGACCAGCAATACAGATGGCAACACCTGCAATTTTCTTGAACCTGTATTTTGTCTTTAGGAAGAGCCAAGTGAGCAGTATCACAGACGGGATTGACCAGCAATCAAGCAGCATTATACTCGTTATTGATGTGTATTGATACGCTTTCACCACTGTTCATCAAACACACATTAAAGTCAAAACCACCTTTTGCATCTGATGCGTTTAAAGCGAGTCAAATATCTAAGATAACCCATCAAAACTCACAAGAACAATGCATTTCATGTTTTAGGACATACTAATATTGTGTTGGATAACAGTTTTTCTTCATTCGATAATTTACAATTGTGTTGTATATAACTAAAAAAAACTAAATCATCGTAACGATAAACTTACCAAGATAATTTGCTTCTACATCTACAAGTCCAAGAAGTAAATAATAATACCATTTTGCCTGCAAAAGTAAACATTGAAGCGGATGGGAACGCGTCACATGGTAACTACTTGTGCATGAATCCACTAGAAATGTACATTTAAAGAAACTAATGATAACAAGCTACCATTAGCTTTATACAAGTTTAATCATAACATAAACGAATTAACCGGTTAAACTCAATTAAATAACAATTAACAAAATTAGAGTAAAAAATAGATTGAAGAAAACTAACCTTAAGCCCACATCTCCTGTATATTAGTATTCCTCCATAAACAATTGCCAACATCACATAGTTAGCTAATGACTGTGAAGTTGGTGCATTGATCCCTAAGTTACAAAATAAGAAGTAAATTAGAAGGCATACCAGCATATACTTGCACAATAATATACATGTAAGTGCACCATAATCCCATCTATAGAACTTCATAACAAATAAGAATAGAGGACAGAAACCCACAATAGTCAACATAAGCATAAATTTTCTCACATAAACACTCAAGATGCCTACATACCACTGCCTCCTTGTTGACCATGGTTTGGTGGACCACCTTGGGTGGGTTACCCAATGGTGCAAAAGAGCAGGTTCTTGCAAGTTGTTAGTTTTTTTTTTTTTTTTTTTTTTTTTTTTTTTACAATGAGAATGTTTAATTTGCAGTGAGAAGCCAGCATGATTGTTGAAAGGGGTTCAATTAATAAATACTAGAGCATTAAGCAAAGTAAAATTACAACTAACAACATTAAATACCTTGACTTTTCACATGATAAAATACATTTTTGTTCAATTTTAAAACTGATAAAGGGTGCTATTAGACAACAAAACACTTTTATATGCATATTATTACTTTTGTGGGAATAAATTATTCACACAAATTCACAATATAAGCTGGCTTCAAGAACCTCAATTATGCTTCAATGAAGCCCAGACAATGGATGTACAAACCTCTTCTAGCAAGCTCAGATGATGAAAATCCAGTGGAGGTAATAAGAAGGGAAAGAATTTGTCCCAACACAAGACCTACCACTATCTTGTTTGCCAAAACCTCCTTCAAACTAACCATGGTTAGATTAAAACGAAGTCTCACCCTTTTCCAAATTCAGGAAAAGTTTAATCATACACCAAAATAACCAAAGCCCAGAAAACCTAATTCCAGAAAGCTCAATTATGCACCAGGAAAACCCAAATCATGAGAACTCCAATGCGATTCGTTTGTACCCACGAATCTTTATAATCGAGTGTGAAAAAACCAAATCTTTTTCAAAATTTACTCAAAACAGATAAGAATACGAAACATAACATGGGATTGTAACTTTGTAAGTGGGTAGGTTTGGAAAATCAAGAAATGTTGATATTATCGAAGAAAAATGATTGCTTCAATTCAAAGAAGCAAGTCAACCTCAATGATTTGATGTTGTTAAATAAGAGAAGAGAAGAATGTTGAGAGTTGAAAACGAATGAGACCTACTAAAAAAGTAAAAATAAAGAACCAACGGCTGGAAAGAAGTCCAAAAGTTATGAGGACTGCTTGAGGTTGGTAATCTCGAGCCGTAGAGATTGGGGACACATAATAACTTTTGTTATTGATTCTTTTCAATTTTTTATAGGTGGTGATTTTTAATATAAACAATGTATTTAATCAAATAAAATGTATATTTTATCAACTTGTAAGTTGTTTATAAAAATATTGTATTTTATATAAACAAAATAATTTTTGTATATGAAAGAATCTGATATGTGGATATTTAAGATTAAAGGAGAATAAGAAAAATAATTTTTTGAAGTCTTGTTCTCTTTAGCCACAGAGGTGAATAAATGGGACTGGTCCGACCGGTCCGACAAAGACCGTCAAGACCGGACCGGTCTTGAACCGGTCCAGGACCGTCATGCCACTCCTCAGTCTGGACCGCACCGGACCGGAAGACCGTCAAGGACCGGTTCGAAACGGTCGGAGAGTCGGTCCGAACCGAGCCGGTCCAAGAGTCCAAACCAGAAATTTCTCACTACCTCTTCCTTTTTTCTTTACACAAAAATTCTTTTTACATATTCTTTTTATATGATTCTCTCAACTTTTTAAGTTGTCAAAAAAATTCGAAAAGGAAACCAAAAACCGGAAATTTTAACCGAAACTTAAAACTCAAAACTGAACCGAAAGATATCCAAATGAAAACCGGACGGGTCTGGACCGAAGTCGGACCGGTCCGAAAAAAGACCGGACCGCTCAAAAACTGAATGGTCTTACGCGAAGACCGGTCCGCCGAGGACCGGACCGGACCGGCCCGGGACCGCCTAGGTCCGGACCGGCAGTGGTCCAGGACCGATTTTTGTGCATCTATGATTTTAGCCATCTTGAATGGGCCTTTATTTTGGAAGATTGACCGTATTGAATCGGTCTCTGTCAATTTGTAGAACTCACCACAAAAAACTAGATTGTAGAGAGATGGGACACCTAGACTTATAAGTCACCAACATAATTTACTTTTGGTTGATATGGATCATAAGAATCTAGTGAGAAAGTGGACCAAAGCAAGATAGGATCTCCCATTTTTTTATGTATATGCCAAGACAATTTTTAAAGATAAAAAAGGCTCTATTTTAATACTTTATAACACCATCATACTCAAATTAGAAAAAAATATTCAAATCTTTCTATAAGTTAGAGTCCTCACAAAAATAATGACATTGACAAATTCTTGTATGGTTGACATTCCAATTATAATACTTTCTATTTCAAAACATATTATAAATTAAACATTATAGACGAGTAGATATGTCTTTTAATAAAAATTAAGTGTTGATAATTGCACCACACCCTTCTCATATTTAAACACGTCATATCACTTGTCACACAAATCACATGGTTTACCATCTAGACTATGGTATGGTTATACAAACTCTAATTAAATCCTCTTGAATTCTGTTAATGTGAATGATAGTGTGTATGATAGAGTAGCCTCAGCCGGACTTCACAAATGTTGAGCAATAGGCCTGGCTACTTAGAAGGGAACGATACTATTTAACTAAAATAATTAACTTTGTATATTTATTTAATTTTTTTCTTATAAATTTTAATATATAATATCTTGTATAATATGAATATGTATTTATGATCATTGCATTTTATCTACAAACATTTGTGTTTAAATGCTATTTTTATATTTTATTAATCCTTATTTAATTTTTGTTTCTCACAATAACATGTGAGTTATGTTACCTCGTTCTTCATCAAAATCAAGAGTCAAACTTGTTTTGAAAACTTAAAGTTGAAGCAAAATTCACGATGGTATATTGCAGGTGCCTTACTAGTTAATTTAAAGTAAGAACTAATTAATTAATAAGAATGTGCCACTTAAACTATTTAAGTGTTGATGTCATGATGATTTTTCTTTACTATATAAGACGACATGTAGGAGATATATTAATCTAAATTAATAATTTTGTAATAGTGGTGATGGTGATATGACCGTTAGTGATGACGGTCACTACAAGGACCGTTAGTCATGGGATAATCATATGTTAGAAAAACGGATGTTGCAGACGGTCATCATTGTCATTACTACATGTGGTCGGTATAAATATTTATATTTATTATTAAAATCTTTAGTGTTATTAAACCATTCAAATTTTTTGAACTTGTTAACAGTATAACTTGTAAAAATGTAATATAATTTATGTTATCCTCATTTTTTATGCATGTTAGTTATTTTATTGAGTTTTTTGATGTTGTCGTTAGGGGGATGAACTTAATAGAGACAGGGAAGGGTTATAGCCTTCCAAAATTTTATGTTAGATTAATATTTACTATAATGTATATAATAAAATATTTATATCCTAAAAGAAATTAAAAGATGACCCCCTCCAAAATAAAATTATTACGGTTTGTCACTTTCAATGATTATCAAGTTTCGCCACTTATCGCTATTCTTCAAGAATAATATGGCATTCTTCCGGTTCTTCAATAACAACCACCATAGACAATTGTTGTTCATTTCCACAAATCAATGAAGTTCTCCCTCCAAATATTTTAATTCACCCTTGCTGTAACATCCTCAATTGGGCCTAGTTGTCTATACTCTCGGTACGTTCCGAATCTCGAGTTTATTAATAAATATTAAAATTAATAAAATTAATATATTAGTTAACGGTTTTGAATAAGGATTCCGGAAACATCCCCGTTAGTTGAAACGGATATTAATTGTAAGTTGAAAAGGGGAACAAAATACCTTTAGTGGGTATTAGTGAGACTTGATAAGTCTCTTTTCTTCCTTTCTCTTCTCAGACACGTCAAACACCATACCTCTCATTTCTTTTCTTTGTTCTTTGGATCGTGAAGGAGAAATCACAGAGAGATCATCAAGATAAATTCCAACTACAAATCCAAGCTATAATCTGTTCATAAACCGAGAATCATCAGCTATTTTCTCTTTGTAAGTTCATCTTCTTCATCTTCTTGTGTTCTTGAGTTTTGGGTCAAAAATGGCTAAAATCAAATTAGCTATCCATAATTGAATTCGTGTGTTCCAATATGTTTCTACATGATTTCTAAGCATATAGGAATCATAATATTGAATTAACATGATGATTTGAGTTAGATTTCATAGAAATCACCAAATGGGTCAAAATGGAAGAATTTGATCCTATACCTTCAATCTTTGGTTTGATGTTGTTATATGTATGTTTTTGGATTCATTTGGATGTCTAAAATCATATGGAAACATTGGAAATTGGATTGGGATTGTTGGAATTGGGTTTAGATTGCAAATGGGCTGAACAGGGGGCTGTTTCTCGCACACTGACTGTAAATTGGTTACTACGGCCGTAGTAAGTTTTCCCTACAGCCGTAGGAGGGTATTCTATAAAAATGGTCCTACGGCCGTAGGACATTTTTACTACGGCCGTAGGGACTGTCTGTTATGAACAGTGCACTGTTGTGCTGTTTTTCGACGTTTTGTCGTACGGGATGCTCGTTTAGGATTCTATTTAGTCTAATGGCATCATTAGGGGTATCATATTAGTTTTTTTTAGTTAATGTACTTGTGTGAAGTGACTAAACACGAGTATTATCTTATAGGTAAGTTGTACGACCCGGAAGAAGAGCGCGACGATCACGATTATTGTTTGCTTTAGTCTCTAGCCTCACAGGTGAGTATAGAATAACATACGAATTAATATAATCGTGCTACATGTTATTGGTATGTGCAAGTAATTCCATGAAATGTAATTAACACTGTTGTATGCTTGAAATGCGTAATGTATGCTATGTTTATGCATGACACAAGTAACTGCTGAATCATGATTATGATATGATATGTATGCGCGCTATGAGGCCCTGAATGGGTCAATTAAGTGTTTGTGATCGGATCCGAGATATGGGGGCTATTTGTAGTCCTTGAACGAGGCCAGACTGCGGTCTGGGATGCCTTGAGGCCTGCGGGTCGATGATAGCGTCAACGGTACCTAGATAGGTATTTAGGGTTTGGCTAGCCCAGTGTTCCTCGTGCGATGAGGGGGATCAGCTGATTGTTGTACCCCATGGAGTCTATGGCTCCATAACGCAACGGTGGACCGCTACCCGCTCACCCACCCGCGCGGTTGATGTGTCTGGTTTCCCCAGTTAGGAGTGTTGAGCCGGGCTCGCTACCCTGCAAGATTATGCTTCCTTCTGGCTGTGCCAGCTCATCGTGAGATGCTAGGATAGCACTGTTTGATATATTGATGATATGTGATATGTTTATATTACTGAATGTGCTATCTTATGCTCACTAGCTTTAATTAGCTAACAGATACTCATCCCATGACTGCAGGTAACACTTAGGCGCGTGAGCTTTGGGTACCTGCTGGTTATTACTTATCTTTTGGAGGAACACTTGTCTTAGTTATTTTTAATTACTGTTTATGTTTGTATAAACTTGTTTGTGTGGTCGGTGAACAGTTTAGTAACACCAACTGATCTTTTGTATACTGTGGCTGATTTTTTGGTTGTAATTATAGCCACTTTTATAATTCCGCTGCTGTTAATGAGTTTTGAAAAACAGGTTTGGCTTAAGTTCTGTTTATAAACGGATCCATGCAGTTGGATTCTTGAATTTCTATTATTAAAATGAAAAATTTGGTTTTCAAAAGTGAGGTGTTACACTTGCATATCGAGAAACTATAAACACACACTCACATAAGTAAAAAACATAAGCATAAACATATGCGCATGCACACACCCACACTACATATTTGGGATCTCACATGCATGCCACACAGAGGAAAACACAAACGCATACCATTTGGTCTAATCCTGCTAAAACCGAGGGTAATCTAGACAGATATACATACAAGAACATGAACACATAGAACTGGGAATAAAAGAAAGAAAGGGTATGGTGGTGGTAGTGACCACTATTACGATGGTTGTCGGTAAAGAGGAGAGAGATGTCAGCAGTGGGATGAGAATGAGTGGAGTTAGAGATGAAAGAAATACGAGTGAAATAGTTTATCAGGGAAGATGGCAGTAATAGTGATGATAGTGATAGCATTGGTATGGCAAAGGTGGTGTTTGCTAGCGAGGGCTGAAGAGGGGAGAGAGAGTAGAGATTCTTGAAGGACAATCGACACTTCTTCCTTTAGGTTTACAAGTCACTTGTACCTTAAAACATTGCAAATTATATTTTTTTTAATTCTTTCTTTGCATTATCTAGTTTCCAATTTCATATATATTGTATAATTTTGTATAAATTAACTTTCATTCAATGTAAAGATGTAAAGATCTACTATTCTTAGCTACATAAGTGACATTACATTTTTTTCAAGTTCTTATATAAAACTCTAAATAATATTGTAGTCCAACGGTATCTGGTGTTATGAAGTAGAGTCACATTCTAAGAGGTTATGGGTTAAGTCCGCTGTAGAAAATGAAATAAATTTAAAATTAAATTTGGTGAATGTATGTTTTTACCATTAAAAACCATCTGTTTTTTATTCTGAAATAAGAAATTACCAAAAATGGGTCTTAAAGCATTTTCTAGAGGTATTTGATTTTGACATGACAAAAAAAAAAAGGTGATAAAGCATATGTAGCTACTTTTGTAAAAGGCAGAAATGTAAACGGGGTTGGTGGCATGAAGAACAAATTAAATAATTAATACCTCAAAGAAGCAATTAGACATGCTTGATGATGATACCCCCATCCTTTAATGTTCATATATACACACACATAATCCATACGGTAAGATTCTAAGTAAAAAATAAATATATAGTATCGTTTGATTTTATAGAAAAATGTGTTAATACATCTTAATTTGATCTAATAAGAAAGATTTTAAGATATAAAGGTTTTTTATTTTTTTTTATCATAATCTGAAAACTTCTTAATAAATTAGAGATAAAAATACATCTTATTAGAATCAGATTAATTCTTTCATCGGTTCACGTCAACATCTACTCACGCACTCCTCTACATGCATGGCCTTATTCTCCTCTCAGTCGCCACACATCTATTTTTTCAATATTTTGGTTTTAATTCACAAAATTGTATAATTATGATTTAAAATATGAATAAACATTTATATATCAAAACCACCCCTTAATAATTATCTAAACCCTAATTCAGACTCAAAAGATTTAAAAAAAAACGACCACTGACATTTGATTATTGATGAAGGCAAAAAGAAAAGGAAAAAAAATATTATTTAAATAATTAATTAATGTTTTGGAGTTTTCATCGGAAATTCCAAAAAAAATACAGTGGGGTTGTTTTATTAGGCGCCTTACAAGTTACATCCCTACGATTTCTCCTTTTGAATATGTGTGTGTCTTTTGGGGGTGGGAGGGTTTATCTGTGTTTTATTTATTTATTCTTAGTTTGATTTTCCGATCTTAATTTGTTTTTGTTAAGGCAGTCTTAATCTGTTCTGTAGTACGAGTAACCATTTAATATTCTATCATTAAATATTTTTTCTGCATAATGTACAAGTTTGGTTTTCATCTCTTCCGAATATCCACCATCAAATTACAGAACACTGAAAGTTAAAAAAAGAAAAAAGAGACCAAACCTGAAATCACAATCAAACACTTGTTAGAGTGTTTCTTTAGGTCTTTGTGTGTGTGTGTGTGAGACAAGCTAGTTGTGAGCTCTCCAGCTCAACTTAATAAAATATCATCACGAGCCGAGCCTAAACAAGCTCAAGCCAAGCAAGATCTTAATTTGATATAAACACGCTCCAGCCCTAGCTTCAGTTAAAGAGCTCGATCAAGCTCACAAGCTAAAACGAACATGTTAGTTTATAAAATTATAGCGGGAGGTTCAAATAAATTAAATGAGAATGGGAGACTCAATCTCAGCCGTCCAATTCCCCCTCCTTCAATATCATTGCTCACCCATGAATTCTTACAAAATAAACGGCTGAGATTAAGTCTCCAATTCTCAATTAATTTATCATTCTCATTTGAACCTTCACCTAAAAATATATATATACAAAATATATTATGTTTTTCCATAATATTTATATACATAAATAAATAAATCATATCTTTTAATATAAGTAGTGGCAGATGACAAGCATCAGGTGACATTAAAAAAAGATTAGTAATTATATTATTAAACAAGTGCATTAACATTGTAGCAAACACTATTATGATCACCACAACTTCTATCACCTTTCACACTGATGTTGCTCAAACTCAAAATAATTTCCCAATTATTAAACAATAACCTTCAAATCAAGCCCTAACTACAACTACAAGAAAACATTGCATAAATTACTTTGACTGCTTCTTCAACCCTAACATCTTGTTAAGGGCACCAACATAGGCCCTAACACTTGAGATAACAATATCCATGGATGCACCTGTTCCACTGCCAACAAAAACCACACACAGAATTCCAACTTTACATGTAAGCAAATTGCCAAGCCAAGTAAATACATGTATTTGCATTTTCGTTCCACAACGCAAGTCTTAATTTTTATCTTATAATATAAGTAGGGCTCACTGAATGAAAAAGTTGATAGAACCAGACTCAAAAAACTGTCAAGAACATGCATATAAATTAGAACGACACGTTTACAAGAGAATAAATAGGTTATATATACCTATATGTTCGCGCAATTTCTTCTCCAGAAGCATTAATTGTGTGGAGGTTTTCTGCACTAATTACAACACGGGTGCTGGCTATTGCATCAATGCCTGCTGTAACTGCAGACATCGAGTACTCAAGGAGTTTCACAGGAGCCTGTAAAAACATATGAATATCAGATAATCAACCGACAAACCGTGTTTACATATATTTTTGTTGTTTGAAGGTGTGATGATAATAATAATTCAAACCTTCACAATTAGATCAACTGCCTTATAAGCAGCATCAACTGGTCCTGTTCCAGTAGAGCATGCAATGTGTTCTGCCCCATCACTATCTAATAATTTAACTGTTGCTGTAGTAAGACCTAAAGTCCCGCACGTAACCTGTATCATGATTAGTTTCAGTTCATTAAGTTCACCACAAATCAGTCCTGATTGGATAATTAATCTAGTAAGTGTGAAAGTGTACCCATCGGTCCAATACTACATACCTGAACATCTCCAAACTTCCAAACAAGTTTGGGCTGGAAAACCTCATCTGATACCAATGCTATTAGATCATCATCAGTAATAACCTTTTTCATTTCAGCAACGGATTTAAACCGCCAAAAGAGATCATTAAGCTCCCTCCCATCAATGTCATAACCAAGCTGAACCAAAAGTACAACTTATGTTTAATGCAAAACATCAAGGTACCATTTACTTCATATTTTACAAACCAACGAGTTCAGAATTTCACTCCACCTCAAGAAGTTTAGCTTTCAAAGCATGGCGTCCACTGTACAACAGGATTTCAAGATTATTAAACTATGTATTCTTGAAGAACCGAATGCAAATACTCACACACTGTAACCAATGGGAATTAGGCATACCTAAGTTTTCCTAGTGTAAGTCCAGATTCATTAGATCGAAAGAGTCCAATATCTTCAGGAGACATGATTTCATACGTGTTTCTGTTTTTCAACATCCCATCTTGATGGATGCCACTTTCATGAGCAAAAGCATTAGCACCAACAATAGCCTTGTGAGGCTGCACCTGCAGTCCACTGTATTCTTCCACCTAAATAACAATATACAAAGCAAGCCTAGAGTTTCAGTCTAACTCAAAAAGAAAAAAAAACCAAGTTTGGTAAATATACCATCTTGCTAGCCATGACAATATGTCTTGTATTGATGCCGGAGTAAAGACCGCCCAATAATTCCCCTTTGCATTTTATAGTCATCACCACCTATGTTCAATAGAAGTGAGACAATACAATAAATTTAAAAACTTTCAAAATATTGAAAAAGAACATCTAATTGTACATTACACTCACCTCTTCCAAAGAAGCATTACCAGCTCTCTCTCCAATCCCATTTATCGTTACCTCTACTTGTCTTGCACCATTATAAGCCCCCTAAAATTCAAATAAATTAGCATATAAATACGATAAAAACTATTTATTTATTTATTTTGTAAACTAACCTCTAAGGTATTGGCAGTAGAAAGTCCTAAATCATTTTGGCAGTGGGTTGAAATGATGACATTCTCAATTCCGGGTGTATTCGCTTTTATGTCAGCAATGAGCTGCCCGAATTCACGAGGCCAGTTATACCCAACAGTATCAGGAATGTTAAGAGTCGTCGCACCTGCTTTAATAACCTCACCCAATATCTCATATAAAAATTCCCTCTCTGATCTGTTAACAAACAGAACACAAATCTATATTTCATAAGAATCAGACAAAATAGTAAACAAGTTATTGACTTTTTGAAACTATTATAACCAAGAAACACATGAAAGAACACACTGCAGTTTGCAAGATCAAGCCTTTTGAACAAAGAATGACGAGTACAACAGTCCCTTTTGTTTTCTTTTTTGGAATTTTTGCAAGAACAATGGTTAGTTTGCAACATAAAGCCATGGATGACTGGTTTAAGACACCATCACTCATAAGCAAACAGTCCTTTTAGAATGTAATTGGCTGTCTAAAACAGTTCAAACCAACAAATGACTAAAATTTTGCATTCCAACACCATAAAACCGATTCATAACACATCCACATTGCATAGGAAAACCCTAATCCTACCAAAAGCAATCCAGAAAGATCAGAACCAAGATAAGCATAATCTGGGCTACATCATGGTGATTTACCTTGGTTCTGAGCATAATAACATGCTTATGCTTCAAACTATACATTCAAACAACCAAGAACCATAAAGAATTACCTTCCAGCATCTTCAGGGCTGAATTCAACGTCATTACATCCCAAACTCCGAGCATAAGCTACCATACTTCTGGCTTTTTCAACCACTTGTTCTTTCGACATCTTGAGTTTGTACTGCATGTGAATCTCACTGGTTGCAATAAACGTGTGAATCCTCGGGAACTTGGCATGCTTCACGGCCTCCCAGGATTTATCAATATCACTCTTATTGCATCTCGCCAGACCACAAATGACAGGCACATGACCATCATCACCGGCTACATTTCCGACCTCCTGTGCAATCAACTTCACGGCTTCTAAATCGGCTTCGGAGGAAGCAGGGAACCCTGCTTCAATAATGTCGACACCTAATTTAGCAAGTTGACGAGCAATATCGAGCTTTTCCTTGGTGGTCATAGTGGCGCCGGGGGACTGCTCTCCGTCACGGAGAGTGGTATCGAAGATACGAACATAGTTAGGGTCCGAAATGTGATGGGGGATGTATTCCGGACGACGAGAGCAGAGGACGGCGAATGGTTTTCGGAAGGGAGTTATTGAGGGCTTGAAATATAGAAGGGTCCGGATTGGATTGGTAGAGGCGGAGGTGGTGGTCGGAGAAAAGAAAGAGATATGGGAGAGAGAAGCCGCCGCCATGGCAATGGTGGAGGCAGAGCTCTGGGAGTATGTGTGTTTTGAGAGGGATGAGGTTTGAGGGGGGTTTTATGTCAAAAATTATGATCATATTAAGCATTATTATCAAGTGCTAAAGTCAAAATTCTTACACACGACTTTGAAAATTCTAATAAGAAACATAAATAAATAATAGAGTAAATTGCACATTTTGTCTATATGGTTTCTCACTTATTGCGCTCTTCGTATTTTAAGTTCGTTTATTACGCTAGGAATCTATCTTGTTTGCACTTTGTAACTCTGCCGTTCACTTCATGTCCACTTAAAAAGACCATAATACCATTTTCTCTTTAATTGTTTGGTTTTTATTCATTAATTGTTTAAAAAATTAATAATAAAATAAGATAGCCAACATCCCCCCTTTTCGGGGTAAAAGTGTCAAATACCACATACCCACCGTCTGCAACCATACCACTCCCACCACCAAAAACTCAAATCACCACGACTAACAACCGTCTACCACGACCACTTCATCCCTGACCACGTTCTCCCCTGGCCAATGTCAAGAACAAGATCTAAAAATCGTAAACCACCATCAAGAACTAGATCAGAAAATCACCACCACCATCAAGAAGAAGATCTGAAACTCAAACCACCATGAAGAACAAGATTGGAAAATCGCAAACCACCATCAAGGACATGATTTAAAATCGCCACCACAAACCCTAATACGAGAGAGAGAGAGAGAGAGAGAGAGAGAGAACGTGTGGCAGTGGTGGTGATGAAGTTATATGGGTGTTGATCAAATAGCATGAACAAAACCTAATTTGAAGGGAGGGGGAAGGTGTGTCTGTGTGTAGAGAGAGATGACAGTGGTAAAAACCCCTAATTTGACATGCGTTGGTGATGATGCAGTAGTGGTGATGATGCGGCCCCCGTGATGATACAACAGTGATGATGGGCGACAGAATACACACACGTACCTCCGCCGATTTGTTTTCTTCTCTAGTGAGATTATTGCGACGGAGAAAAAGCCTAATCGCAAACACCACACCAATCGGTATGAGAGAGAGTTTGTGGTGATGGTTATTGTCTTCGGCAGAGGTATGACCGGCGGAGGTGAGCTGTGGATGGTGGTGGTTAGGTGTGGGCATTCGCCGGCGAAGGGGCTGGGAGGTGATGGATGGCGGTGGTTGAGGGTGAAATGAGAGAGGAATGGGAGAGAGAATAGGATAGGAATTGGGTACCTCAAATTCAAAGTGAGAGTTTAGGCTGGTAGGTACTCACGCCTACTTTCCCTAAATTGGTGCTCCTTTAGTCGCTGGCGACCCACACCCCATTGTAACGGCCAACTACCGCACACTTGATTATTGTTTTTATTTTGAAGGACGCATGGATGATTTTGTCCATGATCCACTTGTTAGTTTGTTACGGACATCCACGAAATAGGCAGCCTGCATCTTCCATCATCTTACCAATGACTTTGTTTCCCCATATTAGATTGAAGAGCAAGTGTATGATTTCGTTTCCAAGGTCCGTTCTTGTATATTGTTTAAAAATAATCCCATCATCTACTTCTCTTTTGGTTCAAAATTTTCTTCCTCTAATTTGCTATATATCAAATGGTCTTGTTCTTGTTTATGTATACGTATTGTTGTTGATCCACATACATGTGCATCAAATGGTCCCAAAAATATTTAATAAAAAATATAGTGCTTTATAATTGACTTTATGCGTGTAAATATTTAATAAAAAGATTTTTAAAAAATGAATTCGATATTACGATTAACCTGATTAAAGGTTGTGATTAAATTTAAGTATATAAAATTTCTAAAGGTGTTATTTATTTTCTGATGTAAAGTTGTAATTAATTGTTCTAGAAGAAATTAAAGAGTAAATCACATGTACTATTAAAGTTTGAAATAATAAAAAGGAATGAGAGTTGTTGATGGTACCACTCTCTATCCTAGTATAACGTCCCAAAAATATGTCTATAATCTAAACTTATTTAATTATAGAGGAGAACTTTCTTTATGCACGTGTATTTTGAAAAATTAGAGAATTTAATCGATTTGAGTTTTATATGTTTAAACAAGTAAAGGGATTGAAAATGTAATTCTACTAATCTATTATATGTGTATGAGTTTCTTTGTGGCCTTGTTAGTTGTTATGACTTATGAAGATAGAAACATGAGGGACTATTATTGTTAAAATGCCAAAGTTGTTAAGTATATAAAGGCTTAATTGACTTTATTAAAACCAAAATTGTGGGTGATGCTTATGGAAGAGACGAAAACAGAGGAGAGCAAAAGGATTTTGGAGATTCTTGACCAAAGTTAAGAGTAAGTGAAGTGTTCTTGTTGATTAAAATTACAAGTTATGTAATTCTAAGCTCTTTAATATCAAATCTTGAATTTTTAGAGAATTTTGATGGTATTGGTGCTCACGATAAATGAAGGAACTAAATTGGTAATCACTCAAGGGTTTTATTTACTTATTTGAACTAATTGAGAATGAATAAGCTTAATTTAGTAAGTGTCTGATGTTGAAATTGAATAAATGAATTGCAAATAGGACAAAATTGGTTAGGACAGTGTTTAATGTTCAAGTAATGTTATTTTGTTGTACGGTAGTATTAATAGATTTATATGATGATTGTAAAGTAATGGATATGTTATGGTTGTGTTTTGGTCAGAATCTCAGTTGTTCACCTCAAAAACTCTGTTGGCTATTATCAACACGGTCTTTGTCTAGGGTGACAGGTCGTGTAGCAAGACTGTATAAGAGAGACAATGGATGTATTCTGATGATACGGGCTATGTTCAGCCCTTCATGACACATGCCATGTAACAAAACTTTAGATAGTGTATAGAGATATTACACGGGCCGTGTAAGTCGATACGAGTCGTGTAAGATTAGAGTTTAACACTACATAGCATGACATGTGTATTCATGTAGAGTGGCTGTGTAGTTTAACACATGGGCCGTGCTGTAGGCCCATTGTAGGATATTGATAGACTTTTAATTGAACAGTTTGAGATCTAAATTAGAGTATACATTTTTGTAGGTGATTGTTTGTATGAGCATCTACTAGTTACTTTTCTATCAACAATGGTTAAGAAGCGGTTTAGCGTTTAAGGTGAGTTACATGAACCATACCAACGTATTAGATGCATGTGTGTTATGTATATAGTGTGTTGATTAATGAAATGATATCGTTGTGACAAATACATGAGATAATGATAATGAGGTGTTTGAGTGGCAATTTGATTATCTAAGTTGTTTAATTATGCGATAGTAATCCCATAATGTTAATTTGATACTTAGTGATGATTATTTAAATGTAATGTGTAGTTTGTTATGGTGTATTAAATATATGCATGATGTATATTATGTAGTTGTGTGAGATGACAAATGATGTGTCGGAGGCCTTAGTGGCAAATTACTAGCTTGAGTGGCGATATGATGGCCTGATTGGTAATATACTAGCCTGAATGGCAATACGATGGTCTGAGTGAGAAATTACTAACATAGACGGCATTATGATGGCCAGGATGGCAAATTATTAGCCATAGTGACTTTATGATGAATCGAGTGGCAAATGATTAGCCTAAGTTTCAATGCAATAGCCTGAATAGTAGATTCTTATGAGATTTACGATATTTTACGATGATGATTACATGTATAAGAGATGTATGTGCAAATATTTGTTAGTGTTACGTATTGTGGAAACCTGTTGAGGGCGTATTGCATTCATCTATCAAATATATAATGCACAATATTTACACAAAGGGCCCTACACTATACATAAATAACAATTTTAAACTATTATTTAACACATCCCCCGCAGTCGGAGTTGGAGGAGGGCTAATGCTCAGACTGGATCTAAAATCTAAGAACAGCTGTGTAGGTAGACCTTTAGTAAATATATCTGCAAACTGATGAGACGAAGGCACATGCAACACACGTACTTGCCCCAAAGCAACACGTTCTCTAACAAAGTGTAAGTCAATTTCCACATGTTTGGTACGCTGGTGCTGTACAGGGTCATTAGCTAAATACATGACACTCACATTATCACAAAAACAACCGTGGCACGGGAAGGAGGAAGACGCAACTCTATTAAAATATTTGCGAAGCCACGCAGACTCGGCAACGACATTAGCAATGCCACGATATTCAACTTCAACACTGGAGCGGGAAATAACGTGTTGTCGCTTGGATGGCCAAGAAACAAAAATTGTCACCCAGAAAAATGTAGAACCCAAAGGTGGACCGACGCGTCTCTGGACAGCCGGCCCAATCAGCATCAGTGTAGGACACCAAACGATCAACAGACGATGGACGGAGAAAAAGACCACGGGAAAGAATACCCTTTAAGTATCGCAGAATACATTTAAGGGCATTCAGATGCGGTTCGCGAGGATCATGCATAGAGAGACAGATTTGCTGAACAACATAAGAGATATCCGGACGAGTAAACGTGAGGGCGTATTGCATTCATCTATCAAATATATATAATACACAGTATTTACACAAAGGTCCTTACACTATACATAAATAACTATAATAAACTATTATTTAACAGTTAGCTTGTGATTGTGTGCTTACTAAGCTTCGTGCTTACTAGTGTTATGATTTCCTTTTTGCAGGATCGGTTGAGAGAAGGCCAATTCCAGGTGATAGCTCACGGCTTCCGCTTGTTATATTTTTAGAACAATAAAGTATTTTTTAGAAGTGTATATCTTGTTAAATATTGTAAAAAAAAAACCAGTTTCTTACACTTACTCATACATTACAGATTTCAAGACTTATCAAATAAAGATTATATACTCACAACACATCGAGACGTCAACCATAGAAGAAGGTACTATAATCATAATTCAAAAAAAATACATAGGTTAGGGTGGATTTTGGTCACACGCAATCAATTAAATGCATTAGCATCAGGAGATTAGGTTTATCTATTGGCAAAGCTGCCAAAATATAGTGAGCATGATCTAGTCATGTTTTGTTTTTTTAAATATATTCTTCTTAGCTAGAGATGGTTTTTAAAAACCGAAACCGACATAAATGGGGCCGGTTTAGGGACGATAAATGGAAACGGGGAAAACTCAATTATTTTTAATGGAGACGGGTTTGGTGATCCCCACCTTGATTACTTGGTACCCAGCCCCAATTACCCGATACACAATAATTATTTAATATTAGTTATATATATATATATATATATATATATATATATATATATATATATATATATATATATTAATAAAGATAAAATTAACTTAAAATAGAAAGTATGTATCCTTACACACTTTCACACAACCTAATTTTAATTGTTGTTTTATTTGGATTGTTCGATTTTGATATTTTGGATGCATCTAGAGTTCTAGACTCTTTAAGAATTTTAATTTCGGTTCGGATATGTTTGTATCCGATAATGTTGTATAATTTAAAATCTTTTTTTTAAACTCGTAGTATAATCTTAGAGGTGACGGGGATCCATGCGGTGAAAATTAGTTTTACTTTAACAGGTATCCTTGTGGTGAAAATTACTCCGTCTAATCACACATTTACATTAAACGGGGATACTCATTTCTCACAGGTTTCCTCGGTTACTGGATGGGGATCCTCGTTTAATTCCCGCGTTTTCTTAAACGAAGACGGGGACGAATTTCTAAACGGGGACGGGAGGACCAATCCGTACCCCGAACCCGCTCTGCTGCCATTCTGATTCTTAGCTTACTATCTCTAGGCATAACTTCTAATACTAGTACGGAATCGGCCATCGTCAAAAATAGATCTACATTTGAGTTGAGTCGGTGTTTCTAAAAAGGATCACGGTTCTCTCTTATTTTTGTCAAACATGTAATGTTCTCTCACAAACATGATTAACCTATAATATTAACAAAAGACTAACATTCATCAATTTAGTTAAACGATCCTAACCATTCATTTAGTCAAAAATAACATCATTCTTTAATTAGACAAGATTTAATAACATAAATGTTCCCTATGGTTGTCATGTAATTTTACTTTTAATCCTTTAACTTTAACAATTACGAAAATTGACACCATGGCTGTCACTTTGTTTCACTTTTGGTCATTTAGGAACCTTCATCTTATAAAATTGATTTCACCCAGAGTTTCATACCGGCGGAGGCTTCATTAAGGGAGATGGTGCCTCATGGTGGAGGGTTTATGACCCATTCTCAGATCTTAGATCTACGGAGGTGGAGGTGTGGGTGGTGGTGGTGGGTGATGGAGTATTTGGCGACAGTAAATCGATTTATGGTCATGTGATGGTGAATCAAATTTGTGGTTTCATGACGAAAGATTTCTTCCGTCTTAGGATCGAAGGGAGAGCGATAGAAAACGGGGTGTTTGTTTCTTATTGTTTGTAAACCCTAGCACACAACGATTTCTTCCGTCTTAGGATTGAAGGGAGAGGGATGAATGTAACACCGCGTTTCACGAGCTTAAAATCAGTGATAGTTTTAACTTTAAATTGTATTTACTAAAAGCATGCAGCGGAATTTAATTACCGATTACAAAATAATAAGTGTTGTTATCCGACTTAGCAAGTATAAGATACACCAAAATGTGTCAAATCCAAAATTACCAGTGTTACCGAACTACAAACCGACCATCGAGCCGAAATATAAATAACAACAACAAAGTTTTCCCCAAAAGATATATATTTACAACTACCATCAAGCAACCCCAACTCGACAAGATAATTAGTCTTTACCTGTAAAAAGGGAATACATACAACATTAGCTACAACTGAAGGGTTTTGATCAGACCAAACCACCCTAAGACACAAACTGGTCACACATGGGTTTGATACTACTGGTTCAATCCTAAAGCGGAACTGGATTGAACACAACCCCCTAAACCCTAAAAGGGTTAGGATATATCTAATGATCATATCAGTTTCTTATCTACAATCCAAATAAAAGGTTAAGAAAAACAATACCTCTTGGAATCTTGGGATTGCTAAAGTTAGTCCACCACTGCTGCACCACCAATGAACTAGCTGCTAGACCGCTGCTGGAATTACCCGAACAACACGAACCGCATGTGTGTGTATGCGTTAATCGCAAAAAGCCGAAAACCCCTTTGGGGTTTCTTGGTGTCGACGCAAACCAAGAGAGAGAGAGAGGGAAGGAGGCTAGGGTTTCCTTGTGATTTCTTATGGATAAAAATGAGCATTTTCTAGGTTTAAATACTTTAAACCTTATCCAAGCTCAAGCCCGCTTAATTAAAGCCCATGACTTTAATTAAAGTTTCATTCCTTGCACTTTGACTCCCTGGACTTTACTAGTTAATTAATTAACTAGTCCGTTAAATATTAAACTTAATATTTAATTTCCCTTTAAATAATAAATAACTATTTATTATTTATATCTCTCTCAAATAATTAATTTCACTGATTAATTATTTCCACACAGATACTGGTAAATTCCAAACTGTTCTAATTGGGTGTGTAGTAGTGTGACCCTTTAGTCTCTTATAACATTGCATACAATGTACCCATTAATGATCTCTGCATATAATCTAACAGACTTCCACTTGTGCAAGATAAGTAATAGTTACTGTACATTGTTAGCCTAAAGAGGTCTCTAGCCAGCACTTAGGATAACCAGGTCATAAGAACTCTTATACCCCAAAGTAACGTGTGATAAAGTAAACTCTCATAAAACAACTTTTTATGAGCAATCTATCATAAACTAACTGTTCATGAACTAACTATCATAAACTACCTGTTTATGAATGGGTACGGTTATTAGGTTTGTCTCTTGCAACACGATATTTCAATTTTGAGCATGAGCATGGAGAATGTCAACTCAAAATCTCAAGAATTATTTCATGACATACTTGATTTCATAACTGCGTGATAAACGACAAAGAACAGATCAGTTCTTTTGGGTACGGCCGTGCACTTACCAGTTTTTCCAATCAGTCAAGAGGCCCAGAAATATCTCTCCTAAAAAGGAGGTGCAAATACCTTCTTGCATATTTGCATTTGGCAATACGGCTCTCACTGAATCTAGATACGCCCCTTGTGGCCACCCTGTTACGGCATGGCGTTAGAACGCACTAAGGAGACAATAGTTACCGCATCCCAAACCAAATACCTCAGGTTTAAGGATAACCTATGTGATAAATACTTTTGACACGAATCCACGAAGTATTTTTCACGGTAGGTCAATCCAATATTCGTAACCCTAACGAATATCCGTCAATTTTGGTCCGCAAAAACCTTTTGCAGCTATATTCGATATACCTTCGAATCTACCCCAAAATTACGATGACTTTACAACCCTACCAAGGTTCCCACCAAGATAAGTAGTCATAGAAAATGTTTTGAATAAACCAAGTTTATTCCTGGATGAACTCAAACATACAAAATGGTGAAGAACAATGAAACTAATTTCTGCACCCTCCATATTCCACCCTGGAATAAAGATGCATAATTTCTACCATTTCATTGACTTAATTCACAGCGTTTATCTAAATTACTTATTATTTACATTGTAACTTATCACGGATTACAAAGAAAATAATATGCCTATAAACCCAAAAACTCAAGACTAGTACCTTGAAGCACTCTTTCTTGGTTTTGCTAGAAATCGTTTTCGCAACCTAAAAACAATTCTAGACTTACATATTTTATAAATTCCTTAAACTTGGAGAACCGGAAATAACTCCAAAGTTTCTGAGTTTATAAAATAATCCCCTTGTATACTACTGGTTCAATCCTAAAGCGGAACTGGATTGAACACAACCCCCTAAACCCTAAAAGGGTTAGGATCTATCTAATGTTCATATCAGTTTCTTATCTACAATCCAGATAAAAGGTTAAGAAAAACAATACCTCTTGGAATCTTGGGATTGCTAAAGTTAGTCCACCAATACTGCACCACCAACGAACTAGCTGCTAGACCGTTGCTGGAATTACCCGAACAACACGAACCGCGTGTGTGTGTATGCGTTAATCGCAAAAACCCGAAAACCCCTTTGGGGTTTCTTGGTGTCGACGCAAACCTAGAGAGAGAGATGGAAGGAGGCTAGGGTTTCCTTGTGATTTCTTATGGATAAAAATGAGCATTTTCTATGTTTAAATACTTTAAACATTATCAAAGCCCAAGTCCGTTTAATTAAAGCCCATGACTTTAATTAAAGTTTTATTCCTTGCACTTTGGCCCCCTGGACTTTACTAGTTAATTAACTAACTGGTCCGTTAAATATTAAACTTAATATTTAATTTCCCTTTAAATAATAAATAACTATTTATTATTTATTTTTCTCTCAAATAATTAATTCCACTGATTAATTATTTCCACACAGATACTGGTAAATTCCAAACTGTTCTAATTGGGTGTATAGCAGTGTGACCCTTTAGTCTCTTCCCTTTAGTCCTTATAACACTGGATACAATGTACCCATTAATTATTTTTGCACATAATCTAACAACAACTAGCTAGTTAGCACGGGATGTAACACCGTAAAAACACAAGTCATTTTTTTTAAATCACGGAGGAAGCATTGCAATAGGAAATAATAATATTAGCAATACCCTCAAACTAAAACCAACACTGTATAACAATACAGTATATCGTTTCGTGTTACAAAAGAGTTCACAAAGATGGCTCCTCATTTCAAAAACATAATATCCGAGCGACGATCAAAGTCCCCCTGTACAAACAAACACCTACCGTGCTCACAAAAAACCTGCAACAGAGAATTAGGGTGGGGAATTAGCACAAAGTAAGTGAATGGAAATCAAACCACAAACAGCAATAGCATAACCACAATGATCACAACCGATACCCATCTGCTAATTGGCACAGTTAAATCCCCTCCATTGCATCGAATGCATCAGAGAGTCTAGAACTGTACAACCAAAAGTAAACTAGCCTAACCCAAAACACAAGATAGTTGACCTCTATCATCGACATCATGTACATAATATCATGCCTTATGCATTTATCTTGGACTTGATCGAGTAATCAACACATATCCAGTCAAACCATCAGAATTAGACTAAACAGCCTATCAGGGTATTAGTCATATGAATAAAGGTAACCAACAATTACAACCAATACCACTCGTGAGTCAACGTCCACTCACCTTTTATTCAAACTGCAATCCACTCAGTTGTCTAATCACTCAGCATTTATAATTCTTGAGAACACAATAACACCCAAATCATTTTTCAGTTCATAAATATATTCACGAATATATTTATATCAATATTAATCAATAACAGCACGTTAACATCTCATAAAACAAGGGCACATTGCATGTATCAAGAATATATAACAATTAAATATCGAAACATCAAAAACACACGGACGTGCCAGGGACAAGCCCTGGACACGCCGCGTCTGGCTGTCTTTCGAATTGGGCCTAAATCAGATCTTGGGCTTCGAATTACACACTTGGGCTTTCGAATTGGTTTGGCCTTCGAGCGGTCAAAATACCTTCAAACCACCACCACCACCATTCGAACCATTCCATTCGAGTCTGTCTTTGAGCTGGCCACCCATCATTCGAGCGCCCCTTCCCCTCCACTCGAACCAACCTCCTCGAGCCACACTTCATTCGAACGTGTGATCCTTCGAGTCTGCTTCATCCATTCGAGATCCTCCACCTCGAGTTCGAACCATGCATGCACACACACACACACTCGAGCTTGGTGCTGCCACCACTCCCTTATATACGAGCATGCACATGGTCCTTCGAGCTTGTCTCCCATTCGAGCTCCTCTATTCGAGCGCAACCCACAAACAACATACACTTCACGTTCGAATCTTATACACCCAACATTGCTTCGAACTTGGCTGCCACCTTTCCTTTCCATTTTAATTCGAACCAATCAAACCCACAAACTAATTTATGATTCGAGCGTAGGTCATACATATATATATTTCGAACTTGAAGTAACCATGTCACAAAAGTCAATTTATGGATAAGTTTGTTTCTCCCAACATCCACCTCATCATCTTCTTTCCTTTAAAATACTAATATAAAAACCTTCATATTTTCAAGAACACAAGAACAATTACATGAACAAGCTTCTTAAATTTCCAGATTTCGATTTTCATATACTTACTTTAAATCATGATTATTAGATCAAACACCTAACAAAACATCAAGAAACATCAATAAAAATGTTGACATGATTCAAAGACCATTTAAACACTCTAAAGTCTTCAAACTTATGAACTCTAATTTTTAAGTTCTTCATGGATATGAACATTATGATTTCTTACTAAATTTTATCATGATAACTCTTTAAATCAAGTTTATAAGTAACATAAAACATGGTTCTACCTTGTGTTTGAGTTAACAACTTTAGAATCACAAGATGGAAGGATTCAAGTAAACTAGTTCTTCAAGTTCTCTCAAAACACCTTGGATACGCACACACTTAAGAATACAAACTTAAGCATGAAGATACTTTAATAGGCCTAAAATTCGGTCACCATAAGGTACACACACAAACATCGTATTTAAAACGTTACGTTCGAACATACAGTTTGTCACATAAAGATCGGTCTCAAACAATTAATTACTAATGAAGTAATATTTAAAATTATTATTTAAAAACGAATCTAACGATACCATAAAAGCATACTTTAGAAATAAACACATAAGCAAATATTAGAATACTCACGAAGCTACTAGGCCCGGATTTAGGATGTTACACATAAGTATCAATAAGCATGCTTCAACAATGTAGGAAACAGCACATAATGCTATCCTACCACATAGCGGCGCGCTGACATGTCAGTAGAGGTCATATCTCGCGGGATAGCTAGTCCAACTCAATGACCCTAGTTGGGGAATCAATCATAACCAACCACGCTGGTGGGAAGTGAAAAGCAGTCGACCCAGCATGTTGCGGAGCCACTTGGACTCAATTTGGATCTGGCCATAAGCCAAGACCCCAACTCACATTGAGGAATGGCGGTCCTGCAGAACCCAAGATCCGGCGTGAACCACCGAGTATCGTTGATCCCACACTGTCGACCCCAAAGGGCCCATGGGATCCAATTCCACAACTGACCTCAATAATGCAACAATGACTGTTAAACAGTCCCACAAGTGTCCGGACATTTAGCATCAACACAACACTGATCCAATCAGGATCCAATAGCATGCATGCATTTTCGTTGTCAACATGTATCATCACATATCATATCAAAGCATAGCATACTCTAGCATGTCATACTATAGCATATCATACCACAGTATATCATATCATGTTACCGCATATTAGATCGTGTTACAGCATATCAGATCATATCATACATGTCATATCATACCTCGCGTGCGCACATGTGAAAATATGGATAGCACATCAAAACAAACAACAGTTAGCCCTACTTACTGAGCCTCATGGAAACCGGTACTCACCTTGAATTCAGAGATGGAAATTATAGCTCTCAGTATCTTCCGGTCCCTCAGGAGCACCTAACACAACATGTTTAGGTTGGGTTAACACTTGTCAATCACTGCGTTCTTGTTCTAGCTTAAGTCTACATCATAAGTTAGTTAACTGCTTTTTGACCACATGCTTGCGCTCGCAAGCACCAGGGCTTACGCCCACAAGCAACCTATTTACGCCCACAAGCAACCTATCCAACCCTGCTTATGGCCGCAAGCACAGTCGGTACAACAGATTGCAGTGCCTTATTTCGCACAGCCCTGCAATTTCGAATTTTAAACACTAGATATCGACTTGAACTCTGATTCAAACGTTTATACACCTTCCCTAACATCATTACAAGTTTTCCAGCATGAAATGCCACTCATAATAACATCTACAACCCACTTTAAACCTTTAAATCCATTCATTTCCTTCAAGAGCTTGAACTAGGTTTTTGGTTAGAAAAATCCTTACCAAGGAGATGGAATAAGAACATGTTGAGCTTCAAATTGCTGTTGGAATCACAAACCATTCACTTCTCTGGATTTCTTCTTTCAAACGCCAAGAGAGTTGAGTGTGTGTGTTCGTACGTATGTATGTATGTGTATGTGTTTGTGTTGACTGATGAAACAAAAGAGGACCCAAGAAACGACTTTGGGGTTCAATTAAAACAAAATAGGTATTTTGTTCCCCTATTTAACTTACAACTTAACCCTCGTTTACTCGTTTCAACTAACGGGGATATCTTTGGAATCATTATCTAAAACCATTGATACTTTATAACTTTTACTCATTAACCTCAAGTTTCATTTAACACCTCAATTAACTGTGATAACATATTCTCATCCTATAAATTACAATCTCTTATTTAATTCACAAGGTTACAAGATCACAAGCATATGGTACAACTAGGTCCAATATCAGGATGTTACAATGAATTGATCCTTGTAAACCCTAGCACAAAACAAGGACAATCTATGGTCGGTTTTTTGCAGCTTATTCGAGTGAGTTGTTGCAAGCTTGAAAAGAGAGGGGTAGTGAGAGAGTAATTGTTTCTCGATGGTCTTGAACTGAGATAAGGGTGGTGGCCGGCAACGGGGGTGGTGCTGGTGGCGGTACTGATGTGCCTTAGAGAGAGAGAAAGAGAGGAAAAGGTGTTTAGTTTGGTTTCTTTTCATGGAGGGGTGTTTGCCAATGAGATATTTATTTTAAATAGAGGTTGTGTTTGGTAGTTAGAATAAAGTATAAAAATGACTAAAATACCCTTTGACTAACGGTAAAAGTTAACAGTAGTTAATGTAAAGGACCAAAAATGAAACAAAGTAACGACGACTATTTTTATAACAGTAGTTATGTAATCAACTCATTAGACAATTATAGTCATTCATTTAGTCAAAACTAAATACTCAATTTTGACCTAAATCAAAAGACTAAATTAAGGTATGACATTAGACAACATATGCAGTAAATAAAATATTTTACTTTTATTTTAAATTTAACGTAAATATATTAATAATGTTTATATATTTTATCATCCATAATTAAATTAAAATTTATATGGTTAAACTAATAGTTAGATATGATCATTTGATAGCATCGTTAAAAAAAAGTTACGAGTTGTAATATTTAAAACATCGTGATAGTTTATCTAGTATCTACCTAAAATTTATCTTAGTTTGTAAAAGTTAATTTATAAATCTTATCCTTTAACATAAATAAAATAATGACATTCATTCATTATTGTTTTTGTTTTAATAGTTTAATAACTAAAATATGACGTGATCTTTTAATTGACGTGGATCTGTGTTGTATATCCATACAACCAAAAAAGATAAACTGAATACAGACGTTTGAATAGTCGTTTAAATATTTAATAGCTTGGCATGTTTTGTTTAATTTATTATTAAGATTAAAGTTGTGTTTGTTTACCTCTTAAATGGGACTCAATATGTTTGGATAATACAAAAAGTTCTAAATTAAAAACATAGTGCTAACAGATTCTTTGAGCATATCCAAGTCAAACCATTCAGCAATATGAAATTCCACCTTTATACCCTTGCAAATCTTTTCACGTTTCCACTCACTTCGGTGCTATTTTTTAATTGAAAGATAGATATATTCTCTTACTCACAAGATCAATACAAGTGTCACAATTAATGGATGAGATTAGGAAAGAGAATTAGTGGAGTTCACATGTCATGTTATGATGAGTAGAAGGATGAAGTAGGAGGAAAAAATAAGAATATATATCATTTTTGTTTTTAATTTCTAACGCCGTGTTCCGATATACATTAAGGAAAGAAAAGAAGAGAAAAAAAATTAAAGAGAGAAAAGAACAGAAAAGAAATATTAATGATTATTATTTTTCATGTTTCCAAGTTGAAAATAAAATAAATAAAGTTAAAAAAAATAAAAAGATTTGTGTTCCTGACTCGAAGAGGAAGTTGAAAAATCATTTTGCAATAATACCCGTATTTATAAAACTATTTATTATGATTAATGGTAATTTAGTCAATTACGAAAAATCATAAAGACTTTTCTTTCATTTCCTTCCAAATCCCACAATTTTTTTAGAGAAAAGTTTGAGATAGAAAGTTTACCAAACTTTTCTTTCAAATCATTTCCTTTAGGGAACACAAACTCTTTATTTCCTTTTAAATCTCTGCCTTTCTATCCAGAATTAAACTCGGAAACACAATGTAAAGTTGTTCGATCAAACGCAAAAATCAAATTTTATTTCAATGAAGTGTGTTATGTGTGTGTGATATGACAATGAAGGGTAACATGGTAATTTTCTACTGACCGCTCATTTAGAAGCATAATCAAACAGTCATTTTTTATTTAGAACTATAACTTTAAACAGTCTTTAAACCATTTAGATTTCAGAATCATTATGTTTTAAACCATTTTGTTTTAACAAACAACACCTTATAAGATATCGTTTCAGGAGAACACCCTTATCGCAGAGTACACGAAGTACAGTTGCAAAAAACAAGAAAAAAAAGACAAAATTACCTTCATTTATAATTCACAATAACAAAAAACAATAAGCTAATAAACTATATTTAAAAAATGGACGTAAAAAGTGATATAGTAGATGCATTTAATTTTCCGAGATACATCTAATTTTTGTTGATGCATCTACTAATATTTTGGTAGCTCTTAAATTCAGATTTTAAGTGCCCTCGCATATTCTCCTCGTAAATAATGTGTTCTTCCTTGATCTTGCCTCAAGGAAACCAATACGCAACGTATAAGTTTATTAACCTTAAACAGCTAAATTTATAGGTTTTAAATAACAAGTATGTTGGCTTTTCAAAATTTCAATAAGCTTCTAAATTGTAAAAATAAGCTTACCCAAACACAAACATCATGAAATAAGTAGAGCAGACACAGAGATCTTTGTTCTTCTCGCACCATATACAACCGAAATAGTAAATATAGAACTAAACTAGTCGTACAGGTAATCTGTCACGCTTTCTTGCAGTCAAAACGGATTTTGACTAAGAGAGCTCAACGATCCCTGGTCGTTTCCTTTTTTGACCATTTTCGGACACTTTGTTGGTCGATTTATTATCGAGAATTTGATCTTTTAACTTGATACAAGAGTCGGTCCCCTTGTATTTTTCATCATTGATATCATCCCCAGAGTCGCTGCAACTGTCATCATCACTGCTATCTTCTGATTCGGATTCACTGCTACTACCATCAAGCGAGATGACTGGTTGAGCACCTACAATGGCAGCCTCAGCAGCAGCAACAGCCTCAGGTGTGTTTAGATCAGCAACACCTAACATCAGATCCTGCAAGTTATGCAGGTGACATAAATCTCAGTAGTAGAATATGCATTTGAAATAATAATCAAAATCTTTGAATAAAGAGATTACAGAAGTAGGATGGACAAAAAATAAACCTTGTGAGAACCTTTTTAGCTAATTTGCATAAAATCCACAAAACGCTTTTTAATGATGACAAAATTGGCAATGGATACAAATCAGTATTACCAGTATTCGTAATGATATGAATAAGCAAATAAGACACTGTAACTCAAACAGTTTTCAAGAAAATAAAATGTTAAAAAGCTTTCATGGAATGGCTGAAAATAAAAGTGTTACGCTTCACAGAGCAGTTATGTGATCATGTTCGATCCAAGACCCATATTATGAAATTTTTATATCTAATTTTTATATCTAATTGGATTCCAAACGTGAGATGTACTTTTTATGAGATCCAAAATAAACACATTTCATTCTGAAATTTGACATGCTTTTTTTACAAAGACGTAGAACCCATCAAATAAGAAAACACGGGTACACATATCTATTGTTTCCAGATGGTCATATATGGCTTTCATTGCAAACCTTATTATTTACATTTGTCATTTGTTAATGAGTATAACCATTATATAGCTTGCAGAATGATCATTGTTAAAGCTGACAGCTAACAAGATGCAATTTGTGACTTTCATGGCGTCCGAAAACCAAATTCCACGTGCATTGTCCATCTACTGTTCTCTATTGAAACTTCTCTAGGTTATGAACTTATGTTTTATATTCACTTTGTATATTCCACATTTTCATGTGCTTGTCCTTATAAAACATTATCTACTTTATTTTCATGTGCTTGTCCTTATAAAATATTATCTACTTTATCAACTTTTTATTTCCTACTGGATCACATAAATGGATAGAAAAGGACACCAGATCCATTGACAGGGACTCGATCACCAAGAGCGCCTACTCTAATACCATGCAACGTTTATAGCTGAAAACTTATTTTTATCAAGAGAAAAAGATCATCCTTAGGTTACTGTGGATCTAAGATAAAGTGAGAAAGCTGCCAAGAGAAAAGTTGTGAAGTTAAATATTAACATGGCTACTAAGTCCTGATGCAAAAAAGCGACTATTCTTGAGACTTTTATAAAAGAAAAAAAAGTTGTTGCCATAGTGAAAGATATTGAACAAAACGTTCCAAGAAGACACTTTTCTTTAGTCAATTACATTTCTATATTTTTAGCCAAGATTGCTCTTTATTGTAGACCAGCATAGCTTACAAAAAGGATCCCAAGCATTATAATTCAAAAGGCCAATTAATAAATACTTTACTAACTAACAAAGCATTTAATATAAGCACTAAAAAATAATACATTAACCACATTTTATTTGAAAAAATTGTAAAAACTGGACTAAACTCTGTTCATGATTGGTTTGCAGAGAGTTCTTGGTTTTTACTTTTTACCAACAGTGCCAGTCATTCAAATGCATGAGAAGTTAAGATGGTTTTAACATACCATCTCAATGTATTCTGATTCATCGCCTGTGAGTGTCTCAATATCGTAGTTCTTAGAGTTCTGCATATAAAAGTACACATCCTGGTAAGATGAATAGACATGTCACAATTCACATATGTTGAACCATGAACGAATCAAAGATTTACATACCATTGCATCTTGTTGCAACTTCTTGTTTGACTCTGCCATGACTCCTAAAAAGTCCCGCACTTTGCCCATAACTGAAGCAAGGAAAAATTCTTGAGCAAGACATCGCATAAAGACACAATATCTCTTGATTTCGTCTTATTAGTTCCTACACTTCTTAAGAGTTAAGAGACTAAAAGCAAAAAACTTTCTTTGGATACATACATCATAGATGTTCCAGATTAGGCAAAAACATTCTTAATCTATTTGTAACTCAATACCAGATTAATAATTAATTTGCATCAAAATATCAGTTATTTATCAAGTTTAAAAAATCTAATTGAACTGGCTCACTACAGTATTACACTTTTTTCCAGATAAAGATCAATATGTTCACATTTGTTTAATTTGAAAACCAGAACCAAATGCGTCAGAATATTAGTAATTCATCAAATTACAAATCCATCTCCTGAGACCTAACTAATTTAAGCAACTAAATGCGTAATTAACATGTAGAGGCAGCAAATTATTACAATTCTTAGAACAAACAATAGATATTAAAGAATTACAAACACAGAATAAAAGATTAACATGGAACCTTGGCTAGGAGGAGGAGCGGCAATTGTTGGCTTGGTATCAGGAAATGCATTCGCTTTAGTTTTTGCAGCTTCGATCTTCTTCAACAGATCATCATCACCTCTTTTGCAAACAAGGAGCGAGGATTCTACACTTAAAGCAGTAAAACAGAGCAGGTTATCAATTAACAATTTAGCAAACGAAGTGATAATTTCAGTGTTTTGGAGAAGTCGCACCTTTGGAAGAATTCTGAGGGTTGTTTTCCAGGTGAAGAAGAGCTTGACTGCTGCCGGTGGTATGCTCCATGCTCGCTAGCAACGTGTGTGCTTACTTTAGCCGAAGAGGAGGAGGTTTTAAGGAGGGTTTTGAATTTAGGGCAGTTTTTTGGTACGGAAGAATGAAATAGGTTATGCCGATTATTTAAGAGGGTTTTTTTCTTTCTTTTTTTAAGGTTGAATTTCTTATTTCTTATTAGGGTATATTTTTTTAGAGTTAATTATAAAGATAGCTTCATTTGGCATTTGCTACGGATTTTTACTTTTTATTTGTTAACTTTAAAAATAATTAAAAATGTCATTTTGTTTCACTTTTGGTTCTTTAGTCCAAGTGTTATTAACTTTCACCGTCAGTTAAATGATGTTTATGTTAATTCCTTTATTTTCCAAGCACATATCATCTGTTATCAAGGTTTATAAAACCAGACCCGTAATCAAATCGATTGCTCTACTGGTTTACTGATTCAACCGCTTGAACTAGTCGGACCATTTGCAAGAAACGGATAACGTCATAAATATTTAAAATAATACCAAAAAATTTGTATTAAAGTTTAGAAACACTTCAAACATTTAAATAACCTAAAAACAACATTTAAAACCCAAAAAAATTGTATTAAAGTTTAGAGACACTTCAAACATTTAAAATACTTAAATGAGCTATTGGGCCACGAAGACACAAAGAATAAAAAGAAAAAACGGTTTAAGACGGCTTAGTTACGGTCCGGTTCAGGGTTCAACCCCTAGGTCATACGGTTTGCAATGGTTCAATACTCGGCGGTTTGATCGTTTATTTTGAACCAGTTTCAGTGCCGGTTCCCAGTTGAACCGGCCGGTCCAGTCTAATTCTGAAAACCATGCCTTTTACAACTATCTCCAAACAACCATTTGTTTACCTTATTACCAAACACCCATTTTTCATTCCTTTTTACTTTTTATTACCTACTTTCTATCTAAAACCAGCTGTCCATGCACTTTCCGGAAATGACGGAAACCATTACTTTTCCATTTTTCACTCTTTCTCTATCTCTCTCTCACACACACACACACCATCTCTCTCTTCGGTGCTAGATCAACACCATCACCACCCCTTCACAACCTGCCACCACCAACGCACGACCGCCTCCTCGTTAAACTAACCACCATCATCTCACTACGTCTCTCTCTCTCTCTCTCTCTCTCTCTCTCTCTTTGATTTACACCGGTCACCACTACCACACGACGACCACCACCCCTTCTCTTTTTAAAAGCGCCGGCCACCACCACCGCTCTTCACCATAAATCACCATTTATGCGAGGTTTATCATGATCTTGCCAAACTTAAGTATGTACCATGTGTTTATAACAATATGGGTCATATTTTATTATGAACACATTACACCTTACTTATTCTTAACTTAACCAATCAAATTCTCGCTTCATAATTCACCACTTAGCATTTAATCACATAACTGTTACACATGCATATACAAGATATCACATAATCAAATTGCTTAAACAGATATCAATCATAAACTTCCTCCACCCATATGCTCACTAAGTTCTATTGCATCAGAGATAGCTCCACTTAATCTCAAAACTATGGCTTAACTTCAGACATCACACTCGTGTGTGCTCGAATCCCTTAAACCTCGGCTATGATACCAAGTTGTAACACCAATTCTTTATTTTTAACTTATAAACATTATTTTACTGAGTAGCACCAAAATATTATCAAAGATTACAAAATACTTGTTCTTATTTACACACATGCTAACAAGTTCGGTAAATGTGTCAGAAGTTATCTTTTCAAAACACCCGAAGCTATCCAAACCATCATGGAGCTAGGGCCTTACCCTTGTTGGAATCTAAACCATTGCACACAATAACATTAATACAACATAAGTTTCGCTTAGTGAGCATACTAGATTAACTCAAATAATCATATAATATTAGTGAAACCTCCAAGGATATCTCTCATTCAAACTGTAACACATGCATAATTGTTCATAATAACAATAGAGGATAGCTACACCACCTGCGTAGCCATACCCCCTAACACCATATTGGTATACAGCTACACCACTTGCTTAACTATATACCCTATCACTAGATTGGTACACAACTACACCACCTGCGTAGCTATGTACGATAACACTAAACATGTGTATATGCATCATAACTAAATTACATATCAAAGATATTATACAAATTTACTCCAAGAATACTTGTACACTTATCATACAATAGAAGTAGTAAACTCACCTTGTGGCTAAGTAGTGTGCTAATCAAGTAATGTGTTCTGAAAAGTATCTAGGCACTTCCTTACACCAAGGAATAAACTAAGCATTACAAACTGAGCAAACTGATATGAAAATTGGCCTACACAACGGTATACCCCCCAGACCGAATTCGGTCAACATGACCGAATTCCGGTCACCAAAACAACCAAGTTACCCAACCGAATTCAGTTGGTAATAGCTGTTACACGGGCTGTGTACCTCTACAAGGGTCGTTCTCTCTATATACTACAAGACCATGTAAACCACATGGTCTGTCACCTTCTATAAGTCAGCCGTGTACACGACCAACCTGCAACATTCTGTGAAGAACACAGTTGCTGTTCTCGACACCAAATCAATCTTTATCTGATTTTAACTATACAAAAGTGTTTTCTTACATCTCGAACACTCTAAAACATACATAAAACATCAATAACACCTATTTTACCTATGATTCACTCTTGAATCACTTTGACCCAAAAAGACATCAAAGCTAAACAACCCACTCATACCTTGAGCTTATAGGATCTGATTTGTTGATGTTTAGATGCTAAACTTTGTTGTGCTATGGTCAAATTTCGAGAAACAAATGGGCAGCTCCACTCTTGTATAACAATATGGTGAATATGTGTTCAAACTCAAGAAACACATATACATCTACAACTATCAAACAATGACATCTCAGCCCCTTTACTATATCAACTTTTATTTTGATGGTTTTAACCCCTCTAGTTTTATAAACACCTCTCATCTCATAAAAGCAACACATACTGTTCATAAAACTTGTTTATAAAAACTTTTTATCATTGGGACGTTACATTATAACAAATAGCAGGATTTGATCACTTGATTATTGAAATTATATTAGCGGTCTTTTTTAGTAAAAAAAAGGTTGATCACTTTAATCTTCTATTTAACTAACCATTTATTTGTTTAGTTAGTAACCTTGACAAACAATTCTAAATCTATGAACCAATAATATTAAGTCTAGGAATCAATGAAAACATTACTCAAGAATAAACGAACTTCACTTGTTCTCTATTATATTCTACTGGTACCACATATTTAGTAGGGCTTATCTTTCTAGTAATACTTATGATATTCATACACTCGTATATCTTTCTACTAACCTATGATTGGAAATCCAGTTAAAAACAAATCGTTTAAAACGACAGCCACGTGAACATAAATCGTTTGGAAAACCTGTGAACAAACCAACAATCGATTGTTTTGGCATCATATTATCGGGTATAGACATGTATCAGCAGATTCTTTAATCAATAAACCAAAAACCTTGAACACAAATAAAGTAAACCTAACTCACTGATTGAGGGTTTGAAATCATCAGATAATCAAGAAATCTCTTTTGTATTCTTACTTCTTTTCCTTTCCATAGTATCCTTGCTATTTTCTCTGGCATGGTTTCCTTGATAGTCTGTCCACACAGGGAGATGGAAGATGCAACCGTTAGAACTTACAAGGAAAGGCAACACATTAATGATCATATTAATAATAACAGTTTATACTTTAAATAAAAGGGAAAAACTAATTAATCTAGAAAAAAAGGGGAAAACTAATATATCTAGAAAAATATATACAAAAAACAATGTTTGAAAAGCACAAACCTTTTTGTCCTCAAGTATCCAGCTATCATAGTTTTTTGTGGAAGCCAGATAAAATGTATTGATTGGTACATTTAGGTTTTAGGTTTTCTCAAAATAATCAGCGAGCGCCTTGATCAAGCAGGCCGAGTTTTGACCCAAATGAAAGAGGAGCTCAAAAATAGTTACTGCACATGCTGACAAGTCACCGGTATCAAGACTTTTTGCTGATGTTAGGGGCAGGAATGTAATTCCCCACTCCGACAAATGCAGCACATGACCAATGAATCTGCATCAAGTAAATAAGGAAGATAGTGATGAAATGCAAAACCAACAAAACAAAAGGTGGTAATGACTCTAAATAACAACGTATTTTCACAGTTAAATAACAAAATGAAAGTATATTCCTATCATACCATGATTAGAATAAACAAATGTCTTGTTGCTACAGTAAGTACATAATATTTTTTATACTTTTCAAAGTATATTGGTAAATATGTGAAAGTGTGTTGCTATTTTAGCACTTAACTCAAATAGAAATCTAGCATGAATAATGGGTTTCTAGTTTTTATATCTAACCCGAAACCTGACCTAAAGATGTCAGTCGGTGCTATTTGAGCAATTAACCCAAATAGGTTCAGTTCAGGTCCTCGTAGGTTTTAGACCAAACTGGACCGCATTTGTACAGAAACTAAGAAGTGAAGCACATCTTGCCAGTTCCGGTCTGGTTTGTCAGACCAACACTTATGTACACCCACAAAGAGTTGGAAAAATGGGTCACTGGGTCAAAACATGTAACTTTGTATGCTCGGTTCAGCTTGCCCGGGATAATACTATCTGCAAACTTTAAAAAGAATAATAGATAAATCAGTCTGAGAAACAACTGTATAGTTACTAAAATAATCGACTTTGAGTAGAGCAACTTTGGAGGTTGAAAGCATTAAAAAAATATTTTGGATGACTTTCGATCTCTAAGGCCCATTTCCTCACCCATTTGACCCAGTAGATGTAAAACATGACCCATATTGACCAATTCATAAGTAAACGGACTAAATTTGCCACCTCTACACGTAGAGGTCTAGAGACCCTTAAATGATATAACATGCGATGACGGGTTCCATTTACAGTACATGGAAGTGGGACCCACAAACAAAGAATGAAGGGAAACAATAAAGAAAAAAAATAACCTTGTGAGCGTGTCTCCTCATCTTTTGGGCACGCTGACATGGCAACGTGATCCAGCTTGTCATCTGTAAATCTATTCAGGCCACATTCACATGATCGTTCAGTGAGAGGAACCGTACTTCCTATTTATCTTCATTCGTGTGGTTATAAGGTAGCCACTGTATATCCTATTATACAATAAGCTCCTTTAGCTAAAATAGAAAACGAAAAATAACATATTTTATATCGACTTGTCATAGTTATACACACATATTTTAAAAAAATGAACATCAAGTCTTTATAAATGCTAACTTTTATAAAATTCAGGTTATTTTAAATCAAATCAACTATCAAAAAATCTCGTACCATGTAACATAAGCTCTGTGAAAGCTGGATTGCTTCCTCCACTCTGTTGACTTTTACAAGACCTTTGACCAGGTTGACCAAGACACTCAGTTCAGGAACACCACCTTTACTTATCATATCTGCATATAACTCGAAAGCTTTCTCGACCCTTTGTGAAACTGAAAGGCTCCCAATCAATGAAAAATACAACTCTCTATCAATTGAGGAAGAAAACGAGCTAATTTCTTTAAGCAGCTCCGAAGCCACTTCCAACTTTCCCGCCTTTCTATAACTATGAAACAACAGTTTATAAACTGGAATAACTGGCACGGAATCATACTCACTTATATCATCTAAAAGACCAATATTAATCAAAAACTCCTGGTTAAACCCGTCAATAACCTTTCGATAACTCGCCATATCCTTCGGCCAATACGTTTGTTTCATCTCCTCTAAGAGCCAGTGAGCTTCATCCAAACGCCCAAAAGAACAACAATGGTCAATCAAAACCCTATATGTGATATAATTCGGAGAACAACTTTTACTACCCATTTGTCTAAAAATTTCAAGACTTTTTTCCACATTACCCATTTTTCCAAATCCATTGATCATAGCTGTATATGTTACAACATTCGGTTTGCACCCTTTTGTCTCCATCATCTCCATGAGTTGATATGCTTCATCTGTCTTCCCGACTTTACATAGCCCATCAACCATTGCCGTGTAAATTACAACATTAGGCGGGCAAGAATGTTGAAGCATATTAGATAATACCCGTGAAGAAAGATCCAAACGATTATCCTTAAACATCTTATCAATCATAGCTCCATAAGTAAAAACATTTGGATTATATCCATTTTCACACATTCTTGAATATACTTCTTCTGCTTTCTCTAACTTCCCATCCTTTAGCAACCCATCGATAAGAGCATCGTACACGATATTATTAGGTTCACAACCTTCACCAGACATCACATCCAAAAGTTTGACCGCCTGGTCAACTTTGTGTGCTTTACACAGACCGTCCACTAGAGCTCCATATGTTACAACATTTGGGTCCAACGTCTTACTTTCTAGTCCTTTAAAGTACATATTTACATCAAGAATTTCTTCACCCTTCATTCTTGTATATATTTGCAACCCCTTTTCAACTTGACCGATTTTACAGTGACCATCAATTAAAGCCGTAAGAGTGACAACATTTGGAGAGCAACCACATGATAACATCAGCTCAAACAACTCATTGGCATCAGTTATCCTCTTAGCTTTAAGATAAGCATGTATTAGTGCAGTATAAGTGACCACATTTGGTTCACAACCATTCGTAACCATTTCATCAAACCAAATACGAGCCTGTGGAATTAATCCCGCCTTACAAAAACAATCAATCAATATTGTGTAAGTGTGGACATTTGGAACAACACCGTTCTTTTTCATTTCTTTGAATAACCAAAAAGCCTTCTCAAATTTCGAAGCATCACACAAAAAGCTAATTACTTTGGAATATGTACTTCTGTCTGGTACAAAACCGTTTTTTGTCATCTCTTGAATAACATTGTAAGCTCTCTCAAATTTCCCAGCGACACAGAGACATTGAGCATAATTACTAATGTTGACTTTGTTCAACACAAACCCTCCCTTAAGCATTTGATCATAAGCCCTTTCAGCCAATTCTAGCTTATCCCGACCCGGAATCTCATTCTTCCCACAAATCCCGCCTATAAAAATGTTATAAATTACGTGACCAGGTTGGACACCATATCTTCCTGTTTCTTTAATCAACTTATAAGCATAAGTAAAATCTCCTGATTCACAGTAAGCATGAACAAGAGAATTATATATTTTAGGACTCGGGTAACACCCTTCTGCTATCATCATACTAAGAATTCTCTTACATCTACCCAGTTTTCCTTTGTTCAAACACCCACATAGCAAAGTCCTGTATGTAATAACATTAGGACAGCAAGAATCACACCTCATTCGGTTCAAAAGTTCCATAGCCTCTTCAAAAAAAGAACCCTCACACAACCCACCTATCATTCTTGTATATAACACAGTATCCGGAACAAATTTTTCCATATTAACCATATCAAGCGCCTCCTTCCATTTCCCAGTTTTACACAAAGAATACACAAAAGAACCTAATGTATGTGCATCCAATTTATACCCTACATCATCCATCTCCCCATAAAGGAGATTTGCTGTATCTAGTCTATCTGCTTCAAGAAAGACTTGAATCAAGGCAATGTAGGTCACTCGAGAAGCTTTGTATCCAAAATCTTTAAGCCTACCGAGCTCCTCGAGTGCTACATTCCATGAACCATTTCGACAGTACTTACGAATCAATACATTAAGCAGTCTTCCAAGTACTTTATCGTCATCATCTTTAATCTCTCTAAGAAAATGGTCGGGTATTTTATCGTTATTACATTTCAATATATCTAATAAAGTATCGTATACAGCTAATGAGTGGCTATACCCAATCTGTCTACCTGCCCATATGAAAAACTTTACACCTAATTCAGCATTTGGAAGTAGTTTTAACACATCAACGACCAGTTGTTCACTCAGTTTCACCCTAAACTTACTAAGTAGTTTCTGGGTTTTATTACTGAAATCCGCGTTACCATCTCTAATTGCATTACAAACAGTATACGCATCTGAACACTTACGAGATTCGAATTTTTCCACGGACAACGAACCCTGCAAAATTGCAAATTCTTCTTCCAAATTGGCCGCGAATCCAGAATCTTTTTGAGGAATCAAATTGTCTTCTGGGGCAGTAAAGTGGGGATCAATCAATCCTTCCAAATGATCAGTGGAGAAAGTGTTTATGGATTGCTCAAAGGTGATGTATAATGAAGTTTGGCGGGAAATTTTAGATGAATTAGGGTTTTTTATTGGAGAGATTGGACTGGCGAGTGAGGAAGAATGTTGTTTGGGGAGATGGAGATGAATCTTAACCAGGCTTCTTCTCATCCTTGTTAGAAATTTGAAATTTTTAAGTCTTCGTATTTCTAACTATTATATAAGAACAGGCTACTGCCTCCTTTTAGAACACGTCACCTCCTCCGTTGCCGGCCAGGCACCTGCTTTTCACCCTTCCTCGGTTGCCCTCTTCCTTATTCACTTTTCCTCCTACCAGCCTGCTACCGTGTCACGAGCCACCTCCTGCTTCATTGATTCCGCCTCCGATTTTGTCTGATGAACAGCCATGTCTTCTCTTCTCTCTTGCTTATATACTTTTTATTCATGCTTAATTCACCGTCATCATATGTTTCAAGGGCGAAAACAGGTACTCAAGGTTTTGTTTACCCTAATTCCTCATCGTATACAAACCGGTGTTGTTTACCCTAATTCCTCATCGTTAGGGTTTGTATCATTATGTGCGGCAGAGGCTGCTTCACAGCGTCAAGTGAGGCGAATGCCACCACCAGGGTTTTCAAGCAACCAAAGGGCTGTAGAGAACAATTTTTCAGAACAGAGTGTGGACAAGGGAAAGAGAAATCACAAAGAAGCTACAAATTCAGGAGAAAGATTGAATCTTGGAGAAAGAAATGTGGGTGAGAGAGGACTTATTAATCAGCTTCATGATTCGGGTTCGTCCAGCGGAAGTCAACTTCACTCGTTACCTATGAATGAAAAGATTTTGAGGGACAATGGGTTTGACACCACAGAATTGGATGATTTTCTTGCGTTAAATAAAGCTAATAGGCTTGACTTATGTTTTTATTTGTTACATAACAAGTGTTAAATAAAGTGTAAATAAAGTGCACATAAGGTGTTTGACAAAATGCTCTAATGAGTTATTGATTTTTTATAAATCTTTTAGCTGTGTTATAGGTTTAGATAAATTATGTATTTTATCTTCTGGTAGAGAAGTAGAGTTAATGCAGATAAATAGTAGGTTGTCGTAATCAAACACATACAAATCTCTATATTAGAACTTGTTCAAATTTATAAACCATTTACTTAAAATTAAACTAACTAACTACGAGTTCTAAATCTCATCACCACCGCTTTCATTTTAAATCTCAAACAAGAAAATAGAGTTGTTGTCTTCGCTTTTTCTAATTATTTACAAGTTTGGTTGTCTTGAAAGTAAAAGATTAGTTATTTAGAAATGATATGAGTAGGGGACTTTTTTTTAATTTATTCTATTTTATGAAGATGATGTAAGTTTGTGGAATCGTAGACTTCTGACACGATAGGGTTAAAGATCACATATTATTTGGTAGATATTAAAACTCTTTTCTGGAACTGAATTTTGAAGTGTTTTTTTAGATAGTGTCGGATCGAACCACTTTATTAACACCGATGAATTAATACACTTTTTTTTTGTTAAAGTCACTGAAACCAAACATGTTTTTCCTAATGTTCCGATATGGCACATTAACTTTTTTTTTACACATCTGGTCATTTAACTTACAAAAACCGTCTCGATATACCCATTTCGCGACCTGCAACCTGCAACCTGCCAAGTCGGTTTCAGCCCTTTTTGCGATTTTTTGGTCGATTTTTGATCGTTTTGCGTGATTTTTTTTGTAGAAACTTGTAAATTATCATTATACCTTTCAAATAACACCAAAATCATAAATTTCCGTCAAGTATAGAGGGAGAATTTCGAGCTCAAAGTCTCGACTTTTTTGGGTTTTTTGTTCGAAAACAGGGTAGAAAAAAGAGTCATTTTTTGCTCGATTCTTGATCATTTTATATCATTATTTTTATAGATTGTCGTAGATAATATTTTTACCTTTCAATGGACACCAAATTCATGAAAAACCATCAAGTGTAGGCCAAGTTATTGCTAATTAAAGTCGTTAATGACCCTATTCGACACCCTTACGGTATTTCAAAAAATTGACACATTTTAAACTCGTTTTTGTTCGTTTTTTTGTATTACTTGATAGACAACTCAATTACCTTTCCATAGAGTCAAGAATCATTGATTTTCGTTATGTGTATATGGAGAATTTTGGCTCCAAAGTTTGTTTTCGAAATGAAAGAAATTGGGGAAGAAGATGACCTGCTATTGCAGGTCAAAATCACGAACATGGGGGAAAGCATTTTGTCTTTAGTGACTTTAACCCCTTTATTTTTTTGCCAAAAAACAATGTCTACAAGATGTTTGATGAATGCTTCAATGAGTTATGACGCTTCAAAATTGACGTACGTATGTGAGGTCAATTTGCTTACCCCATTTTAGTTAATATTGGTGAGAAGCGATGTAATTATGGACCAACATTTAGATGGATAACGTCTTACTGGTATGTTATATAAAAATGAATGTCTTTTGTTGAGTTTATAATTTAGGGTTTAGGGTTTAGGGTTTAGAATTTTGCATAGTAGTTACTTGTTGCTTATTAACTTATTTGCAATTGTACCATAAAATCAGAGATTGTTTCGTAGTCAACTCACAACATTAGCAACAGGTATGTTAAAACTCGTGCACATTTGTGCATATTAGTTTATGGTGGCTATTAATCAAACCTGTTATATCTCCATCCTTTTAGTCCCTATTTGATGGGAAAATGTCGACAAAATCTAAATAGCAAAGTTTTAACGGTTGTTATGCAACAAACAAAAACTTAAGTGAGGCTTCATATCTTATTAACGCACGAAAACCATTAAATTTCCACTAGAATTGAGATCTAAATTGTCCACTTTCTTCAAATTGATGCAACATATAATCACTGGGCAATTTGGTAATGATGCGCCCATACGAGGTATTTCACTTGAAAAATAGTATGTTTATATAAGTTAACACTTCTTATACCTAATTCCGGTTTCTAGACTCTATTCATATCAAGTTGTTATTCTTGTATAGTTGTACTTGTTCTTCAAAGATTATCATAATGATTAGAATTGTTTGAACCTTGTCAGGGTGACTTTTTGAGTGATATATATTGCAAAAACATTAATTTTAACATTCTTTTAAAGCAAGTTTGTGGGAATTATAAATGTGTAATGAAACATTTATTTCCTTTTTTTACTATCAAATGTAGATAATATTAAAAATACATACTACTCTTAGAGGTATATCTAATTATTCAGTACTTATATAAATAATTTAAGGAATACTACTTATAGAGGTATATCTAATTATTCTGTAGTTTTATATAACTCTGTGTATGTGTGTGTAGGAGAGGGTTCAAACGAAAATGATATAATGTGGGATTATATTTTGTAACAATTCGGTATGTTTTGTTACAACATTAGTATAATGTTGTTTCTTTCTTCCTTTTGTTACCCTTGAGGTTTTGGAAGAGGATGATATGTGTTTTAGAAATAATATTAAGAGGTTGGTTTTCTACTCTTTTTGGGTAGGTTTAGAGCTGAAAAATCCTTATATAATTGCATTTAGAGTTTCTTTTTACCCTTTAACAAAGTAGCTATTTCAAAGATGGAATGACAGAATCTGCATAAAAGTATCAACATTCAAGCACAGCAAAAAACGTACCTAGTTAGGGTTATAAACGACGGCTTCCTTTGCTTTCCCCGATTTCTAACCAGTTATTTAATATATTTAATGTTAAAACAAGTCCCAAATAATTGTTTATGTTTTTCTTCAATAAGAAATCTCGCATGTGTCAATTATTAACCCAACACGAAATACAATATAAATCAGACATGTAAATGAATGAGTTTGAGTTGAGCAAATGCTTAGGACTAGAAAGAAAGATATCCTATTTACAGGAACTATTCGTCATACATCGGAGAGTTTGAGTCGTTTTTTAGTTAACCCGTCAACCCGTATAAATAAACGGGGTCATGTTTGGGTTGGCTTGCAGATTCTCGGGTGGACATGTCAAGCGCGTATATATTTTTGATATAATTTTTATTATCTTATTTACCCATATATTTTTTATGTTTCCTATTTGACCGTTAGTTTTTATCTTATTTATTAGTTATCGTAAACCTAATAAAAAAACCAATTAATTGCTTTCCTTTTCTTCCTTCGCCGTTTTAAAACTACTAAAAGTATAAATTATCACTTGTAGCATGATTTGTTATTAAAATCATTAAGTTTTTGTATTTAGATTAAACTATTTAGATATAGTTGACTTTACTTAGTATTTTACGTTTGAATTATGTATTTTGACAAACAAGTGACAAAATTGGTTAAATTGAACCCACTTACTCGCCAATCCAACCCGTATTTATAAACGAGTTAAATGGTTTTGCGTCGTGTTTCAAATTATATAGGTTTGTATGATACACATTGACACAAATAATTATACGGGTCGTGTTTATGTTACAGACTGTTAACCCGAAAACAAACCAACTCACCACCTACCAACCCAAATACGATACGACTGAAAATCCTCTGAGTACATCTTAATAAGATTCCTTGAGATGTTTTACATAAAAAAAATACTAAGGTCCAGTTTGTTTCACCGTAATATAAAGGAATGTAATGGAATTGAAATCAAATTCCTTTGTATATTGCGTTTGGTAACATTATTTTGAAAGGAATTAAGTTATTCGAAGTGTTAATATTACTTTAAGTAGAGGAATGTCATTACGTAACTAACATGGATGGAATTAAAAGCATTTTCATTCCTTTGCATTACGGTGAAATAAACGGGGCCTAAGAGAGTTAGGGTCATAAGATGTGTTTGGTAGGGAATTAAGGGTAGGAAAATGGAAATAAAAATAAAATATTGTCTTATTAGTTATTACATCTGATAATTAGGGAAGGAGTGAATAAAAAAAATTACCTCGCCTCCAGCCGGCCCATCGCTGCTTCACGCCGGCGACCACTCGCCTCGCTTCCGGCAGCGGCGTCTCCAGGGCGGCGCTCCTCCCCAGCCTCGCATCCTTCCGCGTGAACCAGCGGAGGTGACCTCCGGCGACTCCAGCGGCGGCGACCTTCGGCGTGAACCAGCGTCATTCTTGAATCGAGGTCTGTATTTATTTTCATGTTTCTGCTTCTGCTCTTGATAGAGGTCTGCAAATTCTTGAATTTCATGTCTCTTCTTATTCATGTGTTCAAGGTCTGCATTTATTTTAGAATCACATGTCATCTGTTTCTGCTTATTCATGACTTCATGTCTTCTTTTTTGTTACACAGAAATCTTCTCATTTTTTTCTATCTTTCCTTTTTTTAGAAGATTGTTCTTGATTTTGTTAGCATGATTGATTACTGTTTACACTTTACTCATTGTGATTAAGAGTTTCTGTTTCGACTTAGTTTAACACATAGACATAGGCTGAGGAGATATGGTTGAATGAAGTGTATTGTTACTTATAAATCTTGTTATAAGTATGCTTACTAGTGTGACACCATGTACTTATCTCAACTTAGGATGAATAGGAAAAAGTTTTACAAATTTGTTTGACATGCTTGAAAGTTAAAATGTTAGGCTGGTTAAAAGCAAGTAGATATGCTTGAATAAAGTTTATTGTTTTTTATGAATCTTGTTGCTATGAAACACAAAAAATAAAAGTTTAATATCTTTTTATTTTCTTCTGAATTTTTTCGCCGAAAGCTGTTAGTCGACGCCACTACTTTGAATACAGCAGTATGTGACAGGGCACATCAGCGATGATCGTAGAGGTGGTACCCGAATGAACATGATGAGCAGAAACAGCAACAACAGCAGCAAATTGAACTCCGTTTTCTACGCACAAACCTACCATCCAATCCAAGCCGGCAGCATTGACGGCACCGACATTCTTCCTCATGATAACGCCGTTTACAGAGCTCTCTTATGTTCTTCCGCAGGCCTTTGTATGTTTTTTCTTGTTTTAATTCAAAACTAACATTTAATTTCTTGTTCTTCATTCAACTTCTTACTTTTCTGCAGATGATCCGTTGGGTGATCCAAATGTTATCGGGGAGGATCCTTATTGCACTCTGTTCGTCGGCCATCTCTCTCAGTTAACTACTGAACATACTCTTCGCAAGGTCTGATTGATTTTTTGCCCTAACTATCAATTGATTGCATCCTAAAATTTATGGCTTGGGTTATCCAATTGCAAAACCTAATTATAAAATGGGCTTGTTAAGTATATTGTTACTGTCCATATCAGAATTATATCCAGTGGGTTACTTTGTCAATCTAAGTTACTCAACAACTTCATCTACATGCTTCAATGGTGTGTCCCATTTTTGTTATTTGTATGGAGTTTATGTTGCGTCTACAGGACATCGAATATTTACTGTTCTCTGTTTTATAGGCTATGAGCAAATATGGAACAGTGAAGAACTTGCGATTGGTCCGGCATATTGGTAATGCGTATTTGCTATGGTGTTTAGGGAGTGCTGACTTTGTAGTCTGTTCTCATAATTGACTAAAATTTAGAACTTGTTTCAAAAACTTTTATTTATAATCGCAAAGATTGTGTCTTTAAAGGTCAAATGCTCCAAAATATCAAGTTTATAACAATTAGTGGCATTATTAACTTGAGTGGTATCTCTGATTCTAATGGTTGGTTGCTTACAGTAACCGGTGCCTCTCGAGGTTATGCTTTTGTTGAATATGGAAGTGAAAGAGAGATGCAACGAGCATATGAGGTAATGAGTTCGCTTTTTTTTTTCTTCCTTTTATTGTTGCTTTTGACTATGCATGTTGATGCCAAGCTTTGTGTTCTGTTTTCTCATTGTAGAAGGCGCACCATTCAGTTATTGATGATTCTGAGATTATAGTTGATTACAACCGGCAGCAACTGATGCCAGGGTGGATTCCAAGAAGATTAGGTCAGTTACTTCACTCATTGAACCATTGAACGTTGTTTTGCTACAGTTAGTTGTTGACTGTTGACATTCTCTTATCTTTACAGGAGGGGGTCTAGGTGGTAAAAAAGAATCAGGTCAGCTTCGTTTTGGAGGACGAGAAAGACCTTTCCGTGCACCATTGTATGAATTCTACTGTGCCTAGTTGGTCAGCAGCTGTTGCAACATCTGGAGACAAATCTAACTTGTCTTTCTTTTTTTGTTTATTTTTATGAAAAAGGCGTCCGATTCCAATGGATGATTTGAAACGGCTTGGAATCCCACCTCCTCCCGAAGGAAATTACATGTCACGCTTTGAGGTAAGTATTTCCCATTATTGATTTATTGCAGCCATAAGAAGCCAAGACAAAATGTTAGTGTGTAAATGATGATGTTATCTGCATCATCAATGTAGTACTTTTGGCTCACAATATGGGCAAAGATAATTACAACATTCTTCTCTTTTGCAAAGTTTAGATTACCACTTTGCCTGTTGGTGGCAAGTATTTGGATATTCGGAAATGTAATTTTCTAATTATTATCTACATTAACTTGGATAATGGCTGTAGATTCCATCACCACCCCGAAGGACAACACGTTATGCAGACAGGGAAGATAGAAAACTAGAGAGAAGATCCATCAGCCGGGAAAGGGGATCTGAAGATAGGCCCAGGAAGACCCACAGATCCAGTAGAGATTATTATTACGATGAACGTGAAAGAAGGTCCAGTAGCCGTGACCATCGATACGATGAAAGGGAAGAAAAGTCCAGGAAGAGTAAAGATTCCCGTAGACATGAGAGAACATCTAGTAGTCGACTTAATCAATCTGATACAACTCGTTCTAGCGATAGGGAAGAACGATCTCACAAGCACCGCGAACATGAGTAAGCTTTCTTTCAAATCAAACTTTATGGTAATGTGTAATCTTCAAGTTTAATGTAATGTTCAAGTTTGAACTTTGAGCCATTATCTCTAGACACAAAGATGAGAAAAAGACAAACAACAAGTATGAATCAAAAATGAAATTTATATAGTATGAATCATCGACGTAATTTTTTATTTTAAAGTATAAAACCAGTTACCATCATCACATCAGTATAATTTACTTAAATTTTTATAAACATAAAGATTAATTTATATAAAATATAAATAAAATCAACCCCCACTTTTTTTTCCATCTTAATCTCTCAAACTCTCACTCTCTTTCAGCAACACACCATCCAATCACCGTCCCAAACAAACAAACCACCACATGATTGTCTCTTGCTGTGTGTATGTTCATGGACTCCTATATTTCGATATGCTCTTGGACTATATGTTTAAGTGTGTAGTTTTCGGATGCGTGTGATTGTGTGTATTGTTGGTGTATGTTTATGTTTGTGTTCTTGGTGTTTTTTTGTTAGATTTTTATTTACTATATATGTTTATTTTATTTTAGTAAGGTTTGTTTAATAGTTAAGTGTTATTACATATATCGTAACACATAGTTTAGATTAAAAACTGAAAATAATTACAAGGTATACATAAGAGTTCGTTAGTAATCGTAATCTTTTTAAGCTTCATTCATACATTTACCAGGGCAACTCTCGGCTCTCTCTCTCTCTCTTACAATTCATACATCCGAGTTTATATCATTGTGTTGATTAGTTCTATTGATTGAATACAAGATCCAGTTAGACCTACAAGTGGTATCAAGTCAAAGATTGATTAGAGTAGTTTGTTTTTTTTTCCATTAAATGATCAAGTGTTTCATATTGAATTGCATTGGTAGCCATTTGATTTATTCACGTGCTTGCTTTGCTTGCTTAAATTTATTATATTCTTTGTGCATGATGAAAGATAAAAACTTTAGAGCAAAAGGTAGAGTTTTAAAACGAAATTAAATCTGAAGTTAATGCCAAATTAAGATAAACATATGTACAGTGCCAAATTAAGGTAAACATATGCACAATGTAAATATTATGTTGTTGAGATTAATATTATTGTTAAAGAACAAACTTAATTGGTTAATTGTACCCCAAAATTAAAGAATTGCTATGAAAACTTGGTCAAACAAGTTTTCTCGATAAATCCAAAGTTATTACAACCAAGTATACAATTTATCATCATTTTCTTTACTTATAAAATTAGACATTACCTTTATTAATAATATTAGACACTCTTAACTTACTAATTAATATTAGACACTCTTAACTTACTAAGTGTTCAGCAAGCCATTCAGGTCACCATACCTCTTTTCAATTTTTATAAAAAGTTAAAATTTAGAATTTTTTCATAACTAAAAAAAATTGAGTATTCTCTTTATTAACAAATTTCATATGTTACCCTTTTCAAAAATTTGCCCTAAAAGAAATTAAAATTAGAAAATAGATACTTTAAAAAAGAAGTCCAGAAAGGCAACATTAAGTCAATGCATTATTTAGTTAGCTAACTGGATGTCTACTCAACTACTATAGTACATTAGTGCCCCTTTAATAACCATACATGTCAACAATCACTTACTCGTAAAATTTTATAAACAAGACTTAATAGACTTAAAATAAGATAGTTACTCTATATATATACTGGAAAATAATAGATCATGTTTAACCACAACATAAGTTAATCTTAACATATGTTATTATTGGCAGAAAAATTCTCAAATATTGATCCATTTTTTTATTTCAAAGTTCTTTAGCCACGATTATAGTATAGCGGATGGAGACATAATACTCTATAGTGAAGGTCTAGATATCGCCCAAAGCCTACTATAAATATATTTACAATATATATATATATATACACATTAAATTTACAGGATAAAGTAGTTATCTATATACACCATCCATCCCATCGCACTAGCCTCTGTTTTCTTGCTTTGATTACAATTCTACAACCCCTCAACGCAATTTTACCAAAACTCCATGTCCAGATCAGACTTATCCACACTATATATTCACTTGCATTATCTCATTCAAAGTCATCATACATACATACATACATGTATGTATGTATTGTAGTTACTATATATTCAGTTGCATAATTTGACTGTGGTAGCAACTGCTTGTGCCCAAAATTTCAATCTGGCTTTCACTTCTTCTGGATCATCACCTGCATGTGTACATACATATCAACTTCAAATTTAGACTACTCTTTCTCATTAATACCAATAATACACCTATATATGCTCTGTTCTCTACCCTAACAATGAACAGTCTTCTCTACTCTAATAACAAAGATCAATCAATTTGAAGAATTTTCTTCAAAAAATTATAATTACTAACCAGGACTAGAAATCTTCCAATTAGCTTTTCCACCGGAAGACGGCGACGATGAACCGGACGACGGAGACTCCGGCGGCTTCTGATGTTCGTCGATAAACTTCTGGCTCATCGAATAACACAATTCCAACGCAGGCAGCGTGTTACAGAGCTCCGGAATTTCGTCGTAACTGAACCCAAACCCTAAATCCAAACACCCCTTAAGTTCTTCCAGATCTTCATCGGTTAAACTCTTGCCTCTCACGAGCTCCTCTTCATCAGATGTCTCGATATACCCTTCAAGAAATACTTGATTCTTCTTTCTCTGGATTTGGGGTTTCGACCACGAATCCTCCTCCTCGTTCTTCAATAACCCCGGTCCGGTTTCCTGGTCGAACGATTCGTTTGATGATTGAGATTCTTGAAATTGGATTTTGGAATTTGTTGAATTTGAAGCGTAATTAGAGGTTTTCATTTTTCTGAAAATTGTTTGTGTAGAAGTAGTTGCTTGGAAGCGCGCGCCTTTTAAAGATGAAGATGTCGGTATGATGTGTAAGCATCTTTGTTGTGCTAGAAATTACAAAACTACCCGTCTTTGCTGTTTAGATTCTTCTAGATAACTTTGAAATTTTGGTGTACCGGGCATTTGATCAACCCATGGGTTCGAATCATAACATACACTAAAACATGTAAATTTAGGAATGGTGTAAAATTTAAGAATGGATTATAATGTTGTTAAAATTTTTTTTAAATTTTTAGTGTTTATATCGTAGAATAAACCGTCAAAAAAATAATATAAATATCAAAATTTGTAAACAAATATATTATTTTTTGTAGAGAAAAGACAATAAATTTTAATTTATAATAAAAAAAGATGTGGTGATCTTCAATTGTCTAGTTAGCAAGTTACCTCTATGTGACAATCCATGTAGCACCGCATCTAAGGCCATCCGTATGGCATTCGGGAGGGGCTTTGGGTTGGGGGGAACATCTATACTAGTGTTTTTTATTCAAACCCATCTGGGTTTACCAAACCGAGAAGGAGGGAGAGAGAGAAGTCTGTCAAAGTGTCAGTTTTCTTTTTTTCTTTTTTTGGTTTGTTTTGTGAGTTGGTAAGGAGTGAGAAAATATTTTGGGTTGATTTGGTATGAATGTTGGTGCTACTAGTGTTTTGAGTTGAGTTTCGGTTGGAAACGAAAAAGTAAATAAAATGATGTGACAGCTTAGGTGGCATTTAGGTTCGTTTGGGTTGAGTGTGACTATACTCATGGCCTAAGTGTATTTGTAGTCATGACTCATGAACACATTTTCAGTGGGGATGGTAGAGATACCTAAACCCGAAACGGTGAACCCGAAACCTTTAAGACAGGTAAATAGTAATGAGACCGGGTATGAAATTTTATTAAAATTTTCATGGGTTTGGGACGGCTATGGTTGTGACATGTCCATTTACGCGACCACAAACCATTTATATTTAAACAACTTATAGTTTATTGTTAATATGTATTATATACATTACAGTTTTATTGTATATAAAACAATAGAAATGACGAGTTTTTTTATGAGTACTATGTATACATACATATATATATATATATGGGGTTCATTTGAGAACTATTCTTATGCTATTATCGCGAGAACCAATCTTGACTCTTGATTAAAATAAATCAATAGTCAATAAATGTGACAGTTTATTAATGATGCATTAATTGCTCATAAATGACTCATTAATGATTCATTTAAGAGGGGTATTTTGGAAAAACCAAGACTCACTTCTTAATGACGGCTCACCTGGATGCAATGAAGACATGTAGGGAGATTTGAGGTTGGGTTTTTGTGTTCTTTAAGATTTGGTTGAAGAAAAATGGGTTTAATTCGAGATTTCAGATTTAGGGTTTGGAAAATTGAAGCCCAGTTGTCTTTTTTGTAAACAATTCGATAAGATTTGAATGATTTAATGGGTGTGTTCGATTTGCCTTTTCCAATTTTACATCATCCTAGGTAGTGTTGTTAGGATTCTTTGATGATAAATTATTAAAGCAATATAATTTATCGCCATCTAATAATTAAAAAAACTTACAAAATTAATGTTGCACCCATGCTTTTTTCAACTGTAAAAAACTTATAGTTTAGAAATCAAGAGATGGGCGGAGGAAGGTGTACAAGTCCTACTCCTTAAGGTAACAAGGTGCAACGTATGGTAGGAAGAGATTTTGAATTTCTTATATTGGAAAAAATGTTTCTTTCTATTGTAAAGATTAGTTTAGAAATTATATTTTATAAAAAGCTATGGCATGTATGTGTGTGAATGTCTATTAAGCTTATATGGAAATGATAAATTTGCTCACATGAGGATTTTCCTCATGCAAGAACTTGACTTTATCTGATAATAATCCGGCTTAACATATATTCATTATATAATAAGATATTGGATGGATTGTAGTTGTTTCTATTTTTATGATAAAGTAAGACCAACCCACGTTATTACTGAAATCCTAGCTCCGTGCATTAGTTTACCAGTTGCTAAAAATATTTACATAAAAATTTTGTCTATTTTAAGAGTTTTACCTTTGGTCATTTAAGTTCGCTACTAATTTCTATTTATATTTCTTCATCAAATGTTATTCTTTTTAATCATGTTTAATAACTCATTTCTTACTAATTGTATTATGTTAACCACCTATTAATCTTATTACAACTAAGTTAACCACAAGTAAAAAAAAGTCTTATACTAAAAGTTTTATACAACTAAACACACAAATATATAGGGTATGTTTGGCGTAAGTAGCTGGAAGCTGTTAGCTGATAGCTGAAGCTGGAAGCTGTTTAAGTTATTTATATATGTGTTCGCCAAATTAGCTGGTAGCTGGAGCTTAATAGTGTAAAATGACAAAAAGGACAATTTATAAAAATAGGATGAATTATAAAATAATTAAAGAGGGTATTCAAGTAATTTGGTATATAAAAAGATTCCAGCTAGTTTTAAAAAGCTACATCAAGAAGCTTTTTGTTTTAGAGTTTTTTTGTGTAAGAAAAAAACTTTCAACTTTTCCATCCGAACATGACTTATAGTTTTTTCTCTCAAAACAAAAATTAACATATTGCACATATATTTAACACACTTATCCAAATTGATCCATCAAAATATACCTAAAAACCTTAGATCTAAAAAAATGAACAAGACAAAAAAATATTACGACAAAATAGAATGTGTGTTGAGTTGTAAATATTAGAACTTTCATCAAGGACCAAAATGAAAAATATATAAATAACAAACTTAGGACTAAAAGTTAAACCTTTGATAGGATGAAATTATATTTAAATAAGGGACCAATAGTATAAGACCATCCGCATCGGTGGGTGAAGCCGATGAGGTTGGAGCCCTTGATGCCTAGCACACCATCGCCCCTCAAGGGGTTCTAGCGGGTTTCCTAGCTGGCGGGTTCCCCCACCCTCCGGCTTTTCCCCATTTTTTTTCTTTTTTTCCCTCTCTCTTCTCTCTCTTACTAATATACGTTTTTTATATATATTTTTTTAATATTTGATATATGGTTGAATAAGGCTGGATGTGGGGGTTGGAGGGTTAGAGATGGTTAGAGGTGTGGGATGATGTTGATGATGATGTGGCAGTGAATTTGATAAGGTACAAGGGGTTAAATGCTAATGGTCTAAGAGTTTCAGGAGAGATTAAACTTTTAAAAAATAAAACATATTGACCAAATTCAATAATTTAACCAACGCAATAGGAACCAAACTTGAAAGGCAACTTAGGGGTTGTTTGATTGCAATTATATGTTGAATCATTCAATATTCATCACGTTTGATTCTTGTTTCGAAATGAAAATTGTGTATTTCTCCTGAATCACTAAGGGGGCAATTTTTGACATACCATGAACCCGACCCGAAGAGGTGACATGGACCTGAAAAATAAAAATAAATGGGTTGAACGAACCCGACACAATGAAAAGTGACACAAACAGGAAACCCGATAATTACCCGAATGACAGGATAAAAGTAAAATCGTAAAAGTTTTTGAAATGAAATTGGGGTGACATCTAAATTGACACTTAAAACCTTACTAGTTTTTCCCTCTCATTCTCATTTCTCAAAGTGAATAATGTTGTCGTTGCTAGTTGTAACACTATACTTTTTAATTAACATAATAATGCGTGCGGAAACTAATTACATATAATTACAATAATTATAAAGATATTTACAACACCTGTCATGTTTTAAGTTTACAAAATACCACTACAGTGTTAATTACAAAAGCAGGCTCTTTACAAAATATAGACATCAGAGTATCGGTCTGTCCATAATCCCAGACATCATCTTTTAGAAACTCATCACAGAGAATCTGCAAAACAAACTAGTGGGGAATCAGCACAAAGCTAAGTGAGGGAACAAATATCTAAACATATACAAGGCAAACATGCCCAAACACAAAGCTCATAATCCCTGGAGAACCAGCGGTGTTGCAACCACCTACAAACAAGGTCGGCCAAAACCAAGGTTTACCGATAGCCCTGCTAACATGGACAACAGTACTAGCTCCCTTGAATACAACAAATGCATGTCAAGATCTAATACTGTAAATCCCCAAGCAACAAGCCCAGCCGAAATCCCACGACGCTGATCTCCAAAACAACATGTATACATATTAAACAAGACAAAATAGTCCAATGAGCAAGTTACAATCAGGATATCATATCTTGTATATCCGAAGATATAAATCCACTCACCACAGTCTGCACAGCTGCAACACACTTAGTTGACTAACTCACTGAGACTTCTCAGTTCCTGAGAAGATGTAAACACAAGTCAGTATATGTAACACCTCGATTCTCGTAAAACAAATTTTTCTTTTTAAATTAGTAAATTCAAAAATCCAAACTGCGTGGATCCATTTGTAAACTTAACTGAAACCAAACCTGTTTTTTTTTTCGAAAGTTACATAAGCAGCGGAATATTTAAAAGTGGCTATTAATTACAATCAAAAATCAGTCACGGTATACAAAAGATCAGTTGGTGTTATTGAAATTGTCCACCGACCACATAAACAAATACATACAGACATAAGTATAAAGATAAGTAGCAAAGACAAGTGTTCCTTCAAAAGCACAAGTAAAACCAGCAAATACCCAAGCTCACGCGTCTAAGTACCACCTGCAGTCATGGGGAGAGTATCTATTAGCTATTTAAAGCTAGTGAGCATAAGATAGCATAATCAGTAATATAAGCATATCACATATCACATATTACATATCAATTATCAGATAGTGCTATCCTAGCATCTCGCGATGAGCTGGCACAACCAGAAGGAAGCATAATCTTGCAGGGTAGCTAGCCCGGCTCAACACTCCTAACTGGGGAAACCAGACACATCAACCGCGCGGGTGGGTGAGCGGGTAGCGGTCCACCATTGAGTTTCAGGCCAATGCCTTCATGGGGTACAACAATAAGTCGATCCCCATCCTGCTCGAGGAACGCTGGGTTTGCAACCCCAGGTAGTTGACGGTTATCATCGACCCGTAGGTCTCAAAGCGCTCCAGCCCAAATGCTGGCCCCGTTCAAGGACTATAACCAGCCCCCTATCTCGGATCCGTTCACAAACACAAATCTGACCCATACGGGCCTCATAGCGCGCATATCATAACCATATAATATCCATGGTTTAATTCATACATGCTTCTTGCAGATTCATAATCTTATCATAATCATGATTCAATTGTTATGTGTGTCATGCATAAACATAGTGTTAGAACCTAGAGGGGGGGGGGTGAATAGATTATTTTACTTAGTTTACCAATTTTTCACAAATAAAAATTTGTAAGTTGTGTTAAAAATATTTTTCTTGAAGTTTATAACACAACAAATATATATACTTGAAATAAAGAGAGTAAGGGTAGAGAGATATCACCAAGAGTAGACAAGAGATTTATAGTGGTTCATGCAAGTGTTAACAAACTTGCACTACATCCACTCCTTGGCCTCACCCACCAAGAGTTTGCTCCACTAGCTTCTCTCTTTGAAGGTAGAGATAAACCTTTTACACTTCTCTTTTTCACTTGCAAGAATTAACACTTCAAACTTGCAAGTAAAGTAAAGATAACCTTGCTTCACTCTAATTCTATAGGCTAGAGTTGATCCTTACTTCTCTCTAATTCTAAAGGCTAGAGATGATCCTTACTTCACTCTAATTTGAAAGGCTAGAGTTGATCCTTACACTATTACAAAATATATAGAAAGATGATGTAGTGTTTAAGCTTTGAAAGCTTTGCTCTTGCTTGATTCTTGATCTTGAATGATAGATGAATTATCAAAGAATATGAGCTCACAAGATAAGAATATATGTTATGTGTTTTTGCTTGTGCAAGAGATACTAAAAAATGAGGTTTGAGTTGGTTTAAATAAGGAAAAAGGTAAAAGTCCAAAAGCTGTCCAGTACCCTCACGGTCGATCCAAGGTCGACCGTGGCTAAAACCGTGAGGTACCTGAACTTTCTTGTTCTTTGCAATATAGACGTTGGACTTTATTTAAAACCACACTCAACTCATTTTTACCATAAAAATCAACTGAAAAGTATATGTTCAAAAGGTTGGTTGATCCCATACTCTTAAAGTTTGAATTTAAACACATATATGGAAGTTTGGAAACCAATACACAAGGCATGTTGGAATTTTACCCCTTTGGGAGATTCCTTTGCTAATTATGGTGGTATTGTTTCAAAGTAGGATTGTGTTTGTTATTTGCTTAAAATAGGAAGTCTTAGATTTAATCAACCAACACAATTGAGTTTTATAAAATCTTTGTCATTTTTATAAAGTTTTTATAAAAATAATTTTATAAAAACATAAACTAATTTAATTATTTTATTTGTAAGCTCATATAATTCGAACTCTTGTTTGTAGATATCTTTTTCATTGGCTTTGAAGATGTCATCTTCACTTGTTGAGTACGAGTTCGGTTGACTTGAAGAAGAACAACATTTAAGAGTTGTGAGCTGAGCAGCGACGGTTGATTCACGGTCGACCGTGGTATCGACCGTGAATGTTGATTTATCTTGATTTCTTCTTTTCTTGTTGAATTGAAGTCTTCAATTATTTGTTCTTCACTTGATCATTAATTTTAGGTTTGTTGATCTTTAAAGAAATGTATCATATGAACATATGAATAAATTTGATAAGCAATAATATTACTTGTTCATATTTTTATCATCATCAAAATAAGGAGTGCATTTCTTAATGTGTGACCATATATGCACTAACACATAGCATACATCAAGATTAATTACATTTCATGGAATTATTAACACATATTGATAACATGTAATATGGTTATATTAATTTTTATGTTATCCTATACTCACCTGAGAGGCTAGAGGCTACAGTAAACAAATATCGTGATAGTCTCGTTCTTCGGAGTCGTGCGGTTCACCTATAAGATAATACTCATGTTTAGTCTCTTCACACAAGTACATAACTAATATAACTAATATGAATCCCCTAATGACGCCATCAGACTATTTAGAATCCTAAACGAGCATCCCGTACGATAAAACGTCGAAAAACATCAAACAAACCGCGCACTGTGGCTGGTGGGGCCCCATGTGATCTGGTTAGGCCCCATGCGATCGCAAGGCACCCTATGCGATCGCAAGGGAAGTCCATGCGATCGCAAAGCACCCCAGATCAGTGCAGTTACGAATTCCAGCCCCTGTTTTGGCCATTTTGTCATCCAAACTCATTTCCAGCATTTCCAATTCTATTTCCAGTGATTCCATATCATACTAGGCATCATAATGAATCCAAAAACATACACATAACAATCTCTAATCAAGAATTGAAGATTTGGGATCAAAATCTCCATTTTTGACCCATTTGGTGATTATTATGAAACATGATCCAATCCATCATCTTAATTCATGAAACTGATTCCTAAACACTTATAAATCATGTAAGAACATATTGGAGCACTTGAACTTAATTATTAATGGCTAATTAGGATTTAGCCATTTTTGACCTAAAGCTTAAAACTCAAGAACATGAAGGAGATAGACTTACAAAGGGGAAGAAGATGATTGAATTGAGATAACAACCAAATTTAGAACTTGAATTTGTGGCTGGACAGAAGCTTGATGATTCTCTTCTTTGATTTCCTCCCTCACAAGCTCAAGAACAAAAGCATAAGTGTGTGTGTAGTGTATGTGTCGTATCTGTGTTCAAGGAAAGAGGGGAGACCGACTTTGGTCTCCAATTTTATCCACAGGGGGTATTTTGTTCCCCTTTTCAACTTACAAGTTAATACCCGTTTACCCGTTTCAACTAACGGGGATGTTTCCGGAACCCTTATTTAAAACCGTTTAATATTATATTAAACTTATCTATTTTGGTTATAATTTTGACATCATGATTTCTAAATTATTTTAGTATTAACTTGATAAAATAATTTTATCTTAACATACTAAAATATTTCTACTATTCATTATTAAATTCGAGACTCAAACGTATCGAAATTATATACGACTAGGCGCTTTTTGAGGATGTTACAGTATATAATCTATTATACTGATTCACAATAAATAATAAACTCATTCATACAACACATGTGTACATATATATATATATATATATATATATATATATATATATATATATATATATATATATATATATATATATATATATATATATATATATATATATATATATATATATATATATATATATATATATATATATTACATAAAACCGGATACAACTCACAATTCCGTATGTCAAGGTAATTCCGTATGGTTTTATACAAATCCCGGACGAGTCATGCGGAATTATCATAATTCCGGATAAATTTCCCAATTCCGAATAAGCAAGGGCAATCCATGCGGTTTTATATCAATTCCGGGTGGCATTCGGATTTCTTCTTAAATTCCGGATAAGTCATAATTCCGTATAAGTCCAAATCCGATTAATTCAAATCCGATTGATACTTAGTTCAATTCCAAGCAAAGGTCAATTCCGAGCAAAAGGTCCAATTCCGAATATAAGTCAAATCCGATCAATGTAATTCCGAGTAAAGGCAGTTATTCAATTCCGAATGATCATCAATTCCGATTAAAGTGTTAGAAAATATCAAGGTCTTGATTTAATTCTTCAAATCCGATCGTTTCATGCGGAATTTATCTCAATTCCGAATAGGCCATTCGGTTTTATCAAAATCCGTATAGTTCATGCGGAATTCTCAAAATCCGCATGATTCAAAGGTATAAATTCCGATTGATTCAAGTTTATAAACAATTTGATTCTATCTTCTATTCTAAGTTGTTTATATGCATGCATTATAATCCATGTTTCCAGAAATCATCATATACACATAATAAACATCAAATAACATCAAATTCTAACATGCAACATCCTAAGTTCATCAAATCAAGAAGCATCATACGGAATTCATATCAATTCTATAAAATTGAATACAATTAATAATTAACAACTATCAATCAATGATCTAACCTTCTGGATTAGATTAAATCAGAAATCCAAACCACAATTCAAAAATTGAAGAAATGAAGATGGTCCTCCTTTGATCTTGTTCTTCGGCCGAGAATCACCAACACACACACACTTTCCTAATGTTAATTGCATGCAAATGAAGTTGTGGTGGCAATTAGGTGTTTAAGTGTCCAACATCTTGACACCTCATAAAAACACTAACTCAATTTATAATTATAATTATTTAAATAACATTTCTATATTTATAACAAATATAAATACTAAACAATTAAACACATAATAATAATTAAAGCCCTGAAATCAAATTTAAATCTCAAGGTTAATTAAATTAATTACCTTATTAAATCTAGGCCGGTTGAGAGAGTGTTACACTAGTACTATCTATCTCTTGTCACTCATCTCTCGGTCTTTAGTTTTGTCGTCGCTGTTGGTTTCATGTTGTAACGTTTCTGTTACTATCCCATGTGGATTGCTTGACCACATGAACAATCTCATAATGATTTATTAGGGTTGTCAAAACTATAATTAGAACTTACATTTTTCATTTGTAATTCATTGCATTTATATTAACTACATATTCGAACACCGAAAAAAATCACGTCCAACATCTGTGGCCCAAAAATGGGTCAACATGAAACATGACACAAGTCCAACACGATAAAAGTTGACATGACACAACCCGAACATGAAATTAAATGTGTAAAAACGGGTCGAGACGAAATTGACACAAAACACGAATGACACGAACACGATAACCCGAAACTGGCACAAATTGCCACCCTTAGCTGAATGAGACATGAAAATGTTGTTGAATCATTCGGTTTTAAAATATACCCTAAATCATTAAGCACCACATATACCCGAATATCTCTTATTTTCACACGTTCTCGTATTAAAAACATATTTTATTCTTTAATAAATCATTATGAACGTTCAAATGGTAATGTTTATCGTTTAAATTGTTCTTTCAAGATCTTTTTTAAAAATGTTCATTTTGAATTCTTATCAAACAGTTTGTCGTATTCTGAGCTAATTCCATATAGAGATTTAAATTAGATAGACAAATGAATCATTCAACCCTTAATCCTTTTATTTTATCAAACAACTCCTTAGACTGATGGCAACAGCTACACTCCATGGTTGGCTAACCACGTATCAACCTCCAAAGGGTGAGGATCCTCTCATGTTTGAGTCAAACATGACTCATCATGTTCTCTCACAAACATTAGAGTGAGTCCCTTATATTACTCAAGAATAGGTCCCCTTGTAGGGTCCACTCTCATGTTTGTGAGAGAACATTATGAGTCATGTTTGACTCAACATGAGAGGATCCTCACCCACCTCCAAATACCCCCACCCCCAGTCAAGCGTGATTCACCCATGCTTCATGAGTGGGTTCACACCCCACGAACGCTTAGTTCTTTTTATATAAGGTATGAAAACTCAAAACGTGAGAGAAAGAATAAAATGGCTGTATGCTTGAATAATTGATGAGTGAAACACTAAAAGTGACGTGACACAAATATATAACAGATAATGTACAAGTAATTCCGAAGCGTATACATGCAATTTTAATCACAAACAAACAACATTGGTTCGATACCTTTCCCAGCCAAACCTTTTACAAAAGCGATATTAAATAATAGAAAATAATTAAATAAAAAAAATCTTCTATAGATATTCTTTAGGCACTCCAGTTGAATTATTCGATGTCGTTTAGCACATATATACACTATTAGCCAGGCCTGTTGGTGGTCCAAAAGGACCCAATTTGATGCTTCAATATCATTCACATATATTAACCATACATCATATCAATCATCATCATGGATCGATATGCTCCAATGTAAGTTAGGTTAGGTTATGTATCATGCAAGCAATGTTTTTTCATAACTAATACTATCACACAAATGTTTTAAATACATGGTTTTTAGTTGATCTATTGTATTAAATGTGCAACATATCAACTGGTTAATTTAATCACTAAACAACCCTGTTTTCAGCGTTTGTATATATGATTGGAAAAAGTTCATGCGAGAACTATTTTTAGTGCGAGAACTAATCTGAGCTGTCCAATTCTCCCTACTTCAATGTCATTGCCCACCCATGAATTCCTCACATGCACCCTGCCACACTCTATCCCTCCACGCACACCATCCATGAAACTTCCCATATCCAAGGAACAACTGAGATTGGTTCTCGCGGTTCTCGCACTAACAATGGTTCTCGCATGAACCTTCCCCTATAATATCAAACATTCAAACATACGTTTCACCGCACTTCATTTCTTTGGTATATGAAAACCTTATTACACTTCTTAGTTGTTGAACATCATCTTCATATGAGTTGAAAAATTATACCTAACGGATCTTTTTTGCTTAATGCGACATATACCTAGTCATTTGTCGTTAGGCAACACTAGACTCGATAATTATCATCAACAACGCCGAATTTTGGTTTAAACTCAAAGTCAGTAGAACAACCTATATATTGATTATTCTAAGAAAATATGTAATAACTTTTTCGGAACTAACTTAAATTATATGTTAAAGTTTAAACTATCCTTTACTTTGAGTTTGTTATCCAAGGGGAAACCATGTTCTTTCTGTAGTCGAACTCCACGGCTTAACAAAAGATTAAGGATTTTGAAGTTACTAGATGACAACTACATATTAATAATGATACGTACATCTATGAAGCACTTTAATGGTATTATCATATGTACATATGATATATATTTTATGTAAACATATTAATCCGGCGTGTAATCTGTTCATTATATCTTCTCAAATAAGTTGAAAAATCATACGATCTTCAATCCTAGATATATTCCTTACTATTCATCGAACAATATTGTTTCTCTTATATTTAAAGATATTCTTGCAAACCATTCTTTTTATAGAAGCCAAATAAAGATGATGTTTTACTTCAATAAATATAATCATTCAAAGACTAATAACATATAACTGATTAATGTCAAGCCAACCACATGCTTTAAGGATAAGTGACCACCTATCAACCCTTTGAAATTATATATATATATATGTTTATATATAGAATCATGATCAAATAAAAAGAGAATTAGGATAAATAGAGTAAGAAGAAATCTGGGTCTGACACGTGTCATAACTAACAAAAGGGTAAAACTATAAGTTTAAAAATAATGAAAATTTCTCTCTCTCCGTTAGTAACCCACGTTTCATATAGCCCTCACCAAAAACCCTAAAATTCAGCCGCTTTCATTCAATCGTTTATACGCCGTCGCCTTCCCTGCAATCACCACTATGAAGCGCCACCAGTTATGCATCATCCGCTGTGAATGAATCCGCCGCCCCTGTCGCAACCCTAATCCTGTTATGAACCACCATCTCTGGATCACCACCGCATCTGCACCACCACCGCCCGTGCACCGCAGGCGAAAGTCGCCGTCCCTGTAGCCGCTGTTATTCGCCATCCCTGTCGCAACCCTAAACCCTTTTGAAGTCGCCGTCCCTGTAGCCGCTGTTATTCGCACCTGCTAGCGCCGGCTGGTACATCATTGTCTCCGCCATAAGTTGACGCCTCCATAAAAGGTTTTGCTGTGATGTATTCTTTAATCTTCTTTCTGAAACCAGAATTATTCATCTTTTTTCATCTTTTTCTCAAGAAAAGTTGTTCATTTAGAGTTTGGTTATGTGTGTGCATCAACGTTAGATGCACCAATTGATTTTAGGATTGTGCATCTTATGTATCATGTAGTCATTCATCAATTTGTATGTATCACTCTTAAATTTGTTCTTCAGTTGATTTTGTTGAATTTGTGCATCTAAAATTGTTCTTCAGTTGATTTGATTAAAAATGTTCTTCAGTTGAAATTGTTCTACAGTTGAATTTGTGCATCGGAAATTGATTTGATATTGTTCCTAATTTAGGTTAAAACTAATGAGTATATGTCGATGGCTGGAAATTGGCCAGAAATTTAGGAAACCATCTTTTTTATTTTTCCAAATTTACCCTTTAACCGCTAAAATCTGGAACGTGAAATTGGTGGGAATTTAACTTTTTTTTTAAAATTTTGATTAGATCCAATGGCTAGGATTATTTCTTACATTTTATAGCCTAAAACTCTTTTTAGTTTATCCTCTCTCTCTCTTTATATATATATATATACTAGCAGCGTACCCCCGCAATGCTGCGATGGTAAATAGTTTATGTTTGTAACATGTTGTTTTCAAGGATGTAACGTATAATTCAATGTCACTAAAATAATTTCAGCAACATATCCGTTTTTTTCTTCAATTTTTCTTAAATTTGTATCAACTATTTTATTAATTTAAAAATAAATTCTAAAAAACATTTAGAAAAATTAAAAATATTTATTGTTGGGGAGATAGCAATATCAAACCTAAATCAAACCTGTCTATTAAGTAAAATAGGATTTGATGTTAACAAAACCACATATTCAGTTTTGGACTTAGATAAATGAAAAACATGTGTTGTTTTTCATATTAGACTTAAAGAAATTCCTAAGTAAGAAATGTCAGCTGACGAATCATAGTGTCAGCTGAACATTGAGTATCAGCCAAAGGACCAGCTTCAGGAAGATTAGCTAAGAAGAAAAGACAAGTCAAGAAGCATCAGCTATGCATCTACAAAGCATCAGGTGATATTACAAACCATCAGCTGAGGGTTCCTCAAGGATCAACTGAGCAGTCAAGGATCAGCTGACAGTATCTCATTTGTTAGCTGATGCCTCCCACATGTCAGATAATGTATTCTACACTTATTCATTCTTGTCTCAATAAGTTGATCATACTTAAATGATTAGCTGAGCCCTTGGGATCAACTGAGAGTTTGTTTTGATTAAGTTTATTAGCTGTAACCTAATTATATTGATTAGCTGATCAGTTTGATCAGCTGAGCAGATCTAATTAGCTGAGTCTTTTACAATTGTCCTTAGCTGAGCAAAATTATGTTAGTTGTCCAGTGTCTGTTAGCTGAGTCTTTAATCAGCTAATAGTTTTTCAGTGTAATATTTTTTTTTCTTAAGTCAAAGGCAGAACATGTGTTGTTCTATTATGCCTTAGATCTCTCTCTATAAAAGTACATAACACTTTTTGGATCTGCAAAGAAACAAAAAGAATATATCTTTATCCTCTGGAAAAGGAGAAAGATACTTTAGAAGAGAAGATCTCGAAGATATGCTTCAATAACTAAGTATGGCTGGCAACTCTATACTTGGTTAAGTCAAATCTTCAGAAAGCATGGTGTTGATTAAAGCACAAGCATGGAAGGAGAAGTTTACTTTCTCAAAACATAAAGGTAGTACTTTAATAATATAATAATAGATAGTAGGTAAACCCCTTACTGAAAAGTATGTTCACTTTACACACTTTATGTATAAAGTTAACTTAATTTTCACCCACTAACTTTATCTATTATAATATTATTAAACAAAATACATTTGTCTCCTTCTCCTCTTCATCAACCCGGACACCCTTGCTTATATATACTCATGCATGGAAACATGCTAAGTATGAGAATAGATAGTTGAATACTGAAATCTCATTTGTTGAGAATTAGAAAAGTTAGCATTTTACTTTCAGTATAACAAACTTGTTCATGTGTTGAACATCTTAGACATAAGTTGTTTAAGATTAGCTTGGTCTATGTGTTAGACAAAATTACTTGCTACCTTTTATTGAACTTAGATTTTTCGCATCTAGTTCATGTAATTCTTGATTCACATCAATAAAGAATTATATAAAAGTAAACCGTGAGTCTCTTAAATTTTAATTTGCTAAAGTTTGTATTCAACCCCCCCCTTCTACAAACATTTGTTGTTGTAGTATCCATTCGGGACAAACATTTATGAAATAAAGAGAGAGAAATTAATAAAATTTTAAAAATTATATTGATGTGGGTGGATAATTTATTTGTGTAAGAGAGTGTGTTAGCGGGATAATATATTTTGAATAAATAAAAGTTAAAGTTTATTAGGAGAGAGAAATTTTTAAAAATTGAGTGGATGAGATTAATTGAGATAAAAAGAAGGGCGGAGATTAAAAATTGACATAATTTTAAGAAGTTCTTAAAATTTAAGAAGAGAGGGAGTGTTAAATGGTTTATATATTAGTATATACTAGCAGCGTACCCGCGCAATGCTACGGCGGCAAATAGTTTTTGTTTTATAACATGTCGCTTAAAGAATGTAATGATATGTTATTCGCGCGATTCAATATTACGAAAAAAAATTCTACAGCAAACGGAACAACATTCCGTTTTTTTTAATTTTTTATTTTTTATTCGCATCAACTATTTTATTTATTCTAAAAATAAATTCTAAACAACATTAAAATAATAAAAAAAATTAATAAAAAGAGAGAAGTTAATAAGATTTTGGAATTATGTTAATGTAGTTGAATAATTGTGTTTGTGGGAGAAAGTGTTTTAGTGTGAAATAGTAAATTTTAAAATAAATAGAAAAATTAAAGTAAATCAAGAGAGAGAAAGTGAAATGTTTAAATATTGAGTGGATGAGATTAATTTAGATAAAATGAAAGGTTGAGATTTTGTATTGATTGAATTTTAAGAACTCTTAAAATTAAAGAGGAGATAGAGTGTTAAATGATTTATATAGTAGTATAGATATATATATATATATATAGATATATATATATATATATATATATATATATATATATATATATATATATATATATATATATATATATATATATATATAAGGTTCAAATAAAAAGAAAGTTAAGGTAAAAAGGATAAGAAGTAATTAAGGTTTGACATGTGATAGATCTGTTAAAAAGGGTAAAATAGGAACATTTTATATTAACTCTCCCACATTTTTCTCTAAAAAAATACACATACACGTATTTATCTATGGACATACTGTTGTTCTTACATATGAAAATCCTAGAAATTAAATCAGCCGCCGTCGACCAGTCGTGAAGCACCACCATCGTCCTGCCCTGAAGCCACCACCGTCGCCCTGCCTTACCCTAGCGACGCCATCAACATTCTCCACATATCACGTCACCGTCTACAACCTCCGCCGTCACTGTCATCTATTCTTACGTCCCTCCTCTGCAACCTCCGCCACCCTCCTCTAATGATGTTATTGAGTTTTATGATGATGATTATGATGTTACTGAGGTTAGTGTGGTCTCTAAAACTACGAATTTTGAAGGTTTGGGGTATGATTTTGGCCCTTTTTTTGTTGGCTACACACAGCCGCCGCAAGGGGTTGGTGCGACGGCCATGGCCGGAATTGGTGGTGATGGTAGCCATGGTGGGGGTCGGTTTCATGCTTCTAGCACCTTTAAAGGTTCAATTGATCCAAAAAACAACATAAAGGAGATTGATTAGGGGCCTGTTGGGGCTGTCACACAAAAACCGCCGGCCAAGCCCGTTTTTCCGGCCAGCGGTCCTGGTCATCATGGTGGTGTTCATAATGCTCGGTCAGAAATACAACTACATTATATCTGATACTTGTTCATCCAATATATGTGTTTGTATTTATTTGTTTCTTTTGACTTGTGTGCATCAAGTTGATTTGTGTAATTATCAAAATGGGTTATTCATCAATCTCTATCAATTGTTGTGTTATCCATCAGTGGATAAATGGGTTATTCATCAATCTCTCTCTCTCTCTCTCTCTCTATATATATATATATATATATATATATATATATATATATATATATATATATATATATATAGAGAGAGAGAGAGAGAGAGAGAGAGAAGTTCCATCGAGAACAAAAAAAAATATGAGAACTGCGAGAACCGGTCTAAACCGTCCATCTTAGCTTCTTTCTTTTTAATTAATTACCCCCATTTTTTTAAAACTAAAATATTTACCAAATGCCAAGATATTAAATTATGAAAGTTATACCAAATTAACGACAAAAATATGCTATTTAATATGACATCCATATTGCTATATTTATTTCAACAAAAAAAATTCATTTTTGCCGGGTTTTTTTCTAGCACTATAAGGTATGTTACATATATGCATCGGTATTAACATATATGTAATCAGTACTATAAGGTATGTTACATATATGTATACATACCTTATCTTACACACATATTAGGCTTATATTATACGTTAACAAATCTCTTGCTGCTAGTAAGTTGGTATTTCTTTTGTTTCTTTTTCTAGTGTTGTGTGTGTGCGTGCTTATTTTGGAAATCCATGTGTTTTAACCCATTAGATTGACTACATTGTTATCGAACTAGCATTTGAGTATTGTTCTAGTTTATTAATTATTTGCAGTAATATGTCTTTTTTTGTGTAATGTATATGTTATAGGAGTACAAGAGTTATTTGAAAGTTTATGTGTAATTACTGATGCACGTGTGTAACATACCTTATAGTGCTAGAAAAAAAGCCCGGCAAAAGCGATTTTTTTTTGTTGAAAAAAATATAGCAATATGGATGTTATATTAAAGAACATATTTTTATCGTTAATTTGGTATAATTTTCATAATTTAATATCTTGGCGTTTGGTAGATATTTTGGTTTTAAAAAAATGGGGGTAATAAAGAAGCTAAGATGGACGGTTTAGATCGATTCTCACAGTTCTCGCATTTTTTTGGTTCTCGATGAAACCCTCCCCTATATATATATAGACAAAAGTTCATGCGAGAACCGTTGTTAGCGCGAGAACCGCGAGAACCAATCTAAGCCGTCCAATTCCTCCTCCTTCAATGTCATTGCCCACCCATGAATTCCTTACATGCACCCTGCCACACACTATCCCTCCACGCTCTCCATCCATGATACTTCCCATATCCAAGGAACGGTTGAGATTGGTTCTCGCGGTTCTCGCACTAACAACGGTTCTCGCATGAACCCTTCCCTATATATATATATATATATATATATATATATATATATATATATATATATATATATATATATATATCCACATGGCCAAGATATGACAATGTTGGTTGGGGTCCATGGGGCTAACAAATCACGTGGCTTAATCACCATATTGGCCACTTATTTATGCATCAAAGCAACAACCCACGTACTCTTTTGGTGAACTACCAACCACTACCTTTTCCCACATATAACACACTTATTGGAGTTCACTATTACACTTGATAGTAACTTATATATCGAGATACTTGTTGCAAAACTTATTACAATTATTAGAATCACAATAATGTAAGTTGCAATACTAAGAGTTCCATGAGTGTATGAGAAAGAATATGCGTCTCTTAAATTTGTAAGATAAACATGAGAAATGATTTAATCTTTTAGTTTTTGTTTTTATTTATCCTCACACTTATTTAATTAAAGATAAGTTTCAAAACTCAAGAGATGATAAAGAAAGAGAATAAGATCCAGTTTATTTCACCGTAATATAAAGGAATGTAATGGAATTGAAATCAAATTTCGTTGTATATTGTGTTTGGTAACATTATTTGGATTAAATTCTTTGAAGTATTAATATTCATGCAGGTAAATTATGTCATTCCAATAACTAACATGGATGGAATTAAAATCATTTTCATTCATTCACATTACGGTGAAACAAACGGGGCCTAAGTTTATTACATATGTCAATCATTTAGTAGGTAAAAAGATAGAGTAGGATTAAAAAGTAGTAGGATATATAATTTTTCGTTAAGTATATATATAGCAATGAGGTCGAAGGTATCAGAAATTGCACTTTCCATCCCCATTTTTCCCATCTACATCCCTGTTGGAGGATTGACTTGCATCCTCGTCTTCATCCGTATCGAAAAATCAGAGTTTTTCTTAGTCTACAAAGTTGATCTTTTAAAATTCTTATACCTTATAAAACTAGAAATTAAAAATACAACTTAAATTTTCAACAATTTCACATAAATATTAATCAATCACAAATTTAATTTTCGTAAAATAGACAATTCATTGATTCAAGATATATGTATTTACTAAATCGTTCTATAATATATGTAGTGTTATAAACTAAAGATATGATTTCCTCTCTCTCTCTCACACACACACGCACACACTCTCCTCTCTCTCTCTCTCTCTCTCTCTCTCTCTCTCTCTCTCTCTCTCTCTCTCGACATATATATATATATATATATAGGGTGTGGTTCAAACGAGAACTGTTTTTCGTACGAGAACCATTTCTGGCCAATCATTTAATGTCCTATCTTTTTTATTGAATTTAAATAGGAAAAGGTTGTATGGACATTTGTATTTTCCCCCCACTTTTTTAAAACTAATATATCGATCAAACGAAAAGGTGTAAATTACGAAAAATATACCAAATTAATGACAAAATTATGTTCTTTAATTTAAGGCCGATCTTGCTATATTTTTTTGGAAAAATAAAGTCATGTTTGTTGGGTTTTTTTTTCAGTATAGCTCGAAATTTGCACTAGTGTAAATTTTGCACATGTGCATATCTACACCTGTGCTGAAAAAACCAGGTAAATATGTGCAAATTCGAGCTGTAAAGAAAATAACCCATTAAAATTTGCACTTGTGCACAATTTGCACTAGTGCAAATTTCGAACTGTACAGAAAAAACCCAGCAAACACAAAAAAAATTGAAAAAATATATCAATACCGGTCTCAAATTAAAGAGCATAATTTTCTTGTTAATTTGGTATAATTTTTGTCATTTAACACTTTTTCGTTTGATGTATATATTAGTTTAAAAAATATGGGGGTAATAAAATGTCCAAACTATCCTTAATTAATTAAGGATAAGTTTGATTAATTTAAGGTTATCATTAACAACTCTTTAATCTCAACCCTCCATCTCTTTGACCAATGGCTGTAATTGGTTCTCGCAGTTCTCGTACGAAAAACGGTTCTCGTTTGAACCGTCCCATATATATATATATATATATATATATATATATATATATATATATATATATATATATATATATATATATCAATTCAAATGAGAATTGTTCCGTGTTATAATCGCGAAAGCTATTTATAACACCATTAATGACACAATAATAAGGGCATTTTTGTTATATATATATATATATATATATATATATATATATATATATATATATATATATATATATATATTTAACCAACCATGAATTGCGTCAAAATATACAGTCGTTAAAGAGTGATGTTTGATTTCCCGAAAATATCACTCATTAATACGTCACTAATGAGCAATTAATGAGATAATAATGAGCATATTGATGAGACATTACCATTAATAGCCAATGATTAATTTTAATTAAGTATCGATATTAGTTCTTACAGATCTCGCATGAAAAAAATTTCTTTTTTAAACGCTCCCCTATATATACATGTATGTATGTATGTATATTAACCAGAAAACAATAATATGTAACAATCTTAATAATATATGTATTATTAAATTTGATATAAATAAACATTAACCAATTTTACATTCTCTATATATAACAAATCGCGTGGAAGATCATTGTATTATTATGGGTAAATTGCATTAAAACACAATCAATTTAGTCTTAGTTATCATTATATGCAATCAACTTTATTTTCTTAAAAATAATACAACCAACTTTCATAATCTTTACATTGTATGCAACTTGTTGTATACTATGAAAGTTATGACAAAGTTCATTGTATATAATGGTAACTAAACATCAGACACATAAAAAAGTTATTTGCATACAATAAGAGGATTATGAAAGTTAATTTTATTATTTAAAAAAAATTTAAAGTTGGTTGTATATATTGATAACTAAGACAAAGTTCATTGCATTTTTATGGAATTTGCACTATTATTATCTGTCTTCAATATTAATAATAATTAATAATATTATCACTCTCTTTGCTCTTAAAAACTTATTAATAATTGATTACGGGTACAAGTAGGTGTCCATGAGGTTGGACTAATGTTGCTAATTGATCAAACATGATACACACATATAAAGAAAAGGTTTTAAGGAATATGTGTTCCACGATCAAGCATGTAATTTTTAAATTTTTTCATTTAAAACGTATATATATTTTAAACTCATCTACATAAAATTTATATATATCTTAATGTTTTCTTTGTCTTGAGTGAATGCTACTAAACAACTTATTATTTCAAATACATGTAATTAATAGGTAATTCAATTTTTTTATTAACAAAGTAAATAACATACTTTTGAATTGATTTGGTGAAGATTACCCAATATATTTTCTTAGATTCGGTTGATCTTTTTTATATAGTTTTGTTTGATACTTAAATTGTGATTTTTAGTGAGTCCGTTTTGGGACATTGTTTAATTTGTTCCGGTAGATGGTCATGAGATAGGTTTAGGACTAGGTCAAGGTTATTGTTTAGGTGTCTATAATGTAGTGTAATTGATTGATATTTGTTGGTTTCCTATCTTAAATTTTTTTATCGTTTTAAAAGCATTAACAATAACAAATTCAACTAAGACGATGAAACTTTTGCTAGCATCTATACGCATCTCACTTAATTCTCATTTTAAGATACACTTGTATTATTTATATAACTAATAGATCGTGACATCCAAAGTTTCGAATTTCGGTATAAAAAGAAAAATTAAAGAGTTTCACAAAATTGCATTTTGCCAATTGCCAACCTGATCAACTGGAGACTGGGCCAAGTTTTAAATGTCATTATTCGGTTACACCACAATTTTCTTGATTGGGAAGTATACCCAAGTCATCTTAATGCAATAAAAAACATTTTTTACTTTATTTTATGTTTTTATACGATTTTTATTTTTTAATGTTTTCTCATTTTTTGTTGGTCTTTTTTGGGTAGGATCAATATCCCATGAAAGTACCTAATATCATGATTGGTATTTTTGGCCAACAATATCTTATATCTAAAGGACATGATATACACACCACTTTTAAGCCGTCCAATTCCCCCTCCTTTAATGTCATTGTCCACCCATGAATTCCTCACATGCACCCTGCCACACACTATCCCTCCACGCTCTCCATCCATGATACTTCCTATATCCAAGGAACGGCTAAGATCGGTTCTCGCACTAATAACGGTTCTCGAATGAACCCTCACCTATATATATATATATATGTCATGTGTATCCACATTTCTCATCTGCCCATATCTAAGTGTATTATATATTTTGCATCAATAGTAAATTTACATCGTAAAACCACCCGCATCCAACCAGCGGATGTCAAGTTGGTTGGTGCGTGTGTCACGCCAACACCATCATCGCTCCCATGCCCGCCGAGTTCAGCGGGTTCCCACTCACACTAACCTTTTTTTAATTTGACTATGTGTATGTATATATAGGTGAAACATGGGATGTTTGAGAGGATGGATGTGAGGTTAGAGTGATAGAAGTAAGATGGAAGAAAATATGATGTGACGCTAATATGACAAGGAGAATGAGGGAATGGATGCCCATGGTCTAAAAGGTTATCAAAACCATGAGAGGTATTTTTATATATATGGGGTATACTAGGTTCATCTAGTAATAGGTTTCACTGTCAATATATAGTTGGTAAATTTTTTACCAGAGTATTGTAATTTCTTTACATAAGGGGTCGAAAATTGAGTAGCATGACTAACACATTTAACCACTTGGCCATCCTACTTCCAACGTGAAGAGGTCTTGGGTGTTAGCATAGTAAAGGCTAATTGGCCCGTTTTTATGTTACGGTCCATTTAGTCATTAGGGTTTTTTGTATGTAGTTTGTTTCTCTATGTAGTTTATTTAATTTGTTATGTGATATTTTGAGGGAAACAAACTCACCAACGGGCCTTTGGCCTAGCGGTACTAAGGTGTGACTAAATGTGTCTCTCTCTTTTAGAGGTTGAGGGTTCAAGTCATGTTATGAGCATAAGGTGTAAATTATGTGAGTGGATGTGTTTGCCGTTAATAAAAAACCACCTCACAATTCCGTCGCCTCGCTAAAATAAAAGATTTTGAACCTGAAAGTGTCAACCTTCAATTGATTTACAATGATACTTTTTAAATGTGAATGTTGCAACATATTGAAATTCGGCTTTCCATACTTGAATTTTGATGTTATTTATGTTTTATAATGTATTTATTATTTAGATCAACTCTTCGATTAATTTAACCTGTTAATTCAATCAACTTGCTAACCATTTGGATAACTAAGTACGTAGGTGTAGGTTACTTGTAAATTGTAATGTGTTCATAATCAATTTAGGTGCTGTTTGGTTGGAGGGATTTCAAGGGATTTTGTGGGAATTGGATTTCAATTCCTTACAAATCCTTTGTTTGGTTCAACTTTTACAAGGGAAAAAGATTCCTTACTTAGGCCCAAAATCCATCAGATGAAGGATTTCAAAATCCATCCAACTTTGGATGGAATCTCAAATCCATCAAACGCAGACAACAAATACGCAACGTCTCCGGACCATGCTCCTGCCTCCGACGAAACAGACGGCGACGTCTCCGCCGGCAGACTACGACAGGCGACGATTTAGGGCTTCGACGAAAGACGGCGACGTCTCCGACGACAGACGACGATTTAGGGTTTCGACATCTCCGACGATTTTGGGCTTTGACGATTTAGGGCTTCGACGACGGAGACTAGGGCTTCGACGAGCTTCGACTGACGAGTGACGAGTTGCGACGGCGAAAAGGGCTTCGACGAGGTGGCTTGGCGACGACCGGCGCGGCGGCGACTAGGGCTACAACGATGGCTGCGACTGTGGTGGTCGATGACAGGAGGTAACATGCCCTAATGTAAATCCAATTCCTGCCACTACCAAACACATGAGGTAAGATTTCAGATTCCAAATCCAATTTCTTTAAAATCCAATTCCTTTCAACAATCCAATTCTTTCAAAAAACATTCCATTCAACCAAACGCCACCTTAATGTTCTTTTTTATTTTGTTTTTACAAGTCTAACATATTCCATGCAACGACGGAACTCCTAATAGGCGGAACTTCTAATGGGCAGGGAGGGGCCATGGCCAACCCGCCCCCCTCTTCCCCTAAAAAAATACTATAAAATTCATATTGGAAGTATTGAAAAACTATATAAATGTCCGTCTTTGCAGTTTGCCCTACAAATTTATAAACTAAGAATCTTAACACAAAAATGTATAGCACAAATTACAATCTTCTTCAACCAAAAAAAAATGTAACAATTGAATGAAGCAAACCTTAATGTTGAATAAACAGACGTGATTCAACAGAGCACCAATTTACACCAGCCTTGTCTTAAGCGACGGTCCACTGCGAGTTGTGATTATACGAAAACAGACAACAACGATAAATGGATGAAACGGGAGAACAATCGACCAGTGGAACTCAAGAGAGAGCACAAGAGTTTTGATCGGCTGCTTACAAACACCGTCCGGGCACCGGCGGTGACCTTAAGAGAGGGAGAGGAGCCGGTTGAAGTGTAAAACTGTTTCAGTATTGAAAGCATAAAAGAAATTATGATAGTGTATTAAGTCTGCAAAAATAGGTCTGTAAAAATAATAAAAAATAGATAATCTTTTTAAAAATATATATCATCTTTGTATAGTTGTTAACCAAAAACAAAATAGGATTTTTCAGTTTTTCTTTAATTTTTTAAATTTTTTTCATTTACTTTAATTTATTATATTTTGTCTTTTTATAGTATGTATTTGATCTTTTTATATATTATTCATTATTTTTCACACATAAATAAGATAGTTTTGCAATAAGTTAAGTTAGTAATATTTTGGCCCCCCAATTTAATTGTTGATGTTCCACCACTGATTCTATGGTTAAGAGCAGGTGAAGTAAAGGTGGGACTCACCACTTGAGGGTGAGAGGGTTGCAACCTTCACAGCCACCGCACCGTCACTTTTGATCACTATTATATTTTAAGACCTACCTAATACCCAATTATTAAATTAAAAATAAAATATTTATAAAAGAAGAGAGAGTCATTGGCTTGATAGGTACTTCCATACTTACAAACACTTAAATGAGCAAATGATGAAATGACTAAGATACCACTTATTTAAATTGTTTGTGAGTATGAAAATATTTAAGAACGATGCTTCTAATATCATGTATCCTATCCATGAAGAGGATAAAATATGTATATGTTACATTATCTCAAAGTATATTTATTCATATCCAAACATAAGATATCTGATAGATTCCACCATCAGCGTTCCCCATCTTTCATACATCTTCATGGCCAATTTCCTGCCAACCTACATAACATCATAACCAATAGTTCAGCATATGCTATCAGTTGGATAAGAGATTACCACCATCTTACATGAATCAGAATCGGGATCTAGCTTTGTTTTTCATCCAACATACAATAGGACCCGGTCGACCGAATCACATTTCCATTTCTTTTCACACGTACAACATGATAACTACTAAAACCCGACCAAACATATTCAAGCAGATATATGAAAAACAAAATACCTAATACGCCAAAATAACTGGTTTTTCTTTACGCCTCGTCTCCATTTTCTAGATGACAATCCAAAGGAGCACTAGTCCTCCAAGCTCTATATATGCTTCCAGTGGCGGAGCCACGTTATGAGAGGGGGGGGGGGGGGGAGTTGCCCCCCGTAGCTTTCCAATTTGTCTCGTATAATAACTAAAAATTGTAATAGGCCCCCATAAATTTTACATTTAGGCCCCTCTTTATTTACCCAAATTCTAATAAGCCCCCATGAATTTTACATTTAGGTCCCTCTTTGTTTACCCATTTAACATTTAGGTCCCATAAAATTTAAAATAAAGTCATTAATACAATAAATGGTACTTTTAATTTACGTCTGCAGTACATTTAACCTTACAATTTAGTCATTTAACATCTAGATCAATGAACTTCACAATTTATTTGTTATAAATTGTATGAATTATGTTGTGATTTGTAAATAACTCTTTAAAAGTTCCAAAACTAAAGCTAAATTATCCAATTATTGAACAAGTTTGATCCGACCCGTTTAACCTGAATATAAGCTTACATGTTATATTAGTCGTCTTTCCAATCTTTCATTAAAGTCTCCCCCCGTAAAGAAAAATTCTGGATCCGCCACTGTATGCTTCCATAGTCTTTCGACTTCCTCAAATGTCAAGCCTTTGGCCTCTGGTACAAAAACAAACACAAACCCAAATGCAGCAACACCAATGGCAGCAAGTATCAAGAAAGTTAAACAAGTCTCAATAACCTCTCAGCAATGGTGAGAAAGCTCTGAGCCACTATCAAGTTTGACACCCAGTTGACTGTGGCCAACATTCCTCCACATATTCCTCTGTATGATTCGGGATATATCTCAGAGTTCACTGTCCATGGAACAGGACCCATTCCTGGGGAAAAGAAGGCAATATAAAGAGCTAACCCCAGAACTGCCAGCCGCCCTATGTTGGCGGTACCAATTGATTCGAGGTAAAATGCAGCTGAGAGTAGATTCAAGAAACTTAATGATTGTGCTTAAGATAGTTAAACAATTCTTATAAATAGTTATGGCGTTTCTCGGTTTGTAATATAAGTTTCAGAAGATATAATAAGAATCCTAGCAAAAATTGTGGATTTAGGCCAATTGTTGAACCACACATGTACACGACATATGATATGTTTCTTTCGTGAAAATTTCATTACCAGCGTATAATTAAATTATTTGAAATTGAATTTAAACCCTAAAAATACACACATACGCAAACACATAAATAATACGAGTTTTAACCAAGTCCACACAAGAAGTTGATTCATTCCTAAATTTTTGATAAGTCATAAAAAGGAAACATCTATGACCAATTCATGTACAAATTCTTGAGATACCAAATTTTAAGAGTTCCCTTGTTGAATTGGTGTACACGTTGTGATGTAAAGTATAGACATTTATGTGGAGTCCAAACTGATACAAATTTATATTTTCATTTCAACATACTTTACTTAAATAGCATGAGGCTAGATGTAAAGAACTTGTAGAAAAAATACACAAATAGATCAAAAAGCTTAACAAGGAGTCAAATTCTTGGATGGTCATAACTCATTTCTCCTATGTATGTTTTAGAATTGTTAAGTTAATGGGAAGTTGCTAACATATTTTGTGCTGAACCAAGAGAAAGCAGTTGCACTACAGACTTATGGATAACATAATTTAACGACATTGAAAGAGAAATTAGACCTGAGTGAAAGCAAGATTGACGAAGTAGGAAAGAAATTGTCCAGTAGTTATCATGAGCACGTTGGTGCTTACAAGACTTCTGATGGGGCCAATTCTGCAATATACATTAGTAACAGATGCTACACCCACCCCCAGCCCCACCAAAAGGCGGCCAAGATAATAACGTATGGATTCCATGCAGCAGCCATCACAAACGATCCCACTGCAAATATAACATCAGCAAGAAGAGTAGCTTTTTTACACCCATATGCATCATTTATCCCCCCACCAGCTGCAGCTCCAATCATGACACCAACTAAAGCCATGCTAACAGTCGTCTCCTGTTGATATATACAAAGTTAAACAACTTAAAATGCTAATAGGAAATTAAACACGTAACGCGGGTCTGAAAATGATGATCAAAAGGTAACAAGACTGGTACCTGTAAGAAACTATTTTGATCGACTGCCTCAAATTCATCACGGATGTACAGAAGAGCTCCTGATATAACTCCTGGAGTAAAGATTAAAAAGTTACCCAAATAATAACTTATCAAAAGAAGACATGACTATCATATCTATACTTTATAGTAGTTTTGGTAAATGGTAATCCTGAAGATGGTATTAATCAATTGTAAAATTCATAAAAGTGATGACAGGTTAACTAGACACGTACTGCTGTCTACTTTGAGCCTAAAGGTTAACCAATTAATCCTCTATTTAACATTGGTTATTTCTTGATGAAGCAGGTGTTGATTCAAAATAAATCACCAAAACATGATCCATAATTGACTACATAATGAAAAGCATACACAAAATCAGATAAACTGTAAGGCAAATCAAACAAAAACATAAAGACAAGGATCATTTTTATAACATTTATAAAAGAAGAAGAAGAATAATCAAGTACCTGTGTCGTATCCGAAAAGAATACCATCAATTCCAGCAATTACAGTTAAACCCATTACATATGTATTACTAAAGTAAGCTATTTTCCTATTGACCCCATCATCTATATATCCCGAACTTCCTAGAAGCGTTTCCATCGTCATCTTTTCCTGAAACAAAAAACCAAGTGTTGATTAAAGAACCCCACCAAAACCAACATCTTGCTCTGATAATTAAGATTGCATGACTCACTTAGGCAAGAGATCAAACACTTGGTGGGCAGATGAAATATGCTCGGGCACAATTCGATGTTACTTACGCAGTCGATTGATTCGTGTGGCAGTTTATGAAAGATCCTACAAGTGGGCATCAAACAAAGTTCGCTGATTCACGAACGAGATTGGGTGGTTAATGTATCTTTAATTAAATATTAATTAATTAAATTAAATTAAATTAAATTATTAAATATTAATTAAATATTAATAAACAGCTAACTATGCCGCCACATGTCACTTTTCTAACCATCCTCATTTTAATTTCCCGCCCATTTGATCTTCTCTTAGCCTTCCACGTGTCCCCACCATCTCACTGTATACAATTTATGTTTCTACTTTCTTCTTTGAACCTCCTCAGTCCTCAGACTCTTCCTCAGACCTCACTGACTCACTCTCTATTATTTCACGGGGCCTTTACTTCAATGCCACGACTCTCTACAATCTAAAGCATGATTCTTCATCTTAGATTTTATCGAAGCCTTGATTTTTTTATGTTCGATTCAACTGTATCAATTCGAGATCTGTGAGTTAGGTTAGCGTATTTATTTTTCAAGATGAAGACGCCTTTGTCTATCTCCAATCTTTTAAGCGATTCATGTGTTTATAGAAATTGTTAATGCTTGATGCCGTTTGGGTTCCCGGGTTTTGGTTTGTGTTTTGGTTGTTTTCTTTTGTTGTTATAAGATTGCTCACAAGGTGTTTGATGAAATGCTCAAGTGAAGAACGACTCGTAATCGATGAGTTTTATTTACACGCAAGGAGTTTTGTGTATTCTTTTCCTTTGTAACATGTTAAACTAATTACCAAAATAACCGTATTATATATAACACCGTCTTAAATAGCAGTGTGTTTGTGTGTGTTTGTAGTACGGGTTTGGGTACCATTTCATCTTATTGGTTCTGGAAAACCATTCACCAATAAAAGATGGAAGTATGTAACATTTGCTCTGTTTTTATTCTTTGTAGTTAAGATAGCATTTGGTAGGTACTGTGCATCAAAAGAGCAATTTGATGGTAAGGTGCATGAACAATATAGCTGACTAGATGGGAAACCTTTAAAAGCAATATGTATTTTGTGCTTCATAATTATTTTTTAATGTGTTTAGACATCACAACAATTGCTGTTATAAACATTATAATGAAGTTTGCAATGTATGCTCAAGACTTTTAACTTGCTATATGTACTTTCCGTTGCTCTCAAGACGTTTCTTTGAGATATTATACCTTTGTACTTATTTAGTTCTTTTTTAATCCATTCATACTTTTGGAGTCAAGATGTTATACTTATCAAACATTTAAACACAACTTCAATTATATGCTTCATCAAATTAGTTTGTTAATGTTACCACTAGAAAACCTATTATGCCTACTACATATTTTGTTCAGAAGTTATATTAATCGTGTCAAATTGCACATCAAATGCTTGATGATATGCTTGAAAGAACTTGTAAGATTAGTTATGAACAAGTTGATTAGTTAATTATTTTGTTTAATTTTGTTTCAAACTACTTTTCTCTGTTGTTCATTTGAACGTGGTTAATTTGTTAGTTAATGTTTAATGTCTAATGATAATTTCTAATCTGTTTAATTAAGTAGTCTTATGATGTAATTTACTAATCTGTGAACTGTTATCACTTATGACTCTAATTTTGAATGAAAATAAAATTTGTTTGTTTGTTCAATGTCATGAATTTGAATGGTTAATTTCGTTAGTTATGTGGTTGTTAGTATCATTAGGGGAAGTAATTTTTCTTAAGGACACCAACATTTACATGATTGGTTCTAAACATATCTTAATACGTTTTGTGTTGATTTATGGTGATTGACTCTCTTATTATTACTATTATTAACCTTCTCTTTTTAGCGCTATGATCTCTAATCCCCTTTTGATTTCCATTTTATTGCAAGTTTTTTGAATGAGCTTGATGAAAAACTTAGTATGAAAAATCAAAGAAAACTTCAATTGCCAGGTTCATTTTCAATGCATTATTAACTTTCTCTAATCTGCAAACCAATTGAAGCTCGGTATGAGTGATCTTGGGTGTGAGTGATTTATTCATTGGAGCTGAACAATGTCATATCAATTTTGTCATTTTACAATCCAGTCTAAAGCCAGAAATCTTGACATTTGTTTTTAATTTTAGTTTATCAATTGTTAGTGTGGTTTACAGGAGTTCTCATAGTTGTTTTTAATTTTAGTTTACCAATTGTTAGTGTGTTACAAGAATCTTTTTATTTGGTGGTATTTATTGCACTACTATAGTATTAAGATGACCTTTCAATTTGAAAGAGCATGTTCTCATCACAATGCTCACAAATCCAGGTTCTAATTGTGTTTATGCTGTTAGAAGTATCACACTATATTTAAGGTTTTTTATCACTGTATTCTCAATCTTATTGCAATCATGTTGCTTAAACAAATTACCTAGGTTCAATATGTTTCTATTTTTCATCTATGTTTCTCAACGTACTTTAACCACCTTAATATTATAGGGTGCAAACCTAATCACACAATGGTGAAAAGAAAGATATCAGTTTCTACATAGGTAATTATATATATATGAACCGATGTTAAGATATATTAGAGTAATATTAAAATAGGGGTATTTAATGCAATTATAAGATGTCAAATATTTAAATTGTTATATTATTTAAAGTAACATGTGTAATACACGGATATCTAAGCTAGTTATCAAATATTTAATTAGGCATATGAAGTTGAAATGTGAATCACTTCCTCGAGGTTTAACAGTCAAAGATTTGAAGGACTGTGATGAATTTAGGTGACAGATGGGACATTATTACAAGAGTAACTCTCTAGTGATTAGTAAGATCAAGAAGTGGATAACTTGATTTTATATTGCTTGAAAGGAAATAGAAAAAAATAATAATAAGAAGTGTTCCATCTTTTTATTTCTTTTAAAAATGATATATTTAGTTGAGTTCTGTTTAATAAAGTTTATATAAAAAATATAGTTCTAAAATTTTAATATTTAATCACATGTGATTGTAAAATCATCACATGTTAATTACGAAAATTTCAGTCCGCCCAAATTTTTAAAATTCAATCCGAACCATGGGGCTGATTCAAAGACTAAAATTAGTCCCTTAGGACTATGCATTAAGGCCCTGTTTGGTTCGTGGTAATTACTGTGATTGTCTGGGAATGAGATTTCAAATCATGATGAATCCCATGTTTGTTTGGAAAAAAGACAAGTGAATTAAAATGACATGAATTATGTAAAATCCCATCAAATCCTTCAAACAAAGCATTTTATAAATCATTTCATACCCCCATGATATTTTAAAATCCTTTAAACAAGGAATTCTCCAATTTACCATTATACCCATCCTAACCTAACCTAAATTACACTCCATCATATACCTCAGCCACCCCCACTCCATTCCTTGACATTACGCAAAAACCACAGTCGACTGACGCCCCCTTTCCTCCTCCTCGTCTCCGGTAACAAACCACACTGCCTCCTCGTCGTCTCCGGCGACCTCTGCACTCAGTCGCCTCCTCTCCGGCAACCTCTGCACTCAGCCGATTGCCCCCTCCCCTTTATCTCAGACAAAGCAAGGTAATGTTTCCTTTCCTTCTCTCGAAATTTCTTTTCCCTGCATTGTGTTTTCTCGCCTCATCCTCTCGATTATGCTCCTGTGTTCTTTCGATTTATATATCATTTATGTGTTGAAGTTGATTTATATATTGTTGAACATTTATAAATATTTAGAGGGTATTTATGATTGTGTTTAAATATTGATTATCTGATTATTGTGATTTGAAATCACATATAATTAGTTTAAAGTGTTTGACGTTATGTTTTCAGAAATCAATTATCTTCGTTTTAGAGACTACAAAACGTAGTTTTGAGAATCTACTTTTGAGTTGCTTTTTTAAATTGATTATTTGATTAAAAAAACATTCTATTAATTTGCTAAGCACTCACAAAACTGATTATTATGATATGAAGTAGCATAATCAAATCCAAACACTATTATTCAATAGCACGTTCTCTTACAAGGATTATCCGATTCTGATTATTAGAAACACATAATCTATTTTTAAATCGCAATCCCAAACACCCATTAAATGAGTATATGATAAAACGACTATCATACATCTGATTTTTAAATTTATTTTTGAGTATGAAAGCACATAAGATAGATGATGCTAAAAACATATTTTTATATTTAAAATAAAATTTTAATATTGAAAATTTTATTACTGAAAAGGGCCCAAATATATGCAGTTCAAGACTTCAAGTCAGAGGCCCATTCAGGCCCATTTTCAATTTCATTTGTTGTTCGTGTCTTCGTGACCAAATGAACATGGCAGTGCAGCCCAACCGGAGTTGTGAGTAACATAAAACCTATATATACAAAAAAAGCGACTTGCAAGACAGCCATCGACGAACCCCAGGTTTTAGGGTTTATCACATCGTCATTAACTCATTATCATCAAGCAGTAATGCCGAAGCATTACAGGCCTGCTGTAAGTTCAAATCTAATTCGCAAATAAACTCTCACAGCGTTGACAAATCTGTTCTTATCTTTTTTTTTCACTTGTAATCTGCAGGGGAAGAAGAAGGAAGGTAACGCCGCCAGATACATCACCAGGTCGCAAGCTGTAAAGTATCTTCAAGTCAGTCTCTCCGTTTTCAGGTATTTTGATTTTATCGTAGTTTTTCGTACTTTCGATTATCTAGAACAAGCAACAGCTGTGGTGATTTGATCGTTTATTAGAGCATTTGATGTTACTTAGATACAATAGAACTATGAATAATCACAAAAGGCAGTTATTCACAGTTATAATTAGCTGGTATAATTATCGTTTGCTGGAACAGAGCTCAAAAATGGTGATTTTAGACTGTTCTAGTATAATATAAAAAATACAAGTTCTTTTATAGGGTTATTTATAGATAAAGATTGAATTTTTTGAAAAAGAGAGGTTCTGCGGTGATATGGTAACAGATAGTCAACTAGCACTCTAGCAGGCTATGGTACTCCATCTCAACTTCCTTAACAAGACGGGTGATGATATCAATTTACAAGTGTTTCGGTTTAGGGTTTAGGGTTTAGGGAATTGAGTTCCTCAGAATCAGATATTTGTGAAAAGTGAGATATGAAATAAAATAGTCAATATTTAAATTCAAACTCGAGAAATGTTTAGCTAAATTGATTTTGTAACAAGTTATTTTCAATGAGCATTGTAAAAAAGAGACTCTGACGAAGTGTTGGTGTGTGTGTATATATATTATGTACTATTTCCTTGAGGCTGGATAAGTTTCTTTCCTTGCCACAATAGTAAGAGCATTTCTTGAATTTGTCTGCTGTGATAGGAAGTAGAAAACATTAGTTTTGAAGACATTTAGCTACCAATGAAGGGGCTTGGCTTAATATATGAATTTAAAACAACCTTTCATGTTTGGCTTTTGGCTCAATACGGGCTTATAAAATTTGGACCAGTGATTGTTTTAATAACCAAAATTTTGGATTTTTAATTCAATAGGAGATTATGTATCTTCAAAGGTGTTTTTCCGCGGGATCCAAAGAAGAAAGTGAAGGGAAACCACCATACTTATTATCACATGAAAGATATATTGTTTCTTAAACATGAGCCACTTCTTGAGAAGTTTCGCGAGATGCGCGCATATGAGAAAAAAGTAAAGAAAGCGGTGTCTAAGAAGAACAAGGATCTCGCTGAACGGTTGTTGACACGAAAGCCGTCTTACACACTTGATATGCTTATCCGAGAGAGGTTGGTCTTAACTTGTCCAAATTATGACATATTTACACATAATTGTTAGTTATCACTTATCAACTTATTGTAACTTTCTCATTGGTATTTTGTGTGTGGCTTTAGATATCCAAAGTTCATTGATGCCTTGAGGGATTTAGATGACTGCCTTACAATGGTGCATCTTTTTGCTGCATTACCTGCTATTGAGAGAGAAAATATTCAACCAGAGCGAATCCATAATTGTCGAGGGTATGTGCTGTCTCAATCTTAATATCTGATAACATATTGTCAAGCACTATTTATCTACTAACTCTTGTTTACTTCTTGATGTTATATTATAAATACCTTTTAAATTTGGTATTGATATAACGGTATATATAATTCATTAGGTTAAGCCTTGAGTGGCAGGCATATATATCTCGCACACATAAATTACGAAAGGCTTTCATATCTGTGAAAGGCATATACTACCAGGTACATCGATCATAGCATATCTTGTTTCTTTGTTTTGTGCGCGTGTGTGTGTGAGTTTACATAATGTGAGTTAACCAATTAACCCTGTTCAGGCGGATGTTGACGGTCAAAAAGTCACATGGTTGACACCTCATGCACTTCAGCAAGTCATGCCTCAAGATGTAGATTATAAGATTATGCTTACCTTCTTGGAATTCTATGAGGTTTGTGATAGTGAAAGTCTCATACTTTTGTTACTAATGTGGTACTATCATCATTGTGGGTCCATTTTATTTGTTTTTCTATTTTTAACAACTCATACTTACATATACATTTATTTTATATGCAGACTCTTCTTGCATTTGTCAATTTCAGACTCTATCATTCAATCAGTTTGAAATATCCACCTATCCTTGATCCTCGACTGAAAGCTTTAGCAGCTGGTATGAACCTACTAGGCTACTATCACATGATAAACTATTACTAGAACACCCTTCATATACTTTTTAAAAAAATGTGCAGATCTTTATGCTTTGACAAGATATGTTGATGCTAAAGACCGAGCAATTGGAGCAAATGCTGAAGAATCTGAGCTTAGACTTGCTCAACTTCAGGACCAACTTCCTGCTAATGAACCTGGTGCATTGATGCACCTTGTTGAAAATGCTGATGATGAGAACCAAGAAGATGAAGAAACAAGAGCATGTAAAACACTTTTTAAAAATAAGACATTTTTCTTGGGTCGTGAGGTAAGATCAGTTTTTTCTTTGCAACTAAATGATTACTTCTCTCAGTTTACGCAACAATGTGAGTTGTGTTTCTTTCAGGTTCCAAGGGAATCATTGCTTTTCGTGATTACTGCATTTGGTGGTGTCGTTTCATGGGATGGAGATGGAGCTCCATTTGAGGAATCAAACCAAAACATTGATTATCAGGTGTGTTGATCCACATAAAATGCTTGGAGGGCACAAATCTAAATTTTGACCCCAATATTTTTTATATCCAAGACAATTAAAATTTCAAGGTTCTTATGTTTTTGTGTTGTCTGCAGATTGTTGATAGGCCAACTCAAAGCCACCGGTTTATTTCCAGAGATTATGTTCAGCCTCAATGGGTATTTGACTGCATAAATGCACGCATCATTCTACCAACAGAGGATTACATGGTTGGGAGGTAGGTGTAAAAAAACCATAATGTTCCGGTCAGGTAGTAGGTAGTCCTACAGCCGTGAAAGATCTCGTAAAACTGATGATTTGACACCTATGTTTAGTTTTGGTGATATGGCATTACATGCTCATATATGCCAAATACAATGTAACATAAGGAAGAAAACCCAAAATCATTGCTTTTTCTGTAGAATTGTAAACCATTGGGGATTTCTATTTCTTATGTTACATCCAACATGGACAATCATTACATGTAAGATCATGTCACTAAAACTAAACCACATAAGTGCCACATCATTAATTATATAAAAACTCGAAAAGCTACCTAAACATAACATTATTTACAAATACAAGTACCTAATGATGACAAAAAAAAGTTCGTTGCATTATTAAACCTTATCTTTTTACATGACAGCTCTGGTTTAATGGTGGACTTATGGATATATCTAAACATTTTCTGTTGGTTAGGGTTCTTCCACCACATTTGTCTCCATTTGTTGACAATGAAGCGGAAGGATATGTACCCGAGTATGCAGAAACCATTAAAAGGCTACAAGCTGCTGCAAGAAAAGAAATTCTTCCAATGCCGGGTGCAGAACAAGATGATCTTCATAACACCCAGAATCTACTTGCTGAAGGGATCATTGACAGAACAGAAGCTAAAGAAGCCGCCGAAGGAAAACGAAAGGTTTGTATATTTTTCTCAGTATATGTTTCTTTTTATTAGTTTACAAGTTCACTTACAAATATTCTTTGTTTTGTGTGTGGAATTTTGGGTAATTGCAGATGAAAATTCAAGAAAAACGGTACCATGAAGAACTAAAAGCTGAATTAGAAGGAGTGCAATACACGTCTGGTCCTATTCATACTGGAAATGTTGCTGAAGAAGATAAAGATGACAAGTCTTCACAGCAGCTTCTTAACGACGATGAGAGCCGGGTCAAGCTCTCAATGTCTGGTAAAAAGAGAGGGCTTTATGAAGCAATGCAGGTTAGTGTGTGTGTATGTGTGTGTTTACGTTTTACAATCTATATTGACCATCTTTAAATATCTGCTTTTTATCATGAAAAACATAGAACATAAGTTTCAATAATATTATGATTAGGTTAGTGTGTGTGTTTTTACAGTCTATATTGAATTATTGACTATATCCAGATATCTGTTCTTTATCATGAAAAAGATAGAACGTAAGTTCAAATAGTCTTATGGTTAGGTTATGCGTCCCTCAAATAAATCAATGAGCCTGTTTGGCATGATTCTAAGAGCGTCTTTGATATTGCATTTTGAGTGAGATTATCTGATTATCGTGTCTGCAGAATACAAATAATCAGAAATTAGATTGAGACGTTTGAGCGTTTGGGTAACCGTCTTGAAATTTTGTAGATAACTCGATTTTTGAAAAAAGCAGATTGAGACGTTACTTTGTTTTGCACATGCAAAATCTATTATATGAACACAATCCCAAACACCTCCCAAGTCAATGTTCATCCTTGTATGATTTTTTTTTTATGCTTTTAACTTTTTAAGTTTTATCACGTCATTTGAAAGTATTACTCCGTAATTTATATTCACTTAGCTAAATGTATGATTGTTTCGTATGAACGAAAGGAAAACTCAATTTGAGACATTCTTAAATATCAAAGTAATTACATATTTATTTTAGTCCATATAAAATGTAAATGATAGACAACTTCAGGAAGAATTTATATTTTAATTAGGATAAAATTTGTAGTAGACATATTAAACATAGACAAGGATAAAGAATTTTGAATGTATAATATTTTATTATTGATTTAGCGTAAAATTTAATTGATATATTCTTAAATGAATGTAGTGAAAAAAGTTGAATTAGAAAAATAGTTTAACGCAAATTATATTGATTTAAAGTTAAAATTGAGTTTCAATTTTGACCATTTAAGGTCAATATTCAGTTTAGAGCTTGATAAAAAATGAATGGTTAGGTTTAATTTTAACTAAATGAAAGGTTAAGCTTTTCTAAACGAAGGTTAGTCTTTTATTTATATTAAACGAAAAGATACCGCGTGTGGTGCATTTGCTAGTGCTTTTAATTGTTGATCCAGATTTTTGACTGATACATTTTATTTATTTGCTTCTTCAGATATCCAAAAACAGGAAAGAAACAAACGTGGAGACCCTCAGGGCAAGGAAGAAAAAGATTCAAGAAAGAAAGAAAACGTCAGACTGAAGTTGGTCTATCTCATCACATTCTTGCTTTTATAAGCGGTAAATCAAATTTTGTAGTTATCAGTCTTTCGATGTCCCGTTTCTTGCGATTTTTAAACTCGAATAGATCTCAAAATTTTATATTCCTTTATGCATCACATCCTGTTGTTCATTGAACTTATTTCATCCTATGCTTGCAAGTTGCTCCTACATGGTGTTTGTTTTCCTTAGCGAAATGCCGAAATCTAAGGAAAACGGTGCAGCTTGGGGCCTTTACGCGAATTCTCTGGGTTGATTTGTGCCTGCTATAGTGCTATGTTCTTTGGGTTGAAATGGGCATGGTGTCCTAGCTCATATCCCATTTGGCTATTTTAATATATTAAATAGAAAAAAACATCAAAAAATATAGATTGGTATTTTCCAAAACAAGAACATTATCCTATTTATTGTGATAAAGGTTATATTATTCTTCTTTGGCTGAAAGTAAAATAACATGGTTGAACCATCTGGCCTTAACTTTTTCCTAAACATGCACCCACCCATTATTGCTAAAATTTAGAGGCGCATAGAACTCACTTTGGACCGGTTCAGGGTTGGTCCGTTCCTCGGTGGACTGGTTCTCGCATAAGACAATTTGGTTTTTGGATGATTTGTTCTTTCTTCGGACCAGTCTGATTTTGGTTTAGACAAGCTAAGTTTTCATACTGAAAATTTGTAAATGGTTGTATACTTGTATGAAATAGAAGTATATTGTTAAAATAATTAGTATGTTCTTCAAAACTGGATTTCATAGTTTTTGTAATAAGTACATCACGTAATATTGCGATACAACTACTGAAATTGAAAGTCGGGAGTGAAATTCGAGTAGTTGTAGTTGTCATTGGTGTGTCCATATTTGACGACTTCGTTTGGGGTGTTGGATGATGAACCTGTGTGAAGTCTATTTTGAGTGTTGGTGACTATATCAGTTCCAGGTTTTGTGTTTCCTTTCATTCTCTAAAATTTCCTCCTCCAAATGAGTCAAGACTTCTTCAATATCCGAATCGTTTAGACCTCTTTTTATAGAAACATCATAACCTTTAATCATTGCTATTTGCACCGACTTGTGTGTCAACATTTGCGCCTACAATTGCCACTAAGAGAGAAATGACATTCCGAAGCTACACTTCTAGCTTGGACAGTTAGTACATCCCTAGTTTTAAAGGTTAGGTCTTAAATTGATCAAAAATTTCTCTTTCTTACCACCATTTTAAAAATCAAATTGTGCAATCTATACGAGTGTTACATTATCAGTGCAATTAGTTTCTTTATATATAAAAGTTTGCCTAAGCATGATTGAACTCTTATACGTTTCGATTGAAATATTTTTAAAAAGCTATGACGGCACAATTGTATAAAAATTGTTTGTCTTAGATGTAGATAACATTTGAGAATATGATGGCCTCGTGGTGGAAGCAGTTTCTTCTCGTTATGCGGATTTAGTGGCATAAATATTATATAACTGTTTAACATAGTGTTCAAATTTTGTTATATTTGTCATTGACTTAGTTTTAGTTTGACTTAAAGCTGGTATGATAATACTTAAAGTTACACCCTTGAAATTAAAAAGGGGTTTAATGGCAAAGCAAGCAAAAGAATCGGTGGAAATTAGTTAAAATATTCTTTAAAATCCAGATGGTGAAGTTGAGAAATATGTAGTGATAGCAACGTCGCTTAATATACAACTCCTAAAAAGTTGTGTTACTCTTAAATAAAATTTCAATTAACTTTCAAAATTAATTCAATCAGATTATATAAGCATCCTCGATGATATTCAGAAAGTAAATCTTTTTGTCACCCAACCATTAAATTAGTCAAGTTCAATTTTATGGTTATATTTTGGAGATATCTCGAATATCTTTGTTTATTTTCAAAAGTATTTGTATATTTCAATACTTGTTGATCCACTTTTAAAATTGCATCATTTAAGTGACTAAATTTCAAAAGACGGGCTTCTATAAACACTAAACCTTTTGGACGAGAGGTTGAAAAATATGAGAACAATGTACATGAAAAAAAATCCCCAAGGTCTAAAACTCCGTTTCATCGGACCCATAGCATTTTTTATTAATGCTTGTATCATCTAGGGCTATTGAAAGTACATTCTCCTTAATTTGAAAATCGTTAAAAATTCTCATATGTAATACCCGATTTCCGAAAATTAATAAAAGAGTATTATTATTATGAGTATTACTGTTATTGTTGTCATTTAAGTTTTTGGAATCCTCGGTGGATTTATGTTGGGCCTAAGTCTAGGTATGACTTTAGTGTGTTGGTCTGATTTAGAGTTTATGAGACTTAGAGATTGTACGATCTGAATTAGGGACTTGTACCCTAAATTAATGCAGTAAGATATGTTGTAGGTCCGTGTTGCCTGATTCGTAACCTTACAACTCTGTGAAATCTGTTGTTACTACTGTTTTGTGGATCAGGTGAGTTACACCAATTTATACATGATATTAGTGTGTGATATGTATATGCTATATTTGTGAAAGTGTAACTAATGTGATGATATGTGAAAGTGAAGAGTTGCGTTATATTGTGGTGAAAACGTAACTCGGGCACAGTCAGACATGTGAAATTTTTGGTACGGCTTGGATAGTTAACTCTGACTTAAAGTGTGAAATCGTCGTCAGTGCACTGCATCGGTAGTGTATGAAATGATATATATTCATGGATTGTTATGTGATATGTACATAACTAGTGTGGTGTGTAAGTAAGTGTGCTCGCTAAACTTTATGCTTACTGTTGTTGATTTACTTCTTTCAGGACCTGTTGGTGGGGAAGCTACTGTAACACCCCAAATTGGAGCCTAGTTGTAAACTATAGTACAAGTAGCCTTAATAGTTGTACGTTGATTTTAACTGGTGTTTTGTTGTTAATTGTAGTATACATGTTGTTAAATGGTGTCCTGTATGTTAATTGGTGTTAATTGTGGATAAAAATGTAGTATTATAAAAAGTGTCGTAAGTTGACCAAATCGATAGATAGTTGAATGGTTCTAAATAACGGTTCCAAAAATATCTCCGTTAGTTGAAACGGATAACCCTAAGTTGTGTTTTAAGTTGAATAGGAGAACAAAATACCCGAAAAGGGGTATTAGCTTATTAAGTCGGCCTAAGGGCCTCACTTATCCCCTGTTAACACTCTCAAACACACCACACATACACATACATACGTACACGTTAGAACACACACACACACTTGGAGTTTTGATCTTTTGGAAGAGAAATCAAGAAGCAAGCAATTGATTGAAGTATTCCTAGCTGATTTTCGGAAGTAACCTGTCAATAATCATCATCTTTGTAAGTCTTTATCCCCTAACCTAGTTTTTGAGTTCATGTTGAGAGATGATCCATTTTGATGGATTCAAATGTGTTGTAGTATGGATTTCATGTCCAAATCATGTTAGTAAGTTCGTAGATATGTTAGACAACTTGTATAAACACTTGAATATGGATTCAAGTCTGATTTTGTGTCAAAAACCCGTAAAACAGTTGCTGTGTTTGAACAGAGCACGAACATACTTTAAATGTTGTTCCTACGGGCGTAGTAGAAGGTTACTACGGCCGTAGGGTGTTGTCCATGTACTGCGGTTGTAGGTAATAGTTGCTACGGCCGTAGGATTGAATTTAAGAGGATTACCACCTACGAGTGATGGAAACATGACTACGGACGTAGGTACATAACCTACGGCCGTAGTTACCCAAAGGATACCTACTATGGGGCGTAGGGATTGGTTCCTACGGCCGTAGGTCATGGTTCTTTGGCAAGGACTTCTACGGGCGTAGTATATATCTACTACGGCCGTAGGACGTGTTGGAAAGACATCCTGAGGGCGTAGGAACATGTTCCTGCGGCCGTAGGAGGCTGTCAGAAGCCATGTTGACCTTTTGTTAAGGCAGTTGTTAGTGCAGTCAGTTGTAGTATATACTAAGCAGTGTTTAATCTGTGTCCCTTGTGTTAGGTGATTCGGACGACTCTGTGTGCTCTTGGGATTCCCGATTGCATATCTTCCTCTTGTAGTTTCGAGGTGAGTACCGGTTTCCCATGAGTCTCAGTAGGTAAGTTATCTGTGGTACATGTTGACACGTGATTGGTGTATTGATACGTGAGACACGAGGTATGCTATGATAGAGTTATATACGCATGCTTATTATTGATAAGAAAGATATGGTTATGATTATATGCGCGCATGAACTGGATCAGCTATTTGTTTATGATGTTATGTCCGGACACTAAACGAAAGAACTACGGAGGTCAGTCAGGTAGATGGGTGATAATATCTGGCTGGGTTCCCAGGGTCCTTAGGGACTATGAATTGGGGAACTAACGGTACTCGGGAGTATACACTCGGGGTATGGCTCTGCAGGCCACCGTTCCTCTATGGAATTGGGTTCCTTGCTTAGGCTGGAACCAGCATGATAGACAGAGTGTACCACGTGGACTGCTTTTCTCTCCCCCACTGGTGCAATTGATTGCGGCTGATTCCCCGGCTTGGGTTGTTGCGCGGGGCTGACTCCCCTGCAAGATACGACTCCTGCTGACATGATTGGCGCGCCGCAATATGATAGGATAGCCTTGTGTGCTGTTCTGATACATGATAGCCTGCTTATTGATGCTTATGTGTAATTGGTGCTCACTAGCTAGTTGTAGCTAACGGTGCAAGATTTCCCTTTTTCGCAGGTTGATGCTAGTTGGTGAGGCGGGTACTGATGGGAGTATTTTGTTGTAATTATCTTTTGGGGAACACGTTGTTGTATATATGGATCCGGTGGTCGGAAACTAGTTGGTAACGTTTGTAGTTTACGAACTTGGCTAATTCTTTTGGTGTAATTAACTAGCCGAGTCAATTAACGTTGCTTTTGTAAATGACGTTTAAAATCCGCTGCACGCTTTTGATAATTGTAGTTTAAAAAGTTTAATTAACCCTAATTTTAAGCTAGTTAGAGGTGGCGTTACAGCTACAACAGCGTGAAGATGACTCATCCAATTTCAAACGTTTTCCGCTGTCTAGTTCTTACAATATTTATTCAACTTCACATCTGTAGTTCCGGGTGCGGGACCTCGTCAGGGATTTTGTGTCGGTCTTGTTACATTTGCTTACATTATTGCGAATGCTTATTTACATTTACTTTTACTTGTTTCAACAAAAAAAATAAAAAATTGGGCCATTACAACATCAATATCTTTTATAATCGTTCACCCCGTGCGGATGTGGAAAGTTTTTTAAAGTAATTTTATGTTTTTGCATGAACCATGTTTTAGGATCGATCTAATGTATCGTCACAAATGAGTTATTCCACGACACTTGTACCTTATACCAATCAACACAAATGAGTAATAAATTGGTACCATGTGGAGAAATGTCAGTGGTTATGCATACTCTTTCGTTGAATTTAGAAAAGAATTTCGTTGAGTCACGATTTATTTATTTTTCAATTTTTCATAGCGTCACGTATAAGATTTATTCTACTTGCAATGCACCATTCATGTTGTAATGCCCTTTTGATAAAAGCTATGACTCTTGGGCAACAATAAGTCAGTTGGTAATGCCTATTGTATTACTAATTTCATGCATAACTCTCGGGATAGAGCCACATCATAACGCCATAATTAACTATCTTGAGTAACTATTACTTAACTTTCAACCAACTCAGCCGCAAATAATCTAATGATTTGAAAGTTCACATTATTACTATTAAAAGTAGACCTAGATTATTATTGTAATTAGAAATACATATATTTGTATAGTTATTGATTTTTGACTATTAAGCGAAGAGTGGTCAAACTACCATTAGAAAATCCAAAAATCACAAGCCTTATGATTATGTTAGTTATCTTTATCCAGGCAAAGATTGATACAGAAAAGTAAAAGGATACATTAAATTTGTAAATAACCATAGTTAGATTGCTTACTTATTGCGATGTTTAGCGATTATTAAATTTTATATGAAATTCTCGAAAGATTTTTAAATGGTTAGTTGGTTACCAACAAACATTGTTTGTTGATGATCGTTAGTTTCTTTCAACCATGTTTTTGAAAACCGGATTTGACCGGACGGTTCAACCGGTTGAACCGGGAACCGGGGTAGGCACCCCTTGCTTTGAACCGGATCAAACCGGTTTTACATGAATATTTGTATGTTATGTTTGTTATTGTAGTAGTAAAAATTTATAATACATGTAGAAATATGTATGTTCTATGAAATTTCAAAACATATATAAGTTGTATATCAATAAATCTTTTATATGAGCTAAGTATTTACGCAAAATATGTAAGACTAACAATTTAATAATTATTATATCATCTGGTGGAACCGGTGTGACCGGTCCGACCGGTTGAACCGTCCACAACAGTTCTTTATATGAGCTTCCACAACACTTGTACCTTATACCAATCAACACATAGTTTAAGTATATGTATATATCATATCACATAACGCCACACAGATAGATAAGTGCCCAACTGCATAAGATTGCCAAATATGCAATAATAAGCGCCATAGTTGTGCAAAGTTGTCACATCGACATCAAACTGTACATATACACACGAGAACAAATATCTCAACATAATGAATAAGTTAGTGAAAACTCACATGAAGTACAATGCAAATTTGGAAGTTAGACACGTTTACCAACAAGAACCTACAAACACGGTTCCACTAAATTAAATACCGGGTATGGGTTAACTATATAAATGACACTAGAAAACTCCAGTCCCAGAAACCCTTAAACCTTAACTAATACTTTGCGATCCAGTGGCTAGGACCACTTTATGATTCGGTCTCACATCACACCTTTCACGATTCCATGCTAACCCTAAATTTGCTATTCACACTTTACGATCCATGGTTCATGATTTACAATTTATGATCCATACTTTACGATTCTGAATTGCAATTATGATTTATGATTCTAAATGGCAATTTTGATTTACGATCAGGGAATCCTTTAAGGGACTCAACCTTCCATCCATACTTTACGATTCTCATAGTCCCATCAACATTTTTCGATCCTAGTATCGTAATAAAGGTTTACGATTCAAGTTCCCAAGGAACTTTACGATTCTATGTCATGGGACACTTTGCGATTATGGAGTTGGTTACGTCTCAACCATGATTACCATCAAGGGGATCCCTATTCGGGACTCAACCTTTGCACTTTATGATTTAATTCCTATTTCACGATTCCTATAAACTTTTGTGATTTAACTAACATAGTCGACCCTAAGAAATCCAATCCTACTCAAAACTTGACCAAATCAAAATATTACAATCGCAATGAGTTGTAATCATTGACTAAGCAAAACCCTCCTGAGAAATCTAATCCTACTCAAAACTTGATCAAATCAAAAAAATTCCCATTGCAATTAGTTGTAATCATCCACTAAGCAAACCACTATTCCATTTTTCTAATGTTTACAAACCCAATAGTCCAAGAAAGTGCTTGGTTCTCTCGAAACTCTCGACACATACATCTAATTGCTATGGAATGGATACTAATACTTATTGAAAGATAGGAGATTCAAACCCAATTGATTTCCAACTAATTTAGGTGTTTTGATGTTGATTCTCTTTAGTTTTCTTCTCGGCAGAGACACACACAAACACTCCAGACACGTAGTATCGAAAAGTGGCTACAGTGAATGCATATGGGGCATTATGCCTTAATTTGGGTATTATACCCTCCTAAGGTAATCTCAGTGTCCAAACACTTAGGTTATCGGGTATCCAAAGCACCATTTTTTGTTATCAGGTATTTCGGTTCCGGTTCTACCGGTTATCGGGTATTACGGTTCCGGAACCGGTTACAACCGGATTTGATTTGTTGGTTATTTAAATATTATTGTTGATGATATGGTTTGTTATTGAACTATTATTGTTGCTTAAACGATTAATAGTTATTGTTTGAAAGAATGAAGTCAGCGAACTTTTATTTATTGATCATATATTTGTGTTAAAGATGCATGCATGTTCAACTGTGATCTCAAGTATTTTTAGCTTAGCTTGAATTCGTTTAGTTGTCAATCTTTACGATAAATATAACCTTATTTTGCATCTAACTGATTCTTTGGTTATTACTAAACATTTAAAGGTAAAAACAACTAATACAAACATATCATATTTGTCTTTAATAAAAAAATATTTACCGGTTACCGTTTCTTTCGGTTCCTACGCTTGAAACCGGTTCCATAGTAAATTTTCGGTTATTTTCGGTCTTATTTGGTTCTATACCCGAAAACAACTGGTGGGAAAAGGTGTCCGACAGCGGTGGCCGAAGCAAGTAAGACCGCTTTGGAGAGGAAGTAGAAAAAGGTAGTGGATAATTGGACTTCCATATCAGCCTTTGTAGTTAATATTCTAGAGAATAATCATAAGGTTTAAGTAAACACTTTCTTGGAGTGAAATTACAACTTTGCTCTTTCATGACCAATGTTACTATATATAATGGATGCTGAAATCCGCTAAAGAGTGTGTAACAGCTCACCTGCCTAATCAATTAGCTCAAAAAAATACATGGTCCTTAAGCGCGTGACCTACACCCAACCGTATGGTCAAGTGTCATGCATCAATGAGTAGGAGGAAGCATGGTTGTTGCAAAACATTGGACGTGAGTCGAGAGGGAGCGGTTATCGGTTCAAATCTTGGTGATAGTAACAAATAATCAAATGAGAACTTTGAAATCTGTAGAGGGGAAATGTTCCATGTAAACGACACTTGTATTGGAAGCTGCTCTTGAATACACCGGCTCTTCTCTCTCTCACGACAAAGTTCTCTATAGCCATAGAAGGAAATCTCACAGGGAGGCCTTTATCATCCCAAATTAAAAGGGTTGATAAAACACCATCAAAGGAAATCTCATAACTCTCTCTGTCGCCATATTTTTCAACCAATTGCAACCTCCTTACCGCCGATTGCAACCTTCCTTTAGTTGATTGCAACCTTTCTACCACTAATTTGTCACAACAAAAACCGACTACATATGGGTTTTAATTTTTGGAGAACAACTTTTGACTTGTAATACTGTTTTGATTTGCTTTTGGGGGAAGAAGATTGACGAGATAAAAGTATGTAACATAGGGTGAGTCGGGACGGAAGAAGAAAAAACTAAAAGACAACTAAATGCTTATTCAATTAGACTATTAGTTAGAGGATTAAGATCCAAACAAAAAATTAACAATATAACTATCTATAATTGTAACACCGGTTTTAACGCGCTTAAAATTAGGGAAAATTTAAGCTTTTTTTTTTAAAACTTATATAATAAAAGCCGACAGCGGAAGTAACCACATTTTACAAAAGATAAAAATGTTTATCTGACTTGGTAAAGTAAAAGCTACAACACCATAAACCAAGTCCCAAAAATTACTACCGCGTGTTACCCAACTAAACGACACTACCGACCATCGGATCACAAAAATAAATACAACGAGCAGTGTTCCGCAAAAGGTATGTACAACAACTACCAACGGTCCCGCCTCACCAGGCCAACTACTTTGCATCTGCTAGTGAGTACAGATTAACACATAAGCATCAATAAGCAGGTTATCCCAACTACGGGACAGCACATAAGGCTATCCTAACATATAATGTCGCGCCAACGAGTCAGTAGGAATCATATCTTGCAGGGAAGGGAACCCCGCTCAACGATTCAAACTGGGGACCATCAGCAACAACTATCCGCAATGGTGGGGGAGCGAAGAGCGGTCCACCAAACGCGTTACGAAGCTCGAAGCTCAACATCTCGGATCTCAACGAAAGCTAAGATCCCAACTCACGTTAAGGAGCGGCGGTTTGCAAGACCACCCCGGCGTGCTGCACACCGGGTACCGTTGATCCCCGTTATTCCATCAAAGGGATCCAGCCTTCGGGAAGAAAGCTGACCTTAACCATGCCAACATCAGTCCGGACCAGTACCACATATACAACTATAACCCGTAGTGGGTTCAACTATACGCATGCGATTCATAACCAACGTGTAAAGCAACTTAACATGGCAACAGTATACAACTACATTTACAACATACCTCATATACGCACGTGTGCGACATTAACAACATATGCCAACAAACAACAGACAACGCTACTTACCGAGACTCATGGGAAAACCGGTACTCACCTCGAGATTATAAGAGGCAGATATGAATTCGGGAATCCTAGGAGCACACGGAGTCGTCCGAATCACCTAACACATAAGGTTCAGGCTTAGACACCAAACAACGACAACCAACGAGACTTAAACCACAATACAACAAAACAGCCAACAAAACAATAACACTTGCGATCACAAGACACCTACATGCGACCGCAAGGGTCCTCTTAAACACCCCACTTGCGACCGCAAGGGTTTACCTTGAGACCGCAAGGGTCCTACCCAAACCAACCCAACTTGCGACCGCAAGGACATAGCCATACGACCGCAAGGGTGGTATCTTGAGGGCTTACGATCGCAAGTTATGTACCTACGATCGCAAATTATGTTTCCATCGTCCTTAGACGGTAATTCATGACAACGACCCACTTGCGACCGCAAGGCCCTTGCTTGCGACCGCAAGGACTACACAACCCATGCTTACGGTCGCAAGGTCTTTCCTTACGGCCGCAAGCAACCCAATTACAGTGGGCTTCGACTCTGTTTTACGACAGCGGCTGTTTTCGGGTTTTTAACCCTCAAATCGACTGGTTTTCACAATCAATCGTTACTACATGATATCTAACACACATATGAAGCTATTGACACCACTTGGACTCAAAACCAACATCAACACATCTCAAAATCGACTCAAAACGGGTTTTCACCATTTAAACCCAAAACCGAGTTTTAATCAAGAAACTTACCAACTGAAGATGAACCGGCTTAATAGAGACAGACTACAACGTGAATCCGACTTCTAAACTCGATTCCTCGATCAAAACTTCAAAACCCCGATTATGTGTGTGTGTATGCTCTCGTATGTACGTATGTGTGTTTAATGTGTGTTTGAGGTGAAACAGGGGATAAATATCCCCCCTGCCTTCTAACCGACTTAGTAAATAATACCCCACCCGGGTATTTTGTTCTCCTATTCAACTTAGAACACGACTTAGGTTTATCCGTTTTAACTAACTGAGATATTTTCGGAATCATTATCCGAAACCGATCAACTATTTACCAACATTTTCTATTTACAACATATTTTCAACTTTAGCTACATAACTACGTGTACCAACAAATAACAACAATTAAGCAACAAAACAACTTAAACAACTTGGTTAACGTCAATGTACAACTTAACTAACACAGGGTACAACTATATACAACTAGGCCCTAAATTAGGGTGTTACAAATCTACCCTCTTAAGAAGATTCCGTCCTCGGAATCTGATCACCTACGAACAAGTGAGGGTACCGAGCTCGCATGTCGTCTTCGGTCTCCCAGGTCATATTCGAACCTAGGTTGTGCTTCCACTTGACCAGAACCAGCTTTATCATCTTTCTGCGTAACTTCTTGATCTTTGAACCAAGTATTTCAACAGGTTCTTCAACTAGACGCTTTGAAGCATCCACTCTCAACTCTTGCAGAGGCAGAATCTGGTTCTCCTCCACTTTGCATTTACGCAGGTAACACACGTTGAACGTGTTATGAATTCCAGAAAGCTCTGGTGGCAACTCAAGCGATACCGTCTGGTCGTTAACCTTACGAAGGATTTTAAACGGACCAATATATCTCGGGCTCAACTTACCCTTCCGACCAAATCGAATAACACCCTTCCAAGGAGAGACTTTTAGGAATACTCGATCGCCCTCCTTGAATTCAACCGGTCTACGCTTTGGATCTGCGTATATCTTCTGTCTATCTCGTGCGGCTTTCAACTTCTCACAAGCAACTTTCACCTTATCAACTGTGATTTGAACGATCTCGGGTCCGGCAAACTGCTTCTCACCGGGCTCGAGCCAACAGGTTGGTGTGCGACAACGTCTCCCGTACAACATCTCATATGGAGGCATCCCAATACTGGAGTGATACGAGTTGTTGTAAGCAAACTCGATCAAAGGTAGGTGAGAATCCCATGCACCGCCATACTCGAGAACACATGCGCGAAGCATGTCCTCCAATGTTTGAATCGTTCTCTCTGACTGGCCATCGGTATGTGGATGATACGCCGTGCTCAAGTGAACACGAGTACCAAGTTCATTCTGCAAACTCTGCCAAAAATGGGAAGCAAATCGCACATCACGATAAGATATAATCGAACATGGCAAACCATGTCGTGACACCACTTCGTTTACATACAACTTTGCTAGCTTTTCCAACGAAGTAGACTCGCTGATAGCTAGAAAATGAGCCCTTTTGGTCTCAAATCGACTGGTTTTCACAATCAATCGTTACTACATGATATCTAACACACATATGAAGCTATTGACACCACTTGGACTCAAAACCAACATCAACACATCTCAAAATCGACTCAAAACGGGTTTTCACCATTTAAACCCAAAACCGAGTTTTAATCAAGAAACTTACCAACTGAAGATGAACCGGCTTAATAGAGACAGACTACAACGTGAATCCGACTTCTAAACTCGATTCCTCGATCAAAACTTCAAAACCCCGATTATGTGTGTGTGTATGCTCTCGTATGTACGTATGTGTGTTTAATGTGTGTTTGAGGTGAAACAGGGGATAAATATCCCCCCTGCCTTCTAACCGACTTAGTAAATAATACCCCACCCGGGTATTTTGTTCTCCTATTCAACTTAGAACACGACTTAGGTTTATCCGTTTTAACTAACTGAGATATTTTCGGAATCATTATCCGAAACCGATCAACTATTTACCAACATTTTCTATTTACAACATATTTTCAACTTTAGCTACATAACTACGTGTACCAACAAATAACAACAATTAAGCAACAAAACAACTTAAACAACTTGGTTGACGTCAATGTACAACTTAACTAACACAGGGTACAACTATATACAACTAGGCCCTAAATTAGGGTGTTACAAATCTACCCTCTTAAGAAGATTCCGTCCTCGGAATCTGATCACCTACGAACAAGTGAGGGTACCGAGCTCGCATGTCGTCTTCGGTCTCCCAGGTCATATTCGAACCTAGGTTGTGCTTCCACTTGACCAGAACCAGCTTTATCATCTTTCTGCGTAACTTCTTGATCTTTGAACCAAGTATTTCAACAGGTTCTTCAACTAGACGCTTTGAAGCATCCACTCTCAACTCTTGCAGAGGCAGAATCTGGTTCTCCTCCACTTTGCATTTACGCAGGTAACACACGTTGAACGTGTTATGAATTCCAGAAAGCTCTGGTGGCAACTCAAGCGATACCGTCTGGTCGTTAACCTTACGAAGGATTTTAAACGGACCAATATATCTCGGGCTCAACTTACCCTTCCGACCAAATCGAATAACACCCTTCCAAGGAGAGACTTTTAGGAATACTCGATCGCCCTCCTTGAATTCAACCGGTCTACGCTTTGGATCTGCGTATATCTTCTGTCTATCTCGTGCGGCTTTCAACTTCTCACAAGCAACTTTCACCTTATCAACTGTGATTTGAACGATCTCGGGTCCGGCAAACTGCTTCTCACCGGGCTCGAGCCAACAGGTTGGTGTGCGACAACGTCTCCCGTACAACATCTCATATGGAGGCATCCCAATACTGGAGTGATACGAGTTGTTGTAAGCAAACTCGATCAAAGGTAGGTGAGAATCCCATGCACCGCCATACTCGAGAACACATGCGCGAAGCATGTCCTCCAATGTTTGAATCGTTCTCTCTGACTGGCCATCGGTATGTGGATGATACGCCGTGCTCAAGTGAACACGAGTACCAAGTTCATTCTGCAAACTCTGCCAAAAATGGGAAGCAAATCGCACATCACGATAAGATATAATCGAACATGGCAAACCATGTCGTGACACCACTTCGTTTACATACAACTTTGCTAGCTTTTCCAACGAAGTAGACTCGCTGATAGCTAGAAAATGAGCCCTTTTGGTCTCAAATCGACTGGTTTTCACAATCAATCGTTACTACATGATATCTAACACACATATGAAGCTATTGACACCACTTGGACTCAAAACCAACATCAACACATCTCAAAATCGACTCAAAACGGGTTTTCACCATTTAAACCCAAAACCGAGTTTTAATCAAGAAACTTACCAACTGAAGATGAACCGGCTTAATAGAGACAGACTACAACGTGAATCCGACTTCTAAACTCGATTCCTCGATCAAAACTTCAAAACCCCGATTATGTGTGTGTGTATGCTCTCGTATGTACGTATGTGTGTTTAATGTGTGTTTGAGGTGAAACAGGGGATAAATATCCCCCCTGCCTTCTAACCGACTTAGTAAATAATACCCCACCCGGGTATTTTGTTCTCCTATTCAACTTAGAACACGACTTAGGTTTATCCGTTTTAACTAACTGAGATATTTTCGGAATCATTATCCGAAACCGATCAACTATTTACCAACATTTTCTATTTACAACATATTTTCAACTTTAGCTACATAACTACGTGTACCAACAAATAACAACAATTAAGCAACAAAACAACTTAAACAACTTGGTTGACGTCAATGTACAACTTAACTAACACAGGGTACAACTATATACAACTAGGCCCTAAATTAGGGTGTTACAAATCTACCCTCTTAAGAAGATTCCGTCCTCGGAATCTGATCACCTACGAACAAGTGAGGGTACCGAGCTCGCATGTCGTCTTCGGTCTCCCAGGTCATATTCGAACCTAGGTTGTGCTTCCACTTGACCAGAACCAGCTTTATCATCTTTCTGCGTAACTTCTTGATCTTTGAACCAAGTATTTCAACAGGTTCTTCAACTAGACGCTTTGAAGCATCCACTCTCAACTCTTGCAGAGGCAGAATCTGGTTCTCCTCCACTTTGCATTTACGCAGGTAACACACGTTGAACGTGTTATGAATTCCAGAAAGCTCTGGTGGCAACTCAAGCGATACCGTCTGGTCGTTAACCTTACGAAGGATTTTAAACGGACCAATATATCTCGGGCTCAACTTACCCTTCCGACCAAATCGAATAACACCCTTCCAAGGAGAGACTTTTAGGAATACTCGATCGCCCTCCTTGAATTCAACCGGTCTACGCTTTGGATCTGCGTATATCTTCTGTCTATCTCGTGCGGCTTTCAACTTCTCACAAGCAACTTTCACCTTATCAACTGTGATTTGAACGATCTCGGGTCCGGCAAACTGCTTCTCACCGGGCTCGAGCCAACAGGTTGGTGTGCGACAACGTCTCCCGTACAACATCTCATATGGAGGCATCCCAATACTGGAGTGATACGAGTTGTTGTAAGCAAACTCGATCAAAGGTAGGTGAGAATCCCATGCACCGCCATACTCGAGAACACATGCGCGAAGCATGTCCTCCAATGTTTGAATCGTTCTCTCTGACTGGCCATCGGTATGTGGATGATACGCCGTGCTCAAGTGAACACGAGTACCAAGTTCATTCTGCAAACTCTGCCAAAAATGGGAAGCAAATCGCACATCACGATAAGATATAATCGAACATGGCAAACCATGTCGTGACACCACTTCGTTTACATACAACTTTGCTAGCTTTTCCAACGAAGTAGACTCGCTGATAGCTAGAAAATGAGCCCTTTTGGTCTCAAATCGACTGGTTTTCACAATCAATCGTTACTACATGATATCTAACACACATATGAAGCTATTGACACCACTTGGACTCAAAACCAACATCAACACATCTCAAAATCGACTCAAAACGGGTTTTCACCATTTAAACCCAAAACCGAGTTTTAATCAAGAAACTTACCAACTGAAGATGAACCGGCTTAATAGAGACAAGCTACAACGTGAATCCGACTTCTAAACTCGATTCCTCGATCAAAACTTCAAAACCCCGATTATGTGTGTGTGTATGCTCTCGTATGTACGTATGTGTGTTTAATGTGTGTTTGAGGTGAAACAGGGGATAAATATCCCCCCTGCCTTCTAACCGACTTAGTAAATAATACCCCACCCGGGTATTTTGTTCTCCTATTCAACTTAGAACACGACTTAGGTTTATCCGTTTTAACTAACTGAGATATTTTCGGAATCATTATCCGAAACCGATCAACTATTTACCAACATTTTCTATTTACAACATATTTTCAACTTTAGCTACATAACTACGTGTACCAACAAATAACAACAATTAAGCAACAAAACAACTTAAACAACTTGGTTAACGTCAATGTACAACTTAACTAACACAGGGTACAACTATATACAACTAGGCCCTAAATTAGGGTGTTACAAATCTACCCTCTTAAGAAGATTCCGTCCTCGGAATCTGATCACCTACGAACAAGTGAGGGTACCGAGCTCGCATGTCGTCTTCGGTCTCCCAGGTCATATTCGAACCTAGGTTGTGCTTCCACTTGACCAGAACCAGCTTTATCATCTTTCTGCGTAACTTCTTGATCTTTGAACCAAGTATTTCAACAGGTTCTTCAACTAGACGCTTTGAAGCATCCACTCTCAACTCTTGCAGAGGCAGAATCTGGTTCTCCTCCACTTTGCATTTACGCAGGTAACACACGTTGAACGTGTTATGAATTCCAGAAAGCTCTGGTGGCAACTCAAGCGATACCGTCTGGTCGTTAACCTTACGAAGGATTTTAAACGGACCAATATATCTCGGGCTCAACTTACCCTTCCGACCAAATCGAATAACACCCTTCCAAGGAGAGACTTTTAGGAATACTCGATCGCCCTCCTTGAATTCAACCGGTCTACGCTTTGGATCTGCGTATATCTTCTGTCTATCTCGTGCGGCTTTCAACTTCTCACAAGCAACTTTCACCTTATCAACTGTGATTTGAACGATCTCGGGTCCGGCAAACTGCTTCTCACCGGGCTCGAGCCAACAGGTTGGTGTGCGACAACGTCTCCCGTACAACATCTCATATGGAGGCATCCCAATACTGGAGTGATACGAGTTGTTGTAAGCAAACTCGATCAAAGGTAGGTGAGAATCCCATGCACCGCCATACTCGAGAACACATGCGCGAAGCATGTCCTCCAATGTTTGAATCGTTCTCTCTGACTGGCCATCGGTATGTGGATGATACGCCGTGCTCAAGTGAACACGAGTACCAAGTTCATTCTGCAAACTCTGCCAAAAATGGGAAGCAAATCGCACATCACGATAAGATATAATCGAACATGGCAAACCATGTCGTGACACCACTTCGTTTACATACAACTTTGCTAGCTTTTCCAACGAAGTAGACTCGCTGATAGCTAGAAAATGAGCCCTTTTGGTCTCAAATCGACTGGTTTTCACAATCAATCGTTACTACATGATATCTAACACACATATGAAGCTATTGACACCACTTGGACTCAAAACCAACATCAACACATCTCAAAATCGACTCAAAACGGGTTTTCACCATTTAAACCCAAAACCGAGTTTTAATCAAGAAACTTACCAACTGAAGATGAACCGGCTTAATAGAGACAAGCTACAACGTGAATCCGACTTCTAAACTCGATTCCTCGATCAAAACTTCAAAACCCCGATTATGTGTGTGTGTATATGCTCTCGTATGTACGTATGTGTGTTTAATGTGTGTTTGAGGCGAAACAGGGGATAAATATCCCCCCCTGCCTTCTAACCGACTTAGTAAATAATACCCCACCCGGGTATTTTGTTCTCCTATTCAACTTAGAACACGACTTTAGGTTTATCCGTTTTAACTAACGGAGATATTTTCGGAATCATTATCCGAAACCGATCAACTATTTACCAACATTTTTAATTTACAACATATTTCCAACTTTAGCTACATAACCACGTGTACCAACAAATAACAACAATTAAGCAACAAAACAACTTAAACAACTTGGTTAACGTCAATGTACAACTTAACTAACACATGGTACAACTATTTACAACTAGTCCCTAAATTAGGGTGTTACAATAATTTCAATCTTAAAAAACTAAATTACTAATTTTACTCTAAACACATAGAATTTTTAAGTAATTTACTAAAAAATGTATAACAAAGATAGATTGTATAAATGTTGACTAATACATGATTGACATGGGTTGTTGTATACCACAAGCCTACCCTAATAGAGGCTAACAAAGAACAACGAGTCCAAAATCCGAATTCTTGAATCTATCCCTCCATCTTGTTGATCCAATTAGGCATTTATTTTAAGAATCGACGCTGCGATCGCGATAATCAAAGGGACATCCAGATTCGATTGAACCTGCTACAAGGTTCTTTAATTGCGGTTGTTTTGCGACTTTGCGTAGACCAACAACATCACCCTATAAATCAAAAACCTCCGCACGCCACGAAACAGGAATTTTCCACAATTTGTGTTTAGTTTCCCCTAAAATTTACCACTCATCGATCACCGTTTCTTCCCTAACAACTCTCTATCGAATTTGTATAATCCATCCCCACTTGTTAAATTATACCGCCTAAAACCCTAGGGTTGCTCGCCCCTTTGTAAGGATTTACAGGTTCTTTTTTCTGACGATGGATTCGGAAGATGATATGCATGATGCGAACGATGTTGATTCTTATGAAGAGGATTACTACAGCGGCGATGCGATGTACAGCGACGATGATGATGATGCTGGGTATGAGTTCTTGCATAACGATTCTGATGATTCTGATGACGTATTAGTTAGCCGGCAACAGGTGAATTGATTTTGGATACATAATTGTGTACTAGTAAAGTGATTATTAATTTGTTTTGATGCAATCTTTCTATTGAATTGGTTGGTTTCATGTTATACTTTAGCATAATGTTTCTTCCATTAGTTTCAGGTTCATCATATGATAAGATAATATGATTCTGTTAACAAGTGTTCCGGTGATAATGGTGATTACAAGATAATATGATTCTTTAAATTATCAGTATCTTCACTGATTATTAATGTTTCTTTTGGCCAACTTATGTGGCCAAAGATGATAGACATTGAGGTTTTCTTTTGAAGATTACGCGAACCACACCTTGGGGTTAAAGATTGCTGCTTTTGAAATGATTATTGGGACTTTAAGAATCAATATTAGATAACCAGTTGATTTAAGTTATGGATTGTTGGGCAATTTGACATTTATACTTCTTTGTTTTATGTTCCAGAAAAATTATACTATCTTGAAGGAAGATGATATACGCCAACGTCAAGAGGATGACATCACTAGAATTTCTTCAGTTCTATCAATTTCGAGAGATTCTGCGTGCATGCTTTTGCGCCGTTTTAACTGGTAAGGTTCTAGTTTTTGGATTTCAGTGAATAGTTCCTCACCTCGATGGTTTTGGTAGCTTAATGTTTTATTAAGTTACTTTGGCACCCTACAGGAATGTTAGCAATGTTCACGAAGCATGGTTTGCCAATGAAGATGAAGTCCGAAAGGCTGTTGGCCTTTTGGAGAAGACAGATATTAGGCCACCAAAAGCTGGAGAGGTATGTTAGGGTAAATAAACTAAATATTAATGTGTAAATTTTATATGTTTTCTAATGTTTGTTCTTGCTTTCGTGCTGTATTCTTATCATTTGAAGCTGCCTTGTGGGATCTGCTTTGAATCATATCCACTTGATAAAATTAGTACAGCTGCGTGTGGGCATCCTTTCTGTAATACATGCTGGACAGGTTCGTATCTCTTTTGTAATTCTATATTATAACTGGTACACCATTCACACACAAGTCACACTACAATAAAATGTTTTTCTATTGTTTCCTTGATACATGAAAAATTCTTTTAGTTGTTTGGGGTGGTTGATTTGCTTTTTGGAACTAATCTTTTTTTATAGTTGAAATTTCAAGTCTTAATAATCAATTTTGAATGTTTGGATATTCTGCTCGGGTTTATATGGTCAAATAGGCAGTCTTGGATGATCAATTTTATACTAGCTGCAACAAACACTATCATCCTAGAGTGAAGTAAAGCTGCCTATTTAACCCTTCTCTCAACCTAATTTGACAGAATTTTATCATATCGTGCAAGTGTCCACTTTTTTCTGAAAAATATTATTTTTAGTCATTCTATCTACTAATTCTTTAAATAATTAGCAATTGGCAAACACTTCTGATTGTTACAACTTACACTTCTGATCATTACAGCTGGTTATCTTACTTTGAATGTTGAATATCACACAATCAGTTTCAAAACTCACATTGGTGAATTAGCATGTTCTTGTCATCTGCAAGCTTAGTGGAAAAATTATATTGATCAGATTATAAGTTTATTATTAATTATATTCTACACTTAGGAGTAATGATTTTTTATGTCTTTTATTTCTTTTAGCCTACATTAGTACATCTATCAATGATGGTCCTGGATGTTTGACATTAAGATGTCCCATTCCATCATGTGGTGCTGCTGTTGGTGTAGACATGGTCAATATGTTGTCTTCAGACGAAGATAAGAAGAAATATCGACGTTACCTTCTTAGATCTTATATTGAGGACAATAAAAAGGTATATATATACCTATCCATTTTACTGACAACTGGCATAGTTTACATATTGGACACAGTACATATGATCCCTCCGTCTAATGAATATGCAAAAGTAATGAAGACATCATTCAAATTTACAAATCAAATAACAAGTGGAGTCTAGGGAGGTGTTTGGATTTGCGTTTCGGATCTGGTTATATGATAATCAGTTTTAAATGTTTCAGTAAACACATTCTTCTTTTGATTATTTGATTATTTAGTGGCTAAATAACTAATTTGATACCAGTTGCAACAAATCCAAACTGATTATTATCTATGCATCCCTTCTTTTAAACTGATTAGGTCGCTTTATACTCACATTTTACAAAATATCTTCATTCTATCACAAACATGTACTTGGTTGACATATTTTTCTATTAATTATTTAGTTCTGATTTCAGAATTTACCAAACACTCAAAACATCTCAATTCTCAACATCAAACATGAAGCATGTCTAAACACTATCTTTATTATATCTGATTATCTATTCTAGTAATATTAAATATTACATGATCCCTTTTGAAACGCACATCCAAACACACCCCTACAACTTTTTCTTCACATCTTCCTTTTTTCTGCATGGTCTTTTCTATGCTCTTTTGTGTAATTATTGTTTAGGTATGTAATCATAAGATGCCTCCTCTATCAAGTGCTATTATTTTATACAGTCTTGTTAAGGTTTAGATCTCACTTAGACTAACATGTGCCACATGCTAGTTTCTGCGAGAATTGCCTCTTTCCATGACAAGTCTCTTTTCCTATGCTTTATTGGGTTTATTTTGCGTGTTTTCTGCTTTTTTGCAATTTATGAATTTTTATCCTACTCTTATTCTTCAATAGACAAAGTGGTGTCCTGCTCCTGGTTGTGATTGTGCCATTGAGTTTGATCTTGGAAGTGGAAGCTATGATGTAACGTGTCATTGCTCATACAGTTTCTGTTGGAATGTGAGTATTATGACTTTGTTTGAGAGTTTATAAACAGAGTAGTTATGCTATTGCTTCCTAGATGACAGTTCTCTTGTTCTCTGATATTGTTGCAGTGTACAGAAGAAGCTCATCGTCCTGTAGATTGTGAAACCGTGTCCAAGTGGATTATGAAAAACAGCGCAGAGTCAGAAAATATGAATTGGTGAATGTTATTTTTGTTGACTGTTATATATTTGTGGAATATTATATTTTCTTGTTTTGATGTCCATGTAATGAGTTTCAGGATTTTAGCAAATTCTAAGCCTTGTCCGAAGTGTAAACGCCCAATTGAAAAGAATCAAGGTTGTATGCACATGACATGCAACCCCCCTTGCAAATATGAATTTTGCTGGTAAGATATAGTTTCGTGTTGGGTATAGATCAAGAACTTATCTTGTTATTACCTTTTATATCTTCAAGGTATTCACTAGATGTGGCAAAATGGGTGGGTTGGTTTGGATAACAGGTTGAAGTGGGTTCTGGTCAGGACTGGTTGAACAAAATTTTTATCTCATTTGTCCCATATTTTTTGAATTTCTTCTAACAACCTATGTGTCAAGTAAGATACATAATTTATACTCTTTCAATAATAATCTAATTTTTTTAATAAAATGATCTTCGGAGATTTTATGCATAAAAAACTTGCACCTTTCTGGGTTTTTTAACCTGCTTCTATTGCACACACACACATAAACTGTGTGTGTACATATATGTATGCATGTATATTTTCTTACTCAATTGACCTAATTAATATGTTCGTTTGTGTGTATTTTCTTATTTACCTGTATGAAGTCTGAACTGATGGACCCATTTGTAAGTAAATGGACCAAAATTGCCACCTTAAGTATCTCTTGTTGACAATTCCTACATTTAGTTGACTTATACGACAACATCTATGCACTTCAGTATATTTGTGTTCATTGTTCTCTTGATAATTCTGGTAAGTTTTTGTAATTTTTAATTTACATTTTGCATGCAGGTTGTGCCTTGGGCAATGGTCAGATCATGGAGAGAGAACTGGTGGTTTCTATGCTTGCAACCGTTATGAATCTGCAAAGCAAGAAGGAGCGGTAATTAAACTTAGCATATTTTTATGCGAACCAATTAGACATGTTGTGTTTAGTTTTCTCTATGAAATCTAAACCTTTGATCTTGTAATTCCATATCCACTTGCAGTATGATGAATCAGAACGTCGAAGAGAGATGGCAAAAAATTCTCTAGAGCGGTACACTCACTATTATGAACGCTGGGCTACAAACCAATCGGTAGGCACATTTGGTCAACCAGTACTCTTCTGATTGTTTGACTACATGAGCGTTATTCAAATATCTGTGTCATGGTTGACCAACTAAGAAATGGAGCTTGACTATTCATTGCCTGTTATTCAATTTCGTGTTTGCGGTCTTTCTGTGTCTATCAAAAGGTTTAGATTCAGCAAGCAAGTTTATAACAAACTTCCATATTTTTTGAACTATCTGATATTCTGATGCATATTATGCTATATATGTTTGTTCATGTAACTTTTAGATCCAATACAATATTTGATATCTCTTGTACAATTCCCATCTATTATCCATTAAAGAATTTGTCATGATTATGGTTTTGTGCTCCAATTATCTGCAACTTCTATAACAGCTATTATAAGTGAAATGCATTTATGGCTCTTTATCTATTTGATTAATGACACTTTTTTTTTCTTTCATGATGACAGTCGAGGCAAAAAGCACTTGCGGATCTGCAACAGATGCAATCAGTGCATGTAAGTTGATATGCTGATTTTCCCCCGTCTTTTTTTGGCAATGGAATATGAGAATATCCAGTGTAGCTAACGTGAGCACTTAAGTATTCTTGATAACTAAGTTTAGCTAAGGGGAAAGGATATGTAATAGCTAAATTTCTTTTAACAGTTAAAACTATTAAATAAAAGTAGTAAAAAAAATAAGATGCAAGTGTACTTGATGGCTAAGTTTACTTGGTAGCTAAGCTCAAAAAAATGTCTCTGTGCTAATAAAGAAAATATCAATTATTTAACCTAATTTCCAATAACAATCTTAGATACTTGAGCGCTCCTTAAGATTTTGGTGGACATCATTTTTCCAAGCTTTTAAATGTTCCCGTCTCATTCAAGGCTTTGTATGCCTATTTGCTAAGAGCATGGGGAGTACTCTCACCGAAGCATCCCATGCTTCAAGCCACTTCATGATTCAAGCATGTTTAACCCCCGTACTACCAACGCTTCAGCATAACCCACTTAAGGGTGTATTTGTTGGCCACTTAATGGGACCATTCAGCACTTAATGGTCGTTTCATTATCATATTTTTGTGTTTTATTGGTTAAAAGTTTCGTTAGTTATTAGCTAAAAGTTTCATTAATTGGTAATTTGTATTTTATTAGCTTATTAACAACTTGGAAAAATGGAACAAAGAAGGCATAGGCTTATTAGTTGTTAGTTTCTATTCCAATTATACTGAATGTTAATATGGTAATTTCCTGTCATTCAGACTGCACATTTAGAAGTACTATCAAAGTATGAAACAGTCTTTTTTATTCAAAACCTCTATATAATAGAGCCTTTGAATCATTCAGGCTTTAAAATCATTCAGTGCTAAATCATTCTAAGTGCATTTTATACATTAGGTACATGCATATTTTGATATGAAAGGAAGGTTTGAGTTTATTTAATACATTCAACATGTGCCCTTAGGGCACAAGCTAGTCAATCCCAATAAACATGAAAACTATTAAAATGTTAACCTCATATATTAGTTATTGAAATACCGTCACTGCCTACTATAACTAATTAACCCTAATTATAAACACGCATTGGGCCAAGGCCAAACATCTATTCCTATATGTTTGACTGTATGATGATACAGTGTGATGCATTAGTTAAAAGGACAAATCAGACTGATGGTTGTAGAAGACAAAACTATCTCTTTCATTTGCTACCATGTCAGCTCTTTCCTTCATCTCTTCGTAATTAACAGTCTGTTAGATAGTGTATAAACCCTTTACCCCTATTATTGACTGCCAGCTTATCATTAAATTAAAGGTTGCATCAGGCACATAAATTTGCTACGTGTTGGTATATATGTATTTATTACCAAGTTCCATCTTATTATGGTACAATTATGCAATTTACATACGACATGAATGCCTTTTGTGGAATTCTGCTTGTGTAGTTCATTTATTATTTACCATTGAACATGTCTCATTTTGCTTTTAGGGAAAAATACAAACATCTGACCCTGCAGTGTTTGGTTGATTTCTTTCTATGTATATATCTTAAAATTGTTTTGCTTTCTGTGTGTGTACTTATTCTTTCTGTGTTTCTTTCCAGCTTGCAAAGCTTAGTGAGAAGCAATGTCAACCTGAGACACAATTAAAATTCATTATAGAAGCTTGGTTGCAGGTAGGAGTACTTTTTAAATTGTCAAATATTTTTCATGTTCTTTATATTCTTTTGTTTCCCTTTCATTCTCATAAATTTATAAACCTGCTTTCTTGTTTATTCTTCATGCCTACTTGTGTTTCTTAGCTTACACCTAGCAGTTTCTGAGAATAGAGGCTGCAAGATGGGTGGGTCGGGCGGGTTGGTAATCCGGCTAACACTCTTTCCTGCATTTCTCTTGCATTTTTTTTTTTTTGTAAATATCTAATGCAGTAATTTGATAACAAAAGCAATATTATTACACTAATAACTTTAAAGCTTTGAATATAATGATTAGGAGTTTGCATGCATTCAAAATAGACGGAGTGACAACACGTATCAGTATCACCTTTTATTCATTCTGCTAATTTTTTAATTTGACTTATTTGAGATAAAACACAACAATAATCGTCCATTTACAAGTAAATGGGCTGAAGTTGCCATTTATTGGATATTATTACGCGCCATGTGCACTTTTTAATGGTTTTGTGGTGTCCATTTGTTATTATCGTCAATATTTTCTTGTTCTAAATGGAATAAAGATTTAAGAAACCGTAGTAAATTTGTAGTTTCTTTCAACTGATATATATGTCTCCGGCTGCAGATAGTTGAATGCAGGCGAGTGTTAAAATGGACCTATGCATACGGGTATTACTTACCTGAGCAAGAGCATGCAAAGAGACAATTTTTTGAGTACTTACAAGGTATGCACAGGTTCCCACATTGTACACAATATGATAAAGTTGGGTATGCTTTCTTCGGGTAACGGTTTTCAGATAAATTGGTTCATGGCAGGTGAAGCAGAGGCTGGTTTAGAAAGGCTTCATCAATGTGCAGAGAAGGAATTACATACTTACCTCAATGAAGATGGCTCTCAAGACGATTTCAACAATTTCAGAACAAAGTTGGCTGGCCTGACTACGTATGTAATTATTGTCTTAAGTTCTTAACTTTCTGTCTTGATATGTTCTCTCAGTAGAGGTGGAGTTTTGACCAATTTACCTATCAATTGGTGGTTTGGGTGTTATTTTATCTGCCAAATAAAAAACAAACTAAAAGGGGAACAGGTCAAACTGAGTCTGTCATTAACTTACAACCTCTTTTGTTGTTGTTTTCATACAAGTAGCATCTGTGGGTAAACCGGACCTGAACCCTACTGAAAATGTCCCGTTATAAGAAAGTGGACACACTATGTCTAGAGGTGAACGTAACCTGACTGGTACAGATAATGACTATGTTTAACCTTTTCCCTTACCTGCCTGCTACCAACTATATTGTGTTCCTTTCTTTCTTTTTCTTTTTAATTTCCTATTTTCTTGAAAGCTGGGTTCTTTATTTTTTCTCCTCTTTTTTGTTAAAAAAATTATTTTATGTTTTATGTCAATTATTATTAGTATTATCAAAGTATGTGATCTTACAAGATTTTCCTTACATTATGTCAAATTAATATTCGTTGGTTTCTCCTTTATTAGTTACTTTACATTTTTTTTCATTATTGTCATTGTTATTGCTACTAAAATTTACAAGATTTCGTTGATATAACAGGCTAAAAAGCAAACATGACCTATATCAGAACTTTTTCCGATAAAGTAGCAATTTAAACTCCACTGTAAATTTCTGATGTGATTTTTTTATGTTTTTGATTCCTGCCACTTGTGGGTAAAACAATCCTAGTATTATGCACATTTCTTGGGTAGAGGTGGCAGTGTGCAGGTTGGGAATCAAATTTTCGGTTAATTTGGGTAACTTTTTGTTCAAATGACTAGTGTGTATTTTAAATATGATTATAAATCTATGTTTGGGGAGGTTCTATTGATTTTAAAACACAACCCATTTGAGATAAAATCATGTTCCAAAGCGGCACATTCATGAGCAGATGGTGATCTTGCCACCTCTGGTTCTAGGTCTTGTACTTTGTACTTTCACATAGACAAATGATAGACGATATATACCTGATCATTTTGGTTTTTATTTGAGGAATACCGGTTTCATCTAAATGAGAAATAGAGATCAAGAGTAAGTGATTTAATTGTCGTCTCTGAAAGTGCTAATTCCACAAATAGCAACATATTGGCCATTATATATACTTTGATCCATATCAATATATAATCATTAAACCAGTAAAGTGTTTCTTTGTCATCAATTTTTTCTTCAAAAAACGTACTTTCTCAAATATTCTACATTAGTCATTGTATAATTTCGCTAAATTGCTAAAGTTTAATGACAGAAGTTTATTGGTACGAATCTAGTATAATTAATGGCCAGGAATGAGATAAATACTGTTGCTATATTATGCCTTAATTAGACCTTAATTTCTGTAAAACATTGGAATTATAAAGTGTAGTGCTTTATATAAACGAAAAAATCGAAATGGAGTGCCGTGTTCGTAATTAGAAGATAAAAATGGCTTAGTGCTTTTTTTTTGTCTAAAAGGTTTGATTAATGGTAACATGGTTCCATAAACAGAGATGGACATCAAGTATGTATGTTCCTAGCTATTTATTGCAACCAACTTTATTCTTTTAACTGCTAATTAAAACATGTCCTTTTTGACAATTGCAACAGTGTAACCCGCAACTACTTTGAAAACTTGGTGAGAGCACTGGAGAACGGTCTATCAGATGTGGATTCACATGGAGCATCAAGCAAAACTAGTAGCTCAAAGAACGCTGCAGGAACAAGCAAGGGGAAAGGGACCAAGGGAAAAGGGTCCACCGGGTGGTCGTGTGACCAGTGCACGTATATGAACCCAAAGGCTGTCACTTCGTGTCAGATGTGCCACTCAAGCAGGTGAAAATGGTCCGGTTGTGGTTAGTTCAACTTTACTTCATATTACCCCCTTAGAAGCAAAGATCAAAGTCGCAGTTGTGGCCTGGTCCGTTTACCTTAAAGGTTGTAATGTGGGTGGTGGGTGTATATAGAATGTTACCTAGAGAACGGCTAGGTTCATTGGTCATGGTGGTTTGTTTGTTGACTGGTTTTCATGGCCAATGATGTAGATGTATCGTTTCTCTTACGAATTGAAGTGATTCTGGATGATTTGTGCTACTTATAATGGGGTTTTGTGGTTGATGTGGTAATGGAGTTTATAGAAAAACTAATTTTTTTTGCACATGCTATTTTGAATTTGAGCCTTTGTGTTAAGTATCTTGGAAAGTAAATATTGTAACTGTTTTTGAGATTGGTTGCATTGGTGATAAAATCCAAAAGAAGGGTAAGCAGAGTGCTATGTTGACCGAAAGTTTCAACCACCCTTCGCACCATCATCACAACAAATTAGTGCTATACTCATTTGATATGTGTGTGTGTGTGTGTCTATATTGGTGATAGTGAAAACTAATGCAACTTAGCGCACGAAAAACATGACCTTGCTTGCAAGAGTTGTATTTTAGAATAGGATAACCTCCGAGCACATCATATTTATGTGTTTTTGTATATAAAGGTTGTACATGTATAAAACGACAAGGTGTGGTTACTAGTAGTGGTCGTGATAATAGAGTAGTGATGTTGAATGAATTAGGAAAATCAATTTGAATCTTACATTACATTATATTATTTTCACCGAAAAAACAAAATGATTAAAAAACAAATGGATGACTCGAATTGAATTCTGTGTTTTGTAATAATTTTGATTCGTAAATGAACCGTCACTATATTATATATGTGTGTGTTAAAGAGTCTATCCCTTTTAATTAGAGTCATTATCCTATAGTCGATCCTTATTGGAGTTGGTTTCTTATTATGAGTTAGGAGAGTATTTAAGGGGAGCCTAGGATCATTTATGAGCATACAATTTTTTGAGCTTTCAGTTGAGTAGGAGATCCTTCATCCTTCTGAAACTCGAAAATCAAGACCCCGTTTGTTTAATTTGCAAGCATTCTGTATTATTAAGTAAAATGTTAATATGGGTCATACCAAATTGGTATCAGAGCCGTTGTTCCTTACCTGTAACTACGGCTAGATTATCATCAATATGACGAAGGTCAGCGACTTGGAAACCAATCTGGAACAACATAGGACCTAGACCGCTGAAAGATACAGGAAACCATGGAAGGGGAATTAAAAGCGACCAGGTCAGAAGCTACACGCTGCCAGGAAATTGCCGATTAGCGACACGTTGAAGTTCTTCAACGTTTGACGAAAGCCTCACAACAACCCCACACCGCCATCTACACATTCACCCTCCACCCAACAAGTCACCACCTAACTACAACCCAATCTCCCACTTACGTCCCAACCAACACGACCATTATCGATAACTCACCCTTTTGCTAACTATGGATCGAACAATGTTTTTTTTTCATATCGAGGATTAACCCCCTCAGCTATCGATGTGCAAGGACACCCCCAACCCTTTGGGTATCTTGGCGGAATCACCCACCCTTTATTTGCGACTAAGTCCAGTACTACCAAAGGCTGATTTACTAGATCAGCTTGGGGAAGGGTCAGAGGCGATTCTAAGCACAATTCAATGGGGTGTGTAGACCACACTAAGAGAACTTAATTTTTTGTATATATATATATATATATATATATATATATATATATATATATATATATATATATATATATATATATATATATATATATATAGGGGAGGGTTCATGCGAGAACCGCGAGAACCAATCTCAGCCGTTCCTTGGATATGAGAAGTATCATGGATGGAGAGCGTGGAGGGATAGCGTGTGGCAGAGTGCATGTGAGGAATTCATGGGAGGGCAATGACATTGAAGGAGGGAGAATTGAACGGCTTAGATTGGTTCTCGCGGTTCTCGCGCTAACAACGGTTCTCGCATGAACTTTTGTGTGTGTATATATATATATATATATATATATATATATATATATATATATATATATATATATATATATATCTTGGACCACCCTTAAATTACAAAAAGGGTCCATAATAATAATAATAATAATAATAATGGCCTTTTAGATTTTATCACGTACTTATTTTATTTACAATTTTTTTCTATTTTAGTTTTTCATTTTGTGTTTGAGACTCTGTGACGATTTATTCATTTTAACTTATATAAGTTACATTTGTGTTTGTGTAATTGATTCATATCGATTTTGATTAACTTTATATTAACCATCTAATTTACTAATGTTTATGTAATATTAAACTAAAATGATGAGGTTTTCTAAAACAAAATTGATGAATCTAGTTCAAGCGATATCCCCAAAACAATAAATGTTGAAGAAACAATTGTTAAAGACAATAAGTAAAGAAACCCATAAATGTATCTGCTAGTTGAATTAAATTCACTTCTTGAAGATCCGGTTTCACGATTGTAATAACTTTATGCTATTTCTTTTGTGTGTATATATATATATATATAATGCTTCGTCGTTATTTGTTATACTTTTGATTTACATGTTACCCGACGTCCCGACCCATGACTAAAAAATAATATGTCCCGTTATCTTATTTTTCGATTGACTCATATTTTCACATAATGGACCCCGGTATGTTAGAATTCTAGATTCGCCACCGGGAAGGGTTATCAGATGGTCTAGGAAATTTTGCTTATGATAGGGGCGCCTGTTCTATGACTTACAACGGGTCGGGGCATACGATTTACACAGGGGAATGATCTGGGATGGGTACATGGGGCTGGCTACAACTTACAGAAATGGAAAATGCCCTTATTTGAGGACGCACACGGATGGGTGTACCAGGTGGAGAGATTTTTCGTGAGCTAAGTTGTATTAGTTTTTTTGCTATCACCAATAATGGCGCGCATACACACACACATATACTAGATAAAATATCCTGAATAACGGACTGGTATAGCATTAGTTTGTATTTGCTTACCCTTATCTTGGATTTTATCACCAATGCAACCAATCTAGAAAACTTATATTTACTTTCCATGATACTTAGACCATGCGCATCCATGGTCGGGTTGGCTCGGGTAGGGGCCGACCCTGGCCAACACACCATCTCCCCTAGACGGGTGGTGGCGGGTCCCTCTCTCCACGGGTTTGCAGACCCTCCTCTCTCTCTTCCTTTTTTTTTTCTTTTCTATTCTCCTCTTTCTCTCTTCTTTATATATAATTTTTTATTAATATTTTATGTGGGTAAAAAAAGGTTGGATGTGGGGGTTTATGGGTTGAAGAGGGTTGAAGGTGGGGATGATAACATGATAGCGGATTTGAGAGGGTAAGTCTGGGTTGGATGCAGATCGTCTTAACACAAAACTACAAAAGCTCAAATTCAAAATGGCATATGCAAATAAATTAGTTTTTCTATGAACTCCATTACCACATTAACAACACAACCCCATTTTAAATAGCACAAATCATCCAGGATCCTTTCAATTCGTAAGAGAAACGATACATCTACATCATTGACCATGAAAACCAGTGAACAAACAAACCACCATGACCAAGTCTGCCGAACCATGAACCTAGCCGTCATCTAGGTATCATTCTATATACACCCACCACCCACATTACAACCTTTAAGGTAAACGGACCAGGCCACAATTGCGACTTTGATCTTTGCTTCTAAGGGGGTAATATGTAGTAAAGTTGAACTAACCACAACCGGACCATTTTCACCGTGGCACATCTGACACGAAGTGACAGCCTTTGGGTTCATATACCCGGTGGACCCTTTTCCCTTGCTTGTTCCTGCAGCGTTCTTTGAGCTACTAGTTTTGCTTGATGCTCCATGTGAATCCACATCTGATGATAGACTGTTGTTTTCCAGTGCTCTCACCAAGTTAATTTCAAAGTAGTTACACTGTTGCAATTGTCAAAAAGGACATGTTTTAGTTAGCAGTTAAAAGAATGAAGAAGTTGGTTGCAGTAATTAGTTAGAAACATACATACTTGATGTCCATATCTGTTTATGGAACCATGTTACCTAGTTGTAACCGGAGTATTATACAATATTAAAAGAAAAGGGTATTTCACTTGTAGATCTAATTAAGGATTTTATTTTATTATTTTTATTTTACTTTAGGATTAAGTTAAAGATAGAGAGATTATATAACTTTATTATAATTACATATATATTTATGAGAAATGTTCAATATAGTCTATACTTATTGCATAGTTCTGAGTGACTAATCTTAGCCCTTGGATCAGCCCCATCAATGGTCCAGATTGGATTTTAAAAATTTGGACGGAATGACTTTTCGTAATTAACATGTAATTATTTTACCATCACATGTGATTGTATAGTGAATCACATGTAATTAAATATTAAAATTTAGAACTATGTTTTTTATATGAAATATATTAAACATAACACATATATTTATATAACAACCAAAATTACATCAATTTTCATTCTAGAATATGAAAAGTCTCCTTTATGTTTACTCGCCACAATTATTACGTGCCATGCACGTGGCCGGGGACGACGGAATTCTTGTTTTCGCCTCCCTTTTCATACCAGCAAGAAGATCAACCAACCGCAAAAGTTATGGTCCATATTACCCTCACGTTTCCTCTTTATCTACCACCATACCTACCCTTACCCACGTTGACTCCTTTCCAGTGCTGAAAAAGTCAAAAGGACTTAACCGTCATTTACAATTATAGATTCACACCAGCTGCGCGCAATCTGCAAACGCAAGTCTGTACACGGACGCCTCTGTTCTTCGATTTTTTGTTGTTTTCTTTTGACCTTTGAATTTAAAACCCTACAATTTCTAAGCAAATTCCAACTCTTATTTATTCGTTGAATTCTTCATAAGTTTGCTTATCAAAGGTTCGTGATTCAATTCGTCGTTTGTTGTTTTGGTATGTTCTGTTCATTATTCGCATTAGTTTTGATGATTTGTTTATGGTTTGATGATCTGTTTATGTATGCTGAGTTTATCTGTTAACGAAATTGACTGATTGAAAAGTTGATATAAACGGTTTGATCCGATATCCCAATTTCTGTCATTGAAATGTTTCCTTTCGTGTTAAAAATTCCAAGTGTTCCAACACTTTATGTTCTTGTTAGGGTAATTTATCAATTATCATTATTATTATTATTATTAGCTTTAACTTATTTTACATTGATAAAAGGTCAAGGATTTACTTTGTCTACTTGTTATTTCTCGGGAAATTGTGAAGTTAGATGTGCAATTAATATGAGGTTTATGATTGTTGTGGCTGTAAGTTCATGTGTTCTTATCAACATGAAATTGGTTTTATAGATGGTGATATTTCCACTCCCACAGTGTTTTCTGAAAAGCTTAAACCCAATGTATAGTCTTCTGCCTACGAAATTTGTGCAGATGGTATAAATTTTCTATTTAGGAAGTACTTGTTTCTGTTTAAAATTATAATATTCATCAGTTTTTCTGTCTTCACAGCTTCTGATATTCTGATCAACTGCTGGTGGTTACACGTTTTTCGTCTTCAAGACTTCAGATCTTCTGCTGTTAAAAAAAAAGACTTCAGATCTTCTAGTATTTGGCTAGAATGCGTGCACCATCATTGTTTACAAAATGCTTGCCTGGGTTGGCACCCCATGACCGGGTAGCTCATAGTGTGTCCCTTGCATCTGATAAAGAGGTGCATCTGCCTTCACCGGCTGTTGAAATTCTACCCTCTAAGGTATTTCCTTTACTTTGCATGTTGCAAGTTGGGACTTCGGGTTTTACATTATTCTTTCGACACAATTTCTCATTACTGTAAAGTGATTTAACTATATATCATTGTTCTCCGTGCAGATAGGGTATCCTTACAGACGCACCAGGGACAGTGAAGATTCTCAAGGAGTAAACCTCTTCAAGGTGCATTTTCTCCTCTGATGTTATCTATTAGTTTGCTTGTTAATTTTGTTATAGTTTCTAGCTCAGGCTGTTACAACAGATTGAACTCCAAGGGATAGCCCCAGCATGAGATGAAGTGTGAATTATCATATTCAAATATAATTTTTTCTTATTGTTAATTAGAGGATTATACTGGCATGAAAGAAGAAGAAATCTCGCGGGTTGTTCGCACAAGGTTTTTGGGTGTTTCATGTTGTGTAAAGATATCATACTTACCTTGCTTCATTAGAAATTGGCTTCCAGTAGTTAGACTGTTCTTCATCTCTACTATTCTTCACAAGTCTTGTCTAGCACATACACAATTTAACAAGATAGTGAATAATATTTGTTGAGATAGTAATCTAAGTTGAATATTTATTGACGCTTTTTTATTTTAAGTGTACTATTGATCAGATTTCTGGTTAGCATCAGATCTGCTTCACAAACACACACACATGCTGGAGTGTCTATAGTAGTGATTAACAATTCCCCTGAATTTCTTATGCAGGGAATAGTTAGTGTCTCAGAGATTTCAGGTTCAGAGTCGGTTTTATCAAAACCTGACGGTAAGCTTAATCTTTTACAACCTTTTAATGTTACAAACGCACTTGATTCCGCAGCAACATGGGACATTAGAATTGTTTACTATTAAAAGTAAATAGTCATATATTAATTTAATTATCAAAGTTTTGTAGAATCTAACTTTGTTTTGTTACAGCATCGTTGAAAAACTGGGAGAGCTCATTGGATCTTGTTAACATTCTTAAGCATGAGATTCGGGATGGACAGTTAAGCTTTAGAGGCAAAAGAGTGCTGGAGGTATACTCTAGTTTTTTTCCTAAAAACATAACTTTTTTTAGTCTTAGCTTTCACCTATAGACTTGTGTAACCTATAACATGTACATTAGGCATCATGAATGACACGGGAGTGCATGGTTGTGATTCTTTAACATTACATTGATTTGACCTATAAATTACATCAAGATTACTTCATTTACGTTGGTGCCTTTTCACAAGCTTTTCTTTAGTGTTACTCTATATCTAGAAATTGAAAATCCCTCTCTTTTCTGTTTTTTCAGCTTAGTTGTGGCTATGGAATCTCAGGGATCTTTGCTTGTCTGAAGGTACATAAGATGTGCTCTTACTCTTGTCAATTCTTTGTACTGGTGGCCTTTTCGATTAATTCACTTCTGTATGAGTCTTTTTGGGTTATCTTATATCTCAAACATGTCAAATTAGGAAAAGTTAGCTAAAAGGTCAAATGTTCAAATGAGTCGAATGGTTGGCTAAAATCTTATCTTATTGCATTGAGGACCTCCTAAATCAACATTCTCAGAGAATTAGATTGTTATTGCAATTACACACACACACACATATATACCTGCCTTTTTGCTATCATGATCATTGTATTCATATTCTTACAAAAGTTTAAAAAAAATGGAAAAAAAAGTGTAAGTATGTCAACTCAACTTGGACCTGGTTCGTACTGACCCATAATGACCCAACCCATTTTGACCCGTTCCTTACCCTCCCATCTTGATACTGTAAGTTTGTGGGGTTCCAACTCAAAACCAATTGGTTATGAGAGGAGTAACCCAAGACTCTTATAAGCTCATTACAAAGTCACTCTCCGTCCTATGTGGGACATTACTCAACACGCCCCCTCACGTGTGGCGTTCTTTTTTTTTTTCTCGCGCCAACACGTGGATACTTGTGGGTTAAGTGGAGTGGGTGAACCTTGCTCTGATACCATGTAAGTTTGTGGGGTTCCAACTCAAAACCAATTGGTTATGAGAGGAGTAGCCCAAGACTCTTATAAGCTCATTACAAAGTCACTCTCCGTCCTATGTGGGACATTACTCAACAGATACGTCTAGTTCTTCTTTTTCTTTCTTTTTCTCTATATGAGCTCAATTTGTAAGACATTGCAGGGAGCTTCAACAGTGCACTTTCAAGACATAAATGCAGAAACTATAAGACGCGCAACTATCCCAAATGTCCTTGCCAATATTGAGCAGGCTCGAGACAGGCAGTGTCGACAGCCCGAAAGTCCCCTTACTCCACCAAGACAAGTTCTGTCCCCAGTTGTCAATTTCTATGCTGGAGAGTGGGAAGAGCTTGCGGAAGTCTTATCTGTAAATAACAATGCAGTGGAATTGTCATCAACAATGAACCTCAGCTTCTCAGAGGAGGATTTCACAGATGCATATAGCAGCCATGATGGTAGCGTCACGGGACAAGAAACTTCCTCCAGGAAATCAACGAGGCTTTCTGGAAGTAGGGTCTGGGAGAGGGCTGATGAAACAGACATTGGTGGCGGGTATGATGTCATATTGATGACTGTTATTCCAAATTCAGCCACTTCTTTGAAAAAACTGTATGCACTCATTAAAAAGGTCAGTTGTGTACTTTCCATCACTTTTCATTAGTAAATATGTTGAAATTTCACCCATTCATGCTTGAAGCCTTCTTATCTTCCTTACACCATATTCTTTTTTCTATTGTAATTTTGTTGGTTTTTTTTTATCATCAGTGCTTGAAGCCTCCTTATGGAGTATTGTTTGTTGCCACAAAAAAACATTATGTCGGCTTCAACAGTGCTGCGCGGCAATTGAGGAGTGTGGTAGACGAGGAGGGTATTTTTGGAGCTCATTTAATTAAAGAAATGGCGGACACCGAAATTTGGAAGTTCTTTCTCAAATGAACATATACACAGAACACAATCAATCAATAGGATTACTATTAGATTGTTAATCTTTCATTTTTTTCTTAACCCTTATGATCTTCATTAAATTTATACATCTGGAGTAGTTTGCTCATATGTTCAGCTTATAATTGATTAATTCTTGTATTATAACAATAGCTTTTTCTTCAGCTACATTTGTAAATGTATAATTAAAATTTTCTGTAAGTTTTGTGACACCCTGCAAATTTAATATTCAAGTGCAGTAACTAATCATAGCTAGGTAACCATTAAAACTACCCATGCAAGTGAAGAAAACATTAAAGTCTGAGAATAAAGGTGCTAGTACAATTATACATAAGTCAGTTTGTAATCTATAGCACTCCTAGTGATCTTCCATCCTGTGAGGAAGCGGGGTATTGATGACGTGTAATATCTGAATGATTTCCGCCATGGACGGCCTGCTTGAAGGTATTTGAGAAGTGCATACTAATGCTAATTTAAGAACTGGCAAAACCTCTTCCTCAGGATACTCCCCCATGCTCTCATCAACACAGTCCAACACATTCCCTTCTTCTAGCATCATCTTAACTTGTTCCTCAAGTATCACCACATTATCATCACCATACTCGATTGGCCTTCTGCCTGTCACGAGCTCAAGAATCAAAACCCCGAAACCATAAACATCACATTTCTCATTGACCCGTAAACTCTGGCAAGCTAACTCTGGAGCCTCATAACCTAATGCACTCTGAAATCTGTTGCTCATTACTTGCTTGTCAAGTTTTGCCAGAATTCTAGTCAATCCAAAATCTGATATTTTTGGATTCAAATCATCATCAAGAAGAATGTTACTAGGTTTAATATTATAGTGCACGATAGGCGGGCGAAACGAGTGGTGCAAATGGGCCAGCCCCTTTGCTGTTCCTAACAAGATCTTGAACCTCTTTGACCAAGAAAGAGGTTGATTTGAAGTTGATCTTTGATGGAGTTTGGCTTGTAAGCTACCATTAGGTGCATAATCTGTCACTAGAAGCTGCAACTGAGGGGTCCAGTAATACCCTTTTACTGACACAAGATTAGGATGCCTTGCTTTCCCTAATACTCGAACCTCTCGATCAAACTCTTCCGGATACTGTATCATGTTTGATACGATAAGTTTCTTGATTGCAAGATCTCTTCCCACTTCTCCTAGTGAGGCCTTATAGACAGTCCCGAATACACCCTTCCCGATCTCAGCTGCCTTGTCTAACAAAGATTCAGGATTAACAACCCAACCAGGAGAAATCTTGGAATCAAACCAAACCAGCTTCCCTATTGATAAGCTGCGTCCTGACCGTGATGAGCTCGAGCAACTCTCAAGGGCATTACTGACAAATTGCAAGCGCTTTCTTGCTGAGATATTGAGTAAGCTTATCACCACTACTCCAATGGAGATAAAAACAGCTGCTAAAATGGCAATTATAGCTGAAATACTGAGAAATCTATGGTGTTTTGACGATCGAGCCCCTCCTCCCTCATGATTTCCCATCTGATTACCGTAGGCATATGGGTCGAGAACTAAAGGTTTTGGTACATTCATCTTACATGGTCCTTTCAGAAAGGGTGAGCAAATACCAAGATTGCCCTCCAAAGAACTTTGCTGTAAGCTTGGAAATATGCCCCCAGATGGAAGCCTTCCTTGTAGTCTGTTGTAGGATATGTTTACCGAAAGCAGATTTTCTAACCCACCTAGCTCCTGTGGTATCTCACCACTTAGCTCGTTCGAGTCTAACTTGAGAATCTTGAGTTTTTTCAGAAGTGACATTGATCTTGGAATAAAGCCTTGTAAATCATTGTGAGACATGCTCCTGCACATATCACAAACACAAGTTTAAATACAGTTTTGCCAATCTCTAGATTTAAACATACTACAGGGAAACTTACAGCAAGTAGAGGGATGAACAGTTCCCAATCTCTTGTGGGATTGATCCTGTCAAAGAATTTCCATCAAGTTGTAGGATTTCCAGGCTCCCAGAGTTGCATATATCCCCCGGGATCGAACCATGGAAAGCTCCATTTCTTAAATCTAACACAGTTAGATTCTGAAAATACCCAAGCTTCAGAGGCATTCTTGTCTCAAAATTATTCCATGACAAGTTCAAGTATCTCAAATTAGAGAAAAGACCCATTTCAGCTGGAATGTCACCAGTAAGCCCGTTTGCAGATAGATCCATAGACTCGAGAGCCTCAAAAAGTCGGCTAGAACCTGGAGGGATCAAACCAGTCAATTGGTTCCTCGAAAGGTCAATCTGTGTCAACCCCAGCTCGAATAGACCCTCAGGTATGCTACCATTGAACCTATTCCCCCTTAATCTAACCACCGACAGGTTACTCGAGTAGATCAATGACTTAGGAATGTTCCCACTTAAACCATTCCCTGAAAGGCTCAGATAAGTCAATGATCCTAAACCAATCGATGTCGGGAGTATACCGGTCAAACCATTGCTAGAAACATCCAAATATTCCAAACTGTTTAACTTCCCAATCCATTTAGGAAAATCACCAGTTAATATGTTATTTGCTAGATTTAGATAAGTGAGAGAAGAAAGACTCTGGAAAGAAACAGGAACTGATTCTGTAAACAGATTGTTGCTTAAATCCAACTTCTTTAAATGTGAGCATAAACCTAAATCAGAAGGCAAACCTCCTGTGAAATGATTCCCTTGTAGGAACAGCTCTTTCAAGTAATGCAAATTCAACACACCATTTGGTACATGACCCGATAATGCATTATGCGAAAGATCCAACGTTCTGATCCTGGTCAACAACCAAAGACCCGTGGCGAAATTCGGGCTACCCGAAAACCGATTCTTGGAAAGATTAAGATGATTTAGACTTGCACATTGAGAAACTGAGTTAGGAATTGGACCGTAAAGGTTGTTTCCTGACAACGAGAGTACTCGAAGAGATAAACAGCTTAAGAAAATCTCTTCAGGAACGGTCCCTGATAACGAGTTTTTAGATAAATCAAGAAACTTTAACCTCCCTGAGCTGGTTAAAGATGGCGGGATGCCACCAGAAAGCCCGTTATGCGAAAGATTAAGGTTTTCAAGATTATTAAGGAGTGATAATTGAGGATTAAGGTTGCCTGTAAGGTTGTTATGAGCAAGATTCAGTACCTGCAGGTTTTGTAGCTTCTCAAGACCCCTACCGATCTTTCCCGACAGATCTAAACCGTTTAATGACAGTTCTGTGACTCTTCCGGTTGCAGGATTGCATGTTATGAACTTCCAAGAACATGGGGAGTTGTCATCTTGATTCCATGATGATAGATGAGATGATGAGTCAATAATGCCTGCTTTAAACCCTATAAGTCCTAAAACTTCATCAGCATTATCATCATCATCAATGGCCTTACAAACTCTCAGTGAAGAAACTATGATTACTGCAAGAATGAAAATTTTAAGATAACCCATTAAAGTGTTCTCTTTCTTCTTAAAATCTACCTGCAGGAGGAGATAGAAGGTGGTACTGAGTGAGTGTGATTATGATATCTGAGGATGGAAGTCATGGAACTTGGAAGTCTGTTAAAAGAATGTTTTTGTGAAGGGCAGGAAAGAGACAATCAGCAAATGGTGCAAAGAAAAAGATATGGGACCCACTTGACCCACATGTATTACTTTGGTGATCTGAGTTTTTTGTTTTTTGCTTCATCTTTATATTTGTGTGTTTTTCCTAAATTTAAGTATCATCCTTGGGCTTAACAAAGGTTCTCTGAAGCCTCCTGTTCATGTTGTGCCTTTTGCATTAGTTGTTATACAGTAGTGTTAAACATGGAAGTTTCAAGAATGGCAGTGCATATCTCAGTTAAGCAACTGAGATTAATGTTAAAACTAAAATAAAAAAACATTAATTATTTAATTTTTAACATTAATCTCCTATGCTTCCCTCAAATCTGCACTCTCATTGTTGAAGCTTACATGTTAAACATCAAGGTACAACCACTAATCCAAAAGATACTACATATTAGCATGTGTGTATTAAAAGAGTTGTCGTATGATAATGTGATTAAGTGTTCAGTATAATGAAAGGAAAAAAGTGACACTATGAAGTACGATCTTGTTAGGTTTACTGTATCATACGATTACGGAGATCGAAATGTGCTAAATGAAAGAGTTTGAGATTGGTTTGAGTGCATGAAGAGTATCAAACTGGTGGTACAAATGTAGATGGACCTACAATTGGGGCACATGCATAATGCATTATTTTGGTAAAAATGGTTCTTTGTTCTTGCTTTATCTTTTGTACTCTTGTGTTCCTCAATTTATGTAACATCATAACTGCAAGCAAATGTTTGTACTTGTTTATCTTGATCATTTTTGTTGTACAATTTGCATGAACTAGTGTACCTTAGTGCACTACTTGTTGTCTCTTGATCATGATGTACCACTTGCATCGATTGTTCTTCCAATTTCTTAACTAATTTGAATTCAATTTTTGACTTGTTAATCCAGCCAAAAGCTGGATAAGTTGAAGTGATATATATCTATAAAAATTCAATCCCTATTATGGATAGTACTTAAGAGAAAGAGAAAAGGAGAAATCAAAAAACCCCTCTTAGTTACCAGGGAGTTAGGGAGTTTTTTTTTTGGATTAAATACGTGTTTAGTTCACCAAAATATTTATGTAACCATGAAACAAACATACAAAGAAGGAGCGTACTCGAGCCCGTGAGTGGGTGTGATCTCCCACCATCACACCATATGATCTCTCATGCATAAGGGTGTGGTTTAGTTGTTACACTATGTTATCGAGTTGTTTTTAGTGTAGGAGATGTAGTACAGGTCGTTTTGACGTTCAAGTAATGACTAATATGATGTTAGAAAAAACTATGTCATACGTTGTGATGGTATGATAGATGTAGCCCTTAAGCACTCTTAATTAGGTTTAGAAACACTATAGGGACGTAATGAGCGGAGCTCAAGTTTGATACTTATCGAGTTTGACTTGTTTAAGATATATAAAGCCCTAAGCGAGGCTAGTCTTTGCTCAGAATTTTTTTTAGAAATTTTCATTAAAACGTTAAATATAAGCTATATTATATATAGAACTTATTTAAGATCTCAAGTAGGGATGGCAAAAAAAACTCGCACCCAATGAGAATTCGGTACCCACACCCACTTTGACCGGAGAATCTCATAGTTGATAGGATTTCTCAAAATTAAAAACGGTGATAGGAATATCCCTAGACTTTCCCCTATCATTTTAGGGACTCTGAGTGTCTCACACGCTATCAGATTCCCTCTCATGCCCTTACATGGAGGCTCTCACCTCCTTCCCAAAGAAGAACCGGTCAAGCCTCACGATAGACTTTCAATCCAGCCACGGAGTTAACCACCAATGTGAGAGACCAACCATACCGCTCAACTCCGGTCCCTTTCTGGTAGCTTTTTGTTTTAAAAGAAAAAACTATAAGTAATGTTAGGATGAAAAAGCTGGAAGCTTTTTTTAAAACAAAAAAGTTCTAAAATAAAAAACTTCTTAAAGTAGCTTTTAAAACGAGCTGTAAGCTTTTTCATACTCTCTTTAATTGTTTTATAACTCCTTCTATTTTTATAATTTGTCCTTTTTTGTCATTTTACACTATTAAGCTCCAGCTATCAACTAATTTGCCAAACGCATATATAAATAAAATAAATAGCTTCAAGCTCCAGCTACCAGCTACCAACTATCAGCTAGCAGCTTCCAGCTACAGCTACCAGCTCTTTCCGCCAAACATACCCTATAGCTTCATGCGATGTTTATAATAGAGAGAACGTAAAAGGATTCTATACAAAAATAATTAATGTATTCTTTTTAGAACCATATACATATATATTTCATTCATAACATAATTATCTATATTATAGAATAAACAATATGAAAATTAGCAAATGCCATGTTACAAAACAATTAAATACTTGATTGATTAATTTTAATGTGAAATGGTTGAAAAAAATGTTGGATTTGTTATTTCTAATTTTATACGAATATTAGCGTATGTTAGATTTAATATAAGCATTTTTATGTTTAGATTATATGTTTTTTCTATAATGTTTTATATGATACAACCCGACCCGTAACTAAGTATCTATTTTGATCCGTTATCTAGTTTTTCGACCGACTCGTCTTGTCATATAGTGGACCCCAGTATTTTATAACCCTGGATACGGAGTGGGGATTAGGTTGGGGATGGGATGGTGAGTGCAATTTTGATACCCCTTTCATCTCCACTCTCATGTAGCTTCGATATACATTGACCCGTCTACGTGGTATGCCACAAACAAATACGGAAGCATGGGAATGGAATGTGAGTAAAAAGATGTGGTGGTGGCCCACTTGAGCACATGCAGATGGTTTGGTAATCTCAGTTGTTTGTCTTTGCCTTCATCCTTGTACCATTGTTTTTCTTCAGTTTTAGCATCATCTTCATCACCATCATCGGGAGTAATTATGTTGTACCTTTTGCAATACCTCTTGTACCTTCCTTCCATGACATTCAGCTTTTTCTTTTCCTGCATCAATAGTTGTACACTAAGCATTCGTGGTGGTACCACACTTATCACCGGTCAAGGAATAATCAATTGATGTAATACCCGTTTTCTAAATAGCTTCGAGAATTTTTTTATTTAGATTACCAATGAAGTAAAATATCTTTATTTGAGCGCAAGTAATTTTCTAATTTAGTTGTGTTGGGATTTTTGATTCAATATATATTATTTATTAAGTTTGAATTTCATACATGCTATTGAGTTTGAATTTAATTAATTTTATAAGGATTGGATTAAAATAATTGATTGGGTTTATTAGCTTGTTTAAATTAGTAGGCTTAATTCATTTAATTGATTGGGCTTAGTTAGTAAACCAATTGGGCTTGGTTGTTAGTGGATTGGAATTAGAAGAAAAGAAAAGGAAAATAAATAGGTATATATAATATATATAGATATATTAGGTATTAATTTATGAGTTAATTACAAATTTCGTCCTTTTAGATATGTCTCTTTTGTACAATTGATCCTTTAAGTAAAATTCTTGCATTTTTAGTCATTTATTCAATAATTTGTTACACTATTGGTCATTTAGGCTAACTCTGTTAGATTTGACTGTTAGTCAAAGAGCTATTTGGCCTTTTTACACGTAAAGGACTAGTTTTGTAATTAAATCTTGATTTTATAAATTCTTTTACCATTTTTAATTATTAATTAATTGTTTAGTAATTATTAATCTCTTGATTTTAGCATTAATTATAAATTAATATCTTTTCTCTCTCTTCACAAACACAACTCACAAACTCTTTCTCTTCACATACAAAACAGACACACACACCTACATTTTGTCCATCTCTCCCTCACCCCCTCTCTCTTACACATGAGTCACCTCCACCACCATCCACCGCCATCGCCATCCACAGCCGCTGCCATCCAGCGCCATGCACCGCCCAGACCCCTAAACCCATCTCCCTCATCTCTCCCTCTACCACCGCCTACAACACTGCTAACACCACCGCCCACCGTGGACCATCGCCACCTATCACCACCTCATCGGACCTTCACCACCGCACACTACGTTCGTCGCCACCGCCGGAACAACAAAACCTCATTCTCGTTCTCTCTCTCTCTCTTTCAGATCTTCTTCATTCGATTGGGTTTGTTTAGGTATCGATTAGGGTTTCGATTAGGGTTTTCTGGTGGGGATTTCTACACACACAGGAATACAACCATCGATTAGGGTTTTGATTTTGGCACCGGTCAGTCGCGTTTCTTGTGGTGGTTGGTGGTTTGCAGATCTGGGTTGTTTAGCCATCGATTAGGTAAGATGGATTTTCAGATCTGGGTTGTTTAGCCATGGATTTAGGTGGATTTCAGATCTGGGTTGTTTAGCAATCGATTAGGTTGGTGGCCTTTAGAAGACGGTGGTGGTTGGGTGATGGTGGCACGGGTGATGGTGGCAGATGGTGGTGGTGATGTTGGTAAACTGGTGGCGGTGATGAGAGAGAGAGAGAGAGAGAGATTGTGTGTGTGTCTGGTGGCGGTGGTGGTATTGTGTGGTGGATGTGGTATTTGGTGAGGATGAACGAAGAAGAGAGAGTGAGAGTTGGGTGGTGGCTGAGAGAGTGGGAGGTGGGCGGTGGTTGAGTCACTAAGAGCATCCACAGTCCATACAACCCTTCATGAGTTTAATGGATTGCCACATCAGCATTTCACTATCTATACAACTCCATCATTTAAACTCCACACTCCATTAAACTCCACATAGTTTAATGGATTTCCACATCAGCATTATATAAATATATATATATATATATACACACATATAATTTTATAAAATATTTATAGAGCTAGAAAATACATAAATAATAAATACGAATTTAAACGTTCATTAAATAAAACGTACGAGAATATTATCCAAGTTTATACAAGGTTCTATATATATAATTTTTTATAATTATTAAGAATATAAATACATTAAAAAAATTAAACATACAAATTTATTACTGTATCTATATAATATACAAAGTAAATAAAAAATAATTAATATATATATATATATATATATATATATATATATATATATATATATATATATATATATATATATATGACACATGTGGGGACCATACCACCATTTAAATAAAAAAAGAAAAAAAATGTGGGGCCATTTGTTTCCTATGCAACGTTGTATGAGCATACAACTCAATTCCCATTCAACTTCCTCCACAATGCATTCAACTCTCATACTACCCCCATACCACCCCCATTAAACCCCCATTGTGGATGCCCTAAGAAGAGAGGAGAAATGGAGAGAGAGAGAGTGTGTGTGTTGGGTTTCTAGAGAGAGAGAGATACATTAATTATTTAATTAATTATGTAATTAATTCTAAAACTAATTAATAATGATAAAAGCAATAAATTAATAATTAAAAAATGGTAAAAATATTACTTTAACTATTTTCATTACAAAATTGATCCTTTAACCGCAAAAAGACCATATTACCCCTCAAACTAACGGTAGAAACCAACGGCCCTGTTCTTAAAGAAAGTAGAAAATCAAGATCTAAACCCTATTAGAGAGAGAGAGAACGGCAGCGTTGGTTTGTGCGAGTGTGCGTGTGTGTGCGACGGTGTGAGTGTGTGAGTGTTCGGTATTCGTGTGTGTGTGTGGTGCCGGTCTGCTCGCCGGCGAAGTCTAGTCAGAGAAGACAACCGGCGACGTTAGGGGAACAAGGGAGGGGTAGTGCTACCGAGAGCAGGGTTCTTCAGTGTGCGTGTGTTTGTGTGTTGCGTTCGTTTTGTGGGTGTGCGGCGGTGTGTGTGCGTCGGTGAGTGTATTTGTGTGCGAGTGGGTGTGTGTGTTCGTGCGTTGCCGGAGATGGCGACAGTGAGGTGTGTGTGTCCCTGTGTGTGCAGCGAGAAGCTGCCGGCCGGATTATCTCCGGCGAAGTAAGAGAGGGGAGCAGAGAAGAAGACCGACAACAGTTATTGTGTTGAACTTGGGCCTTTAATTTACAGCTTGGGCTGAGATGTAGAGAAAATAAATTTAACTTATGTTGGGCTCTTTCTAAATGGAACCTTGGGTTGATAAGATTTATATTTATATAGTTCAGAAATATGGATCCTAGTATTTCACTCAGATTTTTGGGCTGGATGATTTATTAAATTATGAGTTGGGCCATTCTATTAAGTTATGCTTTGGACTTACTAAATTTATGGAACTATGTATATGAGGATATAATTAATTGTTGGGCTTTAGTAAATCATTGGAAGTAATATATTATATATAAAGGTATATATATGTATTTATATTTATATATATATATGTATGTATATGTATATGCGTATATATATGTATATATATATATACGTATTTATATTTATAGGTATATATATATATATATATATATATATATATATATATATAAAATATGATGTGCCACACAACTTAAGAGGGTGATAGGGCAACCCGGTATATTTATGATTTAGAATCCGAATTATACTTTCTTCGAGTGGAACGGTTCGAGTGGAGATCCGATATAGAGAGGCCCGACCCGAGTGTGAGACCGTTATAGGAATTATAAGTTAAGGAGTCGTGCGATAAGGGAATTAAGTTATTGATTCGGTGAGATATTTATATTGTAGGTCCTTGCAATTGGACGTGATAACTACCCAGAGTTGTGAAATCTGCTACTTTTGACTGTGTTGCGGATCAGGTGAGTCCACTAACTTATACATGATATTAGTGATGTATATGTTGTATATATGTGTAAATGTGATGTGTGTGATTGATGTGATGTGAAGGGTTACGTTGTGTGAGTGAAAACGTAACTCGGGCACAGTTAGACATAGTGGTGAAACCCTTTGTACGGATTGGGTAGTCGGCTGTGACCCAAAGGTGAAATCGTCTTCAGTGCACTGAGTCGGTATTATGTGAAGTGAATATGTGAACATGGATTGATCTGTGAAATATGATATATGCATACCTAGTGTGGTGTGTAAGTTAGTGTGATCGCTAAGCTTTATGCTTACTGTTGTGGATTTACTTTTTTCAGGACCTAACTGTGGGGAAGCTCCGGCACTATGAAGATAACTCATCGTTTTCGTGTTTTCGTTGTTTTATCTTTCAAATATTTTTATTTAAACAATGTCTGTACTTTTATTCGAAGATACCTGACAACGTATAGTTCCGGGTGCGGGACCTCGTTGTGTTTTTATGAACCGCTCGATACAGATATATTATTTTTGTGAAATGCGTTTCGTCTCCGTTTACTGGTTTACTATTTATTAAAAAAATGGGACGTTACAATTGGCCTCACAGGTGAGGACTTCAAGTTTGAAAATCATTCTCTCTCGTTTGCTCTTAATAAAAAATATCTTATCGAAAGCGATTACTTATTTATTTATAGAAATAAAAATACATATTTAGACATGATTAACTGTCATTATGTTTCAATATACATAAAATTAAAGATAGTAACTCCCTTTATTTGATGAATATGAAATAGACTTTTTATTAATAAAATTTAAAATAACATTATTTCTTTAAATTTGTGTCATATTACGAAAAAATTTACATCGTATCGTAGATAAAAATAAGAAGACCATAAACATATAATTATATTTATACCAATTATTACACATTAAAAGTTATAAAAGAAAAATTATAAACATAAACAATTAATACATTTATTAAATACAAATATATAATTTATACAAACACCCTCTTATATATTTTCATATAGCCGCTTATAGTGTATACAAACACAAATTAAAAATGACTAATTAAACACTTATAAACGGCTTCGGAGCTTTAATATAGATTTAAATCATTTAAAATATAAGGTTATATGGGATAACCTAATAATTTATTTCTCTCACATCTCTCCCTCTTGATTTTGACAACCAAGATGCTAGCCAAATTATCTTTTGAGTATAGATTTAAAAGGACAAAATAATAGTTTAAAAAAAAACTTAAAAATGTGTAACTTGTAATTTTGTAAGACTTGGTAAATTTCTATGTGTTTAGTTATATTATGGTAAGCTGGGTAGTCAACGGGTTTAAGAGTTCATTATATTCTTTTCACTATAAATTGATATTTATAATCATTTATTACTATAAAATTACGTATTATTTTTTGGCAAAATAAAAACTTATTTTTTTTTACAGTATCCAAGTTTAATTACCGTTCTGTTAAATTTACTAAACCTACTTTAGCCAAAAACCACTTAAATTTCAATACATTTGTGTTGTTGTTTTTCATAAAATACATCAAAACTAGTGAACTTTTAGTGAACTTAATAGATAAGTAAGAATGGGATTAAGCCTAATAGTCGGTGGTTGGTGTTATTTGTATCGTAGTGAATATAAATGGGATAGATTTAAAAGTCGTTTAAAATATATATAAGAGATGGAACTTTATTATTACTTGGTTATTTTCTTTACTTAAGCTAATTAGCTAAAGCACCAAATAGCTTTTAAAAAAAGCCACTAAGGAGTAGTGAGGAGTTAAATTAAGAGCCATTTTAATTACGGAACATATGTAATGTAGTCAAATTTATCTATAAATTCATTATATTCATAATTATACAATATATTTAGAGTGTTTCAAAGTACTCTAGAATTTAGGTTAGAAAATATGATGAAATTCACACACACACACACACACACACACACACATATATATATATATATATATATATATATATATATATATATATATATATATATATATATATATATATATATATAGGAAGAAGTTCCATTGAGAACCATTTTTAGTGCGAGAACCGCGAGAACCAATCTGAGCCGTCCAATTCCCCCTCTTTCAATGTCATTGTCCACCCAGAATTCCTCACATACACCCTGCCACACTTGATCCCCCACGCTCTCCATCCATGAATTCCACTTATCAAATCAACGGCTAAAATTGGTTCTCGTAGTTCTCGCATTAAAATCGGTTCTCAATGGAACCCTCCCCTATATATATATATATATATATATATATATATATATATATATATATATATGCATTTAATGAAAGTGGCATACATGAAACATTTTTTTGTTTTCAAAACTTTCTCAACATTTAACAACCAAGATGTTCTGAAAACTCATGAAACACTGTAATAAAGTTTTATAATCGTGAATCTAATAAATTTTTAGATGAATTTGACTATATTCTATAGATACTTGCGTTTCTCGTAATAAAACTGGTTCTAATTGAAACATTCCTCCTAAAGATTAACTACATCTTATGACGATTGTATTTAGGTCGCTCATGTGAAGAATATACGTAAACTTAACTATTTATGCGATGAGAAAAGGTTTTAAGCAATTTTAGTATAATATTATTAGAACCTTTTAATTAATATTTGATAATTTTCATACTTTAATGATAAATTTAAAGCTTACACCATGATTGTTATAAATCTAATTGACTATTGCATGCTAAAGACTCTACTCACGGGTTCCTGGGATATCTCGTTTAAGTTGAATCGTTTCAACTTTCAAGGTACATGATTTGTTTGTTTGTGATCATAAATTAATTGATTTTATTATATTGAATGAGAGATAATTTTTACACGATAAGTTTTTACTACAAAGATCGTAATTGTTGTATATGACAAGAATTTACAAATCATTTTCCCAAGTATATAGCCAAGATCAAGGAAGAATGATTGTTTTAGAGAGAACATAGATAATATATTGAAAACATAATCTAACAACTAAAAAACTAGTGCATGCTACTAGATGCACTATGCATCTAACATATAAATCTAGTGTTTTTTAATATTTTGTTATGCTATTAATAAATGAGAAAATAGGCCAATTACTGTACTATTTTTGAAAATTAGTAATTGTTTATGACAAACTAAAAAGACAAGAGAATATTAATTTTAAAACAAAGAAAGATTAATATATATTTTTATAAAACACAAGAAGTAAAATTTAAAATTTTCAAGCACTTGGGAAGTGTACTTTCGAATTTCGTCCAATTGATTTATATGCTTATATAAACAATTCAATCGGGCATACTACAACCAAACCAAACAACGACCAAAACTGAAAGTTCAAAATTGTTGAAACTCTAACCAAACCAGTTTAATTCCGAAATATACGGTTATTTAATGGATTGGTTTGTTTTATAACTAACGCTGTCATAAACCGGATGTATTAAAGGACTTATAACTTCACGGTATATGATGTTTTTGGTGTCCCACATGATTGTGGGTTCAAGTCCATAGTAGACAAAATGGTGTAGATTCAGGTTTAGGAAGTGTTGCTACAAGGTTGGGAATATTTCAAAGATGGTATTAAAGGACTTTGGAGGTGGTGATTCTTTTGTTGTTGATGGTGTCAACCATTTAGCTGCAAAGACCAGTGTTGCTGCTTCAGCTATGAAAGAAGGTGCTGCTACTTTGGTTGTTGGGGGTGATATTCCTCCTTCAGCTGTTGATAGTGTTGTTCCTGCTACAGAGTGTGATGCTCCTCCTCCAGCTTCAGGAGGTGAAGGCCAAGCTTCGGTTGCCAAGGTGGCTGGTGATAATATTTAGTACTGTTAGGTCTTTATGATCCTACTACTTTTGTTATGGGGTATCTTTATGTTTTGTCTATGGATTTGTAATCCGTTTTAGATGTTTCTACTTGGCTATTGTCCCGAACATCTTTTGGTTGTTGTAATCGAACTGTCTTTGGTGTTTGTTATGGAAACATGCATACTGTTTGTCTATCGAGATTTATGTTTTTGTGTTTTTTTTATACTCGAGTTTAGCCAAGACCGTTGTAAAGGCTATTAGGCGAATTTTGAGGATGCCTTGCCCTTATGATGATATATCATAATCATACTATTTTGTGGCCAAGACCGTTGTCGAGGACCACTTAGGCGAATTTTGAGGATGTCTTGCCCCTATTATAATGCATTATTGTACTGTCTTGAGTTTGATTTGCTATGTTATGCTAATCTTTATGCCTTACCCTTATTATAATGCATTATTGTACTGTCTTGAGTTTGATTTGCTATGTTATGCTAATCTTGTGTAGGAACTCTATTTATTTCATTGATATGAGGTACTAATGACCTTCAAAAGAGACATGGTACATGAGGTAGTGAGTTGACTCTATATTCTCTCTTTTCAAAACAAGCACTGTCAACTATGAGTTCCTTTTACAAAAAGGTTCGATGATTTTAGAACGACTTACTTTAACTTGGGAGATAACACCGTCGGAGGTGCATGCCATTCCAAGTTCGTGGGATCCTTCTTCCGGCCATATCTGTGAGTACGTAAGATCCATTATGGTGTGCTGTTTGTATGCGATATGGCCCTTCCCACCTTGGTGCCAATTTTCCTGTCTTCTCCGCTCGACTTGCTTCATTATTTCGCCATAAGAGATCTGAAGGTTTGAACATGACATGCTTAACCTTTTTGTTGTAGTACCCTTTAATTCTTTTTTTGTAATCTGCTTCTCGTATAGCTGCAATTTCTCTTCTTTCTTCGAGTGCTTCCAAGTTCTCTCTCAGACATGCTTCATTTGTACTTTCATTTACATGAGCACTTCTGTAAGATGGTATTACGATCTTGGCTGGTATTACCGCCTCAGTCCCGTATGTAAGACTAAAAGGGGTTTCACCATTGCTTGTTTTCATCATTGTTCTGTGCGCCCACAGTACGTGATTGAGGTGCTCTATCCAACTTCCCTCATCTTTGGCGATCCTGGTTTTTATCCCTGCTACGATGCTTATGTTCATCCGCTCCACCTGTCCATTCAATTGTTGGTGCGCGACGGAAGTGAAGTACTGCTTGATCTTCATTTCCTTGCACCACTCGTGGAAAGGGTTGCTCGCAAACTGCTTTCCATTATCAGTAACAATCTCGTGGGGTAGCCAAAACCTGCAGAATATCTGCTCCTATACAAACTTCATTACTTGTGCTCCAGTAATGGTTGCTAAAGTTTTAGCTTCGCACCACTTGGTAAAGTAATCGATTGCTACCAATAAGAACTTTACTTTTCCAGGTCCTTCAGGAAATGGACCTACTATGTCCATACCCCATTTCATGAAGGGCCAAGCTGCAGCTATTGACACAAGGTTGTGCTTTTGTACTTTTAGTAATGGCGCATGAATCTGACATGCAATGCAAGTTCTGACTTGTTCAAAGGCGTCCTGATGCATTTGGGGCCAAAAATAACCAACTTGATTTGCCTTTGCTACTATCGATCGTGGTCCTGCATGCAAGCCACAAGATCCTTCGTGTATTTCTTTGATTATGTAATTCGCTTGCTTTGGACCAATGCATCGAAGGTCTGGTCCCAGAAAGGAACGCTTGTATAACTGCCCATCAATGAGTTTGTACATTGTTGCGATTCGTTTGATCTTGTCACCGTCTGCATCTTCCTCGTTTCTCCTGCTAAGCATTTGACGATTGGTGTCATCCAAGTATCACCTTCTTCCTCTATCACCATATGAACTTCCTCACCTTCTATCGACCGCTGGTTCAAAACTTCTACCAAAATTTCTTTGGTTAAATGGGCAAACGTTACAGACGCCAGTTTACTTAAGGCAACTGCCTTTTTGTTTTGACCTCTTGGAATTTGAGAGATCTTATAAGTGTCAAAGCATTTCATTGCCTCCTTTGCTTTAACCATGTACTTTCTCATAGTCGGATCTTTTGCCTCATAAGAGCCGTTAATTTGTGACTCTACCAACTTTGAATCCACATATACTTGCAGCTTTCGTATCTTCATGGTCGCAGCAATACGAAACCGGCGAGGAGAGCCTCATATTCAGACTCGTTGTTGGAGCTTGTGAAATTGAACCTCAAAGCATAAGTAAATTCTAAACCAGCAGGGCTAATGAGTATCAATCCTCCCCTGCTCCTTCAGTGCTAGAAGCTCTATCGGTATAAAGCTTCCAGACTTCCTCTTCTAAATTCTCTGCTTTTGCACCATCATCAAGCGAACCTTCACATTCTAACATGAAATCAGCCAAAATTTGTCCCTTCATGGAGACTCTTGGTTCGTAACTGATATCAAAGGTTCCTAATTCGACAACTCATTTTGCTAGTCGTCCAGAGACCTCTGATTTCCCCAGAATTTGCTTAATGGGTGCGTCTGTTATCTCCTTTATTGGATGTGCCTGAAAATATCTTCTCAATCTCCTCGATGCAAAGACCAAACAAAGAGCTACTCTTTCCAGAGCATGATAATTAACTTTAGGGCCTTGCAATACTTTACTGACAAAGTAAATGGGCATCCGCTTCTTGTTTCTCTCCGCCATGAGCACCGCGCTAAGAGTATGAGGTGAAGCTGCTAAATAAAGTATTAGAGCTTCTCATTCCTTGGTCGCTGTGAGTGATGGCAATTCAGAGATTGCTTTCTTGATTTTCTGAAAAGCTCCTTCAGCTTCTTCCGTCCATTTAAAATCTTTCTTAGCAATACAACTTGTTAGAGTTTTGAAGATGGGTAGAGAGTGTTCCGCTGCTCGCGGCATATACCTTCGTAAAGCTGCAAGCTTCCCACTTAAGCTTTGTACTTGTTTTACTGTTCTTGGGGAGTTCAGGTTAGTGATCGCTTGTACTTTATCAGGGTTGACTTGGATTCCTTCTGGAGTCACCATATGCCCCAAAAAACGTCCCTGCTCTAATCCAAAGGGACATTTTTTGGGGTTGAGCTTCATGTTGGCTCTTCGGAGGTTGCTGAAGGTTTCTTCGATGTCTTTAAGCAGTGCTTCTTCTGTCATGCTTTTGATGACTATATCATCAACGTACGCTTCTATGTTTCTTCCAATCTGACTTTTGAACACTTCATCCACTAGTCGCTGATAGGTTGCTCCGGCATTCTTTAAGCCGAAGGGCATTTTTTTTGTAGCAATAGACCCCCTTGTCTGTATGGAAACCTGTCTTATCTTCATCTTCCTTTGCCATCTGAACTTGATGGTATCCTTTATAGGCGTCCAAGAAACACTTGAAATGATAACCATAAAGGGACTCCACCTTCAAGTCTATTTCTGGCAAAGGATAGGGATCTTTAGGACATGCTTTGTTAAGATCTGTAAAATCAACACACATCCTCCATGTGTTGTATTTCTTCTTTACCAGAACTGGATTTTCAACCCACGATTGGTATTGAACTTCTCTTAAGATACCAGCTTCTGCTAACTTCGTTACTTTAGTACAAGCTGCTCTACTTCTATCCGGAGCTAAACCTCTCTTTTTCTGTACCACGTGTCTTACTTCTTTACTTATTCCCAGCTTATGCTCTATCAACTCTCTAGGTATCCCGGTCATGTTTGAGGGTTGCCAAGAAAAAACCTCTTTGTTGCTGCGTAGTAGCTTGATCAACTTTTGTTGGCACCCATAACTGAGTGTAACTCCTATGAGCACCTGTTGCTCTGGATACTGATCGTTCACAATTACGGATCTGTTTTCTTTCTGAGCTGCTTCTCCCATCTGTAATTGTTCTTTCTTTTCCACATTTAGGCATTCCTTAACAACTTTCTTTTCTGAGTATACAGTGGCTATTCCCAGAGGAGTGGGAAATTTAATGGAAGAGTGTATGGTGGATACAATGGCTCGTAATGAACTAATACCAGTTCTTCCTAGAATGACATTATAGAGGGATGTTGAACGAATTACCAGGAAGCGGAGGTGAATGGTCCAGCTGTATGGATGGACGCCAATAGTAACGGGTAGTGTTAGTTATCCTAATGGCCATGCCACTTCTCCAGAGAACCCAATTAATGGTACCGTTGCTTTTGTCATGAGCTGCCTAACCTCGAGTCCCATCTTCATGAAGCAGTGTTCGTACATGATCTCCGCGGAGCTTCCTCCATCCACGTAGATGCGATGTACGTCATATCCAGCTATCGTACCACGAACAATCACTGGGCTTGTTTACGGTTCTTCTTCGCCTATTGATGGGAAATCTATCTTGCTATTCATCCATCCTTCATGCTCTCTTTCTTTATGCTTCCCTTCTCTTCTTTCTACTTGCACCATAAAGATTTCTTTCTCCTTGTTTTTTCCTGCCACGGGTTGTTTCTGGAAACGTCCTTGTTGTCTTGGTGCTGCTTGTTTGACTTCCTTTACTAGATGAGCAAGCTGCCCCGTCTTAACAGCTTCTTCAATTTGCCTCTTCAGCTGGAAATAATCGTTCGTGTGATGACCTTTATCAGCGTGAAATTCACAATATCTTTCTTGGTTTCTCTTCTCTAGTGGGGCCATCATGGGTCTAGGTGGTATGAAGCTTTGACTAGCCTCCTCTGTAGCTAAAATCTCCTGTGGTGTCTTTACCAGAGCTGTGAAGTGTGGCTTGCGTTGATCCCTACTGTTGTACCAAGTTTCCCTTCGGTTGTCGTACGTCCTTCTATCACCATCTGGTGGGGTCAATGTTGGGCCAAAGCTCCTTCGTCCCATGTTTCCTCCTTGTTTCCAGGGAGAGCCCTTTGTATTCGCTGTTGGTCCTCTTCTAGTTGTCTCTTCCACATGTCCCGCTGCTTCTTTTCCTCTAATAAAGGCTCGCGCCATCTCCATCATCTCTTCTACAGTTTTTGGCACCTTGTTGCAATAACGTTCTACTAACTGCCTAGATTTGATCCCATGTACAAAACCAGAGATCCTCATATTCTCATCAGCTCCCCCTATTTCCTGGCTTTCCTTTATGTATCTTGCCATGAAAGCCTAGAGGGATTCTCCATCTCTCTGTTTTATATTGTGAATCTCCACGGGATCACGGATGTACCTTTTCTGCTGCATAAAGTTTGACAAAAATCGCTTCTTCAGCTCCTCAAAGCTATCTATCCCTTCGCTGGGCAGGTGATCGAACCAAATTCGTGCTGGTCCAATAAGGGTTTGAGCAAACATATGGCACCATACCGGCATTGACCATTGTTCCACTTCAGCTGCACCGGTGAACACCCTGAGGTGATCTTCTGGATCTGACGTTCCCACGTACATCCGGACGTGCGATGGCATTTTGATTCTTCCTGGGAACTTAAAATGGGCTATTCTTTTGGTAAACTTCGTTGTTTCGGAAGGTCTATAGGGTAATGTCAACTCCTCTTCCTCTCTGCTTCTTTCATAGTATGTATATGGACCGGGTCCAGTGTTGTATGCGGGGAAAGACATTGGAGTCGTAGTATAGGTTGAAAAGAAAGTTACATGTCTAATGTGTGTTGGTATGGAAGATGGGGTGGAAAGAGGTGTGGTTGTGGTAGAGTGTACTATAGAAGAAGGAATATGATAGGAAGTAAAGGCAGGAGTATTTTCCGGACCACCGAAGCTTAACCTCATCTGTACATCTCTTAACCTTCTCTCTCTTTCATGGTTTTCAAAAAGGGTTTTAAGAAGGTCGTAATTTTGACGTACCAACTCCGGTGTTATTTGGATGTGGCTTTCTGAACTGTTTGGAGCTCAGTGGAAACAATGATGGATTATGTTACAGTAGCTGACATAGTGGTTGATGTAATACCTCCGGAAGGATCAGGAACTGAAAGGTCAAGGAATCTGGGTGGAGACGATTCCATGTTAGATTTCGTCCCACGGATGGCGCCAAATGTTGCTACAAGGGTATCTTGAAGCCACTGATGGTTCCTTGCTCCTTCGGACGATGGATGTATATGCAAAACAAGACACCGTTAGCCTTGCCACGAGGGGTTGAGCCTCGTGACTAAGCTCCGGCGTGAGAGTAAGATTTATGGTTGTAGTGAATAGGAGGTGAACTCCTTGTACGTATGAGTGTTTGTGTATGAATGTGTTAGAGAGCGTGTTGTGAAGTTGGATGATCCATACCTGTGGTTCTCGTCCTTCTTATAACCGAGCTTCTCCCTCTGATGCTTACTATTGACCATTGGTACTTTCCTTTGGTCCTTGTTATTAACTAATGGTTTCTTTCTTACTCCCATTTGGCAGTTCACTTTTCTGCTTCTCTTCTGAATAAAGGTTAGTCAATTATCTCCTTTTTCTGCTATCTATCTGTGTGTTCTTTCAGAGAATGTTCCTTGGATTTCCTCGAGAATGTGAATGACAGCTCCTTCTGCCATATCCTTTGTATTGTTAACCTTTTTCAGGTCAACTTCTATTGTTTGAGGAGGTGTACCCTACATACGCTATCAGGAAGTGTGTGTGTTTAGCCGTTATAAATACAATAAATAATACAAACCTAAATCAGCAAATAAGTGAAGTTTTAATAAAACAAAAAAGGAAATCCGGTTTTGGACCATAGTTGACCGGATTCGAACCTAATTCAACGGAAAAACAAAACCGAACTCTTAGGATCAGTTTGTTTCACCGTAATGTGAAGGAATGTAATGGAATTGAAATCAATTTCATTGTATATTGCGTTTGGTAACATTATTTGAAAAGGAATTAAATTCTTAGAAGTATAAATATTCCTTTAGGTAGAGGAATGTCATTCCATAACTAACATGGATGTAATTAAAATCATGTCTATTCTTTTGCATTACAGTAAAACAAACAGGATATTAGATATTGTTTTAGTTCGCAAAGTTCATCTATTTGATCCACAATTACATTCCTTTTAACTCTACATTGCGTTCTCAAGTTTTTTTAAACGAAGAAAAAACAAAATCTAATAAGAGAACAATTTCTTCCCTTTTCTTTCTTTTCATTTCTTCTTCTACTCAAGAATATAGGGTAAGACATAAGCTATTATCAGTAGCATCATTGCGTATATTTGTTGTGATTTCTATTTATTGACACTTAAAAGTATTAAAAGAATATTTGACAAACTCTTGGGAACCATTTCTGTGCTTATTTTACATTATTTATTTCATATTTTTCATGTCCATGGGTCCTAAGTCACTCCCACGCCTATTATTTGATTATCACATCAGTATGGTATTACAAAAAATTAATTTCTTGAGAATGAGGATACATAATCCCTCTTGGAATTTAGAAGATGTTTGGATTTAGATAAACCATAAACTTAAATTTATAAGTTTATAATCTTAAAAAAGGTTGACTTTTAAGCCTATGAAGATCCTATTAAGTTTTTTAAGTTAGAGAAAAGGGCTTGTAGCCTAGCGGTATAAGATGTTGTAAGATGTTTTCATTTGATCTATGGTTATGGGTTTAAGTCCAACTGACAAAATGTGTAAATTTATGACTAGAATAGTATGTCTGTGTGTTCCGTTGTTAAGAAAAAAAGTAAGAGAAATAAGTTTGTCCAAACATCTCATTTAACTTTAAGCCTAGTTTAGTTTTTTTTTTTTTTTTTTTTTTTGAACAAAAAATATAAGTTTGCCGTTGAAAAAATTTATATATAATGGAAAAAGAAAGTAGTTGTACAATATTTCAATTGTCAAATACCGAACCAAAAGTCAACTCGATCCTGGTTCGGTATTTTCGGTAACCATGCTCACCCCTAGTACTTTGTACGTGGTTATAACATTTGTTCTTCAACCCAAGTGTTTTTAACATGTTTTTTCTTCTTTGTATGTTGAAGCCAGAATATATTCTCGTTCCATCCAGCTGAAACAAGTCCCGAACACCATGTCAAACTGTTATCTAGACTAGAGCATCACGGTGATGGCAAGGTGGGTTGTTTAATAAATCAATATGGTTTAGCACCAAATGAATGTGATTCTATATGAAAATAATTGTTTGGTAGTTATTCAAAAAATAAAAAAGATTACTACCTTAACTTAATGTTGATTTACATAAAACCCTCATCAAAATGAACAATCATTTCCACAACAAGATGAACACAGAAAATCTACATGAACCCTAAAAATCAATGTCAGAAATTGAATCATAACACGCAAAGGGAATTGATTAAATTACCATTTCTACTGAAACCCTAGAAAACAAGTACGAAATCGCATCCTAGAAACCGAATCAAACCCTCATGATTCGAAATTAAGTGCATCTTCGGCCATGCCCTAAAAATCGAAGAAGAAGATAGAACAAATCGTATCCTTAATCTTTTATCAAGTGCAATGCCTCTAAGAACGTCCGGTCATGAGAACAAAAATCAAAGTTCAGAACCGCATGGCAAAAACCAAAGAGGAAAACAACAACAAAAATCTATTGTCAGATATCATTGGCAGAAGAGATCAAAAAATCACGTATGGATTGATATAGGAGACCGTAAGGGTTATTATGGTAAAAGCCCAAGTGAGCCGAACTCATCAGCAACAATATTCAGTTTCCAACTACGTGAAACTAAGGCTGAATCCGAGACAAAAATCTAAAACCTGACCTGAACCAAACACGAAACTGAAATTGGTAAAAAATGGGTCGACACAAACATGATACGAAAAAAGATGGGTCATGTTCAGGTAAAACCCGCTTACCCGATTTTGTTAAATAAAAAGCTATTAAAATTATATAAAAATCTAAGTAAAAATGATAGGTTTAGAATGTGTTAAAGTTTGCACCTAAAAATAACGCTCTAATTAAATTAAAATCCTCAAATTCAAAATTTAAAGTTCATTTTTTAGAGTCGATACCCAACCCATAAAAATGGGGAGGATGTAGATTTGAACCCGACCCGAAAATCCAGTTTTTGAAGTCAATCTTTTGTATTTTAAAGTCAATTGTAATGCCAAGTTTTTCTTGAATATTGGATTAGCCTAAAACTCGGCCTGAAAATCCGAATTTTATCTTCGGAAAGACACCCCAGTTTTTTCCCGTTAAAATCAGGCGACACGAAACACCAACCCGAACACAAATTAAACTGACACGAACCGAACTTGACACCAAATTAGCTTGGGTCGAAAATGGTCAACACGAAAAAGACACGACCCATTCTACCGGTCTCAACTGTGAAACCATCTCATTCAAAGCATAAATTAAATGATAAAAATATTGAAATGCCCACTACCATAACCAAGATATAGCGCCGCCAAGTAAATATTGTCTATATAAAGTTTCTACATTGCTATCCTGGTAATAATATAATCCAAGAAAGCAATCAGAAACCACTATTCAGAAGTCATAACACCACAAAGGCCATACAACATAACACAAAACCTGACTGCTCTAAATCAGAGTGTGATTCCAGTTTAGAACTATTTCGTTACGAATTCCTAATTTAAAATGCCTTTTATTTCAAATTTAAAAAATTATTGATTTTCAAGAAAAACACTTGTTTGGTTGCGGTTCTTGACGATACCCAAACAAGAATCGATTTTCTTATAAAAAGACAGTTTCGACCAAACGGAAAGTTGTCAGCAATGACTGCATAACCCCCACCATATATAATTCAGACATTTTAACAAGCAACAACCCATTTGTCCTAACTTACATAAGTCTCCTAACATAGTCAACAAACCTTTCTCAGCTTCAAAGATTTTCACTATACATTTTCTTCCTGGGGATACGCACACGTCTCCAATAGTTCTTGAGGTCTCTTAAAACGAAAAACAAACAACTTGACTCTTATTTTATATCAGACAAACGAATCAAGATACCCATACCTATGTCGTTTGTTGAACTGTAGCAAGCTAGCATAAGTCCGGTCCCACACTCCAATATAAAGCGTTTCGTCATCAGGGCTAAGAGAAACACCAGATATCTCCCCAAAGAAATCGATTTCTTGCCTTCTTTCATAGTTTAAGTTGGTATTATAGACATGAACAAAATCTGCTGGTTCTGCAACCACCAGAAACTGCCCGTCTGATGAAAAACGAACCGATCGAACAGCACCCATGTTGCCTTTAAGCACTGAAACGGCGCTTGAAAGATTTCTAAGATCCCATACCCTGCAAGTCTTGTCTTGATTGCCTGTAGCAAATATGTTGCCATTGGGATGCCATGCAGAGGCAAATGAGTAGTCAAGGTGTCCTTCTACTGTGGCTACCGTCTGCCAAAGATTCAAGAGTCGGAATCATCATTGTTTGAAAAGAAATACTATAAAACTAAGAGTTATTAATTGTTATATCTGCAAGTTCTTGCCTTTCCACTTGTAGAGTCCACAAGCAATCCATCAAGATGATCACCAACTACAGTTATGAGTTTCCGATCTGGGCTCAAGGATGTATGCTGCAACAATAAATAATTAGGCAAATTTTCACCTATTTACATACAAATGGGTTGAATTTGGTTTATGTTTTATCTCCAAAATCCTAACTGGGTTATCTAAAAGATTTAACTGCAAAGTAAAAGAGGTAAAAGCCATCCAAAGTGTATTCAGAAGCATAAATTCTATGATATTAATTTATTAAACAAAGCTTATGTTAGATCAATATTAGACCTCAAGATGACAAGATCAATATTAGACCTCAAAATCAGCGTGTAAGTCTCTTTTTAGGAATGTAAAAGATATTCCAACTTGGGGTTTATAAGAAACTCACGTTCACTGGCCAAGGAAAGCGGAAATGATTGACAAGTTGAAATCCCTCCATATCATATTCTCTCACACCACAATCATTGTTTGAAGCCATAAAATGCATTCCACCGCTGCAAAGTGAGAGTTTAAAAAACTTCAACCTACTGAAGCGACACGTTATGTAGTCAATTCATATATGTATAAAAAATTCATAATTACCTATAGTTATTGTATATCTCAATAGCATTTGTTATGGCATTGTCTTCATAAGTTGTTCTTGTACAAAAGCTAACTCCCTCTTTATCCAATCTCTGCATCATTGAACAATACATGCACATTATGTGTTTGAGACGGGGGAAGTCAACAATGATTACTGACATGTAGGTGCAGGAAAACAGAAAATACAAATTTATAGATATTACAAATAGAAAAACTAGCCCCTCCAATAGTAATCTCCCTTTAAAACATTGAAACCTTCCGTAACATTTAACAGGCATAGATAATAAAAGATGTCAACTATGCTTAATGTATAAATTAACATTTCGTTTCAGATGTCGAATAAAGTGCTCTCACATAGAATTATCTGGAAATTTTTAGGGCATTCACCATTATTATGAAAGTTAATAATTCATACTAGTAAAAAGTAAACATTTCCTATTTCCAAAAAAGGCATTTTCTCTTCTTTTTATTTTTCTTTCCTGTTAGGCTAGATCTCTTTGAGAATAATCAAAAACGGAAAGTGTTCAACTGAAACATGAAAGCATGACTAAATTGGTCCTAGTTTGATTAATACCACAACCTCACAGATAACGGAGGTTTTGCTCATGCTCAAGTACATACATTTAAAGATGAGTTTATTTCAGGCTATTTAGCAAAGACTAGATGAATAATCCATCACATTGATGATCACAAATGAAATAAACACAGGTCACACTGTCACAGTGATGATAAAAATCAGCATGCACTCTTAGTCAATCACAATCACAATCATAAACGAAAATGAAGTTTCCAGATATAACAATTTTGTGATTGAAAATTTCCTATGTATTCCAGCTAAATATACTTCATGGAAGAGAAAAAAGAAAACCTTGACTGAATACGTAACTTTAGTATGATCAAATTACCTTACAAGCAAGCTCTCCTTGAAATCCTCCCGCGACCAGAAAATCATCATTGACTGCTAATGTACTAATCTGAGTTTGAGTAAAGCCTTCCAACAAACTTCCAGCATGTTTCTGCGGCCCCGAAAATGAATTTCAGCATAACGGTATCTCAAATGAGATGCATAATGAAGGATTATAGATTCAAAATGAATATCTGGAACATTCTGATTATATAAAAATACCTCAGTAGGAGCTACATGCCCAGAGAAGTTAAGAATTTCCTTCAAGTATTGTGATAATGATGACCAGTGCATGATCGAGTAGTTAGACATGAGATATACATCATGCTTCGAGGTGGCCCATACCAGGTTCCTTAACTGTACACAGTACACGTTATTTGAAAATTACACACATTTATGGATCTTGTTATTTGTTTAGAGGTTAGTCAGCGTTCTTTCCCATGAGTATTTTAGGGCTTTTGATTAATAACAATTTAATAGAAATCAAATGCTTGAACAAACAGAATGTAATGGTATAAACCTGAAAATGAAGGATTGTGGGCTTCACTGATCTTGTATTATGAAAGAATTCATAGTAGTTACCACCCTTTGACTTTTGTTTGCATTTCTGCATAAGCCACCAACAAAGTTGCCAATAATATCAAGAGCAGAAAAGGCAAGCATATTCATCAAGTGCCTTAGCGATACAAGCAAAATGTTATTACCTTATCGACAGCATCACCAGATAAGGGAATGTTCTCATAGTTTCTGTACTGTTCAAGCCTTGTACGTCTGTAACTTTCCCTTGTTATATTCAGTCTTTCCCAGGGAATCCCCTGAATATCCTTCCCATTCCTTGCTTGAGCAGATGATGTATCCGTCACCTTTGTAAGCTACTCAAAATTAAAAATCTTTAAAAGATGCCATATCAAGCATATAATAATATACTAAATCTAATGCTAGATTATAGAAGAAACTCAAATGGAACAAGTACCCTATTGGTAACTTATACCATATCATATTCATCAAGATTTTGATCTCCACCGCCGTTTTCTTCTTCGTCCATATCATCTGCAAAATCCGACATGTCCCCTTCGTCTGCCATATAATCAATCTGATCAGCTTCGTTATGTGGCATTCAATTGATACGAATTAAGATAATTTGTCTTCTTCAGACAACCTGTCCAAGTGATAGACATCCAAAAGGAGATGCAATTAATTTCAAATTTTAAAACCCCAAAAAAAGAACAAAAAATTAAGGTATCTCATAAAAATAGCAATTAAAAAAGTCCATCTAAATCAAAATTGCCAAGTTTAATTTAGTAGTTTGCAACAAAAACATCCATGTACAATCAACAATCTACAGCAAAAGTAACATAAACAAACAATGAAACAAAGGGGGGTATCTTTATTCTAGGGCATAAGAACAAACAGGTAATGTGCATGTAAACTAGATAGCTACAAGCTCTTCCAAAAAAAGGGAATAAGAATACCGATAAACGTACAAAAAAGCAAAGTACTTGCACAATTTAATGCCTGCGCAAGAAACCCTACAGACTGAACAAAAAGGAGACCCTAATTCATCGATTGAACAAACAAATACATAAATGAGAAAACCCTACTCAGAAATTGCTCAAATTTACGATCCAAAACAACCCCAGAAAGGGGCAACGAGTGAAATTAAATGAGTAGAACTAAAAGCGAAGGAGTGCAAATTACTTGTTAAAACTGGAAGTATGAAAGAAGGAGGTTTATCGTACGAACGCACCTGATAAAGAAGATCGTTTTCTTTCTTGTTTTCTGCAACAGATTCAAGAAGGATCACTCAATCAATCTCTCTTCCAGTTGTGTGTAAATGAAAAAAAGAAAAAAGAAAAAAGAAAAAATGAAAATGAAAATGAAGAACCCACAAGTCTATGTCTATCTCCTCCTCATTAATCCTCCCATCTACTCTAATTAAAAATGACTGATTTTATGAACCATTTCAATTTTCAAATACAACACTATAAATTGCTTTTATAATTCTTGTTAAATTGTATTACACAATTATGATGTAGTAGGTCAATAAGAATATTATATATAACAACATATTCACAACATATAATATAACATTACACAATATTACACATTATATACACACACATACTTGATATAAACCAAATTATTTTAAAAAAACACTCTCTCAAGCTACATGTAGATTGTAGAGATACGATTATCTAAATCACATCTTTCATACCTTACTTAACTGGATAGAGTATTATTGTTATTGTTAAATATATTACAATAACTATAATAATACCCAATCTCACAAAAGAGGGATATGAGACAAATAATATGTAGATAGTGATACATCTATCGATAGGGTATTATTGTTATTATATATATATATATATATATATGTGTGTGTGTGTGTGTGTAATTTAATATATTCTGTATAGTATTACATATTTATTAATATTTATTACATACATACACAAGGGTACAAAACGCAAATATGCATATGTATGTATGAATAAATATATACATCTACACACATGATTAATTATTATATATCTACTAAATATTATTTAAATTAGTCTAATTTTAAAATAAGATTAAATTAATTATGCTAAAACCTACTTTATTATTATCCGAAACATTTAAATCTAAAAAGAATTAATTATGTGTCATCCTCATAGTCTCATACGGTATCACATGATATTTTTTTTAATTATAAAAATCATTTTTATTAATTTATTAAATTGTCATAAAACCAACTTCATAATTATCTAAATTAGTTGAAATTTAAAAATAATTTTAATTAATAAATTGAATAATTTATTATCAAATTAAATAAATCTTAAAATAGTTCTTAATTTATTCTCATAAACATACATGAAAATGATTCAGATTAGTTGAAAATTTAAAAAAATAATTAATCGCATGTCACGTGTAATTTTAATAATTTAAAAAATTTGTAGTTAATAAATTCGATAAATTATTATAAACATAGTTCATAAGTATCTAAATGTTGAAAAGTTAATGTAGAATGAATTATCATTAAATTTAATAACAAGCAAATTAAACTTGTCGTATTTAAATAAATTCCGTAGAAAGCAAATTGTAAAAAGCTTAAATTATCATTATATATTGGGTTAAAGCCATAAAATAACGGTCTACTTTCCCCATTTTACCATTGTGGCACGTCATGTTTTTTATACACATTTGGTCAGTCAACTCATTAAAAACGTGTCAATGTGCAAAAAAACGACCTGCAACTTTTCCAGCCGGTTTTTCATCGTTTTCGATAACTTTTTAATCGTTTTCGCTAATTTTTTTTTGCATAACCTTGTAAATAATCATTTTACCTTTCAAAGGACATCAAATTCATGAATTTTCATCAAGCGTAGGCCAAAAATTTGCTAATTAAAGTCGGTTATGGCCATCTTAGTGTTTTTTAAAGAATTGATTCACTTTAAACTCGTTTTTGGCCATTTTTTTGTTCTACTTTAAAGATAACTTGATTATCTTTCCATAGGATCAAGAATCATAAATTTTCATGATGAATTAATGGAGAATTTCGAGATTAAAGTGTTGGAATGTTGTTTGAATTTAGTTCAAAAACAGAGCAGGAAAAAAAACTCATTTTTCGCTCGATTCTTACTCGTTTTACATAATTCTTTTTACAAATTATTATAGATAATCTTTTTACCTTTCAAAGGACACCAAATTCATGAATTTTCATCAACTATAGGCCAAGAAATTGTTAAATAAAGTCGGGTATTACCCCTTAAGCACCCTTACGGTATTTTTGATGAATTGAACATTTTAAACTCGTTTTTATTCATTTTTTTTACTACTTGATAGACAACTCGATTACCTTTCCATAGACTCAAGAATTATTAATTTTCATCAAGTATAAATGGATAATTTCGGGTTTAAAGTTTCGATTTTAAGATGAAAAAGAAAAGGGGGAAAGGTGACCTGCTATAGCAGGTCAAAATAAACAAAATGGGCACATTAACACGTTTTTTATAAGTTAGCTGGCCAAAAGTGTAAAAAAAAACATGACGTACCACAATGGTAAAATGGGGAAAGTAGACCGTTATTTTATGGTTTTAACTGTAACACCCTGTAAATGGGCCTAGCAGTAGTGACTTGTACCATGTGTTTTGGTACTTGTAATGTGACCTTAAGTGAAATTAATTAAGTATTTTGTGTGACTAATGTGTCTCGTGTTAATTAATGTGATTATGTGAAAAGTGTCAAACGTGTTTAAAAGTGAAGTAGTGTTATACAGTTTCGTGTAATGATTCCGTAAATATCCTCGTTGGTTAAAACGGGATGGCGTGTTAAGTTGCAAGTTGAAAAGGGGAGCAAAATACCCGTGTTTAATAATAAACACCCCAGGGTCGGTTTGTACTCCCTTATCCCCTGGGAGTTCTCAAAACACACAATAACACACATACATACATACGAGAGCATACACACATACGTTCTCTCAAGTTTTTGAAAGGAAGTAAAGAAATCAGTAGCTAAGGGTTGTGAGTCTGTGTTTGAAGTGATCAATTTGTTCTTGTATCTCCTTGTTGTAAGTCTTCTTCTCTATAAATCTAGTTTTTGTGTTCTTAATGAGAATACACCATTTGGATGGTGTTTGTTGTGTTCTTGTGTTGTTTAATGGTGTCAAATGTGTTGGTAAGGTCTTAGAGATGTCAAGTGAAGTGTATGTATGATTAGAACTGAGTTTTTGTTGAAAAGGATGTTAAAAAACGCGATTTGCAGGTGCTGTGTCGAAACAGGGACGAAGGTCACTGTAAGAAGGGTCCTTGCGGTCGCATGGCAAGGTGCTTGCGATCGCAAGGGGTGTTGCCATCCTTGCGACCGCAAGGGTTAAGCCTTGCGATCGTAAAGGTGTTTGTTAATTCCGCGCCGCGTAAGTTTTTAAAGGTCGCGTCGCGTAAATGTGTGATGTGGTCGCATGTGTTAGGCTTTTGACCGTAAGTCTTGTATGTATGCTATGCGATCGCATGGTATGTCCATGCGATCGTATGGGTCTGTTTTGTGGTGATTACCGCTTACGAGCGAAGGAAATAAGGTTTGCGATCGTAGGTACGTAACTTGCGATTGTAACCAACCCTAGAATCATGTTTGCGATCAAAGGGAGTATCCCTTGCGATCGGAAGCATGCGTTTGGGGAAAAAGGACCTTTGCGATCGCATGGGGTATCCTTGCGATCGCATGGCTTGTCAGAAGGGTCCCTTGCGACCGCAAGAATATTGCTTGCGATCGTAAGTAGGGGTCCAGTCTTGTGTAACTTGTGTTTTTAACCTGTGTGTGCTATGTGTATGTGATAACCAAGTCTGAACCCAATATGTTAGGTGATTCGGACGACTCCGTGTGTTCTTGGGATTCCCGGATCCATATCTGCCTCCTGTGATATCGAGGTGAGTACCGGTTTTCCATGAGACTCAGTAAGTAGGGCTATTGTGTGCATGTGATGTGTGTCATGTGATAAAGTGATACAGTGATATAGTGATACAGTGATATATGTGATACCATGTGATATAAATTGTGATATGTGATACGCATGCATACTATGGACCCTATGGGTCAAACGTGTTTATGATTCATGTCCGGACAGACGCAGTGGTTGAGGTCAGTCGCCGATGCGGCTGGGTCCCTTGAGTGTTATTCAGGGACTAGCGGTTCCCACGAGTGATATTCTGGGGTAAAGGTTCTGCAGGCCGCCGTTCCTCGACATACAGTGAGGGTCTTGGTTTATGATCAGATCCGAACGGAGTCCTAGTGGCTCAAACGTGATGGTGGGCTGCTCTTCGCTCCCCCACAGATGCGGTTGGTTGTGACTGATTCCCCAGCTTGGATCGTCGATCCAGGCTAGCTACCTCGCAAGATATGATCCTGCTGACATGTCGGCACACCGCTATGTGATAGCTTAGCATTGTGTGCCATATTGTGACATAATAGCATGCTTATTGGTGCTTATGTGATACTTGTACTCACTAGCTAGTGTAGCTAATGTTTCGTGATATTTCCCTTTTCGCAGGTTAGTGATCAGATGGCCTAGCGAGGCGGGTTGCTGTGGGTAGTGTTATTGTATATATCTTTTGGAACACTGGTTGTTTGTTAACTCTGATACTTGTAGCGATGGTCGGTGCGTAGTGGTAACACTGGCTTAATTTTGGGACTTGGCTTGATTCGTTGTTCTTGATCGCCAAGTCGATAAACAATACTTAATATGTAAACAGTGGTTTGTTCCGCTGCAAACCTTTGTGTAAATAAAGTTTTAATTTACTCTAATTTTAAGCTCGTGAAACCGGCGTTACATTAACCCTTATATATTTTAATGTAATTAAAAAAAATTGTAATTATAAATGGGAAGTAATACAAACTTTTATGCATAATAAAGGCTTTTTTTTCTCAAAATATATTCAACTTTTCACCTTTGTTTAATGCATGTATCAAACTTTAAAAACTACAATTTAATATACTAAAGTTTCACACTTGGTTACTGCATGTATCAAACTTTATAAACTACAATTTAATCTATTAAAGTTTAAAATCTATCAATTAGTGTATCTCAAAATACTAAAGTTTCACCTTTGGTTATTGCATGTATCAAGTTATTTGTTTGAAACATTATTTTAATAATAATAATAATAATAATAATAATAATAAGGAATCTTCAGCTCTTCAAGCAACTTCACACCTTAACCTGCAAGTGAAAGTTTTACATCATCGACCAAAATTGAAAGTTTGATCATTGATTTTTGACATCATCTACCCAAAAAAAGATTTGCTCTATTTAAAGGTAACTTGCGAGTTAAAGTTTGCTTCGATTAAAGGTATTGTGTTCATCTTTAGTTCCCGATTTGGTTTCATGAACTCCATAGATCATTTAGGTTTCTATATATCCAGATTTGGCGGTTCTATGTCTGTTTTGGTTTATCTTCATGTAAGTTTAGGGTTTCCTAATGATCTTTGTGGAGTTTAGGGTTTGTTTACACCCAACGCTTGATATCGGCTAAAATATACATATCTATACTATATTATAAAGCATTTAACTTTCTCTCTCTTTTAAAATTTTTAAGACTACTTAATTTTAAGTAGTACAAATTTTTATGCTTAAGATACAAACTCTTAAAGCAATATTCTAACCAATCATTCCCTTAATTACCTCAACTAATTTAACGCAGGCAACTATTTACTTTTGTTTTAGAAAGGCAAGACAACTATTACTTTAATAAATCATTAAACATCATAACAACTATTTAATTTATCTAATATAGCTAAATTACTTACATCAATATAATTTTAAGGCTATATATAGTATCTTTTTCTCTAATATTTTTATAATAATATTTTTAAATTGTTTTTCAAAAACTATTTTAACAACTAATAAAGTGGTTGATTGTAAACAAGTAAAGAAATCGGAAAAAGGAGAAAAAAACATGGATATGTTGTCTAACACCGCATTTTACACATACCATATCCTACTTTTTAAATCAAACATGTTATCGAGCAAAAACTATTGTCGTCGCCGCAGCATTGCGCGGGTGCAATGCTAGTAACATTATAGAGCATTTAACTTTCTCTCTCTTCAAATTTTTAAGACTACTTAATTTTAAGTAGTACAAGTTTTTATACTTAAGATACAAACACATGGAGCAATAGTCGGACCAAGCATTCCCTTAATTATCTCAACTAATTTAAGACATCTATTTAATATCTATAAATCATTAAACATCACAATAACTATTTAATTATCTAATTTGACTAAATTACTTACATCAATACAATTTTAAGGCTATAGTATCTTTTTCTCTAATTATTTATATAATATTTATTAATTGTTTTTCAAATACTATTTTAACAACTAATAAAATGGTTGATTTTATAAAAAGTAAAGAAATTAGAAAAGGAGAAAAAGCATGGATAGGTTGACTAACACCGCATTTCACACATACCATACTTTACTTTTAAAATCAAACATGTAGTCTGGCACAAACTATTGCCATCGCCGCCGCATTGCGCAGGTGCAATGCTAGTATTTTTAATGCATTTTTATATTAAATTATGTTAATTATGACTTAATTTGTTATATTATGTGTTTTAGAACTCTTGGGAGAAGAATTGGAGAAAACGGTGAAGAAATTGAAGAAAATGAGAAAAGCTGACAGACTCGACATACCTTCATTGTTTTGGTCGTATCTTACTCATACGAACTCCGATTGAGGTGATTCAAGCAGCCACAAAAACTAGACTCAAATGCCTATAATTTCATTCAAATGGAACTGATATTCAAAAGCCTCACGCCACGAAGATGCATCTGACGGGAAGTAAAAGCTTCGCGCGGGGTAAAAATCGATGGTTATTATTCATGAAAAGCTTCGCGCAGCAAGACATGCGTTGACCACATAGACTCTTTGAAATTTAAAAACAGATAATGTTTATCACCGCCTCGCACCACGAGCCAGTTGGAATTCATCGCCTTATATATTTGATTTTTCACATCGTTCAAAGGGGATTTTGATACTTTAGCCTAGGGTTTCGTACCATAGACCTAGGGAATGATTCTAGGCAACCAAGGGCATACTTTTGGAGGGAATCAAGCCAAGAGGTTAGATCTCATACGGATTTCGCCTGAGGAATAAAGATCGGAGGCTACATCTTCTATATGATTGATTTAATTCATCATCATCTATATATAATGGTGCATGAACTCTATCTTTTTCTCTTTTTGATGTATTGTAACTTCTCTATGAGTTAACTCTTATACTAACTTGGATAATTTGAACCCTGGTCTCGATCTGATTCATCTGATGGATTATTTGATGTTTTCTTGAATAATTATTTGTTTATCAATTAAGGAACCCTTAAAGTTTAGTTTTAATCTTTGGTTGGTCGAATTATTAATTGCATGTGTTTATTGATCACAAGAGTGTCATAATTGTGTGATTTCTTATACTTTTCGCTTAGGCGACGTAGTAGGCAACTCACTAGAAATAGGGGTTGAAATTGAACACCAATAACATAGTTAATTGCTTAAAGGAGTAATTGTTGAAGCGGAAGTTATAGGATTAGGAGTGACGAGAGATTTGATCTCATAACTGAACGGTAATTTGAGGTGTGTTATTTCATAGGCCTAGATATGAATATCCTAGGAACCGTGTCTTAGTATTGCGAGAGATTGAACGAAAGTTAATCAATCAGCTTCTAGGGGTTCCATCATTAGTTGGGTTTTAATAATCAGATTTATATTTAGGGGGATATGAATCTGAGTTAAGTGCATCTTCAATAATGTCCTAGATCTGCTTCCCTTTATTTATGTGTACTTAAATCTTTATTTTATTAGTTAAGTATAAATTGTACTTTCTTAAATAAAATCTGATAGGTTGATTAATAGTGATTTATTTGAACTAGCTTTACCGTTTCCTATGGAGACGATACCCAGACTTATCATTGCTATACTGCTACGTAACTAGGTCATACTTGCCTGTTGTGAGATAGTCAACTTTGATTTTATAGTGATAAAACTTGGCTTTTATGTAATTGGTTTCAATTTTATTTTGATTTTTCTATGTTTTAGTTAGCCAAAAATAAATGTGTGTTTATTCAAGGTGTGTGTAAGTATTTGTGTTAGTTGGAACCATAATAGGGTTATAGAGTTTATGTGAAGGTACATTATGCTATTTATGGGATGAATGTGTATTGCAAGAGGATGCAAGCAAACATCACACATATTTGTTGTGAACATATATTAGGTAGACCCACATTGAGTTGTTTCATGGATCTTAGTCGCAAGTATATCTCAATAAGGTGGTACTAATTACTTTAGATACTTGGCATGAGACCATTGGATTTTGATACGTTCCAACATTAATCACTACAAAAAAAACGCCTTTTTTGCGGCGTAAATTGTCACCGCAAAAGGTTACATATCATCTCAAAATACTTTTAACGGTGAAACGTCACCGCAAATACCCGTGCCAAAAATGTTATGCAAATGTTTTTTTTCTTGTAGTGATTACACCATGATAGGGTAATCATACACTTCGGTTAATTAAGTGGAAGTTATGAATGGGAGAGTTATTGTGAAAATATATATTTAGGTAACAATAAGAGAACAAATCTTAGTCATTAATCTATTAGATCTATTCGATCGCAATTCATCGGTTGCAATTTATTGCCGTCACATTTTATGGTTGATTAATGAATAAAATGAAGGGCCAAATATAGACTATTCGATCAAATCAAATAAAGAGTCAAGATTAAGTTTTCCATTCTCACCTAAATATTCTCATTTTAACTTCACTATTTAAGAATATATATCTTTGGGCCCGATGATTACTGAGATAAGAAAATGCATGACCATGTTCTTTCTTTTGCTTTTGTAATTAGTAAATATTAGAAAATCCAGAAACATAATTTTTAAGTATTTTAAGGTTGACTTGATCCATGTATACGTATAAATGAAATATTGTGATGAATTGATCAAACTAGCGGTGAGTATGCTTTCTGATAGATTGAAAAAACCAACGAACTGAACTGAACCAAACCAGATCGAGACCGCTTGGTCCAATCTTTGGTCCTTGTTTGTTATAGATTTCGGGTTTCGATCCGACCCTGTCTTTTTCGGTCTGGTCCGGTCTTTTTCGGTCCAGTCCGGTTTAGCTTGGTACAATGTATAAAATAACCGGTAGACCGAAAAACCAAACCAGACCGAGACCGGTCCGGTCCGGTCCTTAATGCTAATTTTGTATAGATTTCGAGTTTCGGTCCGGTTCAATCTTTTTCGATTTATTCCGGTTTTTTAACCAATCTTACCCCCTAGATCATCACACCCACTTGGTGATAGTGGATCCTTTCAATTCTAGCTATAGACTTCCTTAGGTTCATCGATCAACTTGTGTGGCACACTCACACAAGTGGAAGTCTAGTGAAGTTACATGCACGTGTAGAAAACACCAACATAATAGTTAATGTCTATTATATTCAAAGGTCATATTCATAAAGGTCGACTAATTAGTCAAACAATAATTGAGGTTATAAGAATTAATTTATGGGATGAAATAAATTGAAAGAGAGGATTTAGTAACTTAATTATTAACTTAAAATTGATAATAACATTATTAATTCTGTTTACGCAATCTTGAAAGCGAAGGAATAAACTTTCGTGGTGTTTTGTGGATAGAATTCTAGATTGATTAACTGAATTTAAAGATTCATTTATATAACTTTCTAAATCCTTTTAGGTTAAGTGTTTTATTATTTATTTATTTATTATTATTATTATTCTTATTACTAGATCACTAGTCCAAATATACATTACACTAAGTAAAATTTTAAATAAAATCTTATTCATTGTATTTATATTAAAACATGAAAAACCTTATTTTTCATTATTCTAGAAAATGATAAATATTAAACATTAATAAAAAAAAGTATTAGATAATCAATAAAAGTGAAAGAAATGAAAGTTTAGAAAATGGTGAGATACGGCATCAACACCCATATTGACGATGGAACTGTGAAAGCGTCGACGTTAGATGGATGGCAGGCATGATGGTAGAAAACGTACATGGTATCATGATTCGAAGGGACATGATTGTATTTCTTGTTTAAGAGTGTACCATTGATCATTATTGTTACAATTAGATGTCATGTCAAGTATTTATTGGTTATGATTAAAAACAATTAAAAAGATTATAAATTGTTTTATAATCATAAAAGTAAGAATTTGATTAAGTATGATATTTTTAAATGTTATAAAAGGTAAATATGATATATATATATATATATATATATATATATATATATATATATATAATTATGATAGACAAATACGATATTTTAAAGTTTAAGAATGACATATATTCAATTATTTCTAGTACGTTTTTATTAAAAAAATTGAATTCTAAAAGTTTAAATCAAATTGAATATATCTTTAAATACCAATCTTAATCATCTTAATAAAACAATCCTATCCATTCATTTTTATCAATTTAAATCTTAACTACCCATTACTATTAAAATAAAATTTTGATTTTGACTTTTATAAGTCAAAGTTGTTTACTTATATATATTTTAAAATTATTATACATAGTTTAAATCAAATCCTACTAAAATTACGAATCAATATTAATCATTTTCATATCAATTATATTTTTATCTAATCTAATCTCATTTATTTTTTGTAACTTAAATTCTGAAGTTATATGATTATATATGTGAAATTTTAAATTAACATCCAATAAATAATTTTTTAATCATTTATCTTCTTATAATTGTAACAATAATGATGGACTCATGTTGAGGCTTCTATCACTGGTTTTGATATTGACATCGTCTTTCATCATTTTTTTAAATTCTCATATTTTTCATGATCTATAGTAATTTAATATATTTTTATTGATGATTAATATTTATTATTTTTTAAACAAAACCGTGTATCACATGGATATTTTATCTATATCTTAATAAACATATTGAACACACGCCCACATAATAGAAATATGTACATGCTAAATGCCGAGTATTTCAAGAGGCTGATTGAAAAAAAAAACAACGAGGAATATTTTACTATGAGTTGTACAAACACACTAAACCCAGTGTTTTAAAAGGAGTGTCATGGCGTCATCATGGTGTGAGTCGTGACTCTGCTGTTAAGATATGGTCTTAGACATGAGTGTTAGGTGTGACGCACATCAAGGCTTGTCAAGGTGCGCCTTTACGATCAATTGACGAGTTTCTTAAGGCGTGGTACGCAGAAAATTATTATTTAAAATAGTTGGACTTTTTTTGTATACGAATTACGATCACGTGTATTGAACTTCTATAATTTGTATTTTGTAATTTGTATATGTTACTTTGCTCCTCATTTGTGCAAATTTGTGTAATTTATGTATTAATATATATAAATTTGATATATATATATATATATATATATATATATATATATATATATATATATATATATAATTATAAAATATATACAAAATTGATGCCTTAAGTCACGTCTTAAAAAAGTAATGGGTTTGTCATGACTCATGACTCTTAAAGCTTGAGGCTTGACCCTCGCCGTCACGACACGTCTTACCTTTATTTAAAACCATGCTCATAATATAGTCACATTAAATTTCTTTGAAGTAGAAATTTTGAAAAAAAGGTAGTCAATTCATATTTTCAAAAAAAAAATAATAAATTAGTTTACCAAAATGTATTCAGTTTTATTACGTTAGGCTATTTTATGTATCCAGCTTTAAAATTTCCTTTTAATATACTAAACATTCAAAAATTACCATTTTATATATTGTACCTACTAAAGAAGTTCGGATGCTAACATGGCACCGGTATGACTGACATGGCTAATGACGTTTCTTTATTAAAAATAAATCAAAACAAATAAATAATATCGTTAATAATTAATAATATTATTATTAAATTACATTTATCCAAAACTATCCACCAAAGAATTAATTATCCTTATTTGCAATGAATAATTTTCATCTGTCACACATGTGCGATTAAATCTTTATCCATTCTATTTCAGATATACAGATCCGTCTTATCCTACTTGTTGGTGTACCCTATGCGTGGGCCTTAGGTAAGGCCCAAACATGTGGTATACCCATTGGGCTCGGGCCCATCTTACCCTAGACACCTCCCTATATATAGGGGAGAGCACCAAGGTTTAAGGGGCTCTCTCCCTCCCCCTCTATCAAGACCCACATATGGAGTTCTTTCCATACACACATACTCTCTCTATCTCCTTACAAAGGAATCATATGATCATCATGATCATACTCATACCTCCCATCTGCAATGACCATGGGTACATACATCATGAGATCCTCATGTCACCCCCGCCATGGACACCGTTTCCTAGCTCGGGGTTAACCACCTCAACGGGAGACTAAACATCCAATCCTCCTTCACTCCGATCTGCTGCACAATATGTACCTGTGCGTTCTTACGCCTGCACGGATCATACGCCCGCACGGCTCCTACGCCTGCAAAGACGAGACTCTTACGTCTACAAAAACAAGGCTCTTACGCCTGGCTGTGATCAAAGCTCTAACATCTGCAATCAGGTTCTTATTACATATATCATGCTACATATATTACACCCTTGCGTGTCATCATACATCACATGTACTACAGTCCGGTAGGGCGGAGTCATTGGCTCCCCCGAAGGCGCATGTATGGTCATCGACCGTCACTAGCTCTGGACTATAAACTTGGGCATTGCCCAACATATCATCAATAACATGTTTCAATAACTTGTACAAAAGACAAAAACAATGGGGGACTTCCCCATTCATTTCATATAAACTAGGGCATTGCCCGTTACATACATACATACATACATACATACATACATACATACATACATACATCATAACCACACAGTCTGGTAGGGCGGAGTCATTGGCTCCCCCAAAGGCGCAGGTATGGTCATCGGCCATCACTAATGACTACAAACCACCACGTACACGTACATATTCAAAAATGAAACACAACTGCAGGTTATCAGCACGCAACCTAGTAAAGTGGAGCCATACATTCCCTAAACGATATAGTCGTTGGTTATTACTCGTTTTGGACTACAAGCATAGCCATCATCCGAACACTTAACAATAGCGTAAATGTGAAATCTGTCAGATACCATCCTGATCAAATTATCAGGGTAACACTAACATTGAACTAGCACTAGCACCCAATATGTGTGCATGCACAAATCACAGCAAGGCATACTCCAACACTTGTTGATATGTCCCAAATTGGATTGGATGTCATAAAGGATCTCTGGTTTGACCCACTTGATTGAAGTAGTTTGCCACGACATGTATGGTACAGTCGCACCAAACTAGGGGGACTTGTTGGTGTACCCTATGCGTGGGCCTTAGGTAAGGCCCAAACATGTGGTATACCCATTGGGCTCGGGCCCATCTTACCCTAGACACCTCCCTATATATAGGGGAGAACACCAAGGTTTAAGGGGTTCTCTCCCTCCCCCTCTATCAAGACCCACATATGGAGTTCTTTCCATACACACATACTCTCTCTATCTCCTTACAAAGGAATCATATGATCATCATGATCATACTCATACCTCCCATCTGCAATGACCATGGGTTCATACACCATGAGATCCTCATGTCACCCCCGCCATGGACACCGTTTCCTAGCTCGGGGTTAACCACCGCAACGGGAGACTAAACATCCAATCCTCCTTCACTCCGATCTGCTGCACAATATGTACCTGTGCGTTCTTACGTACGAACACTACTCGATAGTGGGTTCAAGTTATAGATTGTTCATATGCAATTCCATAATGTACAATTTTGGTTTTAATCTGATTGCGATTTAGAGTTTGGGTGTTCTTCAATTGTTGCATCTTTTGCAATTATGCTTTATCGATATTTATAGATCGATTTTATAAATCAATTTCTCTGATGTTCATGTTCATGGGGTCATTAGTAATCCTCATGGTGTTTCACATCATCTTCCTATTCACAAAAGTCCACATCTGAGTTCATGCTCAAAATTCATCATACTAGTTCATATAAACAATTATGCTCATATGGGTTTTCAATCGATGGGTTCAGATATGGGGTCTTTTCTTCTCGGTTCATATAATGTATAACAGATTTGTGAATTTCAGTTCAAAGCTTGTACCTAGATCTATTTTATAAGCTTCTAGATAAGTATGATGGTTTTCTAATAATTATATAAAAATTTTAAAATAATAAAGAAAAATGTGATGTGACATTAATTACAGACATGACTATACATGTGGCAAATGATAGACCTAAAAATAATTAGAAACTAAGGGAATTAAAGGTAACCTGCTTAGCAAGTAAACCTATAACCGATTCATTAACTATTAAGTTCTAAAATTCTAAACATTAAATGGGACGTTTTAACGTTTGTTACATACATTATCAAAACGTGACAAGTTGGATATATTTTAGTGAAGTAAAAAACTTCAAGACTACTTAATTTTAAGTAGTACATGTTTTTATATAAATAATATAAATCCTTAAAACAATAACTTAATATATAAATATAAATAACTAAATTTATATATATATATATAGAGAGAGAGGAAGCTGTTCAAACGAGAACGGTTTTTCATACGAGAACTGTTTTTAACACCATAATGACTCATTAATCGTATATTTGTAATTTATATATTTACCCAACCGTGAATTGCGTCAATGTGAGCCGTCATTAAATTGCGAGACTTGATTTTTCCAAAATAACCCTCATTAATGCGCCGCCAAAAAATCTTAGCCACTAACTAAGTTTAATCGATGGCTAAGATTGATTCTCGCAATTCTCATACAAAAAACAGTTCTCGTTTGAACCTTCCCCTATATATATTCATTTTCTTTTACCTGTTTGGTATTAGGCTCTTTAGTACTTAAATATTATTATGACTAAAATACATAATCTTACTTTTAAACATCAAATTAAATTAAGTAAATTATATCCAATCTACATACACATATTCTAAGCCAGAGAACAAATAAAACCCTATTTAAGACTTAAGAGTATGACAGGGGACCAACCAATACCATGAGCACATGATGACTTTTAATTGGGTATTTGGGCCCAACATTTTTCATGACCACAACTTTTATATGGACTTATCATCCTACCCCCAATTTGGTAGGAGCTCCTTGTCTCCTCCTTCCATCACATACCAAAGTTTATGTTCTCCTTTTTCCATCATATACCAAAGTTTAGTATTATGGTATTTATTCAAACTCTGGTCTACACAAACATACAGCCATCCTTCCAGATAGATTACCCTTTTTCTATGTCAAACACAACTAACTACCTAATTTACACCTTATGTCCAGATAGATTACCCTTCCATATATATATATATATATATATATATATATTTAAATGTAAACATTCTTATTAGTTCGGCTTCTTGTTTTAAATAAAAAAAAGTTATACAAGCCCTTGTAAAAAGCTACAATGTGTTTGAAATAAATAAAGAAATAAAATGCGACATCTTGTTTGGAGGAATAAAGATGACAACTATGTCAAATGTTTTTTAATTCCACTGTAATACTATTCACCTCAACTCATCTAATTATAAGTTTTTTAATTCTTTATTTACAATTTCTATTGTGTACGAATTTCATAACTATAGTTTTTTATTACTATTTTAAAGGTTCTTTTAGAGTTTTTTTTTTTTTTTTTTGAAACCCAAAAATAATAAGACCAGTCTTGCATGAAGTCTTAACTGTTAGTATTATGCTTGTCTATGAATGTTGTAGTTGTGATTAAATGGTTTCCAACTTCCAAGTTTAAATTAAGAATCCAAGATGTCGCAACTTCAAAACCCCCACGAGCTACACAACTTTAGTGCTTGAAGTGTCAGCCACTCAACCTGTATATTTGCATCTCGGGTGTAGAAAACATCAACAAATGAGGGTTTCGAGCATACATATTTTTAATTAATCCTCACATCTTTACGAGTCGGATTCTTTACATCTTCACAAACATTGGCGGATTATGATTGCTACAAGAGAGGCAATTTCATTTGAGCTAGAATGATACGAGTCGCATGAGGTTTATGATTACGAGCTCTAATGTTCAGTCGATTTGACGTGTAATGTCAACTTATAACAACCTATTGAGACCATGTGCATCTATCCCCCGGCCCTTATTTTCATTGTCACGTCAGTGTCACATCATTTTTTTCTCTCACATCCCTCTTCATTCCACTCCTATCACTCTAGTACTCTACCCCCACATCTATATATCCAACTCAACCATCCATCTTTCACACACACACAGAGTTTAAAAAAAAGGTTGAGTGTGAGTTCAAAGCAGCTGGAGGGGTTTAAGGGGGTGGGAGCGATGGTGTACATAGGGGTCACCCACCAACTAGCTAGACACCCGCTGGTCGGATGTGCCTAGACTAGATTGAAATGACCGGGTAACCCATAAAAAATATTTGAGTCAATTATTGGAAATTCATTTCCCTGTTGCAATCCGTTTGTGCTCCCCCCCCCCCCCTACCCCTCTCCGCTGGATCACTCATTGTTCGCAGTCAGAACACTTTCTTCAGGGTTCACGTATCATCTACACCACTCGATGGGTATTCGTGTTTGACCATCCCCTTTGCAGATCAATAAATTTTATCAATGAAGAAAGGGTCACAAAATCGTGAGTGTAAATGTCCAAGGTACTCGTGTGCCGTTGTATGGTGGAGGTGCAAATTAGAGTAGTGTGCAAGGTAAAATGACTGCACCACAGTCAGCACCAGTGCCATTGAGCCTAAATTTCACAGTTAAAGCCAAGGTTTACATGCTAGGAAAACTGGTGAAGCCCAAGTTCCACAAAAAGGTCTCGTGTTCCATTGTTTATAAACCTACCAAGCTCATCAATAAGCCCATTAAGGACTCTTGTACTATCGAGTAGCTAAGCTCATCAAAATAGCATCTATAAGTCCTCTGGTATGAGTAGGTAATACTTATGGGAACCAGGAGATAGAAAATTTTTTGGTGTATGCATAGTTATTATTAAAAAAAAGAAGGAAGAGAATGAGAAGAGATGATATTGATGACTTCATGAGTTCAGGTAGTGTTCATATGAACATTCAAGAAATATTAAACAAAAAGAGAAAAATTAACAACAAATCAACAGTAATTTTAACGTCTCTAAGTCAAATGCACCAAACAAGTAACAAAGATGCAATCATAGAGACATGTAACGTAAATTTTTTATTTTAAAGGACCAAATTAGCAACTTTTGACAAAATACATGGACTATTTCAATAATTCAATCAAATTATTTTATTTAACAAAAACAAAATTTAACACCTCGAAGAAAATAATAACATTTAAATACCTCAGACAAGAAATTTAAAAAGTTGAATCATATATTTTTATACACTTTCCCTAATAAGATTTACATGAAGTCCTGGATAACAAAAATGGACTAGAAAATTTTGAATACACGAAAGATGTCCCTTTATAAACATGTATACTATAGATAAAATTTTAGACCTTCATAAGGCCATGCGTATGGGTTCTCTTTTTATCTCTGTTATCTAAATACCACATTAGTGTCACATCACTTTTTCTTATCGTTTCTCTTTCTTACCCAATTACCTAGTGTAGCCTAACCCAAACTAACTCGATCTTTTTTCCACTTTTTTTTTATTTTTTTTTATTATGTATGTGTGTATGTGTGTGTGTAAGAGAGAAAAAGAGAAGGGGGAAAAGAGAGGAGAGATATAGAAGAGAAAGTGGCATTAGTATATGGGTATGGGGAGCTGATTGCTCACCCGAAATGGAGGGCGTACCCGTTGTGCCACCCTAAACCCGAGGTAGCCGAAGCCTACCCGAAGGGCATCGGGTGAGGTTGTACGCATGGATTAATTAATAATCGTCTCAAATTGGGATGTGTATTTGCTATCTAACCAACTACACCAAAGACTTATAACCAGCGATATTTGTTGTTCTTGTTGTTCCACAAGATTGTAGGTTCAAATCCCGTAGCAGCCAAAGTGGTGTAGAATTAGATTTGGATTCAATGAGAGTGTGTTTAGCCCCTTAAAATAAAATAAAAAAATCTAACAAACAACACACTATTTGTATTTCCGGGAGGTGGTGTTTCATGACACTGTTCATCACATAATACCTCTACCGAAATTAATATTTATACCCACATATAATTGTTACAAAGTATCAGCCTTTGATATAACAAATTGTTACAAAGTATCAGTAATGTCGATTTAAGTTCATAAAATTTCGTTTCACAACTGAATATCTAAAATTATCTAATTATATAGACTTCTTTAGACAAATGAATAATTTCAGATATCTAATATTTTAATTAGATAATATACAAACTAAATCAGTTATTTGGCATAAAATATAGTTTTAAAGAGGCAAGTAAGATATGCAGAGGTGGAGTGCAGATTCTTCCCCTTCATATCCTTCCAAATAACAACCTTCCAATACTTTTGTCACATGCCTCTTTTTACATATATGCATTATCTGACAGATGTCATAATTTATATCTTTAAAATTATTTACATGCCCATAGAAAATTTCAAATAATATACAAAATACTTAACTTAAAGGCTGATCTAATGTGACAATTGACATTAGGGAAACATAATTAAATAATCACCATAAATACAACGACCTATAGAGGATATCATATACAAGGGTATATGCTAATCTTGGATGATGAATGATTGATATTACACAACTACAAGATAAGATGATTTTAAAATACGAATACAAATGCTGACAATTTGTTTATTATATGAATGATAATCTTGTGTAACTTTGTAACTTTTCAACAAGGTGCTTTTGTACTTAGAAATCACTTAAATCACAACTACCCCTTATATAATTCATCTGTGAGTAAAATATCACCTAAGTTATGTATTGTTAGCCGAATAGATGGTTTCGCCAGGAACACAAGATTTAAAATCAAAGTTATTGTTATTTTATTCCCTAAAAGGTGCTGTAGGTACTGTTTCCGAATTCTGAGAGGTGACAATGTGTGTATACTTATACTTACACATAATATAATGCATAACATATTCACAGGTCCTTGTCCTTCTAGTTTACCCTCCAGATTCATACAATTACATGTTTACATATGTGTAGATAAGCAGTTAGAACTTTGAAGCTCCTTTGGAACCAGAGATGGCCAGCAAACTAGGATTATCTAAGCTACTCCTTTGGGCTTCTCTGTCACTACTTCTACTTAACATTGGTCCTCTCTCTCTCTCTCTCTCTCTCTCTCTCTCTCTCTCTCTCTCTCTCTCTCTCTCTCTCTCTACTTATCTCTCTCTATGATATGTATATTATGTATGTAATGTATGGTATATGCAGGGAGTGGAGAAAGATGTGAAAGAAATGGTCCGAGCCTAAAGCAGACACAAACAGGGTTCAAGAAGCCACCAACTTATACAGTGGAGGTTCAAAACACCTGCTCGACCTGCCCAGTTATTGATATTCACGTCAAATGTGGGAACTTCTCTCAACGTCTAGTGAACCCGAGAGTTTTCCGAGTGCTGGGACACGACGACTGTGTGGTAAATAGTGGTTCACCAATGGAGCCACTTCAAAAAATGTCATTTAAATACTCTCATGCAATGTATGCATTGAGCCTTTCCACTTGGTACTATCAATGTGAGTAAGAATTATTATTGTTATTAGATGTTTAGTCATTTAAGGGTGCATTATCGAATGTATCTTTACTTCTTAATTTCTTTAATTCCTGAATGAATTCCACTCCTATTTTAATCATTTAGCATGAATTATCAGTAGAGAATTCAGAGATCAGGGTATTATAAGGTTCAATAGAGCAAACAATAACAAGAATACTATAGACCTATGAATAATCAGACTGCAGGCAGTTGATATAGTATGATAACCAACTAAATGTACCGATCCAGTGATCTCGTCCTTAAGCATGATGGTTGAAGAGCCTGAAACAGTTAACAATAATAAAAATAAATGATGTCTCAGTAAAAATAGCAATTCAACCCGTGTATTTATGAATGGGTCGTTATAATTTATCTCTTAACGGATCAAGCCATTGTTAAACATTCACCCAAAGTATATCTTTATTGAAAAAACCTCTTAGATCATTTCATTCAAAATTATAGAATTATTATTCATGTAATACAATTCATTCTAATCATCTTTAAAGCACCAATTATTTACACAAACTTTTAGTATTTTGGAGAAAATTTAGTAGAGGTCAACCTAATCAATTTTGACCCATAAAAAAGTTTACCTTCTTTGACCCCTACCACCTTTAGATCGTAAGATAATATCATAAACACAACATAATCTAGTGGTAAATTTAGCACACTGAAAACAGAAGACTCACAGTTATACTCTGTCCATCCAATTGTCTGGTTTTCAAGATCATACAAGACAAGCTTATTAGAGAGTACCAGATCTGCAAAAACGGAAACGGGTGCACGGAATGAAATATGGAATCCATGCAACTTATCTAGAACCATGGATGTAAATTCTTTAGTATATTAATTTATGGATTACCTCCCAATAAAATTATGTCCTTTGAACTCGCCGAATTCATGCCATTGTTTTGCCAGCCAAAACACATGTAATCTTCCTGCAAGATTTTTAACGCCGTAGTTAAACTATAGTAAAATATAAATAGCAAAATCAGAAGATCATACATGTCACTTGTAGATTTATTTTATAAAATGTTGCATAACCAGATATTGTAGCACTTACCGATGAGGCCCTATCGATTACTATGACAGAGAAGAAATCAATTTAGAGATACTAATGCATTTAGATCACATATTATCTGTTTGTATCAGAACTCAGGGATTATGTAACATAAAAATGATCCCATGGTCTACGGTCTACCACATGTAATTCTGACGAAGATGGCAGTGTACTGGCTTAGTTTTGGTATCATGTGTCACAAAGAAACAAATAAGCTTAATTAACCCCCATTTGGAAAAACATATGGTATAAAATTAAAAAAAAAAATCTTCACAAAAAGCAAAATAAAACTAATGGCATTATCTAATAACAATATCTTATAACAAGGATTTTTGTCTAGAAAAGAATTCATGATCATTTTTATTTTTTAGGCTGTTTTATCAAATAAATAGAACAAAAGGATAGAAAATGTAGGTATACTTCTGAATCAAAGATTGTAGAAAATTTTATAGTTTTCTACAAAGTACAAAACGTAAATTCAGAGCTGAACCATTTTTTTTTTATTTTTTTTTATTTTTTGCTCACATTGATAAAACAAACAGTTAGTGTCAACATGTTCAATTTATATTATAACTCAGTTGCATGAAACTATTACTGATAGTTTATCTATTTGACAACTGTAGATATCAGTGTGTGGTTTATTTGAGAACCTGTTTGATCTGCAATTGATCTTATTAATACTCATACAACCCATCTAATAAAATATAAATGGTCAACTGCTTAGTCAAATATAAAATCTAAATACCGAAAATCATGATCATCCTATAACAGCAAGAAGCATAAAGAGAACAGTGAAGCAGAAGACACATTAAAGGCTAAAGCAGTTGAAGTCCTACATATAACAAAAATAATCAAGCTGTAAAGTGGTTGTAAGACAGAGATACTTACAAAGGTAAATAAATAATCATGAGGATAAACCTTCAAGGTAAGTGAATTTTCAAAATAGAAAGTGACTGCAGGAAATCCATCATCAACACTGCAAAATATAGCATCCAAAATTTAATAACGTTCAAAATAAGAAATAAAAGCTTATCAAAAGCCTCAATGTTTAAGAAACCCCCTTGGCCCCTTGGGTTTTTAGGGGCAAAAACTATTCTCTAAAATGAAATTCATGTAGGCAGAATGTTCCATAAACACAGTTACCTTTCAGAAAATTCAAAGCATGTATACTGATCTTGAGGATTATGTATTCTCATATCAGAATGCCCTGCTAATATCTAAAGAAAAGAATAAAAAAGGTAAAGCACCCAAAAGATAAGAACTCCGAAATAAGCTAACATTATTCGGTTAAAGCAACAGTAAATGAATAAAAATGGTTAAAATTTCACCTTATTCACCAATGGCTTGTAGATCACTTCTGGAAGATATGCCAATGTTGTACCACTATCTATTATTGTCCTTGTCTTCTCTACTCTTCCATAAGGATCTTTTGAAAGATTGAGAAACTCCCTACCAACTTCAATTCCCGTCAAATTGACAGAGTAATGTGACCTAAAAATTTGAAAGTGATAAACTTTAGTTGAATGTCTAACTTTTTAAGGGTACACTTTAGTTTGATTTAAAATATCATACAAGAATATATAGACGAGACTCCAAAAAGAACGAAATTTTCACTCACTGGTCTTGGACCAAATGTGTTGAATTAACTTTTGGCTGAACAACATGCCCAATTGCAAAAATGCCACCGCCATTACCACCATCTAAACAATGTGCAAACATCCTTTTCACTTTCCCTGAAGAAGCCAGCTGTGATATTACGGATGCATTTGATTTTCCGAAACCAAGAATCCCATCAAGCGCCTCCTCTGAAGAATCTAGGTTTCCAAATTGATTAACACCACACCTGATTAGAAACAACAATATTACAAAATAACTTGGTAGATAGTAAAATATAACAGAAAAATATGAATTAAAACTGAAAAATTTTAGTTGACATAGTATGAAATTTGAAACAAATAATTTACATGCACTAGAAGCAGCAAGTCATCTGTGTTTGGATAGGCTAGGATCAATCACCTTTTAGTAACTTTCATCTTGATAATTCTATTCTTCTAATTAGCTAAAATTACGCAAAGAAGAGGTTTTGGCCAGTTTAAAATATAAGGTGGCAACCATGTTATACCAGCAAATAAACTATAGTTATAGGGGAGGTCCAGTTATTCAAAGCCCGCTAAAAGAATTTTCTGAAATTAAAAAAGACCCAAAATTGCATTGAAGACATTATTAACGAAGAAGTAGAAGTACCCGAAAAAAACACTTCCATTTGCCAAATTAGTTTCCAAGTCACCCGACACACTATCATATTGCATAACGTCCTTGACTACATAACCATTACTCTCACTCTCATCTCCATAAAGCTCGGAATACAAACAAGATGCATTAGCCTTGCAACCACCAACGGCACCCCTATTGATGTCCACGCAAAACTCTTCATCACATGTCACAAGTCTTCCACTAAATGAATCATCTGGGTTGTATAGTGTAAGGTCCAGCTGTCACATGTAGAATAGGGCAGAAAATTGTTTAGAACTTACGGGTATAAATTTGGTTATTTGCTAGAATTGTTCTGTATCCTACTCTAGGAAAATCTATGTTTGCTTAATACGATCTCGACCACTTTAAAAGTGTGCCAAACCGAAAGCAAAAAACTGAAGAACATACGACATTAGCACTAGGAAAGGACCAAGTAATTCTAGTGGATAGTTTCTGTAGCAGATGAAACAAACACAGAATAGAATGAAAATCAAGAAACATATACCCCATGATAGCCTGTCTTAGGACAAGTTTGGCATTGTATGCAATTGATCCACATTATATCACTTCCAGTATCCACTTGAACGTAGTAGTCCCTTGTTGGTGTTCCTATTCCAATTTTGGCATAGTAAAGCCTGTGAATAAGGTATTCATATCACAGACTTTTAAAAACAATAGACACTTGAAGACACCAGCAATTAAACCGATTCATGAACGTATAATTTCAATGTTAAACCGAAAGTATTCCGCATTATTCAAATTAATTGTTATGCCAAGTTCATTATCAGACATTCGAATCAATATGTAACTTGATCACACTTACATATAAGCCCTAACTCTCATGAAAAATCGACAATGCGTTTTCATTCATTCAAATTTCACATCCGAGAAAGGCAGCTCCAAATTTCTAAGGCATGATTACAATCCTAAGATATAAAAATACGAAGAAAAACAGAGATAGGGTGTGTAGATACCCAACCGCATCAGGACGACCGCTTCCACCAATCGGAAGGTCGACGCCAGAGGCTGAAATTTGAAGGTGACGGAGACTATCATGAGCTCTAAAATCACTTAGTGACCGCTCCTTCCCTGAAAACTTGGAATTCACAATGAAAACTGCACCACCAAAATCACGATCATCACTTGCAACCAAAGAAATGGAGATCAAAGCGACAAATAGGTATTTGTAAACAGCAAGGATAGCCATAACAATGATCGTATGCGATTTTATAGTCGAACGCGCCACTCTGTACTGGCGAGTGAGTACGTAACTGAAACAAAGACAAATATACGACGACGACAACAGCCGCAGTGACGGCCGTGGCGACGGGAACGACGGACGACTCGACGAGACACCTGGAAAGTGCCCCACTCAGACCCCCAAGCTCTTCAAATTCTATTTGTAGGTCGTCTTGACTTTCATTCAGCTAATTAAGATTTTCTTCATGTTGGGAGTTCCAATTTTGCTGAAGTTTTTTGTTTACCAAAGTCTTCCGCTTAATGGTAACAAGGGGTGTTTGTGGAACCTTATTTTTTTTGCTTAATTTTTTTAGCTTTTTAACTTATTAGCTTATAAGCTTATAAATGAAAAAAGTGTTTGGATTAGTTTATATGAGAGAAAATAAAAAAAGTTGTAAAATGATTAAAAAGGGTATACTTAAGATAAGGAAAAGTTGATTCAATTTTATAAGGAAGAGTATAATAGTAAATATACAAAAATAAACTTTTAGGGGAGAAAATAACTCGATCTTTTAATAATAATAAAGGACACAAAAAATATTAAACTTAAAAATATTTAGAAATCTAAAACTATAAATAATAACTAATTAGTAAGTTAGTATATAGAATATGGCGCCACTTTTACCTCTAAAGTTGGTGACATTTGAAGTTTTCATTTTAATAAATCAATAAATATTAAATAAACTAACAAGTTAACAACTGACACGTCTATCTTCAATTAAAAAATTAATGTACAGTATAATAGTTATACACAAGAATTAGAAATAAGATAATTGAGAGATAAAAAAGAGGGAAAGTGGAAAAAGGGGAAGTCTGAACCCTGAACCCTACCCTCCAGCGACTTGCGACACGCCGAGGTAGCAAGGTGTTTGAATTTTGAAGGTGCAAAGCTTATTGTCATTCTGACATTTAATAGGATGATGTTATTGTGTCTCTGATTATTTTTAGTCGTATGTTTGAATTCCTAAACTTATGTTGTGAATTTTATTTGTATTTGTGTTTTAGAACTATTATATTGATTTTATAATTTTGATTTTTGATGTTTGCTAAGATGAACAAATATTAGAATTAAAATGCGTAATAAAAACTTAGTAAAATTAATATAAAAAAGTTATACATGCAACATTTTTCTAAAAAATAATTCGAATATGAAACCCGACATGAAAATCAAGTTATTTGACCGAAAACATAACTTAATTTTTTCTCTAAAAAATCGGTCGACGCGAAAACCCGACCCGAACCAAACACGAATTAAGTGACACGAACTGAACACGACACGAAACTAAACATGGTAAAAAATGGGTCGACACGAAAGTAACACGAAAATGGTTGACACGAACACGACCCAAACCATTTAACAGGAACACGATCCGAATTGCCAGGCCTTCATGCAGTGGTGGCCAGAAAGTAAGAAAATGATCCGAGAATAAATAGTAGGGGTGTTCAAAAATATCCGTATCCGATCCGAAACCCGATAATCCGAAAAATCCGATCCGAAATTATCCGAAAATTCGGATATCCGAAATTTCGGATACCCGAAATTCGGATATCCGAATTTTCGGATTCGGATTCGGATAGCGTTTTTCACAAAATTCGGATATTCGGATATCCGAAATATCCGAACTATTTTTAAAAATAAATAAAATAATTTACATATTGTATAATATTACTAAATCTTATAACCCTAAATTCCTTAATAAGTCAAATGCCCCGCCTCCATTCTTTCCAGTCTTCCAAATTGACGTTCAACGATCCAGTCGACAACCCACTGCCCGCCCCAACCCTCTCGGCGACCAGTCCAACGGCGACCGACGTACACCCGCCACAGCAGCAGCGACCAGTGAGTTCGAAGTTTATTCTGCGTGACAGTCCGTCACCGACTCGGCGGCCGGAGTCTACCGACACGGTAAAGCTCCGATTAAAGGCTTAAAGCCCAAGTCTGACTCAAACCTTTTCTTTCTTTTTGATTCCTTCTGTCGTTCTAGTTTCTACAACTTCTATCCCAATGTGATTCTGTTAGTAACAAAAATGTAAAGAAGGAATTGGGGTAGTTGTGATTCTGTTCGTAAAGGGGAAAGCTCCAATCAAGTTGTATTTTTTAACTTGTAAGTAGTTGTGGCTTGTGAATTGTGATTCTGTCGTAAATATATAAAAAAACCAGTGTAAAAGGAATTTCATCCTGTGATTACTTTAAAGCTAAAACCAATCTGAGTTAGCGAGTGGAAGATTTACATAATGGTTATCATATTCAATGTCAGTTGAAGATTAGGGGTTCTAATTTGTTGATCATTTATGTAAATTATTTAAGATTTACATAGTAGTTCATGATTGTGTATTTTTATCATAAGCTGCAATTTGAGATTTTATTTTTTTTAGCTAATTCGGATATTTCGGATTATCCGATATCCGTATCCGAAATTTCGGATATCCGAAATTCGGATATCCAAATTTCGGATACGGATATCGGATAGCGAAATGCACTATCCGAAATTTTCGGATATCCGAAATTCGGATATCCGAAAATCCGGATATCCGAAAATGAACACCCCTAATAAATAGAGTCAAATATTACGAAGATTACTAGAAAGATGAACTAAAGGTATTAAATTACTTGTTTGATAGGTAACATGTATTTTTTTACTGTTTAGCATATTAAGAAACTTGTTTGATAGGTAACATGTATTTTTTTTATTTTGATTTATTCTTAATAATAAATTATTATGGAAAACTACATTTAATGTAGTGAAGTTTTAAAAATCTACTATTTAGTATATTAAGAAACATGATGACCTGTTACTAACATATTATTAAAGGTCCTAAATGGTAAATTTTGAACCTATAATACATTAAATGATAGTTTTCAAAATTTAATACACACACTAACAAAATATATTAACTTTGATACATTTTTATAAGTTACACCCTTTAAATTTATAAATTATGTAAATGTTAAAAAATTCCTTGCAAAAATGTTTTTAACAAACAATAAAAACAAAAACGAAAAAGATTTAATAAACATCCACATACAACCGGAGCTTTCACCTAATTAGATATGTTTATACTTACAATTGCAAAATATATACTTTTCGTAGAATAATACATGCTTTTGTCGTGATGAAACCTAACAATTGCAAAATATTATTTTCATAGAAGAAATTAATTCTTTCATGGTATATTTTTTTTATAAATATTGTATAAGATAATAAAATGTAGATTTTTCGTAGAATAATTACTTTTTCCGATGTAAAAATCATTTCCCTAATTATGTTAGACCATTTTGCTTAATAAAACAATAAAAAAAAGTAAAATAATTACTAATATATATCATATAAGTATCAAAGTTCTTTTAACTTCATTTAAATAATTACATAAAACATATATATAATCATTAAATTATTTGCTCATATCTAACCATTCAACATTTTTTAATTGTTATATAAATAAAAATGCAATAAATAGATTAAAAGATTTTGCTATTATCTTTAATCCATTATGATTTATGAGGGTGTGCTAATAAGCCGACAATTACAAATTATACTAAGGAGGAAAAAAGGAAGTTATCACGTAATGTCACATTGTTAAAGTAATTTAAGATATTAATCACACACATATATGGTAAAAGTTTGACCTATGATTTACACCAACTAGTATACATTTGGTCTAGTAACAATAAAAGAGTTCCAAAAGTAGTTAAGTTACATTCGATCTAACAACAATAAAAGAGTTCCAAACTTAGTTATGTTAAATTCAAGAGTTGTTTATTAAATATAGAATGATTAACACTGAATGATTTTATGGTATGGATAACTTAAAAAATTTGTATGAAACTGCCTCTGAATATATAACGTACCAACATTTTTTTATTTTTTTATTTTGAAATAAGCAGCGCAACGAATTCAAAACGTAGCAACCAAACATCAATATAAATACTGACAAATACTGTTTACAATTCAAAATGTTCAGGTTAAACTCTGTCTGTAAAATACTTGTAATTCAAATCTAATTATGAAAGAGTATACGGAAACGTTGTTGCCGATTAGCTATAACGAACGCGCTAGAGCCCCGCCATGATCATCTCCTGTAAAAATAGGTTAGACAACAACAGTAAGCACAAAGCTTAGCAAGTACATTACTTACAAGCTAAAACAGTCCATCTTTAACATTCGTACATATAATTATCACATAACATATATGTCATACCCACTACCGTAGTAAGTGGTCTCACTTTCTATACATACCCGCTACCGAAGTAGTGGTCTCATCTCACTATTCATACGCGCTACCGAAGTAGTCGGTCTCATCATACCCGTCCTCTTAGACAGTCTCACTATACCCGTCATCTTTAGACAGTCTCATCCTACCCGTTGTCATGGCAAACAATCTAACGTACCTAACACTGAAGTGTTTGTCTAATTAAACATTCACAAAAACTTGTATTTACTAATCACTCCTTTAAACACATTCATTCATTAATGATGCTGACTTAGGATGTAAGTAAGAATACTCACCTGCTAGGAGTTTAGCCTCAGTTAACAGCTAATTCACAGAATTGTTTAGCTAATGAGTCCATAAGCACGAACCTACAACACACTTTACTGAATTAATAACATGTACGAATCCTTAACCAAGGCTTGATAGGGCCCAAGTTGCACACATGAGTCCAAGTCGGACCAATCCCTAGCCATACACGAGAGTAGGCCGGACCCACCCAAGTCGCACCTCTCTCTGGGTCGGACCTCAGTCCAGGTCACACTAGAACAAGTAGGACCCCTCTCGGGTCGCACCAAGTACACAAGTCGGGTAAGCTCAGCTCGCATGTAGCGTGTAAGTCGAACCACTAGGTCAGGCCAAGTCAAGTCGTACATATACATAGGTTGGATTTTAAACAAGTCGTAAGCTACACACATATATATCGGACATGTGTGTGTGTGTATATATATATATATATATATATATATATATATATATATATATATATATATATATATATATATATATATATATATATATATATATATATATATATATATATCGGACATTTGTGTGTGTACATATACATACATAGGTTGGATTTTAAACAAGTCGTATGCGAGAACTGCGAGAACCGATCCCCATCTTTTTAAAACTAAAATATCTACCAAACGACAAGATATTAAATTATGAAAATTATACCAAATTAATGACAAAAATATGCTCTTTAATATGACATCTATATTGCTATATTTTTTTCAACAAAAAAAAATTCGTTACATATATGTAACATACCTTATAGTACTGATCACATATATGTTAGTACTGATTACATATATGTAACATACCTTATAGTGCTAGAAAAAAAACCCGGCAAAAACGAATTTTTTTTTGTTGAAAAAAATATAGCAATATGGATGTCATATTAAAAGAGCATATTTGGTATAATTTTCATAATTTAATATCTTGTCGTTTGGTAGATATTTTACGGTTTAGATCGGTTCCCGCAGTTCTCGCATTTTTTTTGGTTCTCGATGGAACTTCCCTATATATATATATATATATATATATATATATATATATATATATATATATATATATATATATATATATATATATATATATATATATATATATCTAGGTCAGATCTATCTAGGTCAGATCTTCTAATCCGTATGAATTAAGTCGGACCAAGCCCAGGTTGGACCATACGTACGTAGTCCGATGGGTTCACGTCGCACGGACCAAGTTCTTCATGGTCAGACCTTCGTTGGCGCATCTCTCTCTCTCTCTCTCATATATATATATATATATATATATATATATATATATATATATATATATATATATAAGCAAAAGTTCAAACGAGAACTGTTTTTCGTACGAGAACTGTGAGAACCAATCTAAGCCGTCCAATTCCCCTCCCCCCCCCCCCCTTTTAATGTCATTACCCACCCATGAATTCCTCACATGCACTCTGCCACACTTGATCCCCTCTACGCTCTCCATCCATGAACTTCCCACATTCAAGGAACGGTTGAGATTGATTCTCGCAGTTCTCGTACGAAAAACAGTTCTCATTTGAACCGTCCCATATATATATATATATATATACACACACACGTCATTACAAGGAATTAGAAATTCTTTGAAACACCACCAATTCGAAATCTTAACATTGCAACTCATTTCTCCACTTATCTCAACAATTTCCTTTAACATAAGATTGCATTTTATCAATGTTTAGTGAGTTAAATAGGATCCTTCTCTCTCGGTTCTTCCTCTCGACAAAACTCACACCCCTGACCCGATTCAAGCTTTTAAACATTCTCAATTACTGTAAAAACTACCCCTTCAGAACAAAAAATGGCTTATAAAAACTTAACCTGATAATTATCTTTCAAATATCTTTTTGAGAGATGATGATTGCTCACCTTCTTCCTTGGTTCTTTTTGAAGAACACACACACACAACACACACTCACGTTCCCTGTTCCAGGCAAAAACCACTATTGGGGGTTGTGTCCTATTTCACTCTTTATACTTTGTGGCTTAAGCCCATAGCTTAGTAGCCAAGCCTAAGCCCATTAAATTAGACCATTTATGTCACAAACCACACAACTTACAATTGATTTCTTTCTTGTATATATATTTATTAAGCCTACTTGGCCCAATACGAAACCACCATTATTTATCGAACTCAAGTAATGACAAGCATAATAGTACTGATAATAATATTCTTTTATTGATTAGAAACCGGGTATTACACGTTGTTTGGTAAGAGTTATAAATAAACACTTTGAATTATACAAATTATTATTTTAATCTTACTAATGATTTATTATATTATAAGATAAGATATGCTATGATGTTTGTTTAATAAGACAACGTGTGTAATAATAGTATTAGGGTAAAAAAGTTAGTGCTTAGTAATTCAAAATGTACTTTAAGTGGAATGATTTAACAACGTTCTTCTGTTTCATTTAACACAGTCGTCATTCAGAGACGACAATCAAATGCGCTAAATGTCAAACAAGTCGGTATTCAACATTCGGTTCCATTCAGTAACAAACAAATAGCACAAATGAAACAATCACTTTAATATTATGTACAAATGAAACAATCTCTTTAAGATCGATTAGCATCAAACACTCAAAAAAACAAAAAACAAAAATCACCACAAAACCAAATCATTTTCCTCCAAGCTACATGATTATAATCTCAACTCTTGAATTGTTATAAAATTTGTATTGAAATTTAGCTACATTTAGAAGGGTAGAAACAGTTAGGTGTCATGCCTCTCAACTTGTGCGGCCATGGCAAGCTCGAATTGTTTTAAGGAAAGTGAAGGGATAGCAAGTGTCTCGGGTGGTTGAAGATGATCATAATTTTTGTCAGGGTTTGTAGTCATCGTTCCATCATGACCTATGTGTGTGACATGCTTCACGTCTGTTGGAAATCCTATTTCCATTTCAGTTTCAGACTCGATATCTTCGATGTCTTTGTAAGCTGAATAAAACGACACCAAAATTAACAACAAGATGAAGCATATGTCTTTACCATCAAAACAATGGTGCATTTCCTCTTTTAAAGTAATGTGTAGGATATCGTATAATAAACTTTTGACCTATGAAAAAATATAATTTGGGATTAGATTTTATAAAAAATAACTATATGTTATTTTAATAATAAATTCTATAATTATTTTTAATATCATACACTTCTGTCCTGTAATAACTGTCAACCTGTTTAATTTAGGTTTTTCTTAAAAAAAAATTGTCAAAGTGCTAAAATAGTTTTTCGAGAAGCAACTCATTCTACCCTCAAAAGTGCAATGTTTTCACTTTTCTTCCTAAGTAAATATATAGTGGTGATCATTTCAATCAATTTTATTATGCATATAGTTTTAAACAGATGGAATAAGTAATTTTACAGAAAACAAAATTCTACCTAAAATAAAAGGTAATTATACATAAAGTTAACCTTTTAAATGTTTAATCATCTACAATTAAGTATTAAAAAAAACTATTTTTAGTCTTAAAGAAAACTTAAGAGATAAACCCTAAAATCACGAGATGACATATAGAGAGAGAATTAATAAATCCTCACACATCATCGTCTAGTAAGTAAAGGATAAAAAAAGAAAGATTTTATAATAGAGAAATAGAATCAACTTAGAACCACCCTTAAACATAGAACCTAAAGAATTAATCTGGACCATTGAATTATCAAAATCAATGGATGAGAGTAAGATGACATAATTGTAATTATCATGTATTAACTAACATATAAAAGGGCAAACATGGAACCCCCCCAACACACTCACGTTTTTTTTTAATCTCCCAAAACTTAAATTGTCACAACTTTTTACGTTTTGTAAATTTAAACAAAAAAAATTATACCAATTATTTAGTTTTTAATCCTCTTTCAATCAACACCACTCTTCCCATATTTTTCTAAATTTTTTTTTGAAAATGCAAATTTTGTTTTGCATTTTGAGCTGCATTTTCATTGAATCATTTTGGGTTTGCATTTTGCATTTTTATATTTTGCATTTACGGAAGCATCTCCATGACCTGCATGTTCATGTTGTGCATTTTTCGATTTTTTGCATTTTGCATTTTAGAATGAAAACCAGCTCAAAATGCAAACTTTGCATATTAAAAAAAAAGTTTCAGAAATATATCAAGTTTGGTCTTCTTTGAAACAAGACGAAAAACTGAATCTAACGATATACTTTTTATTGATAAAATTCTTAAAAACGAATGAGTTATGATCATTTAAAGATTGAGAGGTTTTTTTCATGAAAAAAATTGTTGCCTAGGTGGCGTGTGAGTTTGATTTTATTTTAACTTCCAATTTTGCTCTTAGTCATATTGCCACGTATTATCACCAGTGATGATTCTTTAGATTCTATGTTTAAAGAGGTTTTATATGAAACATTACCCTTATAATTATAATAGAAGTACATTATATATATATATATATATATATATATATATATATATATATATATATATGTGTGTGTGTGTGTGTGTGTGTGAAAGCTAAATTAACTATATATTAAACATATGTCCTCAATTACATCATTTACTTTTACTCTATTGAGTATAAATTAAATCTTTTCTACCTAGCATTTACTTTTTGGCCATTTCAATTTCTATTAAATTTAATGTAGCTATAGCACATTAAATATTTAAAAGAGACAAAAAAATAAGTATATATAATACAGAAATTACTTGGAGTTTTATAGTAGACTTTTTTTTATCATACTAAAATAACTAATATACATAATTACACACTTGTTTATACCCGACCATTTTATTATACGTTACATTCTATTATATTAACCAATTGCATACTATGATACATTGCTAAACAAAGATTATAAATGATAAATCATGAAATTTTTTCACTTACCAAATATTTGAGTGAAGCTTTTCAATGTGACGCTAATCACCTTCTCCATCACCTTGGAGATGTTAGAACTACTTGGAGCCACAAAACTCCAAGATTTCTTGATTTTCACCATTGATGAGCTTTCTCCCTCCATTGCTGTAACTTGCTTTGATTCAACCTTTGTGTTCTTGAATCCACAAGTAGTAGACTGATCCAAACATCCCATATAAAAAGGAAGAACAAGAAACCTTGACATTGTCTTTCTCATGGCTTGATTAAAATCTTTGAATTCACACCATTCTAAACTCAATTGCCTAAACTCCTACAAATGCCTACAAAGAAAGAATAGATGAAGAAGAAGGTTGTTGGGAACACACATAACACCTTCCTAATAGGCCCTATTGGCTTTGCAACCAAGCTTCCATCATTTGTCAAGGTAAAAGTTTTTCCAGACCAAAAATTGCTAAACCAAGAGAAGGCAGCCTTCATTGACTTGTACATTATGGAATGAAAGTTGTAGAATGGTATGAATTTGGGTCTTTTTTGGTCTGGAAGACGTGGATTGGTTGGCACTGGTAAGTAGGTTAAAATGTACAATTCAACCAACTGATTTGTGATTGCTAGTCTAATTGAGGAAGGGGGTTTGATCCCTCAAACAGAATTATGGGTCATTATGTTCTGATAGTTTTAATGATTTTCTAGTTAGGTTCAAATGTCATGTCATCATCTTTTTGCATAATTCATCAAATATTTTCAATAAAAGCTAGAATTATATATTAGATAAAAAGTTATTATGTACACATATAAAGTGTATGCATCACTAATTTGTATGAGCGTTTGAGGATTTTTTTTTTGTTTAATGCTATGTTTGATTTATATGTATTCATTACCTTTTTCTGTATACAAATCTTTAAGTTTGCAACTTTAATTCATCAGTATATAGGATGAAAAGTGATTTCGTAATGTGTTTAATAAAGGTTTTGGGGTACTCTTCTCATAGCCAATTGGTTTGAGTTGGAATCCCACAAACTTATATGGTATCAGAGCAAAATTCACTTGTGGTTGTTCAAAAGTCATACGAACTCCACGTAATACATAAATATCCACAAGTTAGGCGCGGAAAAAAAAGACGTCATACGTTTTGTTTTGGTGCTTGTCATGCAACATGTCGTGACTAGTCATGCTTAAGTCATCTATACCCTTTATCATGGACATGACATACGTTTTTTTTTTTTTTTTTTTTTGGGCCTTGTAAGTAATAAAAGAAAAGCAAACGTGGATCTAAGATTTAAGTGGTAAGCAAAAGTGGATCTAAGATTTAAGTGGTATTTTAGACATGAGTTACTCTCATGGTTCTAGATAAGTGAAGCAAACCGAAATACGGATATTCCCTTATCGATACTTTGAACCAGATATAGTAACATTAACGGATGGATCTTCATTATATTTGATAGTGTAGAAAGTAGTCATTTAAGATGCTATTTATTCATCTATGTTTGCAACTCTAACAAATAGTAAAATATAAATGTATACCTATCAATTAAATACCTGAAGTACCTTTTACTAATAACATGAGGCCAAAAGTAATCAACATCTAACCGCTTGTAACTATGAGTTACAGAGCTGATTTATACATAACAAAATGTATCCACACACAACATGTACAAGTGATTAATAGCATATGATACAAGTTGACATTGCATCAGTTTGTTGTGTATGATCAGTTTATTATGAATAGATCACTATCATATGAGTTGTGACTACATACCCACTAAACCTACTCCTAAATTTACTCCATTGTCCACAGCGCTGAGACTTGAACCCATAAACTCTTAAGAGAGGGTACTACTCGACAACCACTAAATATCGTTGGGCCAAGTGAACTATTTGTAGAGGCAAATTATTACTGGGAGGTGCAACCGATGGCAAATTATTACTCTTAAGACTCGATTGAGTGATAGCTTGTGACAATCCAGGGGAATTTTGGTCTTTGCAAACAATGGTTAAAGTGATCACCATTCACCAAATGAAAACTGCCCAACTCCCGCCAGATGCCCTTGTCTCTTTTACTACATACATACAATACAATTAACTTACAACAAGCTGACATGAAATCATTCAGTTCTAATCTCTTACGTGTTACCTTCGATCTCTCAGTGTTTCAGATCCCCAAATCCAACCTCTGAATCATTCGATCACTAAAACCCATCACCAAATTTTCCAGCTTTTCAGTACACTAATTATTGACCTCAAACTGTTTGATGAAATGCCGCAAAGTATTCGTTGTTAAAGAAGCCGATGGGCGGGTTTCCATGGATGTTTTACGGGCTGAGGAATCGTCAGAATTCAATTTAGCTAAGCAAGATTCTACTTATTTACTCCTTGTATCTATTTTCGTGGCTCAGTTTCCAGCATTTTCAGATATCTCCGAGGTCAGTTTTCGTGTCTTGTTTTTCATTTCTGGAGTTGCATGAGTTTCCTTTTCAAGCCCATGTTAATAACCTTACACAAGCTTTTCATCATTAGCCCATGTGAAAAGACTGATAGGTATATTTCAAATGTTAGTTAGTTAATGTTGGATTCTGTTTTACATTAACTATTGTACATATAACTGTTATAGATTGTTTGGTGATGGGAATTTGGAATTTTTTCTAATTAAATTCAAGAATGTAAGCTATTTAAGTAGATTGCATTCAATCATTGTGGTTTTATTAGCATCACATAACTGATAACTGGCTAAGGTTAAAGGCCGACATATTATCCACTAAGGCCCTTTGGCTTTGAAATATAAATTGAGAGGCTAATGCCAAACATATCTCTCTCTATTCTTTCACCTATATCTAATATTCATCCCTTATAACTAACTCACTCAAATAATCACTGCCCTACACATCTCTTGTGCCTCCATTCATTGGGCCTGTTGGGCTGCTCATCTAAAAGAATGAGCTCAGCAGATTGTTCTTATCACCTAACATGCATTTCTATGGGAGACATTGGCCTTCACCCTAAAATTGGTCGAAATTACCATATGCTCTGTAGTTTATTAACATAACTTCACTAATATGGTGTTAAGATGCATCAGTAGTTCAATGTGGTCATCAACCAATGAAAGTTCCTAACTAGGTAGAGGACATGATATATCAGTATGTGAATTCACAGCTTACATTTAATATTAAATCATCGGCATTAGGTGTAGGTATCGCCATTCATGCATCGACTACTATCACGAACTAGAGGTGCACTAAATTAGGTGAAAGTGACTTATCGGTTACCACATTTTTGCCCACACAAAAAAATCACATCTGTGAAAAGAACTCGTATACCTCAATAGTATCAGACATTCAGACCATAGGGACCCCTGCTTGTTTCTAGCCTGGACAAACAAGTCACATGAAACTGAGGGTATCTTTGTTCCCTGTGATGGTTTATCGTAAGGATATGTTTTCACTATCAAGCGTTTTCATGTTGTGGGTCCCAGTTTGATAGTGAGAAGATAAGAAGGTTCTTGATAGGAGGAGAAAATGAAGGTGGGACCCATGTCAACCTGTGGTTGATTGAGATTAGCTAGGAATAAGTTTCTCAGCCATATGAACCCAAAATAACTTATTGTTCTATTTTCTTGTTCAAGTACATAGCCAAAGAGCGGCAAATAATGACTAACTAATACACCCATGTTGGACATAAGTTTAATTTAGCTAAAGCTCAAGAGCAAAAACACCCAACATTAACTATTCTGCTACTTTTTCCATCAATAAACCATTGTAAAATGAAAATGTTACTATTATTACTTTGTATGACACTTTGACATATGTATTATCGTTTGACTTTGCCATGATATACTTAATTACTTATGAACATTCAAAAATCGTTTCTCCCTCCTCTTCGTGTTATCCCTCGGCTATTTTCTTCTTTTAAAGACCTAGTAAGATGTAATACAGCATTGTGATAGGCAAGGAGATGATCATTCCAAATATCACCCTGCATGGAAACAAACATCATCAGTAATGTCTAACTGGGCAAGTTGGGTAACGTCTCAAAAAGAGGTAATTTCTTGTATGACCAAAACAAGTTGGTTGATCACTTGACCCACATCAATTCTCTGAAGTTATTGGATTTTATACAAATAACGAGTGTGTTATTTCGGTAATGATTTATGTAAATAAAAAAATGATTTAATAGGTCATAAATTAGTTGAGGAATGAAAGTGTTTCAATTGTTTTATAGATCATTCTGCAACGCATTTTTAATTTGAATTGAAATAATTTACAATTAAAAAGATCTTCATTTCAAAATCCCATTGGATTTTGTGCATTAAAACTACATTAGGATCCTATTAATCTAATTGCTTAATTTACCTGTTTAACCTGTAAAAGATTAAACTTAACCCGAATCGACCCATTCATAGCAAGGAGGACTAGTGACTTACGCAGTGCTAAGAACATGAGGATGCAGATTGTATTCCCGAGCAAACACAAAGGGCACAATTCCTTGCGGTAAAGAAGCTTGTACAATAGAAACTTGTAGGATGGTACCTCTTAGACCTACAGCAAAAGAAGCAACTGCCATCACAGCTGGTCCAGCTATAAATCTTGCTACCATTCCATATGCTGCTAACCTCTTCCCACAGGCTATAAGGCTCGGTTGTGAAGCCATGAACAAACCTTGAACAACATACATATTGTTTCTATTAGTTAAACCAAGTCTTTAAAACGTTCAGTAGTAGGTAGGTTGGTTGGTTGGTTAACGGATCAAAACGTTCAACTTTTTTAATAATTAGTTTGCATGTCATACGTCAATTTTAAAAAGTCAAGTTTTTTCAATAATGCTCTTAAATTTACTTTAAGTGTTTGAGTTGTTATAGATAAAACATAGCCAGAATCAGCTTTTTAAAAAAGAAAAAGAGAACATATTAATATAGGTTTCATTCATACCTAGACTAAACATAGCCATTCCTAGGCCTGCATCTGAGAGAATGGTAACTGAATTTTCAAGAATCTGTGGTTTCTTTATCCCCCATCTGCATATATCATTTAGAACAGCAATAAAAGTTTAAAAAAAATAAAAAATTTTGATCTTAATCTTTAAAAACACTATAATCAAGTGATAGGATACCTGCAAGAAACCAGAGCCCAGCTCAGACCAAGTATGCTCGCATATGAATTCGGATTTTTCACTAGCTTAAAACATACCATTTTCAAGATTTTCTTAAACATTTCTGGTGATCCTGGAGAATGAATAATGTTCGCTTCTTCAACACTCTCTGTCTTCTCATTCTCCCTGCTGCAAACTTCTACCAACTGTTCACACACTCCTGTTTAATTCAAGTGTCATTTGTAGAGGAGATCTTTCCGACCCATTAATATGTGAGTGGGTCGTTTGAGTTGTGTTTATATCAGAATTGCTAAAGGTCTATTTTTAATCCATGCAAGTATTCAACCTCCAAAATTGTTTTATTTAAATATTAACTATTTTTCTAATAATATTGTATTATGTAATCATAATTAAACTGTTATTTATTCATTATAAAAAGAAAATAGACACACACAAAAAGGCTTTTGCGGGTCAATCTGACCCGGCTCGTTTTGACCCATGTTTGTTAGTCATCTTACCTGGGGAGGTGCAGCACCTGCATCTCCAAATGAAGAGATGCAACTCTCTTTTATCATCTTCTACTACAGTTGAAATGGCAGGCGCTACCCTATTGAGACTCTGAAGCATATGCGGAGTAGAAGGCGTTGAAAGAATCACGTTAACAATATCATCTTCATTATGGGTACTTCTCTCAACCCTTTCTTCAACTTCCCTACTACTATTAATACTAAAATTGCTGCTGTCTTTTTCATATGTTATCATTACCATATTCTTAGCTTCCCTATACTCAAACAAGAACAAAAGCAGTGTATACCAAATTATACACTGCAAAACAACAGCTTGTACCATGATTGTTTCTTTATCATCACCATACATGGATTTTAAAAGTGGGATTCCCATAACAAGTGTGTTTGGGAGAGTAGAAAGTGAAAACATTGTAATAGCCCAATCCAAGTTTCCTTTTTTTGAGAAGTTTGTCCATAGAAACAAGACTATTAGTGTCAAAATCTTTGATACACCATCGGCTGCTATGAATTTGAGGTTCATTTTGTAAGGATTGATCCTGGAAATGAACTCGAAGGATAATAGAGGGACGGCGAAAATGGCTACAAATCTGTTGATGCCTCCACACTGCTGTGGTGAGAAAATGTTACATTTTACAGAGGCATATGCCAAGAACATGGTAACGTAAAGAGGTACAACTGCAGTAAGCACACTATACAAGTCACTGAAGTTGATCATTTTGTTAGTATATGGAGGGAAAATGATATGCTTGAAGCAGTTGAGTGGATGTTTGTTAAGGTTTGGACTGAGGAGCAAGTAATTTGATGTCTTGAAACTTGAAAGGGTTTAGGAATGTATGGTTGAGTTGTATGTAACTATGGAACAACTAACCACAGCTGAGTGTAAAAGTCACCAAAGCTGATCATTCTCTGGGATTCTTAAGTTTTACAAGGGAAAAGGAGATGTTTTGAGTGGTTAGTGGGAGTTTCTTAGTATCTTACTAACTTGTGGTTGATGAACAATGGACTTTGATGTCTTAAATGGCTTCGTTAATGCATTATTGAGTTGTACATTAGAAGTGACAACAACAGACTGTACAAATGCGTTAGCACACTTTACAAGTCAAGGTTTTTGAATCAAGACATACCCTATATGCATACCTAATAGACTATGTAAGTTCACGTGGTTTGTTCAAAGTTAACTACAACACACCAATGCCGACCTTGCCCGCGGTTTGAATTTCTTATCAACCGCCCAACTCCACTGTTGTACCGACATGGGTTAAGTGGGTCAGTCCACCATGGAATATGGAGTAACATGAATTTGAAATTGTGGGGCAGGATGAAAGAATTGAAAGTTGAAACAGAGAAGGGAAAAAAACAAATTTAGAAATAAATGAGGGTTGAATGAAGATACAAGGATAGTGAGCTTGTCAATAAATTGCACACATTTTTGCAAGGTTGGTGCTTGGCATATCCATGTGGGTGTGAGACTAGTTGCTCTTTTTGAACACATGGGCCCCATTGAGTCTTGTATCTCTTGATCATTAACCATGTACCATAAGAGTTACATCTAATATCAATATTTTATGGGTATTATTTGAAAAATAATTAGATAATTTGATTGCATATCTCATGCATATGATACGGAAATGCTTAAAATATTTTTATTGTTTTTTATAGTTGCAATTATTAGTGTTGTGGTGTTTTATATATTTGAGAACCAAAGAATCTTGAAATTCGTTTGAAACCGAGCTATAACCGAAGTGGGTTTTAGTATATTTAGGGTGGTTTGTGAATTCTTTGATGTTGTTGGGTGCTTAATTGGTCGTTGAATATTTTTAAAAGAACTGGAATCTTTAAATTTTGACATTTGATCAAATTAGATTTTACTTAAAAAAAGGTCAATCAAATGAACACTGAATCGGAAAACTTAAAATCACATGAACAAACCAAAAACGTCAAATAAGCACCAATCAATCGAACGAACACCGAATTGGAAACTAAGACCGGTAACTTTTGGGTCAACACGAAAAAAGTGACACAAATTCGAAATATGTGAAAATCAAGTCAACACAAAGCCGAGACAAAAAATTTGGGTCAGAATCAACCCGAGACAAATTTTGAGCAAGTCAAAATCAAGGTCTGGAAATTAACCGTCTTACGATGGAGGGGTATACGATACCCAGAACTCCAGAAGGGTACGATGACAAGGTACATCATTAATGTGGCATGAGGATAAATAAAAGTAACTTGCTACCATTACAAGGTTATATGATAAGCTTGAAAGACAAGTTTGATAGTTCTATACTTATAATAACAAGAATTTATTTTACAGAATAATAACTAAGTTAATATGAAATAAAGTAAAGAATGATCTTGGTGAAACAATTTTCAAACTTAGTTACAAGAATAAGGTTCAACAAGAAGAAAATTTTATACTAATTTTAGTTTCCTGTGGAAAACACTGCATAATGAATTGATAGAAAAAAGGAGCTCAAGAATTAGCCCCAAAAACAGGTTTCTTAGTAGATATTAATTCATCAAATCAGGTCAAAAGAATAAAAGGGTGTTCATGATGAAGCTCCACCAGTTTGATACATAATATTAGGTCAAATCGTTAACCTCAGTTTGATCTCAACCGTAACAGTTCGGTTCTGTTCGTGTTACGGTTTGGCAGAACTTTCATTTTAGAAACAAACAGAAAACTTTTGAATTATTTACATTAAACATGTATAAATGAATTGTAAAAAAACCGTTATATACATATCAATGATTCAATTTGGCTGAAACAGGATGCTCTAAACCGTAGACCAAACCATATATATTGGTTTGGTAATGTCCCAAACAAGCCAGTCAATGTTACAGCAGAACACAAGCAATTGAGCAAACTGCTTCAGTTTGGCCCGTTTGACCGGTTTCAGCCCAAACCACATATGAACACCCTGACATCTAATAATCTTACTTGGAAACAGGAGGATTCACCCTGCAAACCTCAGCATTGAACCCGGAATCCATAAAAAACAGAAGCCATGCACGTTGTTGTTCTGAAAGGCGATCCCGAGGACCTTTAACTTCAACGAGCTTGGCCTCCCCGCTATAATTTGAATGGAACCGCCACAACAGTAAATCCGGCATGCCACTAGACCAACTCCTGTAATCTTGTGCCAGGTGTCGACAGATTGAGGCCAGACAACCACCACCTATACATGACACAACTGCTCTAAGTTCAGTTAACGAGTGGCGATTCCAGTTAACGCCTTGACATGATGTTCCAAAATGGGATTCCCATGAAGTTATGAGGATCTCTTCAGCCATGCCATCCTTAATCTTTACCAGTAGAGGTTCTATGATGCTTTTTCTAGCTTCATAAAAGTAATCTGTGTGCAAATCTAAGGGAGCAGTCTGCGACAGAAGTGAAACTACAAGACCTCAGAAATACATATGTTTGAAGACATTTTGTACTTGATGCTATTTGTGCCAGACAAAGACCTTTTATAAATGGATTATGCGGGTTGCCTTTTTATCTCAGATCGATCAAATGTGTAATAAGAAATTAGCTGAAACTGCAAGGGAAATGGTTTGACAGTCGCTTAAATTTTATTATAAATGCATACAACATTCTAAATCGTCTTTACTTCATATATCGATTATTCTTTTAATAATATTGTTTTAGAAGTTATAAATAAACGCAGAAATTATTTTTAAACAATTTTAGACAAGTGTATTTCAGTCCATACTAAAATAGACCTGTTTCCATCCAACCCCAATTTGAGACGTCATCAACCCACCCAACACACCCATTTTGTCACCTATAGACTATACTCAGCATTTACAAATATCTTCCTATTACTGTAGGTACAAAGTTTTAATTACTAGAATATAAATCTAGAAAATGTGGCCAACATAATAGAGGAAGTTATATGATGAAAACAAAACAGTGATCTCAATAAAGCGTGTAGTAAAGTCCAGCTCTGTAAAGTGTGTAAGAAAGTCCAGCTCCATTAACCAAACTTTTTCTTAGTTTAGGCAAATAATTCTAGATTATGATATTAGACTTACAGTCATTATAAGCACTCTACTAGTATTGTATGAGACACCATGCAACATAATTAACATATGAATATGAACTACACAACTATTATTGATAAGCAAACTGTTTAAAGTAATTCCATGTGTTTGATTCTCAAAAACATATATACTTAAAACCAAATTATATGAACATCCTTTTAATTTATTAAAAACTCGTGTTAACATATGAGGCTAAGGAAGAAAAGGATGGATCTGCTTATATATTGTCTACCCAGAATTCATTAGCAACTTATATTTCAAATTTCCGTCTTAGGTTTTCTTTATCTTTTTTTCACCTACTTCAAATGGATGATAAATTAACATAAGAATTAAGAACATAGACAGAATGACAGATACAAGGTATCCATTTACTTCACTAATGGCAAGTGATGATTCTGTTTCTGACCATGTTGTGCACAGCCATGGCATAGATATGTAACAATGAACAATTAGCATGACAATTACCAACACACACACCCACACAATCTGAGGGTTTAAAACTATTGGGCCATAGAGTGACCATATTTCAGTACCTGAAATCTGGTAAGAAAGACATTTGGCACATCAGCAAAGATGACATCCCACATAAGAAGCCCAAAAACAGTCAGCCAAATGCCACTTTCTGAATGGACACCTTGCCAACCACCTCCTTCTCCTGCATAGTACTGCAGAGCAAGCTGTTCCACCCCACATTGTTCTCCGTCTTCACCATAAAATCTGCTTTTTGTCCCAGTTTTGCAGTTGAGTGGCCTACCTTGAACATAAACCTAAATGAGTAACAAAGAGGCTTGTTAGGTGAAAAACAAAGAGCAAAAACACTGTGACTTAAATCTCTTAGATATCATAACTTGTCTCCAAACTACGAGGGTGTTTGGATTTGCGTTGCAAAACTAATTATCTGATCATGACAAAATTTGAAGTTAGAATAATCAGTTTTTAGTGTTTGGATAAACCAATTATGCCTCTGTATCTGATTGCCTAGGAATCAACAATGAAGTAACCGATTTATCCGTTTGTAACCTTGTGGGGCTCTTTACTCTCATTTAACAAAAGGTGTCTCCTTGGAATAATGTCCTTTTCGTCATTATATCTACTCATGCTGACTATGCTATTTTGATTATTTAACATCATGTAATGTTTTTAAAACACGATCCACACGTCCTCTAAAACTGATGGTTCATTAGTTTACAAATTTAAGTGAAACTAACAAGTAACAACCTCTGGGATCTTCCTCTTGACAGACTCTGAAAAACTAGGAATTTTCCACCGTCTTGGTGGTCTTCCCAAGCGAAGTACCCGTCTTTGCAATGATATTCTTGAACCAGCACGAACCCATGGATCATCTAATCCAGTTTCAGCAACAGATAGGCTCTCATTCACACGGCTCACGTGCTCCAAGTCGACGGACAGTCTCAATGTCCAATATCCTCTTCTTCTATCATTTCCAAAATTATGCAGTAGGTGCTTCAGCAAATCAATTGCATCACTATACCTGAGCAAACACAAAACAATGTCGCATATGAAAAATAAAGAGAAATACTAGTAAACAACCGTTGCAATTCCAGTATTCTCTATAATAACTATTGTCGCAGATATGATCACAAAATTTATTTTCTTTCAATCGTATCTAGCTTTTGAATAAAACGATTTAGAAGGTTTTATGCATTAAAGATACAATTTTTTTAGGCGCATTAAAGATACACTTTGGGCCACTTTTGACCACTATAATCCATATTCTTTTAAGCTAGTTGTTTCTAATTTTACCTGCAAGAGATAAAACCAGAACCGACCCACTCAAAAGTAAACGATCAAAATTGCAACCTTAATGAGAAAGGGTACCAGAGGCCATACCTCCGTTCAGATTCCAGAAAGGAAACACCTAAAAGCACCACCTTGGAGTAAACCCATGATGCTGAAAAGCATGGAAAATGCGCAGACAATTGTTTGGAGGTTGATAATTGCATTGTTTTTGCAGCAGAACTGGATATGCGGGAGACAGATATTGCAATACATCTCAAGATCATTGATGAGTCATTTTCTTCAACAGATTCATCCATGATTTGTGCTACTTCAAGTGCCTATTGAAAGCTTCTATTATTAGTTTGGTGAAAGCTACAGGTTACCTAAAAATAATTGAGGATATCTTGGCATTACCTCCTCATAAGATAGTAGATCATTCCGACTAGAAAAGATCTGGTCAGTGACAACACAATTGTATGTTGGATACTTAACAATTCCCAAATCCACAAGTAAAAATGCTGATAGATCTTGCTCTCCATTACAGAAGAAAAGCCTCTGCACAGAAAAACATAAAAGAGGCATATCAGAAATGTATGTATATTGGGTATCAAAGGGTTGAAGAATGAAAATAAAAATGAGTGAAGGTGTTTGGATTGAGGCATGGCTTCTATTATCAGAAAAGAAATATTCACAAACGTGGTCCTTTCCATTACTTCCAAAAGGATATCAAGTTAGAAGTTAGAAAGTAATCCTCATTTCCCAGCCCACCTGCTATCAAAGTATCAAACCCAAACCTAAAGTAATTCCTGACTACAAACTCAATGCCACTTATATGTGAAGACATAATATATTACCTCAACACGCCAAATCAGGGAATCAGCGGTTGAAGAAATACGAATGCAGGAGCCGGTTTTCTCCAGCACCATTTTATATAGCAATGAGCTGTAGCATACATGATTGTAACTAAGAGAAGATATATACTGAATACAAATTGAGAAGAGTATTTGAAAGAATCACAAGACCTTGATCCATCTCTGTATGCAGAAAGAAGTAAAGAAATTGACTCCTGCTTGCGTGAGCTATGACTGGATTTCTGAAAAATGATAAGATTTAACAAATGAATATTTAAGAGTGAGAAGTGACAAAATAACCATAAAAAGTGGTATATTACAGCTTAATGAAGTTTAAATAATACAGCAGAAAAACAAAGGGACAAAAGGACAGCATATAAACAGTAAAAATAAGGGTCCATGCCATAAATTTATTCAAAATTTAATATCTTGCTCAAGTCTAATAGTTGCATATGATGCATTTTGACATAGAAAACAAACAAAGAGCTAATACGAAGTAAAAACTTAGATAGCATAAAACCAAATAGGGAGGTGGCTCATTATGAAATATTATGAAGACAATAAGTCTTTATGATTATATGATAAGAATTCTGAATTTATGGCCCGTATCTGTCCACACAGTAGTTCTCATCCTGTGTGGTCATCAGAAACCAGTAGGTAACTTTAGGAGCACAACTACAGCATCAACCAAAACTAGGCAGACCCCTCCAGCGTGCTCCAGCAGTGTATACTACACTATAAACTTTTAATCAGCAGCCTTAATAAAGCACAAATAGAATATTATGATAGGCGTTTGATAAATTTATCCAGTTTCAGAAATCGAATGCGGTATGCCCCACAAAAGTAAGCACCGAGTCAAGATGCTTGAAACAAAATCAACACAAGAAATGTTAACACACTCAACACCCTCAACATCATGAAGAATTGCACCAAAGAAGAGTATCAAATTAACATCAGAATAGCTATTTAAACTTCTAGCAAAAGAACAAAATGAAATTTCTGAAGTAGCCAGGCTAAAGTAGCAATTAGTAGAACACTCTTGCAAGCCAGAAAATGAACCGAATGGTATCTTCTCTGTTCTATGCAATGAAACCCCTGTTAAACAGTCATCTGAAGGAGTTTGCATAGGCATAAAAAATTTAGTAATCTCATGCAATGCAGACCTTATTTATCACACTTAATATATCCCGCAGCTCATTAACAGTAAGAATGTTCAAGATCCCTTCCAAATCATCTTTATGTAACTCGCTTATGGCTTCAATGACGCAGACATAACCTGTTGCTGCATGTAGGACAACATAAACAACCTCATTGACACCATATAAAACTGAATTCTAGCATTACGACTATGAGCAAAGCTAAGAACGTATAACTATTTGGTATTAAAAAATTAAATTACCAGAAAGCTCCTTTACTGCAAGTTGGTAATCCAATATTTCAGAATAGGAAATATTAGACATTCGAAACCATGGCCCTGAAAAAAGAAACATACATTAACATCATACCCACAGGGAGTATCATTAAAATAGGCTTATCATGATCTTAAAACAAGAACAAGACCATTTTCTTAATCAATGATGTTACCCTTTATTTTTACACAGGTTCAAGTTTACTGATAGCCAATGTGTTCAAAACACAAAAATGATTTTCTTCATAATAGAAAACAATCTCAAAAAACTAATTAGGATACACTGCTGTCTTTACATGTGTGTGGGCATCTGATAGTCATGCAATTTTTTTTCCATTCAACATGGTACTAATAGGTCATGGTGACAACTCCTTACAATGAATTTAATCACCAAGAAGAATCGATGAATCACAAAAATAAAAGATAAATAGGAACAATAAGAAACACTGATCTAATATTTAAAAGTGAAATAAAGAACACCTTTTCGCGTATACAGACGAATAAAGAGCCTTTGACTATCATTAGAAAGCAAAAGAAAACTTTCTGCAAACATATAAGCATACATAACATAATATTAGTAATATAATCTGCAGGAACAAGCATGTGCATATTCGACATTAATTAGAATATAGGCACCTAAGAAGGTCTTTTCATCGTACGTGAAAACATGAGGAGTCGTCCTTAATACCTCTTGTAGCAACAGGCAAAAATTATGTTGGTACTTTATCATACCAAGGGGAGATGCCTCACTTAAATTGACAGTATTTATAACATGTCGACATAATGACTTAAAAACCTGAACTTTTTTGCCTTTTAGACTGTCTAGTTCATTAGAAGAAATCTTTTCTTGACACCAAATCTGAATTGGAACAGCAGCACGAGAATGTTCAGGAACTGACACAATAGAACCCTGCAACATAACCCGTTGTAAAATATAATGCAAATTATAATTTTCGAGTGACATATGACCACGTGCATACTTGTCCGGTCAGGAAATTCACACTCTAATGGAGATACTAAAGATACTTGTGCAGAGTAATAAAGTAATATCACTTTGAACATTATTATAGATTAGATGAGGTTGCGAATGCCATGAATAAAGTCAAATCCAAGTGATATTCTAGCTTACGAATTGGGTCCTAACACATGGAAGTGAATTTTTTATTGTCAATTTAGGAGAAAATATGCATATAGTTCAAAATATGGTTGCAACTTGCAAGCTAGCAACAAGAAGGAATCTCACATTGGTAAATAGCAAGGTTCTAAAAGGCGGGCCATGGCGGCGCCAAGGCGTGAGACATGGCTCCGCCGTTAAGAAATGACCCTAGGGGTGAGTGCTAGACGTGGCGCGCGCCAAGGCTTGCCAAGGGGCGCCTTTGAGCGCCAAATGGCGAGATTTTTAAAACGTAGCGCAGAAAAAATCATTTTTTTAAAAAAATTGGACTTTTTTGTATACATTTTGCGATCGCGTGTATAGAACTTCTACAAATTTGTATATGTTACTTTACTCATCATTTATGTAACTTTGTGTAATTACTATATTAATAATGATAAATTTGATATATATAATTATAAAATATATACAAAATAGCCGCCTTAAGTCACGCCTTAAAAAATGTCACGGCTTCGCCATGGCTCCTAAAGCTTGAGGCTTGACCTTGCCGCCACGCCACGCCTTATTTAAAACCATGGTAAATAGACACTTAGTAAGATAGCTTATGGGTAATGCTGCATAACATCATATCATAGGTAAGCTTAGTGACATATGCACACATATATACATAGAGAGAGTAAGAGAGGAGGCATGAGATTCGCATAGAGAGTAAGTGATGCATCATAACCTTTAAAAAGGTATACTCGCTCATTAAAAATACATTGGTAGAATTCCAAGGAAATGCTACTATAGTCTATACCTCAAAGTTCAAACCGAATGTGTCCATTAACTTTGACAGATGTTCAGCTAGCTCTCTAGGTATATAACCAAGCACTTTACTGCATCCAGAAACTGCAAAAAGAACCTGGATCAAAGGCCATGTGATTCTTTGAATTTGCCAAACAGTTGTAATTAAAACATAAAGAAAACATCAAATGGATTAACCTTAACAGCATCTGGGTCCTTGGTATTTTCAGGATCTCTACAGAGTACGATATTATCTCCTGTATGTATTTCCTCTTCTTCACTAAACCTTCGGCCAACAATGAAGGTTGCAAGCAACTTTCCCAATATATCATCATCTGAGTCGGCACTGTCATTTTCAAATGCCTCAATCTCAGGGAGCAGTGAAGGGGAGTTTACCTTTCCATCAATGTTTATGTCCTTGTTTACTAGGGTTTCTGGTGAACGGTCTATATCCACGAGTGAAACTTCGTCTGACCTTGAAGATGACTCATATGTAATACTCTTAGTTTCCTCAGTACCTACCACACTTAAATCCGTAATATCCTTAGCATGACTAATTGGGATAGATTTTCTATCATCCAGATTGGTTAGGTCAATTTTAGCTTTAGATCTGGAGCAGAAGTTGAACTGAAGAAGTGTCTGCTGGCTTAATTTTCGTTTGGTCCCTCTTGTTAAACATGCATCTACATCCAAATGCATCCATAAGATTACAGTAAAGAGCGTATATACAAAACAACTAAAAACCTATCAATACAGGATTTATCTCTCCTGGATATTAAAGAAAGGAGGAGGTCAATCAAAAAAAGAGATGTTAATTAATCAAAGGTCCAAACTGTAAAACATTATAAGCTTCTAATGACGATACAGAACCCAGCAAACAAACACTAGAACACGCAGACGACTTAAACCACTAAGCAAACTTCATTCTCTGCAGTACACCTATAAATTGAGACATCTAAATGCTATAAATTGAACTACAATTACTCGTAGAAAACAATTTTATACCTAAATGAGAGTTGATCATGTAATCTTCCCCCCGAACCTTAACCCCACAAACCGGACAAGTAACCTTATCAGAACCCGAACTCCCAGCTACGGAATCACTACGATCCTCTAACGACTCTTCTGCTCCATTTCCATCTTTCACGAGACTCGAAGATATCTGAAGAATGAAACAAACAAAGTGTAATCTTAACAAGAACTTAGAAAATGATAATAAAAACAGTAAAAATTAAACCTGAATGGGATCCGAGATAAGTGATTGGCGATTGGGGAGGTAACGTCGGCGCTTGCCGATTAATCTGATCAAGCTTTCACGTCCGGTGAGCATGGATCGATTAGTAGTGTTTGATTTTGACCTAATTTTCATAGTCTTCCCTCGTTTTTGCTTGAAAAACGGTACCGGCGAATTTATTTGGGCACTCTTATCCCGCCAAATCGAGGTAGTGTTCCGGTGGGATAAGGCGTATGCTAGTTAATGTGTTGCCGTTTCTTCTTTTTCAAAGAGATTTTAATGCGTGGGATATTTTCGTATATTTACGACTTTACGAGGTTACAATGTTCGACTATCAAACTTACCGTATTTTCGTGTTTACAAATATGTCTTAATATCGTTTTGGCAAAAGTTCAAACGATAACCGTTTTTCGTACGAGAACTGTGAGAACCAATCTGAGCCGTCAAATTCTCCCTCTTTTAATGTCATCACCCACCCATGAATTCCTCACGTGCACTCTGCCACACTTGATCTCCTTCACGCTTTACATCCATGAATACCACCAATCAAATTGATGGCTAAGATTGATTCTCGCAATTCTCGTACGAAAAACAGTTCTCGTTTAAACTCTCCCCATATGGTTTTTATGTAACCCCTTTTCTTATGTTTTGTAAAATTCATATAAATTTAAATGTAACTACAACCAAAGGAGTGCTACTAACGATTTTAAAATACATGAATAGAGTTTCCATTATTTATATATTCGATTCGATTTCATATAAATTTAAATTTAAAGAAGTGTTACCAACGTTAAAATACATGGATAGATTTTCCGTTATTTATATATTCGATTAAATATAAGTATAACGAGGAATAATATTAAGGTATCTATTAGATCATGAATGTTGTATCCTTAGGTTAATTAATAGGGGGTGTGTGAAAGGGAGTCGTACCTAAAAGGGTTAATAAGCAACGCAATGACTCATGAAAAGTCTAAACGATGTACATGTCCACCTATGTTTAACCATATTAACTTATGATGTAATTGTTAGGTAATCAAATATGTGTGGTGACAATAGTTTTTGTATATTACAAACCCATTTAACAAAACCAAACACAATCCCATTTAACAAAACCAAAACCAATAGTCAAGGTCACTTGAAAATGAATATGAATTTGAATTTAAAACTCTCGACATAATCAAGAACACACACAAATCTTAGATATGGAAATGTTTATAACAAATACAAATGTACACGCACACACATACTCCCTTGAATCCGATCAAACACAGTAAAACAAAATTAAACCATCATTTGATCTAAGACAAACCCTATCCCCGACTTAAAACACTGCAACCAATTAAAAGAGAAGAAAAACCCCAAGCTTGCCGGTGACCGCAACTTCACCATTCATGAATAGCCCTAAGCTCGTTCGTATCATATATTTGGGAGTAGATCAACTAGAGCTTTTATTTATTATAAGTAGATTTGCATGGGAGAGGGGAAAATGAGGAGAGGAGACTGTGACCGAGCATGAGTTGTGTGTTTTTACTGGAATTAAGATAAACTCAAATTTTATATAATTCAACTCAAACTCTAATGTATCCTCTATCTAGTATATATAGAAGGTCTAGGACCCGGTTTAGGTGTTTAAAATCAAAATAAACAGTAAACATCCAGAAACATTCCACAGAGTTATCAAAGATTTAAGGTTTTCTAAAGGAGATTTGGCTAGCACAAAGGTTTGCATCAAGTTCTTCTTAAATAAATGAGGAAATCGTCTTCTATCAAAGTTTAGATTCATCACGGCTTAAGGTAACATTCAGATCTCCGTCTTTTGTTATTAATTTGTGTGCAACTGATGCTTGATGGCTCATGTGATGATTTTTTTTTTTTTTGCTTTTGCTAACTAAATTGTTTTGAAAATATCAACATGTGTTCCAACAGACTGAACTTACAATTCATCAATAGTTTATTTTTAATTGGCACCTTTAACCATATCCTATAAAAACTCAAATATTTAAAAGGTAAAACTCGAGTTTTACACCCTATGAAACTTACAAATATTTATACTTACCAAAATATTTATGCCTGCACTAATAATCACGCTTTTTTGCCATGTTGATGAACAGTGTGATTATTTATGTGAGCATATATAATTCTAAAATAATTACATTAACATACTACATTTAACGATTTTAAAATTTTAGTTCTACAATTCAAATGAACGTCAATGTCCATAGGCAACTAAGTAAAACACGATTTATAATTAAATTCTCACGTAATTCAAATAAAAATATATAATATTTGTCTTTACTTTTATGCGTACTTATAGTGTTTAATGTTTATGATGCTGCGTATTTTATATGTTTTTTATTATTTATTTTTCAGGTCATAATAGAAATATCAATTCATAATTTAGCAAAGTACTTATAATATCTTTGTAAATTTTTAAGTACTAAATGTGATATGCTATTTTATAATAAGAATAATTCAAAGATTATGAAACTGCATCTAAATATGATATGCTATTTTATAATATTCTTAATGAACAATATGAATTATGTAAATTAATATTTAAACCTTAATAATGATTTATTATATTATAAAGTATGATTATTTAATAAGACAATGTGTGAAAAAAAGGTATTAAAGTAAAATACTTTATGCTTAATGATTTAGAATGTACTTTGAGTGAAATGATTCAACACAGTTCTTCTATTTCATTCCGAACATTTTTTGTCTAGAGACAACAATCAAACATGCTCAATGTTATAGGATTCAGACATTCAGTATTTAGCATTAAATTGTTTAGTCCAGTAACAAACAAATAGCACCTACCTGTGTTAATTTACATCTATATTCATATAAATTATAAAGCAAATCTTCAAATACGAGAGCAAGAGATATTTGGACATACATTATCAAAATAGACAAATAGTTATTGTGATTCTCAATACTTAAAATTTAAAGTTGACAACTGGCTATTATAATTTATAAAAATAATTCAAGTTATAGACGACAAGTTTAATTTGTATAGAAAAGTTACGTCTGTCTGGTGAGCTGTATTTTTTTTAAGATGATTAAAAGTTTTTTATATGGATGATTTTTATTTCTAAAATGTTAAATACTTAACCAAGCAACACATGTAACACAGTGTATATATTATGTGTAGTATCTTCTATATAATATATATAAAAGACTAATTTGAAAAGAATTATTAGATGATCTAAACCTTTCATTTAATAAAAGATTTAATCTTAGCCGTTAATTTCTTTAATTCTAAAATTCTGATTTTGACTTTTTAGAGTCAACATGTAAACTAAATATAAAGATAATCCTTAATTTGGATAAACTTGAATTTTAGATAAAATACTAACTTTAATATCATTACAAGTCTAAAATCCACTTCGTGATTATCCTAAAATTTGGATAAACTTGAATTTTAGAATTACAATTAAAATATTATTACTATGGTTTATGATTATTAATTAGCGTTTGTTATTAATTATTTATTATTCCAAACATGAATTTTAAATACACAAAATTACAATTAAAATATTATCAATATGGTTTACGATTATTATTTAGCATTTGTTAATTATTTATTATTATTACTACTTAACTTCTGTTATTAATTTATTTTGGGGTTTAGTTCTTATTAATATATCTAAGTTGTTACATTTTCCTATTATATGTATCCAACTTTTAGAGTTACCATTTAATGTATTACACTTACCAAACTTACCATTTTATATATTGAATTTGTAGTTTTATAATTATTTAATATCGTTTTTTAATTTTAATATTTATTAATTTTCTAAACCATCCCGTATATTACACAGGTATTTAACTAGTAGATTAATATATAGCTAAGTATCAAATCGGACCAATAGTACACTTTTTACTCAACAGAGTAGTTGTTTAGTCTAACAACTATATATTCTTTATTGCAAAATATGCGCAAAAGAGATTAAACTTAAAATAACTAAAATTAACACCAACTTTCACGCAGTATGAATAAGTTGACAAGAAAATAACAATCGAGCAATATAAAGGTTCACTTGAATTTCAAATCATCCAACATAGTTTTGTTAAATAAATATATATATTACTACAACATTGATTTAATAAATTTATTTAAACATGTCAAAATAACCAAATCAACATGTAAGAGCTATGAAAATAATGTTTCTATCTGTGTTTATTCAACCCACAAGTTTATAAAAACTCAATATCCAAAACCTTTGTAATCACAAAATAATTACTTACTAAGTGATTTATTTGAACACACAAACTTTACGAGCAACATATAAACCATAAAGAGATACAACAAGATGTATGAATCAAGACCTCAACCCATCCCGCATTAACCTAATGTGAAGCCCTGGTATGGGTACTAAGTATGAAACACATCAAAAACCACAAGACCTAGCATAAATCTAACATGATCATACGTGTTTGAAGGTATACACTCTTAAAATTAGATTAAATAACAATGTAGACAAACTTTTCATACTCCCTTAAACAAATGGACTAAAAATCTCATTGAATACCTCAAATTATGCAACTCATCGAATCATCATCATAAACATCTGAAATTCATATGATCAAAAGCATATGATCGCGTCAAAACTAGTTATAAAATTTATGTCCAAAAATCACCTAAGTTTCACCACACACTACCAGCAAGTATGACTGGATCATGCGATAGTATAGCCTAGGTAAGTAATGTGTATCGTATACACGGAGAGTAGTGCAATACCAAAAGAATGATAGACTAATAGTTAACCTAAAGATTGTGGGTTTTCAGTTTTAAGAAGAGAAGAGAACTAAAAAGACTAAATTAAGAGCAATTAACTAAACTAATGAAACAAAACAACCAAATAAAGGACAAGACTCACCTTAATCTCTCCCCCTAGTTCAATATGCCTCAAGATCAATTTAATTGATTGCCTTGATAGACTTTACTACACTCAATTTTCGATTTCATGTAGTTAATGTGTTAAAGATAAGACAAACAACTTCCTATTGATCATCTAATCTAAAACCAACCTAGTTCATAATCTATTAACCAAGTTAAATTAGATTTAACTAAACCCAATCATGTCCGTTATGGTAAAGTTTAGATCTTTAAGTTTAAGTTATAGTAACTAGATCCTGATTACTTTTCCAAGTAAACCCTTAATAGACAAATCATTTAAAGAGGAACATACATCATATAAACTTCCTATTTATAATCAATATGAACCATGAATCCAGAAAACAAGTGATTAAAACCATAAAGATCCAACCTTTAATTAATAAATGTGAAAACTAGAATCAATACATACATTAATCAAAAAAATCAAGCCATAAATCACTAGGGTTTGATCATAAGATGAATACAAAAGAAAATCAGCCCATGTAAATCCCAAGAAACACATGATTAATCAAGAAAAGAATGCAAATCTAGACAAACCGTATGTAAATTGATGAACTTGATGTTTGATCTTCAATCATTGGCCTTCAATGGTGTTTTGATGCACCAAAAGTGGTGAAAAGTCATGCCTCCAGGTTCTAGGGCCGGCCAATGGTGTTTTATAGTAAAAAACAATTCAAAATTTGAATTTAATTGAAGATAAGGTCTGGCCGACACGGGCTCTCGGCGCGAATGTGCATTTTTTAGAGATGGGCATAAAACATAAATTGTATCCCTCTGAGTCTAGTTTCCGTGGCCGCTTGAATCACCTCAATCTGAGTTCGTATGAGTGAGATATGATCAAAACAGTGGAGGTGTGTCGGAGTTGACAGTTTTTCTCATTTTCTCTCGTTTTTCCGCCGTTTCTTCAACTTTTCCACCATGTTCTACCTGTAAACATACCAATGTATATATTAGTGTATTATATTCTCATTCATGCATAAAAGAAGTGTAAAACTTGCAATATTTACGGTTAAAAACATAGTTAAATCTGGAAATATCAGCATACTAGTATAAATATTACCAAAAACTACATTGGAATCATGTTGATTCTAGTGAACTGATAAATTTACAAGTACATGGCTACAATGTAATTCATACATTCTACTGAATTCATGAAGGTGGTAGCTCCACAATGCTTGATATGTCTCTCGTAGCCTTCCTTTATGCTCCCAGGTGACTCCTCATTCTATCTCAGTGTTTTTCATAGACACAATGACATAGTATTTGCGAAATTTTCAAGTTGGTAAAATGTTTTTCATATACTCTTAAGTTATGTTTTAATAGTTGATATGTTGCAGTCACGACCCTGTTACAACCTGCGACGAGGTCGTGACACGCCTGTCACCGTCTTGATCACAGTTGTATCATGGTTGTATTCCACACCTTTTGGGGCAAATCTATAACACCTTAATTTTCAATCCAAATTTACTTAAAAGATAATTTATATAAGTCATTTACTTCAAAGCGGATGCATTATAAACTTATAGAAACCAATGCAAATAAAAAATGCAAAAGTTCAATCGTGAACTTAAAAAACTTTTATTATTATGACACAAACTTTTGGTGTTACCAAAGTCAATTTGACAACTTTTAATAAACAAATAGTAAATCCAAAGTTACCCAAAAGTTAGCCAGCCAAAGCATCTACCTGCCTTACGAAGCCACAAAGGTATATGCGGATACAAAAATTCAATGCTACGTTAGCTATAAAGTAGCTAGTGAGTACATCAAAAAACCAGTCAAGTTTCAAAACAAAGTCATCATAAATTAAACCACAAGTTTGGGAATCTACACAATAAGCAAAGACACAAAAATAAGCACACAAAGACGTGGGTTACTCCATTGAGCAATAACATTTTCACGGGGTAGCTAGCTATAGTCAATACATGCTCACGTGGGGGATAATCACATCTCCCTGTAGAGATGGGGGAGCACAAATCATTCCACCATACAACGGTTATCTGGAGCGAATGGTCTTTTCCCACAAGTCCACTTGTGTATACTTTGGTTTGGTTTGTTTTCCAGCCTCTTGAACCACACGATCATGATGAATACTTACCATCCCGACTCCACCAATCGCAACATCAACCTCTCTTCAATGCCACACATGCATCTTGTGATTCGACTCGTTGAAGCCTCTTGAACCATACACATCTACTAGTGGCAAATAAACAATCCAATGTGCAATCGTACAAGGGTCTAGTCCGGACTATAACTCAAAGCACAAGGGTCAACACATATCAAGCAACTCAAGCAATCACAAACCTTTGGCATCACAATGCCTAAAACTCATAAGTTTAAGATCTCAAGTCATACAATATGCACAAAACATGATATCATCATGCCATGATCAATTTGAGTTTTCACAATGGAGTATCTCGTCACATAAGCATATATCAAATATAATTATCTCATGAAGCATAAGTATCCTATATGGATCATTTGCCTCACTTGACAAGTTGACATCCATAGACAAAAGCATTTAACATTACAATAAGATTCCATAATGTCCCACACCCCTTTAATCCCATAGATCATTTCCAAAAACAAACGTACACAAACATGATGACTTATGTTCCTATAAAAACAAATATCTGCAGGGTGTACTCACCTGAGGGTGTGATGAGGATCACAACTCAAAACGAACTACTATTAAGCAAAACTATAACAATGACAAGCTCCTTAAATAAGCAAACTTAAGTTTGTCAATACTTAACCACATACTCAAAGCGAGAGATATAATTGACCTCAATACTATATGACTTATGAGGCCTTAAATACAATTTAATATATCACTTATATATTTAACAAATTGTCATAAATAAAATAAACCAATATCTTTCTTATTAAATCTTAATCTTAATTAGGTAATGAGTATTTAAACACCTCATTAATCCAAGTTAATGATATTTTAATGTTTGGGATGTTACAAAATCTTAGCATATAATTGGGTCTAGGGCATCACAACCTCCGTCACGGCTCGTGATGTTGTCACATGTAAGGAAATCTTAGACTTCGGACACGGAACTCGTCTGCATATTAAATGCTCGTGATATTTTTGTGATGCTTGTCGTGACGGTGTCACGACCCGTGATGAGGTCGTGTCAGACACTTTTCTTTCAATTTCTTATCACAAGACTCAAAAATTGTCGATTTAGCTTCAAAACTTCAACACACACCATGCAAACCTTAAAAGTGAAAACAAAAGATTAGATACAATATCAAAGTCATTTTTTCATAAAACCCTGTCAAAATGCAGAAAATTCAAAATAAGAAATATGAGTAAATTACACGAATCGTTCCTTGTTTGACCCAAATTGCACCGTTCGTCCCTGAACTTCATTAATTACACTAGGCGTCCCTATCGTTTACGTTTTGTTACGTCTGTGGTCCCTGGCCAACATGAAATAACTAAAATACCCTTTTGTTTTTAATTTAACTTTTATTTTATATTTTTATTTTATTTTATAAATTAATAAACCATTATTATCATTATATTATTAGATAATTAATACCCTAAACCCCCTTCCTCACAATCTATGTCCGACTCTCTCTCTTCGTGTAACACCCCAAAATGGGGCCTAGTTGTAAACTGTTGTAACTGTAGCTTAAATAGTTGTACGTTGACTTTAACTGGTGTTTTGTTGCTAAATGTAGTATACATGTTGCTAAATGGTGTCCTAAATGTTAATTGGTGTTTTAAACATGAATTGGTGCTAATTGGTGTTAAATGGTGCTAACCGGTGTTAAATGTGGATAAAAATGTAGTATTATGAAAAGTGTTATAAGTTGACCTAATAGACAAATAGTTGAACGGTTTTGGATAATGGTTCCGAAAATATCTCCGTTAGTTGAAACGGATAACCCTAAATTGTGTTTTAAGTTGAATAGGAGAACAAAATACCCGTGTGGGGTATTAGGCACTTAAGTCGGCCTATTGACTATTTCTTGTGTACTGGATAAGCTAAACACATACACACTTTCATACATACGTATGTACAAACACAAGCACCTTTAAACCTTTGATCTTTTGGAGATAAATTCGTGAAGCAAGTTGTTGATTTAAGTTTTCGTAGTTGATTTCTGAAGTAGTTAACCTGTCATCTTCAACCTTGTAAGTGTTCTTGAAGCTTAAAACTAGTTTTTTTTGTGTTATAATGGTGGAAACCCATTTGATAGATTTAGATGGGTTTTGGTGTTGATTTTGTGTTGTATGTGTGTTAGTGAGTTCATATATCGCATTAAGATGTTGTATAAACACTTGAATACGGATTCAAGGTGATTTTTGAGTAAAAAACGCGAGAGACGGCTGCTGTTTACGAACAGAGCAAGAACCCACTGTAATCGGGGTCCTTGCGATCGCATGGATGATCCTTGCGATCGCAAGCATGTTGATAAGCCTTGCGATCGCATAGTTATCCTTTGTGGTCGCATGCATGTGTGTTATACTTTGCGATCGCATGCATGGGTCATGCGATCGTAAATGGGTTGTTGTCGTGGTTTACCGTCTAAGGACGAAGAAATGATACTTGCGGTCGTAAGTACGTAACTTGCGATCGTAAGCCCCCAAGATACCACCCTTGCGGTCGCATGGCTATGTCCTTGCGGTCGCAAGCTGGGGTGGTTTGGGCAGGGGCCTTGCGGTCACATGGAGATCCCTTGCGATCGCATGGATAAGCCTTTGCCATCGCATGGGGGTGCCTTGCGATCGCATGCTGTGCTGTTATGTAGACAGTTTTGTAGCCTTGTAGTTTGAGTGGTGTTAAGTGGTGTCTAAGTCTGAACTTAATGTGTTAGGTGATTCGGACGATTCTGTGTGCTCTTGGAATTCTCGATTGCATATCTGCCTCTTGTAAACTCGAGGTGAGTACCGGTTTCTCATGAGTCTCAGTAGGTAAGTTATCTGTGGTACTTGTTGACACGTGATTGGTGTATTGATACGTGAAAATGGAGGTATGTTATGATAGAGTTGTACAAGCATGCTTATTATTGATATGAAAGATATTGTTGTGATTATATGCGCGCATGAACTGGATCCTTATTGGATCAACAATTTGTTTATGAAGTTATGTCCGGACATTAAACGGGAGAACACGGAGGTCAGTCAGGTAGACGGGTGTTAGTATCTGGCTGGGTTCCCAGGGTCCTTAGGGACTACGGATTGGGGAACTAACGGTACTCAAGTAGTATACACTTGGGTAGGGCTCTGCAGGCCGCCGTTCCTCTATGGGACTGGGTTCCTGCTGACACGTTTGGCTCGCCGCAATATAGTAGGATAGCCCTGTGTGCTGTTCTGATACATGATAGCCTGCTTATTGTTGCTTATGTGTAATTGGTGCTCACTAGCTAGTTGCAGCTAACGGTGCAAGATTTACTTTTTCACAGGTTGATGCTAGAAGCCTGGTGAGGCGGGACTGGTGGTAGTTTTTGTTGTAAATACTTTTGGGGAACACGTTGATTATGTGTGGATCTGATGGTCGGAAAACTTGTAGGTAACGCTTGTAGATAACGAACTTGGCTTATCTTTTTGTTGTTAATAATTAGCCGAGTCAAACAACGTTGCTTTTGTAATTGATGTTTAATTCCGCTGCAACGCTTTTGATAATCGTTGTTTAAAAAGTTTAAATTAACTCTAATTTTAAGCTCGTTAGAGGTGGCGTTACAAGTAGGTATCGGAGCCTAAGTTTGAGGAATTGGGTACTCGTAGAAGTATTCAATCTCAAGCTCGGGCCCAACCATCGATAAGTGTTCCTATCGGGGTAATTGGGGTTGAGTTGAGAGTTATGTGGCTGTCCTATGTGATAGATTAACTGTAGTATTTGTAAATGGTGAATAAATGGTGTACTAACTGTGGTCTACGTTTAGATAGTAAGTTGAGTTGAAATGGCTGAGCATAGAGCTACGACAGAAGAGGCTCTCAAACGAATGGAGGACGAGGCCTCAAGTGAACGACGGGAAGCTGAGGACAAGGCTTCTCAGCATAATGTGGAGCCGCCAAGACACGATCAAGAGCAGGTGGCATATGTTAGATTGTTAGAGGAGGAGCTCCGATTGACGAGGGAGCTGTTACAGAACGCTCTGGCAGGAAAGAAACCAGAGAAGTGCTCGTACAAAAAGTTCATGTCTTGCGGGCCTAAAGTTTATGAGGGTAGTGATAATCCCTCGGATACGATTCGTTCGCTTCGCGAGACGGATCAAGTGTTTGAATCTTGTAAGTGTGAACGTGAACTCCGCGTCAAGTACGTTGTTCGGATGTTGAAAGTGAAGGGTTTTGAACCTGACCAAACCACCATATGACACAAACTGGTCAAGCCTGGGTTTGATTCCACTGGTTCAATCCTAAAAGCGGAACTGGATTGAACACAACCCTCTAAACCCCAAAAGGGTTAGGATCTTTAAAATTTTATATGATCAACATAGTTTCTTACAAACAACCCATAGATAAGGTTATAGAATTATACCTGAACAAAACCTTTAGGATTGCTAAAGATAGTCCACCACTACTGCACCTCCGATTGAACTGGCTGCTAGACCGCTCCTGGATCACCAAGCCTTCAACAAAACTAGAAAGCTTTGTGTGTGTGTGTGCGTCGACCACCCTATCGCAAACACCCTTGGTGTTTTGCTATTGCGACTTCGAGAGAGAGAGGCCGAGAGTGAGACTGTCGACCAAGAGAGAGAGAGCCGACGAGAGAGAGGAGTGTGCGACGAGAGAGAGGGGGGAGAGATGTGGTAGCTAGGGTTTTTCCCTTGTATCATCTATCTAATCCTTAAGGCTTAAGGATATTATATAGGGATTAATTTGGACCTAAGCCCGTTTAATTAAAAGCCCACTGGTTTTAATTAAACTTTCATCTCTTCTCACTTTGACCCCCTGAACTTTACTAGTTAATTAATTAACTATTAATTAACTTAGTCCGTTAAATATTAAAACTTAATATTTAATTTCCTTTAAATAATAAATAACTATTTATTATTTATTTCCTTTCTAATAATTAATCCAAACTGGATAATTATTTATATCTCTCATTTCAATAATTAATTCTGACTGATTAATTATTTACTTTTCTCTTTAATTAATCTAACTGATTAATTACTTTCTTTTTCTCTTTAATAATTAATCTAACTGATTAATTATTTCCACACAGATTTATGGTGTAATCCAACTGTTCTGAATTGGGTGTGTAGCAGTGTGACCCTTTAGTCTCTTATAACATTGGATACAATGTGCCCATTAATTATCTCTGCACATAATCTAACAGAAAGGGCCAGCTCTAGATTGGTGGGATATAGTCAAAGACACGTTGAGCCCTGAGGTGATTGATGCTCTGACTTGGGAGCAATTTTCTGAGAAGTTGAAAGCGAAGTATTGTACAAATTATGATTTAGAGCGAATGGAGAATGAGTTTAACGGTCTCCGTAAGGGGGACAAACCCGTAGAAGACCTTATCCACGCTTTCACGGATAAGGTGAGATTTATACCGCATTTGGTGACTGACGAGAAAGCCAAAATGCGGAAGTTTGTGAACATGTTGCCTCTCGATTATTGCGCTCATGTGAGAGCTGCGGCTACTATGGATCGGGCGTTTGAAATAGCCCGACAGGTTGATGGGGATAGACGCCAGGGTAAGGGGGATCACGCTGCCGAGGGTCAGAAAATGAAGTTTCTGCAGTTCTCAAAATCTGTTACTTCCAAGGGGCAGTCGTCGACTGGGGGAAAGCCTGATTCTATGAAGAAGGCTAAGTTTGAGGGTTCGTGGTGCTCTCTGTGTCGCACCTACCATACCGGTGATTGTTCGAAGGCCACTACTAGTTGTTTTAGGTGTGGTCAGAAAGGGCACTCGGTGAATGAGTGCGAGTTTAAGGAGAACGTCTGCTACAAGTGCCACAAGCCAGGGCACAGGATTTCTGATTGTCGGTCAAAGTCAGACGCTGGAGCTGGAGGATCTGCCTCAGGGCAGAAGAAAGACAACGCTCCCCGTGCTAAAGGGCGGGCGTTCCAGATGACGAAAGAAGAGGCGAAGGGTGCTGGGGACGTGATTACTGGTACTTTTCTTATTAACTCTACCCCAGCATGTGTACTGTTTGATTCTTGAGCTACATATTCCTTTGTGTCTGTATCTTTTTGTGATAAACTGCGAATGCCTAAATCTGTGTTGTCTGAGCCTGTAAGAGTAGAGACTGCTAGTGGTAAAGTAGTTCCAGTTGTAGATAATGTCCCTCAAGCGGTTATTGATATCGACGGGAGTAGTTTTCTTGTTTCTCTTCTTTTAATGCCGATTGCGGGATTCGATGTTGTGATTGGGATGGATTGGCTTAGCAAGTTGAACGCTGAGATTTTCTGTTCCAAGAAGTTGATCAAAGTTCCTTTACCTGACGGGTCATATGCTGTGGTTCGTGGCGAAAGGCGAAAGTCCGATGTTCCTATCATTTCTCTTATGAAAGCTCGTAATTCGGTTTCGAAAGGCTGCGATTGTTATTTAGCCCATGTGATTGACGCTAAATTGGAGAAGCGTGTTGTTTGTGATATTCCGGTGGTGACCGATTATCCATAGGTATTTCCTGACGAGTTGCATGGGTTACCGCCAGTCAGAGATGTTGAGTATCGTATTGATCTTGTTCCGGGGGCTACCCCTGTGGCTAAAGCTCCATATCGTCTTGCTCCTTCCGAGGTTCGCAAGATGTTGAAGCAGATTCAGGAGTTGCTTGACAAAGGCTTTATTCGCCCGAGTTCTTCTCATTGGGGTGCTCCGGTGCTATTCGTGAAAAAGAAGGACGGAACGATGAGAATGTGTATTGATTACCGGGAGCTGAATAAGCGAACGGTAAAGAACAAGTATCCTCTGCCGCGGATAGATGATTTGTTTGATCAACTGCAGGGAGCGACGTGCTTCTCAAAGATTGATCTGCGGTCTGGGTAGCACCAAGTGTTAGTTGCTAACGAAGACGTTCCAAAGATGGCTTTCCGTACTCGTTATGGTCATTATGAGTTTTTGGTGATGCCTTTCGGTTTAACCAATGCTCCTGCTGTTTTTATGGACCTGATGAATCGGGTTTGTCGTCCTTTCCTTGATAAGTCGGTGATTGTGTTTATTGACGATATTATTATCTATTCTAAGACTGAAGCTGAACATGAGTTACATTTGCGAGAGGTTCTCGAAACTCTTAAACGGGAGAAGCTTTACGCTAAGTTCTCGAAGTGTGAATTCTGGTTGCGAGAAGTCCATTTTCTCGGTCACGTGATCTGCAGCGATGGCGTAAAAGTTGATCCGGCAAAAGTCGAAGCGGTTATGAATTGGGGAGTTCCTCGAACTCCTTCTGAAGTTAGAAGTTTTCTCGGCTTAGCTGGTTACTATCGGCGGTTTATCCGCGACTTTTCTAAACTTGTGGGTCCGTTAACTAAACTAACTCGCAAAGATGTTGCATTCGTTTGGGCGGAAGCTCAAGAACAAGCGTTTCAGTCTTTGAAACGGCTACTGTGCGAGGCTCCAATACTTTCCTTGCCAGAGGGATCTGAAGACTTTGTTGTCTACTGTGATGCTTCGTATTCTGGATTGGGGTGTGTACTGATGCAGCGAGATAAAGTAATTGCCTACGCTTTAAGGCAATTGAAACCTCATGAAGGCAATTATCCGACTCATGATCTTGAGTTGGCAGCGGTGGTGTTCGTGTTGAAATTGTGGTGGCACTATCTATATGGCACCAAATGTGTGGTCTGTACGGATCACAAGAGCCTGCAATATGTGTTCACGCAGAAAGAGCTCAACATGAGACAACGCAGATGGCTCGAGTTGATAAAAGACTACGATTGTGAAATTCGCTACCATCCTGGTAAGGCCAACGTGGTGGCGGATGCTTTGAGTCGCAAGAGCTCTACCGCATATGCTAGATTTATGAAACTTACTGTGGTTCCCGATATCATTGCTCGATTGAAGGAAGCGCAGCAAGTGGCGTTGCAAGATGATAATCTCAAAGCAGAAACGATGAAAAAGCTGAAAGATCAACTTGTTGATGATACTCGTGGACTAAAGACGTTTCAGTCTCGCGTGTGGGTGCCTCTTCATGGTGATAATCGTGAGCTGGCAGGAAGCTCACAATTCTAGGCTGTCGGTTCATCCGGGCAGCACAAAGATGTATCATGACTTAAAGGCATTGTATTGGTGGCCTACTTTGAAGCGAGATATTGCTTCTTTTGTGGAAAAATGTCAGATTTACGCGCAAGTTAAGACAGAACATCAGAAGCCTTATGGCAGTCTGCAGCAACTTGAGATCCCTGTGTGGAAATGGGATCACATTACGATGGACTTTGTGACAAAGTTGCCAAAGACCCTTAGGGGTCATGATGCTATTTGGGTCATTGTCGATAGATTGACCAAGAGCGCTCATTTTCTAACTATCAGCGAGTCTATTTCGCTGGAGAAGTTAGCAAAGTTGTATGTAGATGAAGTGGTGTCACGACATGGTTTACCATGTTCGATTGTGTCTGACCGTGATGCGAGATTTGCTTCACATTTTTGGCAGCGTTTGCAACGTGAACTTGGTACACGTGTTCATCTGAGCATGGCGTATCATCTGCAGACAGATGGCCAGTCAGAAAGGACGATTCAGACGCTGGAGGACATGCTTCGCGCATGTGTTATCGAATTTGGTGGTGCGTGGGATTCTCACTTGCCGTTGGTCGAGTTTGCTTATAATAACTCGTACCACTCCAGTATTTGGATGCCACCTTATGAAATGTTGTATGGGAGGCGTTGTCGTACTCCCACGTGTTGGTTAGAGCCCGGTGAAAAGCAGTTTGCCGGACCTGAGATTGTTCAGATTACGGCAGATAAAGTGAAGATTGCGCGGGAAAAGTTTAAAGCAGCCCGCGATAGACAGAAAGTATATGCTGACCCTAAACGCATATCAGTTATATTCCAGAAGGGCGATCGGGTGTTCCTGAAAGTTTCTCCTTGGAAAGGTATGATTCGTTTTGGTAGAAAGGGCAAGTTGAGTCCACGTTTTATTGGTCCATTTCGAATCATTCGTGTGGTTAATGATCAGACTGTTACGTTAGAGTTGCCTCCAGAGTTATCTGGAATTCACAACACATTCAACGTGTGTTATCTGCGTAAGTGCAAGGTGGAGGAGAACCAGATTCTGCCTCTACAGGAATTGAAGATTGACGCTTCAAAGCGCCTAGTTGAAGAACCTATTGAAATACTTGGTTCTAACACCAAGAAGTTGCGCAAAAAGATGATTAAACTGGTGTTAGTCAAATGGAAGCATAACCTGGGTTCGAATATGACCTAGGAGACGGAAGACGACATGAAAGCTAGATACCCTCACTTGTTTGTAGATAATCAGATTCCGAGGACGGAATCTTCTTAAGGGGGGTAGATTTGTAACACCCCAAAATGGGGCCTAGTTGTAAACTGTTGTAACTGTAGCTTAAATAGTTGTACGTTGACTTTAACTGGTGTTTTGTTGCTAAATGTAGTATACATGTTGCTAAATGGTGTCCTAAATGTTAATTGGTGTTTTAAACATGAATTGGTGCTAATTGGTGTTAAATGGTGCTAACCGGTGTTAAATGTGGATAAAAATGTAGTATTATGAAAAGTGTTATAAGTTGACCTAATAGACAAATAGTTGAACGGTTTTGGATAATGGTTCCGAAAATATCTCCGTTAGTTGAAACGGATAACCCTAAATTGTGTTTTAAGTTGAATAGGAGAACAAAATACCCGTGTGGGGTATTAGGCACTTAAGTCGGCCTATTGACTATTTCTTGTGTACTGGATAAGCTAAACACATACACACTTTCATACATACGTATGTACAAACACAAGCACCTTTAAACCTTTGATCTTTTGGAGATAAATTCGTGAAGCAAGTTGTTGATTTAAGTTTTCGTAGTTGATTTCTGAAGTAGTTAACCTGTCATCTTCAACCTTGTAAGTGTTCTTGAAGCTTAAAACTAGTTTTTTTTGTGTTATAATGGTGGAAACCCATTTGATAGATTTAGATGGGTTTTGGTGTTGATTTTGTGTTGTATGTGTGTTAGTGAGTTCATATATCGCATTAAGATGTTGTATAAACACTTGAATACGGATTCAAGGTGATTTTTGAGTAAAAAACGCGAGAGACGGCTGCTGTTTACGAACAGAGCAAGAACCCACTGTAATCGGGGTCCTTGCGATCGCATGGATGATCCTTGCGATCGCAAGCATGTTGATAAGCCTTGCGATCGCATAGTTATCCTTTGTGGTCGCATGCATGTGTGTTATACTTTGCGATCGCATGCATGGGTCATGCGATCGTAAATGGGTTGTTGTCGTGGTTTACCGTCTAAGGACGAAGAAATGATACTTGCGGTCGTAAGTACGTAACTTGCGATCGTAAGCCCCCAAGATACCACCCTTGCGGTCGCATGGCTATGTCCTTGCGGTCGCAAGCTGGGGTGGTTTGGGCAGGGGCCTTGCGGTCACATGGAGATCCCTTGCGATCGCATGGATAAGCCTTTGCCATCGCATGGGGGTGCCTTGCGATCGCATGCTGTGCTGTTATGTAGACAGTTTTGTAGCCTTGTAGTTTGAGTGGTGTTAAGTGGTGTCTAAGTCTGAACTTAATGTGTTAGGTGATTCGGACGATTCTGTGTGCTCTTGGAATTCTCGATTGCATATCTGCCTCTTGTAAACTCGAGGTGAGTACCGGTTTCTCATGAGTCTCAGTAGGTAAGTTATCTGTGGTACTTGTTGACACGTGATTGGTGTATTGATACGTGAAAATGGAGGTATGTTATGATAGAGTTGTACAAGCATGCTTATTATTGATATGAAAGATATTGTTGTGATTATATGCGCGCATGAACTGGATCCTTATTGGATCAACAATTTGTTTATGAAGTTATGTCCGGACATTAAACGGGAGAACACGGAGGTCAGTCAGGTAGACGGGTGTTAGTATCTGGCTGGGTTCCCAGGGTCCTTAGGGACTACGGATTGGGGAACTAACGGTACTCAAGTAGTATACACTTGGGTAGGGCTCTGCAGGCCGCCGTTCCTCTATGGGACTGGGTTCCTGCTGACACGTTTGGCTCGCCGCAATATAGTAGGATAGCCCTGTGTGCTGTTCTGATACATGATAGCCTGCTTATTGTTGCTTATGTGTAATTGGTGCTCACTAGCTAGTTGCAGCTAACGGTGCAAGATTTACTTTTTCACAGGTTGATGCTAGAAGCCTGGTGAGGCGGGACTGGTGGTAGTTTTTGTTGTAAATACTTTTGGGGAACACGTTGATTATGTGTGGATCTGATGGTCGGAAAACTTGTAGGTAACGCTTGTAGATAACGAACTTGGCTTATCTTTTTGTTGTTAATAATTAGTCGAGTCAAACAACGTTGCTTTTGTAATTGATGTTTAATTCTGCTGCAACGCTTTTGATAATCGTTGTTTAAAAAGTTTAAATTAACTCTAATTTTAAGCTCGTTAGAGGTGGCGTTACAAGTAGGTATCGGAGCCTAAGTTTGAGGAATTGGGTACTCGTAGAAGTATTCAATCTCAAGCTCGGGCCCAACCATCGATAAGTGTTCCTATCGGGGTAATTGGGGTTGAGTTGAGAGTTATGTGGCTGTCCTATGTGATAGATTAACTGTAGTATTTGTAAATGGTGAATAAATGGTGTACTAACTGTGGTCTACGTTTAGATAGTAAGTTGAGTTGAAATGGCTGAGCATAGAGCTACGACAGAAGAGGCTCTCAAACGAATGGAGGACGAGGCCTCAAGTGAACGACGGGAAGCTGAGGACAAGGCTTCTCAGCATAATGTGGAGCCGCCAAGACACGATCAAGAGCAGGTGGCATATGTTAGATTGTTAGAGGAGGAGCTCCGATTGACGAGGGAGCTGTTACAGAACGCTCTGGCAGGAAAGAAACCAGAGAAGTGCTCGTACAAAAAGTTCATGTCTTGCGGGCCTAAAGTTTATGAGGGTAGTGATAATCCCTCGGATACGATTCGTTCGCTTCGCGAGACGGATCAAGTGTTTGAATCTTGTAAGTGTGAACGTGAACTCCGCGTCAAGTACGTTGTTCGGATGTTGAAAGTGAAGGGTTTTGAACCTGACCAAACCACCATATGACACAAACTGGTCAAGCCTGGGTTTGATTCCACTGGTTCAATCCTAAAAGCGGAACTGGATTGAACACAACCCTCTAAACCCCAAAAGGGTTAGGATCTTTAAAATTTTATATGATCAACATAGTTTCTTACAAACAACCCATAGATAAGGTTATAGAATTATACCTGAACAAAACCTTTAGGATTGCTAAAGATAGTCCACCACTACTGCACCTCCGATTGAACTGGCTGCTAGACCGCTCCTGGATCACCAAGCCTTCAACAAAACTAGAAAGCTTTGTGTGTGTGTGTGCGTCGACCACCCTATCGCAAACACCCTTGGTGTTTTGCTATTGCGACTTCGAGAGAGAGAGGCCGAGAGTGAGACTGTCGACCAAGAGAGAGAGAGCCGACGAGAGAGAGGAGTGTGCGACGAGAGAGAGAGGGGGGAGAGATGTGGTAGCTAGGGTTTTTCCCTTGTATCATCTATCTAATCCTTAAGGCTTAAGGATATTATATAGGGATTAATTTGGACCTAAGCCCGTTTAATTAAAAGCCCACTGGTTTTAATTAAACTTTCATCTCTTCTCACTTTGACCCCCTGAACTTTACTAGTTAATTAATTAACTATTAATTAACTTAGTCCGTTAAATATTAAAACTTAATATTTAATTTCCTTTAAATAATAAATAACTATTTATTATTTATTTCCTTTCTAATAATTAATCCAAACTGGATAATTATTTATATCTCTCATTTCAATAATTAATTCTGACTGATTAATTATTTACTTTTCTCTTTAATTAATCTAACTGATTAATTACTTTCTTTTTCTCTTTAATAATTAATCTAACTGATTAATTATTTCCACACAGATTTATGGTGTAATCCAACTGTTCTGAATTGGGTGTGTAGCAGTGTGACCCTTTAGTCTCTTATAACATTGGATACAATGTGCCCATTAATTATCTCTGCACATAATCTAACAGAAAGGGCCAGCTCTAGATTGGTGGGATATAGTCAAAGACACGTTGAGCCCTGAGGTGATTGATGCTCTGACTTGGGAGCAATTTTCTGAGAAGTTGAAAGCGAAGTATTGTACAAATTATGATTTAGAGCGAATGGAGAATGAGTTTAACGGTCTCCGTAAGGGGGACAAACCCGTAGAAGACCTTATCCACGCTTTCACGGATAAGGTGAGATTTATACCGCATTTGGTGACTGACGAGAAAGCCAAAATGCGGAAGTTTGTGAACATGTTGCCTCTCGATTATTGCGCTCATGTGAGAGCTGCGGCTACTATGGATCGGGCGTTTGAAATAGCCCGACAGGTTGATGGGGATAGACGCCAGGGTAAGGGGGATCACGCTGCCGAGGGTCAGAAAATGAAGTTTCTGCAGTTCTCAAAATCTGTTACTTCCAAGGGGCAGTCGTCGACTGGGGGAAAGCCTGATTCTATGAAGAAGGCTAAGTTTGAGGGTTCGTGGTGCTCTCTGTGTCGCACCTACCATACCGGTGATTGTTCGAAGGCCACTACTAGTTGTTTTAGGTGTGGTCAGAAAGGGCACTCGGTGAATGAGTGCGAGTTTAAGGAGAACGTCTGCTACAAGTGCCACAAGCCAGGGCACAGGATTTCTGATTGTCGGTCAAAGTCAGACGCTGGAGCTGGAGGATCTGCCTCAGGGCAGAAGAAAGACAACGCTCCCCGTGCTAAAGGGCGGGCGTTCCAGATGACGAAAGAAGAGGCGAAGGGTGCTGGGGACGTGATTACTGGTACTTTTCTTATTAACTCTACCCCAGCATGTGTACTGTTTGATTCTTGAGCTACATATTCCTTTGTGTCTGTATCTTTTTGTGATAAACTGCGAATGCCTAAATCTGTGTTGTCTGAGCCTGTAAGAGTAGAGACTGCTAGTGGTAAAGTAGTTCCAGTTGTAGATAATGTCCCTCAAGCGGTTATTGATATCGACGGGAGTAGTTTTCCTGTTTCTCTTCTTTTAATGCCGATTGCGGGATTCGATGTTGTGATTGGGATGGATTGGCTTAGCAAGTTGAACGCTGAGATTTTCTGTTCCAAGAAGTTGATCAAAGTTCCTTTACCTGACGGGTCATATGCTGTGGTTCGTGGCGAAAGGCGAAAGTCCGATGTTCCTATCATTTCTCTTATGAAAGCTCGTAATTCGGTTTCGAAAGGCTGCGATTGTTATTTAGCCCATGTGATTGACGCTAAATTGGAGAAGCGTGTTGTTTGTGATATTCCGGTGGTGACCGATTATCCAGAGGTATTTCCTGACGAGTTGCATGGGTTACCGCCAGTCAGAGATGTTGAGTATCGTATTGATCTTGTTCCGGGGGCTACCCCTGTGGCTAAAGCTCCATATCGTCTTGCTCCTTCCGAGGTTCGCAAGATGTTGAAGCAGATTCAGGAGTTGCTTGACAAAGGCTTTATTCGCCCGAGTTCTTCTCATTGGGGTGCTCCGGTGCTATTCGTGAAAAAGAAGGACGGAACGATGAGAATGTGTATTGATTACCGGGAGCTGAATAAGCGAACGGTAAAGAACAAGTATCCTCTGCCGCGGATAGATGATTTGTTTGATCAACTGCAGGGAGCGACGTGCTTCTCAAAGATTGATCTGCGGTCTGGGTAGCACCAAGTGTTAGTTGCTAACGAAGACGTTCCAAAGATGGCTTTCCGTACTCGTTATGGTCATTATGAGTTTTTGGTGATGCCTTTCGGTTTAACCAATGCTCCTGCTGTTTTTATGGACCTGATGAATCGGGTTTGTCGTCCTTTCCTTGATAAGTCGGTGATTGTGTTTATTGACGATATTATTATCTATTCTAAGACTGAAGCTGAACATGAGTTACATTTGCGAGAGGTTCTCGAAACTCTTAAACGGGAGAAGCTTTACGCTAAGTTCTCGAAGTGTGAATTCTGGTTGCGAGAAGTCCATTTTCTCGGTCACGTGATCTGCAGCGATGGCGTAAAAGTTGATCCGGCAAAAGTCGAAGCGGTTATGAATTGGGGAGTTCCTCGAACTCCTTCTGAAGTTAGAAGTTTTCTCGGCTTAGCTGGTTACTATCGGCGGTTTATCCGCGACTTTTCTAAACTTGTGGGTCCGTTAACTAAACTAACTCGCAAAGATGTTGCATTCGTTTGGGCGGAAGCTCAAGAACAAGCGTTTCAGTCTTTGAAACGGCTACTGTGCGAGGCTCCAATACTTTCCTTGCCAGAGGGATCTGAAGACTTTGTTGTCTACTGTGATGCTTCGTATTCTGGATTGGGGTGTGTACTGATGCAGCGAGATAAAGTAATTGCCTACGCTTTAAGGCAATTGAAACCTCATGAAGGCAATTATCCGACTCATGATCTTGAGTTGGCAGCGGTGGTGTTCGTGTTGAAATTGTGGTGGCACTATCTATATGGCACCAAATGTGTGGTCTGTACGGATCACAAGAGCCTGCAATATGTGTTCACGCAGAAAGAGCTCAACATGAGACAACGCAGATGGCTCGAGTTGATAAAAGACTACGATTGTGAAATTCGCTACCATCCTGGTAAGGCCAACGTGGTGGCGGATGCTTTGAGTCGCAAGAGCTCTACCGCATATGCTAGATTTATGAAACTTACTGTGGTTCCCGATATCATTGCTCGATTGAAGGAAGCGCAGCAAGTGGCGTTGCAAGATGATAATCTCAAAGCAGAAACGATGAAAAAGCTGAAAGATCAACTTGTTGATGATACTCGCGGACTAAAGACGTTTCAGTCTCGCGTGTGGGTGCCTCTTCATGGTGATAATCGTGAGCTGGCAGGAAGCTCACAATTCTAGGCTGTCGGTTCATCCGGGCAGCACAAAGATGTATCATGACTTAAAGGCATTGTATTGGTGGCCTACTTTGAAGCGAGATATTGCTTCTTTTGTGGAAAAATGTCAGATTTACGCGCAAGTTAAGACAGAACATCAGAAGCCTTATGGCAGTCTGCAGCAACTTGAGATCCCTGTGTGGAAATGGGATCACATTACGATGGACTTTGTGACAAAGTTGCCAAAGACCCTTAGGGGTCATGATGCTATTTGGGTCATTGTCGATAGATTGACCAAGAGCGCTCATTTTCTAACTATCAGCGAGTCTATTTCGCTGGAGAAGTTAGCAAAGTTGTATGTAGATGAAGTGGTGTCACGACATGGTTTACCATGTTCGATTGTGTCTGACCGTGATGCGAGATTTGCTTCACATTTTTGGCAGCGTTTGCAACGTGAACTTGGTACACGTGTTCATCTGAGCATGGCGTATCATCTGCAGACAGATGGCCAGTCAGAAAGGACGATTCAGACGCTGGAGGACATGCTTCGCGCATGTGTTATCGAATTTGGTAGTGCGTGGGATTCTCACTTGCCGTTGGTCGAGTTTGCTTATAATAACTCGTACCACTCCAGTATTTGGATGCCACCTTATGAAATGTTGTATGGGAGGCGTTGTCGTACTCCCACGTGTTGGTTAGAGCCCGGTGAAAAGCAGTTTGCCGGACCTGAGATTGTTCAGATTACGGCAGATAAAGTGAAGATTGCGCGGGAAAAGTTTAAAGCAGCCCGCGATAGACAGAAAGTATATGCTGACCCTAAACGCATATCAGTTATATTCCAGAAGGGCGATCGGGTGTTCCTGAAAGTTTCTCCTTGGAAAGGTATGATTCGTTTTGGTAGAAAGGGCAAGTTGAGTCCACGTTTTATTGGTCCATTTCGAATCATTCGTGTGGTTAATGATCAGACTGTTACGTTAGAGTTGCCTCCAGAGTTATCTGGAATTCACAACACATTCAACGTGTGTTATCTGCGTAAGTGCAAGGTGGAGGAGAACCATATTCTGCCTCTACAGGAATTGAAGATTGACGCTTCAAAGCGCCTAGTTGAAGAACCTATTGAAATACTTGGTTCTAACACCAAGAAGTTGCGCAGAAAGATGATTAAACTGGTGTTAGTCAAATGGAAGCATAACCTGGGTTCGAATATGACCTAGGAGACGGAAGACGACATGAAAGCTAGATACCCTCACTTGTTTGTAGATAATCAGATTCCGAGGACGGAATCTTCTTAAGGGGGGTAGATTTGTAACACCCCAAAATGGGACCTAGTTGTAAACTGTTGTAACTGTAGCTTAAATAGTTGTACGTTGACTTTAACTGGTGTTTTGTTGCTAAATGTAGTATACATGTTGCTAAATGGTGTCCTAAATGTTAATTGGTGTTTTAAACATGAATTGGTGCTAATTGGTGTTAAATGGTGCTAACCGGTGTTAAATGTGGATAAAAATGTAGTATTATGAAAAGTGTTATAAGTTGACCTAATAGACAAATAGTTGAACGGTTTTGGATAATGGTTCCGAAAATATCTCCGTTAGTTGAAACGGATAACCCTAAATTGTGTTTTAAGTTGAATAGGAGAACAAAATACCCGTGTGGGGTATTAGGCACTTAAGTCGGCCTATTGACTATTTCTTGTGTACTGGATAAGCTAAACACATACACACTTTCATACATACGTATGTACAAACACAAGCACCTTTAAACCTTTGATCTTTTGGAGATAAATTCGTGAAGCAAGTTGTTGATTTAAGTTTTCGTAGTTGATTTCTGAAGTAGTTAACCTGTCATCTTCAACCTTGTAAGTGTTCTTGAAGCTTAAAACTAGTTTTTTTTGTGTTATAATGGTGGAAACCCATTTGATAGATTTAGATGGGTTTTGGTGTTGATTTTGTGTTGTATGTGTGTTAGTGAGTTCATATATCGCATTAAGATGTTGTATAAACACTTGAATACGGATTCAAGGTGATTTTTGAGTAAAAAACGCGAGAGACGGCTGCTGTTTACGAACAGAGCAAGAACCCACTGTAATCGGGGTCCTTGCGATCGCATGGATGATCCTTGCGATCGCAAGCATGTTGATAAGCCTTGCGATCGCATAGTTATCCTTTGTGGTCGCATGCATGTGTGTTATACTTTGCGATCGCATGCATGGGTCATGCGATCGTAAATGGGTTGTTGTCGTGGTTTACCGTCTAAGGACGAAGAAATGATACTTGCGGTCGTAAGTACGTAACTTGCGATCGTAAGCCCCTAAGATACCACCCTTGCGGTCGCATGGCTATGTCCTTGCGGTCGCAAGCTGGGGTGGTTTGGAAAGGGCCCTTGCGGTCGCATGGAGATCCCTTGCAATCGCATGGATAAGCCTTTGCCATCGCATGGGGGTGCCTTGCGATCGCATGCTGTGCTGTTATGTAGACAGTTTTGTAGCCTTGTAGTTTGAGTGGTGTTAAGTGGTGTCTAAGTCTGAACTTAATGTGTTAGGTGATTCGGACGATTCTGTGTGCTCTTGGAATTCTCGATTGCATATCTGCCTCTTGTAAACTCGAGGTGAGTACCGGTTTCTCATGAGTCTCAGTAGGTAAGTTATCTGTGGTACTTGTTGACACGTGATTGGTGTATTGATACGTGAAAATGGAGGTATGTTATGATAGAGTTGTACAAGCATGCTTATTATTGATATGAAAGATATTGTTGTGATTATATGCGCGCATGAACTGGATCCTTATTGGATCAGCTATTTGTTTATGAAGTTATGTCCGGACATTGAACGGGAGAACACGGAGGTCAGTCAGGTAGACGGGTGTTAGTATCTGGCTGGGTTCCCAGGGTCCTTAGGGACTACGGATTGGGGAACTAACGGTACTCAAGTAGTATACACTTGGGTAGGGCTCTGCAGGCCGCCGTTCCTCTATGGGACTGGGTTCCTGCTGACACGTTTGGCTCGCCGCAATATAGTAGGATAGCCCTGTGTGCTGTTCTGATACATGATAGCCTGCTTATTGTTGCTTATGTGTAATTGGTGCTCACTAGCTAGTTGCAGCTAACGGTGCAAGATTTACTTTTTCACAGGTTGATGCTAGAAGCCTGGTGAGGCGGGACTGGTGGTAGTTTTTGTTGTAAATACTTTTGGGGAACACGTTGATTATGTGTGGATCTGATGGTCGGAAAACTTGTAGGTAACGCTTGTAGATAACGAACTTGGCTTATCTTTTTGTTGTTAATAATTAGCCGAGTCAAACAACGTTGCTTTTGTAATTGATGTTTAATTCCGCTGCAACGCTTTTGATAATCGTTGTTTAAAAAGTTTAAATTAACTCTAATTTTAAGCTCGTTAGAGGTGGCGTTACAAGTAGGTATCGGAGCCTAAGTTTGAGGAATTGGGTACTCGTAGAAGTATTCAATCTCAAGCTCGGGCCCAACCATCGATAAGTGTTCCTATCGGGGTAATTGGGGTTGAGTTGAGAGTTATGTGGCTGTCCTATGTGATAGATTAACTGTAGTATTTGTAAATGGTGAATAAATGGTGTACTAACTGTGGTCTACGTTTAGATAGTAAGTTGAGTTGAAATGGCTGAGCATAGAGCTACGACAGAAGAGGCTCTCAAACGAATGGAGGACGAGGCCTCAAGTGAACGACGGGAAGCTGAGGACAAGGCTTCTCAGCATAATGTGGAGCCGCCAAGACACGATCAAGAGCAGGTGGCATATGTTAGATTGTTAGAGGAGGAGCTCCGATTGACGAGGGAGCTGTTACAGAACGCTCTGGCAGGAAAGAAACCAGAGAAGTGCTCGTACAAAAAGTTCATGTCTTGCGGGCCTAAAGTTTATGAGGGTAGTGATAATCCCTCGGATACGATTCGTTCGCTTCGCGAGACGGATCAAGTGTTTGAATCTTGTAAGTGTGAACGTGAACTCCGCGTCAAGTACGTTGTTCGGATGTTGAAAGTGAAGGGTTTTGAACCTGACCAAACCACCATATGACACAAACTGGTCAAGCCTGGGTTTGATTCCACTGGTTCAATCCTAAAAGCGGAACTGGATTGAACACAACCCTCTAAACCCCAAAAGGGTTAGGATCTTTAAAATTTTATATGATCAACATAGTTTCTTACAAACAACCCATAGATAAGGTTATAGAATTATACCTGAACAAAACCTTTAGGATTGCTAAAGATAGTCCACCACTACTGCACCTCCGATTGAACTGGCTGCTAGACCGCTCCTGGATCACCAAGCCTTCAACAAAACTAGAAAGCTTTGTGTGTGTGTGTGCGTCGACCACCCTATCGCAAACACCCTTGGTGTTTTGCTATTGCGACTTCGAGAGAGAGAGGCCGAGAGTGAGACTGTCGACCAAGAGAGAGAGAGCCGACGAGAGAGAGGAGTGTGCGACGAGAGAGAGGGGGGAGAGATGTGGTAGCTAGGGTTTTTCCCTTGTATCATCTATCTAATCCTTAAGGCTTAAGGATATTATATAGGGATTAATTTGGACCTAAGCCCGTTTAATTAAAAGCCCACTGGTTTTAATTAAACTTTCATCTCTTCTCACTTTGACCCCCTGAACTTTACTAGTTAATTAATTAACTATTAATTAACTTAGTCCGTTAAATATTAAAACTTAATATTTAATTTCCTTTAAATAATAAATAACTATTTATTATTTATTTCCTTTCTAATAATTAATCCAAACTGGATAATTATTTATATCTCTCATTTCAATAATTAATTCTGACTGATTAATTATTTACTTTTCTCTTTAATTAATCTAACTGATTAATTACTTTCTTTTTCTCTTTAATAATTAATCTAACTGATTAATTATTTCCACACAGATTTATGGTGTAATCCAACTGTTCTGAATTGGGTGTGTAGCAGTGTGACCCTTTAGTCTCTTATAACATTGGATACAATGTGCCCATTAATTATCTCTGCACATAATCTAACAGAAAGGGCCAGCTCTAGATTGGTGGGATATAGTCAAAGACACGTTGAGCCCTGAGGTGATTGATGCTCTGACTTGGGAGCAATTTTCTGAGAAGTTGAAAGCGAAGTATTGTACAAATTATGATTTAGAGCGAATGGAGAATGAGTTTAACGGTCTCCGTAAGGGGGACAAACCCGTAGAAGACCTTATCCACGCTTTCACGGATAAGGTGAGATTTATACCGCATTTGGTGACTGACGAGAAAGCCAAAATGCGGAAGTTTGTGAACATGTTGCCTCTCGATTATTGCGCTCATGTGAGAGCTGCGGCTACTATGGATCGGGCGTTTGAAATAGCCCGACAGGTTGATGGGGATAGACGCCAGGGTAAGGGGGATCACGCTGCCGAGGGTCAGAAAATGAAGTTTCTGCAGTTCTCAAAATCTGTTACTTCCAAGGGGCAGTCGTCGACTGGGGGAAAGCCTGATTCTATGAAGAAGGCTAAGTTTGAGGGTTCGTGGTGCTCTCTGTGTCGCACCTACCATACCGGTGATTGTTCGAAGGCCACTACTAGTTGTTTTAGGTGTGGTCAGAAAGGGCACTCGGTGAATGAGTGCGAGTTTAAGGAGAACGTCTGCTACAAGTGCCACAAGCCAGGGCACAGGATTTCTGATTGTCGGTCAAAGTCAGACGCTGGAGCTGGAGGATCTGCCTCAGGGCAGAAGAAAGACAACGCTCCCCGTGCTAAAGGGCGGGCGTTCCAGATGACGAAAGAAGAGGCGAAGGGTGCTGGGGACGTGATTACTGGTACTTTTCTTATTAACTCTACCCCAGCATGTGTACTGTTTGATTCTTGAGCTACATATTCCTTTGTGTCTGTATCTTTTTGTGATAAACTGCGAATGCCTAAATCTGTGTTGTCTGAGCCTGTAAGAGTAGAGACTGCTAGTGGTAAAGTAGTTCCAGTTGTAGATAATGTCCCTCAAGCGGTTATTGATATCGACGGGAGTAGTTTTCTTGTTTCTCTTCTTTTAATGCCGATTGCGGGATTCGATGTTGTGATTGGGATGGATTGGCTTAGCAAGTTGAACGCTGAGATTTTCTGTTCCAAGAAGTTGATCAAAGTTCCTTTACCTGACGGGTCATATGCTGTGGTTCGTGGCGAAAGGCGAAAGTCCGATGTTCCTATCATTTCTCTTATGAAAGCTCGTAATTCGGTTTCGAAAGGCTGCGATTGTTATTTAGCCCATGTGATTGACGCTAAATTGGAGAAGCGTGTTGTTTGTGATATTCCGGTGGTGACCGATTATCCAGAGGTATTTCCTGACGAGTTGCATGGGTTACCGCCAGTCAGAGATGTTGAGTATCGTATTGATCTTGTTCCGGGGGCTACCCCTGTGGCTAAAGCTCCATATCGTCTTGCTCCTTCCGAGGTTCGCAAGATGTTGAAGCAGATTCAGGAGTTGCTTGACAAAGGCTTTATTCGCCCGAGTTCTTCTCATTGGGGTGCTCCGGTGCTATTCGTGAAAAAGAAGGACGGAACGATGAGAATGTGTATTGATTACCGGGAGCTGAATAAGCGAACGGTAAAGAACAAGTATCCTCTGCCGCGGATAGATGATTTGTTTGATCAACTGCAGGGAGCGACGTGCTTCTCAAAGATTGATCTGCGGTCTGGGTAGCACCAAGTGTTAGTTGCTAACGAAGACGTTCCAAAGATGGCTTTCCGTACTCGTTATGGTCATTATGAGTTTTTGGTGATGCCTTTCGGTTTAACCAATGCTCCTGCTGTTTTTATGGACCTGATGAATCGGGTTTGTCGTCCTTTCCTTGATAAGTCGGTGATTGTGTTTATTGACGATATTATTATCTATTCTAAGACTGAAGCTGAACATGAGTTACATTTGCGAGAGGTTCTCGAAACTCTTAAACGGGAGAAGCTTTACGCTAAGTTCTCGAAGTGTGAATTCTGGTTGCGAGAAGTCCATTTTCTCGGTCACGTGATCTGCAGCGATGGCGTAAAAGTTGATCCGGCAAAAGTCGAAGCGGTTATGAATTGGGGAGTTCCTCGAACTCCTTCTGAAGTTAGAAGTTTTCTCGGCTTAGCTGGTTACTATCGGCGGTTTATCCGCGACTTTTCTAAACTTGTGGGTCCGTTAACTAAACTAACTCGCAAAGATGTTGCATTCGTTTGGGCGGAAGCTCAAGAACAAGCGTTTCAGTCTTTGAAACGGCTACTGTGCGAGGCTCCAATACTTTCCTTGCCAGAGGGATCTGAAGACTTTGTTGTCTACTGTGATGCTTCGTATTCTGGATTGGGGTGTGTACTGATGCAGCGAGATAAAGTAATTGCCTACGCTTTAAGGCAATTGAAACCTCATGAAGGCAATTATCCGACTCATGATCTTGAGTTGGCAGCGGTGGTGTTCGTGTTGAAATTGTGGTGGCACTATCTATATGGCACCAAATGTGTGGTCTGTACGGATCACAAGAGCCTGCAATATGTGTTCACGCAGAAAGAGCTCAACATGAGACAACGCAGATGGCTCGAGTTGATAAAAGACTACGATTGTGAAATTCGCTACCATCCTGGTAAGGCCAACGTGGTGGCGGATGCTTTGAGTCGCAAGAGCTCTACCGCATATGCTAGATTTATGAAACTTACTGTGGTTCCCGATATCATTGCTCGATTGAAGGAAGCGCAGCAAGTGGCGTTGCAAGATGATAATCTCAAAGCAGAAACGATGAAAAAGCTGAAAGATCAACTTGTTGATGATACTCGCGGACTAAAGACGTTTCAGTCTCGCGTGTGGGTGCCTCTTCATGGTGATAATCGTGAGCTGGCAGGAAGCTCACAATTCTAGGCTGTCGGTTCATCCGGGCAGCACAAAGATGTATCATGACTTAAAGGCATTGTATTGGTGGCCTACTTTGAAGCGAGATATTGCTTCTTTTGTGGAAAAATGTCAGATTTACGCGCAAGTTAAGACAGAACATCAGAAGCCTTATGGCAGTCTGCAGCAACTTGAGATCCCTGTGTGGAAATGGGATCACATTACGATGGACTTTGTGACAAAGTTGCCAAAGACCCTTAGGGGTCATGATGCTATTTGGGTCATTGTCGATAGATTGACCAAGAGCGCTCATTTTCTAACTATCAGCGAGTCTATTTCGCTGGAGAAGTTAGCAAAGTTGTATGTAGATGAAGTGGTGTCACGACATGGTTTACCATGTTCGATTGTGTCTGACCGTGATGCGAGATTTGCTTCACATTTTTGGCAGCGTTTGCAACGTGAACTTGGTACACGTGTTCATCTGAGCATGGCGTATCATCTGCAGACAGATGGCCAGTCAGAAAGGACGATTCAGACGCTGGAGGACATGCTTCGCGCATGTGTTATCGAATTTGGTGGTGCGTGGGATTCTCACTTGCCGTTGGTCGAGTTTGCTTATAATAACTCGTACCACTCCAGTATTTGGATGCCACCTTATGAAATGTTGTATGGGAGGCGTTGTCGTACTCCCACGTGTTGGTTAGAGCCCGGTGAAAAGCAGTTTGCCGGACCTGAGATTGTTCAGATTACGGCAGATAAAGTGAAGATTGCGCGGGAAAAGTTTAAAGCAGCCCGCGATAGACAGAAAGTATATGCTGACCCTAAACGCATATCAGTTATATTCCAGAAGGGCGATCGGGTGTTCCTGAAAGTTTCTCCTTGGAAAGGTATGATTCGTTTTGGTAGAAAGGGCAAGTTGAGTCCACGTTTTATTGGTCCATTTCGAATCATTCGTGTGGTTAATGATCAGACTGTTACGTTAGAGTTGCCTCCAGAGTTATCTGGAATTCACAACACATTCAACGTGTGTTATCTGCGTAAGTGCAAGGTGGAGGAGAACCAGATTCTGCCTCTACAGGAATTGAAGATTGACGCTTCAAAGCGCCTAGTTGAAGAACCTATTGAAATACTTGGTTCTAACACCAAGAAGTTGCGCAGAAAGATGATTAAACTGGTGTTAGTCAAATGGAAGCATAACCTGGGTTCGAATATGACCTAGGAGACGGAAGACGACATGAAAGCTAGATACCCTCACTTGTTTGTAGATAATCAGATTCCGAGGACGGAATCTTCTTAAGGGGGGTAGATTTGTAACACCCCAAAATGGGGCCTAGTTGTAAACTGTTGTAACTGTAGCTTAAATAGTTGTACGTTGACTTTAACTGGTGTTTTGTTGCTAAATGTAGTATACATGTTGCTAAATGGTGTCCTAAATGTTAATTGGTGTTTTAAACATGAATTGGTGCTAATTGGTGTTAAATGGTGCTAACCGGTGTTAAATGTGGATAAAAATGTAGTATTATGAAAAGTGTTATAAGTTGACCTAATAGACAAATAGTTGAACGGTTTTGGATAATGGTTCCGAAAATATCTCCGTTAGTTGAAACGGATAACCCTAAATTGTGTTTTAAGTTGAATAGGAGAACAAAATACCCGTGTGGGGTATTAGGCACTTAAGTCGGCCTATTGACTATTTCTTGTGTACTGGATAAGCTAAACACATACACACTTTCATACATACGTATGTACAAACACAAGCACCTTTAAACCTTTGATCTTTTGGAGATAAATTCGTGAAGCAAGTTGTTGATTTAAGTTTTCGTAGTTGATTTCTGAAGTAGTTAACCTGTCATCTTCAACCTTGTAAGTGTTCTTGAAGCTTAAAACTAGTTTTTTTTGTGTTATAATGGTGGAAACCCATTTGATAGATTTAGATGGGTTTTGGTGTTGATTTTGTGTTGTATGTGTGTTAGTGAGTTCATATATCGCATTAAGATGTTGTATAAACACTTGAATACGGATTCAAGGTGATTTTTGAGTAAAAAACGCGAGAGACGGCTGCTGTTTACGAACAGAGCAAGAACCCACTGTAATCGGGGTCCTTGCGATCGCATGGATGATCCTTGCGATCGCAAGCATGTTGATAAGCCTTGCGATCGCATAGTTATCCTTTGTGGTCGCATGCATGTGTGTTATACTTTGCGATCGCATGCATGGGTCATGCGATCGTAAATGGGTTGTTGTCGTGGTTTACCGTCTAAGGACGAAGAAATGATACTTGCGGTCGTAAGTACGTAACTTGCGATCGTAAGCCCCCAAGATACCACCCTTGCGGTCGCATGGCTATGTCCTTGCGGTCGCAAGCTGGGGTGGTTTGGGCAGGGGCCTTGCGGTCACATGGAGATCCCTTGCGATCGCATGGATAAGCCTTTGCCATCGCATGGGGGTGCCTTGCGATCGCATGCTGTGCTGTTATGTAGACAGTTTTGTAGCCTTGTAGTTTGAGTGGTGTTAAGTGGTGTCTAAGTCTGAACTTAATGTGTTAGGTGATTCGGACGATTCTGTGTGCTCTTGGAATTCTCGATTGCATATCTGCCTCTTGTAAACTCGAGGTGAGTACCGGTTTCTCATGAGTCTCAGTAGGTAAGTTATCTGTGGTACTTGTTGACACGTGATTGGTGTATTGATACGTGAAAATGGAGGTATGTTATGATAGAGTTGTACAAGCATGCTTATTATTGATATGAAAGATATTGTTGTGATTATATGCGCGCATGAACTGGATCCTTATTGGATCAGCTATTTGTTTATGAAGTTATGTCCGGACATTGAACGGGAGAACACGGAGGTCAGTCAGGTAGACGGGTGTTAGTATCTGGCTGGGTTCCCAGGGTCCTTAGGGACTACGGATTGGGGAACTAACGGTACTCAAGTAGTATACACTTGGGTAGGGCTCTGCAGGCCGCCGTTCCTCTATGGGACTGGGTTCCTGCTGACACGTTTGGCTCGCCGCAATATAGTAGGATAGCCCTGTGTGCTGTTCTGATACATGATAGCCTGCTTATTGTTGCTTATGTGTAATTGGTGCTCACTAGCTAGTTGCAGCTAACGGTGCAAGATTTACTTTTTCACAGGTTGATGCTAGAAGCCTGGTGAGGCGGGACTGGTGGTAGTTTTTGTTGTAAATACTTTTGGGGAACACGTTGATTATGTGTGGATCTGATGGTCGGAAAACTTGTAGGTAACGCTTGTAGATAACGAACTTGGCTTATCTTTTTGTTGTTAATAATTAGCCGAGTCAAACAACGTTGCTTTTGTAATTGATGTTTAATTCCGCTGCAACGCTTTTGATAATCGTTGTTTAAAAAGTTTAAATTAACTCTAATTTTAAGCTCGTTAGAGGTGGCGTTACAAGTAGGTATCGGAGCCTAAGTTTGAGGAATTGGGTACTCGTAGAAGTATTCAATCTCAAGCTCGGGCCCAACCATCGATAAGTGTTCCTATCGGGGTAATTGGGGTTGAGTTGAGAGTTATGTGGCTGTCCTATGTGATAGATTAACTGTAGTATTTGTAAATGGTGAATAAATGGTGTACTAACTGTGGTCTACGTTTAGATAGTAAGTTGAGTTGAAATGGCTGAGCATAGAGCTACGACAGAAGAGGCTCTCAAACGAATGGAGGACGAGGCCTCAAGTGAACGACGGGAAGCTGAGGACAAGGCTTCTCAGCATAATGTGGAGCCGCCAAGACACGATCAAGAGCAGGTGGCATATGTTAGATTGTTAGAGGAGGAGCTCCGATTGACGAGGGAGCTGTTACAGAACGCTCTGGCAGGAAAGAAACCAGAGAAGTGCTCGTACAAAAAGTTCATGTCTTGCGGGCCTAAAGTTTATGAGGGTAGTGATAATCCCTCGGATACGATTCGTTCGCTTCGCGAGACGGATCAAGTGTTTGAATCTTGTAAGTGTGAACGTGAACTCCGCGTCAAGTACGTTGTTCGGATGTTGAAAGTGAAGGGTTTTGAACCTGACCAAACCACCATATGACACAAACTGGTCAAGCCTGGGTTTGATTCCACTGGTTCAATCCTAAAAGCGGAACTGGATTGAACACAACCCTCTAAACCCCAAAAGGGTTAGGATCTTTAAAATTTTATATGATCAACATAGTTTCTTACAAACAACCCATAGATAAGGTTATAGAATTATACCTGAACAAAACCTTTAGGATTGCTAAAGATAGTCCACCACTACTGCACCTCCGATTGAACTGGCTGCTAGACCGCTCCTGGATCACCAAGCCTTCAACAAAACTAGAAAGCTTTGTGTGTGTGTGTGCGTCGACCACCCTATCGCAAACACCCTTGGTGTTTTGCTATTGCGACTTCGAGAGAGAGAGGCCGAGAGTGAGACTGTCGACCAAGAGAGAGAGAGCCGACGAGAGAGAGGAGTGTGCGACGAGAGAGAGAGGGGGGAGAGATGTGGTAGCTAGGGTTTTTCCCTTGTATCATCTATCTAATCCTTAAGGCTTAAGGATATTATATAGGGATTAATTTGGACCTAAGCCCGTTTAATTAAAAGCCCACTGGTTTTAATTAAACTTTCATCTCTTCTCACTTTGACCCCCTGAACTTTACTAGTTAATTAATTAACTATTAATTAACTTAGTCCGTTAAATATTAAAACTTAATATTTAATTTCCTTTAAATAATAAATAACTATTTATTATTTATTTCCTTTCTAATAATTAATCCAAACTGGATAATTATTTATATCTCTCATTTCAATAATTAATTCTGACTGATTAATTATTTACTTTTCTCTTTAATTAATCTAACTGATTAATTACTTTCTTTTTCTCTTTAATAATTAATCTAACTGATTAATTATTTCCACACAGATTTATGGTGTAATCCAACTGTTCTGAATTGGGTGTGTAGCAGTGTGACCCTTTAGTCTCTTATAACATTGGATACAATGTGCCCATTAATTATCTCTGCACATAATCTAACAGAAAGGGCCAGCTCTAGATTGGTGGGATATAGTCAAAGACACGTTGAGCCCTGAGGTGATTGATGCTCTGACTTGGGAGCAATTTTCTGAGAAGTTGAAAGCGAAGTATTGTACAAATTATGATTTAGAGCGAATGGAGAATGAGTTTAACGGTCTCCGTAAGGGGGACAAACCCGTAGAAGACCTTATCCACGCTTTCACGGATGATGATGATTCCACAATCTCCGTCACTCTCTCTCGGCCTTCAATCGTAGGTCACTATCGCAAATCTTTGTGTGTTCTTGGATCTGATTTCTTCTTGATTTGTTCTTGTTTTTGGATCTGATTTCTTCTTGATTTGTTCTTTATTTAAAGTTGATTAGCGATTAGGGTTTGGGTTATGCTTGTTCTTGATTTGTGTTACAGATCTGTGTGTGTTACAGATATGTGCTTGTTCTGATTAGCGGCGGTGGTGCCATGGTGGCAGTAGTGGTGACCTACGACGGTGTTTTGGTTCACATTAGGGTTTGTTTGATCTTGATCTGCGGTGGTAACCTACGATTGATGGTGCCATGTCGTGACCTTTCTTTTGGTTTGTTTGATCGACGGTAAGGGGTTGGGGGTGTTTGGTTAGGGTTTGTTTAAATGGTGGTGGTGGTGCGATGGTGGTGGTGGTAGTGACCTACGGTGGCCAGAGGTGGTAGCGTAGAGAGAGATGGAGAGACAGAGTGAGAGAGATTGATGGTGGTGCCGTGGCAGAGGGGAGCCGACAAGGAGGTGGTGGTCATGGTGGGTGGTTCATCGACGGATACAGACATTGGGGGTGTTTGCTTTTTATTTTAAATTTATTATTAATATATTGTTTTTAAATTTGAAAAGTATTTAAAATTAAATTTAAATCAAGAAAAAGAATTAAAAAAAAGGGGTTAGAGGTATTTTAGTCATTTTAGTTGGGACAAGGACTATAGGCGTGACAAAGTAAGAACCTTAAGGACGTCTTGTGTAATTAATGAAGTTCAGGGACGATAGATAAAATAAGTGACAAACCATAGGGACGATTGATGTAATTTACTCTAAGAAATATGTATAATTTTGTATATACGAAAAAACAATTTTGTTGCAACGATCTCTTATCAATTCTTAAAACTTGATTATAGTGATATAGAAAAAGTAAGCATCAAAGATGAAACAACACAAATTATAGACACCAAAGAGCCTTCGATTCAGTAGTATCTAGTGAATATGATGATCCTCACATCCTCGTTTAAATCCCATAGTGAACATGGTATTTAGGAGTAGGTTAGATGACATGTAAGTTTTGCTGTAAAAAAATCACATATTCTAGATCTGTCAAATATATACTTTTATACCAAACAACTTAGATATTCATACGTTACTTATGGTTTGATTATTAATTTATGGCAAAACGATTTAAGTAATCAACATTACATAATTTAGGTGATGTTATATTTACAAATCAATTAAATTATTATTATTAAAAACTAATCACATATGTTAGGTGAATTACATAGATTGCTTCCCGTAATTTATAATGATGAAATAATTCATGATTTTTATTAAGTGATTTTTTTACAAACAATTCAAATGAATAGTAGTCTGAGTTCTTTTATTATTTTTCTTCTAAATATTTTATGAGCTCAACATCATCATGTATATCTCCGTGATTATGATAGGAATCCTAGGATAATAAACCAATGTCAATTTAAATATGTTGTTGTATAACATGAAATTAAAAAAAAACTATTGTTTGAACAAGAACAAAAAATAGAATTTTTTTATAACTTTTATATAAGAAATATAATGTATCAATTGTAATTATTATATTTATACAAAGACCAAATTTTCAAAACTCTATACAACTTTAAACTAATAATAATATTTTATACACCCATGCTAAAAAAAATTAATTTATAATATCATGTTTAGAGAATTCTTGCTTTTTACCATCATTTATGATGGTAGGTTTTTTCAAACTACAATGATTCCAGAAATTAAATCAATTTGAAATATATAATGAAATTAATTCCCAAATAAACCAGTGATTCTCAGATTTGATCAATTTTCTTCCTGTGAGCAGACCAAGGTCTCCTTTCTCCGCTGGCCGGACTTCTCACTTCTCATCGTCGGCGCCGCCGTCTGCTTAATGATCTCATCCTTAAGGAAAATCTCAAGATCATTGCAGCATTCTGATTCTGCTGTTTCATATCTCAAAATCTCTAATTTAGGGTTTTTTTATCTGAGGGAGAATTGATTGAAGGGATGCTAATCACACTGATTACCGTAGAGATCATCATCAGTTATGTTCCGCCGTCTTAAATGGTTCATAGCTGGTTTCAATCAACAGAGAACACCAAAACCGAGGGCCGATGCAAAACTATTGTCTCTACCTAGAGAACATCATTCAAGTACTAGAAATCGCAAGTCAATGTTGGAGGCCGTTCACGAAGTTGCAATTTATATTCATAGGTTTCATAACCTAGACCTCTTCCAGCAAGGGTAACGGTTATGTATTACCAGTTTATATAAGTTTTTTTTAGCTGATCAATCGATGAAACTACATCTGTTGTTGAAAAAGAGCTGCACTTTGGCTTTGATCTCAAACCGAGTACTTTCCATTGCAAGGTTTATAAAAACTTGATCTAAATCAACACCGATTTTTCTGTAATAGCGGTACTTCTCATAAAATTCGATTTAATTTTCTTGAATTCTAAGAATGCCTTGATCGCCTTTGTAATCGGAAAACCTATTTGATCGGCACCAGAGTCAAAATCTAGAAATTTGTAGGAATGGTGAAGTATTTGCAAACCAAACAACTATCAAGTATAGATATATCTTTTTGCTGTATACAGGTGGTATCAGATCAAGATTACCATGAGATGGGAAGACAGTGACTATGCATCTTTCCCGGGTACCCCTTCAAGAGTGGTTCAGTATGAAGGTACTTTGTTCTTTAGTTCATAGTGCACATCAATGTAATTAGCTTTGATTTGCTAAAGGTGCTAAAGGTTATTTAGTTATTACCAAGCATCATGATGTATAAGGTTTACTTGGTCATGCACTACATACAAAGTTACAAACATATATCTGTTATCTGAGACTCGTTTAATGTAGATTCAATATGCTGTCATGCTGATATTTCTGATCCTACTTGAAACGAGTATAAGAAGATACATACAAATATATTCAAATCATGAGTGTCATGTGGAACTGGGGTATATATAAATTTTTTTTAAGGACGGTTTGTTATGTTGCTTGCCTGCCCTCTGTGAACTTATGTGGTTCAACTGAGAGTAGAAAGACTAGGAGTTGAGACTAGTCTAAATAAATTTGGCATGTAACGGTAATACAACAACACCAGGGTGCACATGAACATAATACAACAGAAAAGACCACGAGGAACTTAAAGTAGGCATATTCACTTTTATCATTTGAAGTGAAACTGGAATATCAGAATGTAGTTAGTAATTAATACCCAAACATATGCTGAAGAGCTATCTTGTTAGATAATGAGCCATAGGCTGGATGGTTATAATAGCCTATGAGCACAGCCGAGGAGCTGGTTGCCTCCTGCAACCTACGGTGCTGGGAGTGAGATTCAAATGCAAGAGTTTGGGATTATATCATGCATGTTCATGGTGAAAACCATGAAAAACTATATTCAAAAGGATTAATCCGATCTCTCTAACTGATCCTTGTGAGCAATTTTCCATTGTTTCATACATTTTAATTTATTTCCCTTATCGTATAGAAGAGCTAATTAATTGGTATTGTTGTGATGATTTTTTCTCTTCAGCTTGTTATCTAGATGGAAACAAAAGCTAATGTCTTGCAGCATCTTTGTATTAACTGCAGCTCCTGATCTTGGTTCTGATGATATCTTGGGGGTTTGGAAGATTGATGACACGGATCACAGTTTTTCATCGCAGCCTTTTCGGATTCGATATGCAAGACAGGATATTCTTCTATCTGTCATGATATCTTTCAACTTATCTCTTAGTAAATTTAAGGTCTCTCTCTCTCTCTCTCTCATACTCACAATAAAATGAACATGGGCATAGAAGTCTGTCATACTTACATTGTAATATTACCAATTGACGAGCTCCTACAACCTTCAGGGTCCAATCACGTCTGCTGTAATTCTGAAATTTGAGCTTCTGTACGCACCAGTTTTGGAGAATGGGTTAGTGAATAGTGGTCTTAATGATTTACCTTGTGGAGCATTATGCATTTATGTCCAATTTGGAAAGAAGAATTTGCTACTCGTTTCATGAAATCTTCACTAGATATAGTGTTTTTAATGCTCCATCTGCAGCTCGAATATGCAGGACTCTTCTGATGTATCACCTGCCGCGGTTCATGAATTCCGAATTCCACCGAAGGCTCTTCTTGGATTGCATTCATATTGTCCTGTTCATTTTGATGCTTTCCATGCTGTGCTTGTTGATACGAGTGTCCACATCAGCTTACTGAAAGGAGGTGTTCATACTATGAAGAAACGCAGGTTTGTTGCTAAATTTGCCACTTCAATCAAGTAATAACTGTATGTTGACTTATGGAGGTGGCAATTTTGACCCACTACTTATAAATGCTTTGGTTTGGATAATGGTATATCTTGAACGGGTCAGTAAAAGTTTTCTAGCTAAATCAAATCAGTTTAAATGGGTTGAAAGTTGCCCAAAGTGTATTTTTAATACTTACAACCTCCTAAATCTTTCTAAGAGAGGTGATCCGCACTTTATATGCAAATAGAGGAACAACCAACTCATCTGGGGGCAAAATGAATTCCAAACCTGGAAAAAGTGCTATCGACAGTTTCCACCGAAAAGAAAACACTCGTTTCTGAGTGCAACCACTATTTTAGAAATCAGATTTTTATTGTAATAACTTAGTTTTATAGTTATTTAATGCATTAGCGACTTATATAAACATGGGCAAAAAATGTTTGCTGATCATTCCCACCAGACCCAACTAAAAGCAACCTCGTGAATCTGTAACAGTTTTGGCATGTTATCTAACCCAACCTATTTTGCCACCTCTACTGATTCTGATGCTCAAAGCTGCCCTCTAGGACAATTAGTTTTTTTTTAAAAGTTATACTAACTGTATCACCTTTCTAGCAGCAATTCTCATAATAATGAAGAAGCTGCCATTGAGAAGTATGACAAGGAAAATCAAGTATGCATTTTCTTAGGTTTTCTGGATTCTGTATTTTTTTGTTTACTTGAATGTAATAATATTTGTTGTGTTCACCTACTAATTGGTGTAATAATGTAATTACTCCCCCCCCCCCCCCCCCCTCTTTGTGTGCGTGTGTGTGTCTCGCATGTCACATAAGTTAGCATCCATAGATTATCATCATGTATATCCTTTCCAAAGATCAACTTTATCTTTAGTTTCTCAGAATCTGTTAAAACATCCTACTGAAACAGGTTTTGCTTGTGAAAGCATTTTTAATTTCTCGTGCAACTTTACTTCAAGAGCTACGGAATCTTAGTAAGGCAATTAATGAATCAGTTGATTTGACCGGTTTCACTTCCCAACATGATGAGTCAATGTTGTTGTCTGCTTCCACGGAGGTTGGAATGGAGACTGCTAATGCTGATTCACAAGTAACGGAAAAAATGCAAAACGTTTCTAAGGTTGTTCACTTGTTATTTGATTGGACCCTTGAGTGGTTTCGTGTATGTGTATGCCATTAACTTTCACTTAGGCATCCTCTTTCATTGAACAGATCTCAAATGGTACTGTTGATTTCTCGAGTGAGTATCTGTATTCCCTACAAAGTGATGAACTTTACCATCTTTTTCATTCACTTGGAGATCAGATTCTTTACTTATGGAGTGCGTTTTTGAAGTTCCACAGGTATGCTTCTCACGTTGTTAAAAAATCATGTGCTATGTTGCATTTATTGGTGTTTATATATCATATTAAGCCAAGATTTACTCAATACGTGTATGGTAGTCTTTAATTCGCTGATTCTCATTATTTCATCTTATACCACACTGTAGGGCTAACAAAACAAAGATATTGGATCATTTGCGTAATTCCTGGGCTCTTGATCGTAGAGCTGAATGGTCGATATGGATGGTATACTCAAAAGTTGAGATGCCCCACCAATCTACCCAAAGTGAAATTGATCCCTCGTACCACGGTCTTCGTGGCAAGGTGCCTGCTCTCAGGAAAATAACCGAAGATGTAATTTTGTTACCTTTTGTAACTTACCACATAGTTAACTTATCATGCAACACAAATGCTGCATGCGTCATATGAAACTGATTATCACAATGATCAGTGTTTAGTGTTTGGATAAAGTGGTCCTGAATACAACAATTAAAGAAAAACTATAAGGTCCCGTTTGTTTTAGCGTAATGCGAAGAAAAGGAAATGATTTTAATTCCATCTATGTTAGTTATGGAATGACATTCCTCTACCTAAAGGAATATAAATACTTCAAAGAATTTAATTCCTTTCCAAATATTGTTACCAAACGCAATATACAACAGAATTTGATTTCAATTCCATTACATTTCTTTACATTACGGTGAAACAAACGGGACCTAAGTAATTATTTACATTTCTTGTTGTTAATAGTCCTTTGGAAAAAAGATAATTGTTGGAATTATCTATGATTTAAATCTTTTATTTTTAAATTTCACAAATATATATTTTGAAAAAAATTACTATAGTTGATGTAATATAATTTGTTTATATTTAAAATCTAAAATCTAAATATTTTTGACGATATATAAAAACGTCATTTTGGTCTTGTCATCATACTTAAATCATCTCAATTGTCAATCTCTTAAACAGCTGATATTTAATTATTACTAGTTATTACAGCTGATTATTCTGATCTTATAATCAGTATTAGAACACATATCCAAACACTCTCTTGTTGCAGATTAGTTCTAAGTTTGAGTACATATTCTGGAAATTCTTTATGATCAATTTCTGGTTGTTCACACCCTAATCTGTTGACATGATTTCTTTTTTTAGCCTTCCCAGGCTGCAGCGATGCGTGCTGAGCTCCACCGTCGTAGTATCGCACAGATGAGAGTAAGCCAGGGTTCTCACTTCTCAGAGGCTTCATTATCCTGCTTTCTTTATGTATGAAATCATAAACTCTTTTCATTTCCATGCAGATAAATAGTCGTTCAATTCAAGACCTTCAGATATTTGGAGATCCCTCACGTATACCTATTGTAATCGTGGAACGTGTAGTAAATGCACCATTGCGTTCACCCAGTGGAAATGCGTACTTCAGAAACATGGACCCAAAAGATACTAATGGCATGCTTCCAGAGATTGGCTCAAATTTCTCCCACAATCAGCAAAAGGGTCGGGTTTTGAAGATTGCAGTGTTTGTTCATGGTTTTCAGGCATGTTATGATCTTTGCATTCTCTTACTTTAATATTAGAAATGGCAACCCATATATGGTTAAACAAGTCAGATTTATGTTATACTTCACCTCCAATGGGCCAAAACTAAAAAATTAGCTACAATGAAAATGGGTGAATTGATTTAGCAGGACAGACAGATCAAAATTCCCCCAACTGCATTCATATGCATAAAACCTACTAAATATTTGAAAGATTATCTTTGTTGTAGTATAGTTTTTTAATAAAAAATTAAAACATTAATCTTAAAAAAGTGTTTGGTAATATTGGCTAGTGTTGAAAAACTAATTCTTCATGACATGAAAATTACGCAGGGGCATCATCTGGATCTACGGCTTGTTCGGAATCAATGGCTTCTGATAGATCCAAAAACTGAGTTTCTAATGTCAGAAGTTAACGAAGACAAGACTTCTGAGGACTTCAGGGAGATGGGATTAAGATTGGCCAATGAAGTCATTGCTTTTGTTAAAAAGAAGATGGATAAAGCTTCAAGATCTGGTAGCTTAAAAACTGTGAAGCTTAGCTTTGTTGGGCACTCCATTGGAAATGTGATTATAAGAACAGCGTTGGCAGGTAAAATAGCTTTTGCTAAAGCAATTATATCCTTTTTGTTGCTCTTGATTGCTAAGTAGAGTTAAACAAATTGGGTGGGTCTTAAGTTGGTAACATGGGTTGTGGTCAGTAATTTAAATTTGAATCTGTCCACTTATAGGTAATGGGTTGAAGCTGCCACCTCTATAATGCTTTATGTTCTATTGATGAATTTCATTATTTGAAATTGCAGAGAGCATCATGGAGCCATACCATAGGTATTTGCATACATATATTTCTGTTTCCGGACCACATTTAGGTTATCTCTACAGTTCAAATTCTATTTTCAATTCTGGATTATGGCTGTTGAAGAAGCTTAAGAATACTCGTTGCATTCATCAGTTGACTTTCACTGATGATATAGATCTGGAGAACACTTTCTTCTACAAACTTTCCAAGGTACATCTGAATAGAACAGTTCATTTCAGGGTCAATTTTACTTCCTAGATTTTCGAAGTCCTTTGTTTTGGCTTTGGAACTGGCAATGCCTATGCAGTCTTTTTGTTTACTTTACTTGGTTAAGTGCTAATTTTTTTGTTCTTTTACGTTCAGCAAAAGACGTTAGAAGGTTTCAAGAACATAATCCTGCTATCATCTCCTCAGGTATGTACATTATAAGTATCTGTCCAATATCTCTTTCGTATGTCATACGCTTTCCTACTGGGACCATGATAGACAATGCCGACCACAAGACACAACTTTACCAACATTAGTTTCTTCTTGCTTTTTGTTAGTGTCCCATTTGTTTTGCATTTTGCATTCTGTTAACATCCCATTGTTTTGCCTTTTGTTAGCAACTTAGCATCCCTTTTGTGTTGTAGTCTGTTCTAACATGAAACTAATTTGGTAATTCAATTCAAAGAATCCTTTGCTAGCTAAAAATATAAATATTTTGTTCATTTAATGTTGTTGCTTGTTTACTTCATTATAGAAATTTCTTTTGCCTTGGGTCTGTTAAATGCCATCAGGGATTTCAAAGCTTCTGCTGAATTTAATATCTTAAAAAAATCATCATCATCATCTCGTGACTATGCAAATAAAAAAACACTTGATACAAACAAGTTTTTTGGACAAAGTACAAGTACTAACTTTTTGCATTTGCATTTACACAATCTGCGACTGCATGTAGTTTCTGTTGACATTATTTTGTGCAAGAACAATAACTCACTTGCAAAGTAAAGCCAACTGAGATATGTTTAAGAAATTGATGATTTGATATTTGCTTAGAATTTATGATGCTAACATACTCAACGTATTGATTTCTTCAGGATGGTTATGTTCCTTATCATTCAGCCCGAATAGAGATGTGCCAGTCATCATCAGGGGACTACTCAAAAAGAGGCAAAATATTCCATGAGATGCTTAACAACTGCTTAGACCAAATACGTTCACAAACCTCTGAACACCGCATGTTTATGAGATGTGATGTCAATTTTGATATCTCAGTGCAAGGACGAAACTTAAATACCATAATTGGACGAGCCGCTCACATAGAGTTCCTGGAAACCGACATGTTTGCAAAATTCATAATGTGGTCTTTCCCAGATCTGTTTCGTTAATCCATCTGTAAAACAAATGCTCCCGGGTCACAAGATATCCCTGATGGTCACAACATCATCGTTTATAGATAAGGGTTCAAAGACGAGTCTATCAAGACAACACGAGTGCAGAAGAATGTCATTATTTGTATATTATCAGGTAGAAAGGCGCAAGTCGCTTCAGTTAGGTGATTATAAAGTTCATAACCCGATTTACATGTTAAGTTATAATGTAGATTTTCACGTATAATTCTACACAGGTAGAATCTTTAGGTACCCAGGACCGTGTACTTTATTTAGGTTGTGGGAAGGGAATGATGATAGATGAATATCAAGTGTTTCAACTATTTTCTAGCATGTCAAAGTCTTTTGTTTAGAAAACATGCTTTATTTTTTTTATAAATATATTTTACGGTTTCAGCACTCTTACATCGTGAGGCCATAGTTTTTGTTGGTCTAAAGAGTATTTTGGGGTTTTTGGGTGAGATTAGTGTTCTTGAAATGTTGAGGTTGATGGTGGTAATGAATTATGAAATCTTATTGATTTTATGATGATTCAACATGAATAATCTGAATTGAGAGGTTTACTAGTGGGTTGGTTGTATATGTTGTTAAATGTGTCAAACTTGGTTAAAAGGATGAGAGTGATGAAAGAATGATCAATTCTTGTTAACATTGTAGTTTGCAGGGGTTTTGGGATGTTATTTGGGATTATCTGTAATAACCTTTCCTAATTTCGTTATTTTTGTTATATTTTAGGTATCCTTTATTTATTTCTTACCTCTGTGTTTAACACTGCGTTCTTGAGTTATTTTTGGAAGAAAGGGGCAGTGAAAGAAAGTGAAGGGAAAGAAATGAAAGAGAAATAGATGATTGAGTTGTGTTTTTGAGTTGGAGGAAAAAGAAGGAAAGTGAGGGTTTCCTTTCCTTCCAAATCATCCCATATTTGGGACTTGGGAGGATGATTTTTTAACCAAATAGCCCCTCCTTTCCCCTCACTTCTCCTTCCCTTCTTAAAAAAACTTAAGAATACACAACACTAATGGTTTCCTTCCTTTCCCATCTCTTTCTTTCGAGAACACAGCGTAAGAGTTACCCTTGTTAGATGGAAAGACCATTTGAGCCCATTAGGAACGTTAGAGGGGTATTAAAACCAAAGTTGGGTGCAAAACCATAGGACTTAATACTGTAGCCTCGTTGGTGTTTATTGTCAGTGCTTGTGTCCTGTGCCATAGCCGTGAGCTAGGAGAATAAGGAACTTAGTCATTTCTTCGTCATTTCACTTGGATTCGATTGCGATTTAACCAGGTATGATTCATTGTAATCTAACGATCATTTTGACTAGGAATCAGTGGGATTTAGTTTGGTTTTTGTATGCGTCGGCTGTGAGGTTTAAATCGAGTACAAAGATCGCATTTACAACATGTTAAACTTGATAAAAATGCAATTAATTGGTATGGGTTTTTGCTAAAATGGGGTTACAAATCCATTGTAGCAAGAATTATACAAAATGGATTGATATTTAGGGACTTCGATCATGAAACCGGTCGACTGGAAGCTTTGAATCGCGAATTGAATAGGCTTACTGTTCTTGAATTTCCAAGTACATACTAGAGTTAAATCGACGAATCGCTAAATGGGTGATGTGGTATGAATTGCCAATTGGGTTGCGTTCTTGAGGAAACTCCCTAATTGGCAAATAGCCAATGACTTGGATTGCGAACTGTGGTAGTTTTAGGAATCGCCAACCAAGTTAGGTTGATGAATCGCCAAGTAGCCTCAAGGGCCAATAGCCAAGTATAGGGTTTTAGGAACCCTTTATGGTTGTTGAGTGCTCGGTTAAGAGGATTAGGGAATAAACGAAGGAAAGCTTAACTCGCTCGAACTTCCGAGGTCCAGGAGGGTCCCCTACTCAATGTCTGATGATATGGAAACCTTTCTTGTTAGTGTTTGCTTGTAGAAGGGTACCTTTATGATCTATTACTTAGAGTTGCTTTAAGGTGAGTTTTCACTTACTCATTATACTATGATATGTACATGCTTGGTATGTGTATATGTGTAACCTTTATAATTGATAAATCATGATGGGATGTTGAAATCCGTAAGGGTACGTGCTTGTGTAATTTTTATGTAAATTGTCTATGTGTTTTCTGATTATCATGTGAACTGATAGCTAAGGGGGTTTATCTAGATGCTGGTGGGTATCAAGGTTGAGTGGACCATTTGCCGGAATGAGGTAATTACTAGATGCTAGTGGGCATGAAGGTCGAGTGGACCATTTTGCCGGATTGAGGCAAATACTAGATGTTAGTGGGAATCAAGGTCGAGTGGACCATTTTGCCAGATTGAAGTAGTAGTTAAATGCTGATGGGCATCAAGGTCACAGAGACCATATGTGCTAACATGATGAGATGTATTGTGATGTGATGTGTTATATATGTGGTGTGTGCTATTCACTATAAGGTGTAAGTATTGTGTGAGCTCACTAAGCTTTACGCTTACCCATTGATGTTTATTTATTTTCGGTAACCTTGGGTAAGGGTAGGGGAAGGCTCCGCGTGACAATGGTCTTTTCAATGTTTAGATTTTCAAACCCTTCCTATGGTTTTAGAACTCTGATTTCATTATGACTCGTAAACCTTTTTTGTGGTTGATGATTATGAAATGTTGACTTTAGCTTTTTCGGGAAAAACTTGGGACGTTACATTATCAAGTGTCGGAAACACTTGTGTGGTGAGAAATTTATGTTTTGGCTGGAAAACAACATGTACACATCAAAGGGGTATGTTGTTCGAGCCGAACACAAGCGTGCCATAAGCACAGTGTGTGTGTCGTGACCTAAGCAGGTTGGGGCATGTTTAGTGGTATGCCCCATGCCGAGAGAGAGAGAGAGAGAGAGAGAGCGAGAGGAGAGAGGAGAGAGAGAGATGGGCGTGTACACGGCCGTGTAGGGCTAGGTTTGTCACATGGTGTGTGACACGACATGTAAAAGTGTGATGAGAGTCACGTGGCATACTGGCATGCCATGGTCGTGTCCGAGGGCGTGTCATTATATAGTAGAATGCAACATCCGTAATTAATGCGGTATTAATTGATTGTAGGTGTTGAAGGTTGATAGTTACTTCGTGTTGAGTAGTAAACAGAACAGTAGAAAAGCAATTGAGGCGAGTTATGGCGAAATCCCCTTAATACTCGGTTGTGGAACCGGATATGTTGTGAGTGTGTAATTAACTATTTATGTGTTATATGTTGAGCATGAGAGAACTCCCATTATTTGTTATATGTGGCTAGCAGGGGAGGGAACTCCCATTATTTGTGTTATATGTGTTAACAAGGGGAGACTACTTTAAATTATTTGTTGATTATATGAAAGCATAAGCAGATAAGCAGTTATCGGTCAGTAGAATTTGTGTTGTGTGTTTAACAAGGGATTGTATCCCATATACGTGATCCGTTGTGTTTTTTAGCCATCACTTGGTATCACTTGAGTATGTGTGACAAAGAGATAACGAAGGAGAGAGACAATCATACTTGGCTAGTTTAAGGAGAGAGTTTTTGACATGTCAAACTGGTTGTAAGTCATTGTTTAAATATATTATAACGTAATATAAAAATCTACTTTGCTACTTATTATATAATTAAATTACCTATATCAAACAAGTAGAATACTGCTTAGGCTCGCAAGCTTTCGGGATTGTTTGGGTTAATCTCAGGTGACTCGGGATAAGCATTACACCCCCCCCTCCCCCTCTTCAGGCCAGTTCTCGGTAAGAAAGAGAAAAGAAGGAAAAATAATGTGACAGTTATATAATATTTGGGTAAAAGAAGTGAGAAAGATTACCGCTACTTATGATCTAACACTTACTCTAAAAAACTGATTATGATCTCATGCTTGTTTTCTTTCAATTGAAAAACAATAACTTTGACATAAATTATTGTAAGATAATTACTAAAGATGTATGAATTCTGGTGAAGCATTATTAATACCGCCTTTCAAGAAAAAATATTATTTATAGTCTGAATTAAAATAAGAAAAGAAAAAACATGCCGAATGACAAACAAGTCTGGCCAAGTTGTTCATTGTGCGTGCTCTTGGAATTGGTAAGATCACAAACATATCGACTCTTACGCACAAACTTGATCAAATCTTTTAGTGAATTTCATTTGTCATCTTATAGTGAGTATGAGAATGAAATATAAAGAAATAGTATGAAAATATATCTTTTTTCAATAGTAAATTAGGTTCATAATTAGACCATGAGTATAGTCCATATTTCTTCTCTCTCTTATCCAGATGTCACATCAACGTCATATTACCTTTTTTCCAATTTTTCTCTCTTATCCGAACCCATGTATAGCCTAACCCAAGTAACCCGATCTTTTTCTTCACTTACTCTCTCTTACATTGGAAAAGAAAAACAAGAGGTCTTGTGAGGTTAGGTTGGTGAAACCGCACACCTACCCAAAGATAGGGGTGTTGGGTGTTTCCAAGCACCCGATGATGAACCGAAGAAACCCGAAGGCTCTCAGGTCACCCGCTTATAAGATGTAATCTAAGAATGGTTTCAAAGATCGCCATTGCTTCTTTCCTTATGTTATAAATGATTTAATAATTATAAGTAAAATAAAAGTTCCAGCTAGCATTTCTTAATTTAGATACTTTAACATTTTTACGTTTAGTGTTTGTATAAATGAATCATTTACCGTAATAAGTGTATTTAATTAGGAATACCTTAGGTGTTGCATGCTTACGTCGATTTTAAATAAGGCATTTTAATTTTATAATATACTTTAATTAAGATTAAATAATATGATATCATAAGAACGTTGGAACATATCAGCGTTTGTAGTCCAACGGTTAGGATAATTGCCTTCCAAGCAATAGACCCGGGTTCGACTCCCGGCAAACGCATTGAACTTAATTTTTTTTTTAATTTACAAAAAAGTAGCTTAAATTAAATAAATAAATAAAAAAAAAACCAGAAAGCAGCAAACTCAATGTTTAGATTTTAGAACCTTGGTAATGGATAGCTGCTGGTTTTGTATGTATGTGGTTAGTTTTGAGCTTTCATGAGTTAATTTTGTAGAAGTTTGCTTATATTACTACTAAGGTTTTGGTAACTAAAGAAGCTTAATCTGACTTTGTATCCTCATTGGTAATGTAGTATGAAAGAAGCTTGCATTCTCTTCCATACTCTCACTATCAATTTTCCATATCTGGTGACCAGTTTTATATAAGTTAACACCTAAGTTAACTATAAACCTTTTATGCTATTTGAGTCAAAGTGTTTATCCCTGAGTTTAAAAAAACACAGTTAAAAAGGAAACAAGTAAAACAGGCCGAACAACTCAAATAGGTCAATATAAAATTTCTTTTCCGTCTTCTAATACATACAACTTCCTAAATTGTAAAAAAAAAAGAGTTTACAGACAATCACAACAGTAGAATTGACCCAAGTCAAAGAACTTGTTTTGAACTAATCTGACTACCCATTTAATTTGACACATCTACTAACAATATTATATCATTGACAAGTATGATGTATGTGTAATGCATGGGCATGTAAGCCATATGTACAATTGATGTAGTTTTGATGTGTATCTGTCAACTATGGAGATCAAGATTCAAGATTTTCATCACACTGCACTCCAACCAACTAACTTTTCCACACCCTTTTCCTTCATAAAGTTTCTCATTTTCTCAGCCTCCTCCCACATCCCTATAGAATCATACAAGTTTGATATGATTACATGATATCCATCATTCTCTGGGTCACATTCAATCGCACGCTTCGCGATTCTGATACCCATTTCAGGATTATTATGCGTTTTACAAGCACTTAACAAAGCACCCCACAAACCTCCATCAGGAACCATTGGCATAGACAAAACCATTTTTTCAGCCTCCTCAAGATAACCTGATCTACCAAGAAGATCTACCATACAAGTATAATGTTTAAGTGTTGGTTTCAGAGAATAATCTCTCATTCTCCTAAATAAAGATTTTGCTTCATTAACAAGCCCTGCATGATTACATGCCGAAAGTACTGCAAGAAAAGTAAGCTCGTTTGGTTTAACATCCGATAGCTCCATTTGTTGGAACGTACTTATTGCTGACTTGGCATCACCATGCATCCCATAACCAGAAATCATCACATTCCAAGAAATTGCATCTCTTTCTGTCATTTTCTTAAATATCTTTTTGCATTTTTCAAGTTGCCCGCACTTGGCATACATATCAACTAAAGCAGTACCAAGGCTTACATTTGACAAAAGCATTTCCTCGTCTATATACTTGTGTATCTCCTCTCCTTTCTCAACTGATGCCATATGAGCACAAGCAGAAAGCATGATAATTAGTGTTGCTACAGTAGGTTTTATGCCTTCGAAAACCATTTTATCGAACAAGGAAAAAGCCTCGGCATAATGCCCATAGTGTGTATAAACAGATATCATAGTGTTCCAAGTGATAATATCCTTATCTGTCTTACAAAATAGCTTGCTTGCTATTGACAATTCTCCATTTTTACCATACATATCTATGAGTGAATTTGACACGGAGCTATTCTCTTTCATCAAACCTTTTACAACATACCCATGGAGAGATCTCCCTATTTTGATATCTCCCATTTGTGAACATGAAGAAATAACCGATACCAAGCTGTTATAATTGGGACTGAGGCCTAGATGTATCATTTCAGTAAATAATTCTATGCATTTCACCCTACATCCTTCTTTACCATAGCCATGAACCATTGCATTCCAAACCTCATTGTCAAGAACACAAACTCCATTAAATACATTCTCTGCATAACTTATCAGTCCAAACTTGCTGTACATTGACACTAATCCATTGTGAACCATATGATCTCCATAATAATTTCTTCGAACCATAAACCCATGAAATGTCTTTCCAGCAGAGATGCAGATAGAGTTGGTTAAACTAGATATCACACAACTGATCACAATTTGGTCTGGATCTATCCCAGCAGCAAGCATTTCCATAAATCCACCTATACATTGTCTAATATATCCTACTTTTCCATATATACCAATAATAGATGTCCACGATTTTATATCTTTTACTGAAATTTCACAGAAGGACATATAAGCTTCCTCAAGGGTTCCACACTTAGAGTACATGGACAAGATTGAAGATTGAACAAGTATTGAGCACCCAAGTCCAGATTTTACAGCTGCTCCATGTAAACATCTACCTGTATACACTGCTTCCAAATCGCCACAAGCTTGAAACCCACCTTCTAATGTTCTAAAATTCGGTCTCTCGTCATCATTACAAGTCCTATACATCTCACAAAGACACCTCAGTCCTTTCTCACTCTCACAATTCTGAATATAGCAGATAACAAGTGCAGTCCAAGCAACCACATCTCTCACAAGCATTTCATCGAACACCCGGCGTGCGCTATCCACATACCCACATTTTGAATACATATACACGAATGAAGAACCAACAGCAGAGCTCCCATAAAAAACCCCAACTTTAAACACCAATCCATGTATAATGATGCCATAAACCAAATCCCCAAGCTCCGCACAAGCGGAAACCACCATAGGAAAGGTAAAGTGGTTAGGCTTAAGAGTAGTCAAAACCCTCATGGAAGCATAAGAATGGAGACACTGTGGATACATTCCATTAAAAAAGTAAGCTTTAATGATAGAGTTCCAAAGGAAGACGTCTTTAGACCCACCAAATGAATCAAAGACACGCTGAGATGATGTTGGGTCATGAAGATAAGCGTAGAGGGAGATTAATTTCGCAGAAATGAAGAGGTTTCTTGAGTGATGGCCTGTAGTTATGATGTAAGCGTGATACTTCGCGAGTGATTGGAGGGTTTTAGGACATTGGTTAGACAGAAAGCTGCTGATGCGATGAAGAATGAGGTCTGTGATGGAGATTGAATGAAAGGAATTGCAGTATTGGGTGGTTGAAACTAACGAACCGCCATGAATGCTAAATGACACGAGTTTCTTGAATCTATACATGATCATCTACCATGTTTACGAAACAGGGTTTTAGCAGATTTCTTAAATCCTACAGAAAATACCATAATGAGCTAACGGCTGTAAGGAATGACAGATTATGTACGGCCATGTTATATCAAAAGTAGCGTTTGTAGTCCAACGGTTAGGATAATTGCCTTCCAAGCAATAGACCCGGGTTCGACTCCCGGCAAACGCATTTTTTAACAAGCAAAACGTTTGCCTTTTTGGGGGGTTGTTCAACATCTATAACGTATAAACTATATTATGAAAAAGTCGATAAAATATATATCTTTTTGAATAGCAAACTCACACGTCCACTAAACTTACTTCTAAATCTACTTCATTGTCCGTGGTCGGACTTACACCCACAACCTTTTAGGAGGAGACACTACTCCACAACCACCAAATACCGTTAGACTACAAGCCCTTTGGTATAAAAAAGTTGTTATGGTCCATTAGTTTTCACATTATAAATAAGCCCTAAAATTATCTTGATGCATCTACTTTCATGTTTTATGTTATGAGTATTGTTGCTTAACTATTTGTATTCGATTTGATAAGAATCCGCACTCGCTTCCCCATGAAACTAGGCACAAATTAATGTTGAAACTACCCTCAAATTAATGTAGCATAAGATTAGTTATGCAGTCTGGTTGTCATAATTGTTAATTGTAAGAAGTGGCAAATTTTGATCTGTTCATATATAAAGGATTAAAGGAGTTGAGTGTTGAACAGGGGCTATATTTTATCACTAATAGGTCAAATTAGAGAAAAGAAATGCTTAAAAAGAAACAAATTGATTAGCTAAGAATTAACTGACGTTTATCTTTTTTTCTGAATAACAATTACACATCTTGTAATCTACACATATGCTTAACGTGTAGTTTTAATATATAAAATCTCCTAAACCATTGTGCTCGTTATCTTTCTTTTTGTACTACGGTTATATCCTCATTATCATTGAAATAAAATAACTTGTGACTAAGGTTGTCAATTCGGGTCGGGTTTGTGTTATCGTGTTCGTGTCGTTTGGGTTCGGGTCAGTTTCGTGTCGACCCGATTTGACCCATTTATTTTCGTGTCAAGTTCGGGTCGTGTCAGCTTTTTTCGTGTCAGGTTCGTGTCGACCCATTTAGACAGAATGTGATCGTCAATTTTTTTTAAGTTTTCGAGTTCGGTTTTTCGAATACGGTTTTCCGCTTTGACTAACACTATCTTTATCAAATTTTCAAAAACAATGTTTGTTTTTTAACTTTCGATAAGAATATTGAAAATTATTTTCGTTTATATTTTAACTTTAATATTAAATGTTCGTTTTGAATGTATTTGAACTTTAGATCTCAGTATTTGTTTCGGTTTGATTCGAATTTTGATTGTATCTTTTATTCAACAAATATAAATGAATATAATAAAAAATGTGATATAGTACTATTCTACCAAATATCAATAAATAATGTTTTAAACAACCGAATAATTTAAAAAATCCATCATTGAATAGAATTATGAATCGAATTAATAATACTAAAGTACCACTTATCAAGTAATAAAATATCATGGAACCAAAATCATATATGTCAAAATAACAAATACAACAATGATATACTATTGCTTTAACTGTAAATTTTTTGTTGTTTATTGGAAGTTTTTAACATTTAAGGGTTTTGTACTTTTGTTTGACGGGTTTTATTACCTAAGATATCACTTTCTTATTTGAATTCATAATCTTTTTTTTCAAAATTTTAAATTTAAGTATTAAAGAAAATTTTAGAATATTAAAATTTTACCCATAAACGGGTTATACGTGTCACTTTCGGGTTATCAGGTGACCCTAACCCGACCCATTTATTTTCGTGTCAACCCGCTTTTGACCCGTTTCGGGTTCGTGTCGGGTTCGTGTCACTTTTTTCGTGTCGGGTTCGGGTTGAGTTTCGGGTCGACCCAAAAGTTGCACACCTTACTTGTGACAAAAAGTGGTACGGTAAATCCAAACTTGATCCCTTTTAACCCGTATTTATAAAATTCGTTTTAATCCGTACATATTTCAATCCATTGCCTAGCCCTCCTAATCCTCCACCTCAAATCTATTGTATGTGGCACAAATATTAGCATCAACTAAATTTGACTTTTATTTCTGCAACATATGTCATCGCATTAACCACATTCTTTTCTGTGATTCTTGTAGATCCCATATATATGAAGCGGCTATGTTGATCGGTAGTTTAAAAGACATGTTTTTGTTTGACCAAATTTACCGGATGTAGTACCAAAGGGCTTGTAACTTAGTCATACCAAGATGTTTGAAAATGTTTTTAATGATCATAAGTTCGCGTCTTACTGAAGGGATCTTTACAATTCTTATATCTCCACTTAGGATCACAACATTTTGGATATTGTTCATTAGTTTAATTGAATATTACATTTATACATAAAATTTAATATCATCTAACTAAGATCAAAGAGAAGATATTATCAAATCGTTTATATGCTTCTTAATGATGTATTAATAACCTACATTACCTTTATAACCATTTTCATTACGTTTTATATTACCAAAGTTTTTTTGACTGTCCTACCTTGATAACGTACGTGGCAACTTTGAATGATGTATAAATTCTCTTCTTCTCTCTATAAAAGATGTCGTTTTGTATGTGACATCACAATCACGTTAAAATAAAAACGTTTGAGTTATGTCTTGGCCTTGAATTATAATAAAAGAGTTAAGAAATCGTTAAGAAGCGTGTATAATTTCACATATTATAGATTTTGAAATTATAGAAAAAAAACAAAGAAAATATATTTATAAATAATATACAAAAAGTACATTTCAATATAAAAAATGGATGTTAATTACTATAGTAAGAACAATATATTCAAGTTTATTAGACATAAGTTATCTAAAGTATATGAAAAGGAAAAAAGAAATTAATAAAAATGTATGCCATATTTATGTAAAAATAATATATCTATATCACTAAACTATGATGACATAAGCTTTTGGTAAAATCTTATGAATATTTAATTTCTCATTTCTTATCAAATTCTCATATCTTTTTAACAAAATTACCAAATTACCTTTAAAAATCTTATGATATTTTGCTCCCTTGTTTTGCCAATTGATATATAGAGTAACTAGCTGGAACCAAATTTTATTTCTTTATTTGCTCATGAATATTGCAAAAGAGAAGGAAACCTCAAAACTTAAATTGCTCCAAAAGGGAAACAAAGCGATTGTACATAATAACTTTTGTTCATATTAATAACATGTCTAAACAATAAATAACACACGATACAAGTTGATGAAACATTATATGGATAATTTAATTGCGTATGAGTTATCACACAAAGATCCCACTAAATATACGTGTTTTGATAAATATACCACTAAATATATATGGATGAGAAATTTATCACAAATTTGTAAGGGTAAAAACATTAGGATTGTTGTACATGGCCAATTCTTGTTGTGTACAAATCTTCTCCCAATTTAGAACTGATGTGGAAATGCATAATGTTGAAAACTGCAATCACACCGGTTTTCTAGTTAAGAACAAATTTTATTTGTTTTCGATATCTGAATTCATGTGCATATATATATATATATATATATATATATATATATATATATATATATATATATATATATATATATATATATATATATATAAGACTTACAAGTTTTCCAAAAATAACCATCAAATCAACCTCAATCAACCAATAGGAACCCTCAATTGCAAAATTACTCAATTCTCAAAAATAATTTGGAAAAATTGAAAAAACTTGAAATTTAATTTTAAATCAATTGAGAGGGGGCTGGATGAAAATTATGAGGGGCTTTTAAGAAAATGTGAGGGAGTTTTATAAAATGATGTCATTACTTATAAGTTATGTATAAATTATATTTAGTAACTTGTGATATATTTTGTTTAGAGAAAAAATAATTATATATTTACGACCGTCTCATTTTTATCTACGTTTTGGTATAAATTTTATTGTAATATGACACTTTTTTGAAATGAGTATATTCTTAAGTTTTTGTTATCTATTAATAGTAGCGGATAATTAATCTTTTATTTAGCTGAGTGGGTTTTTTTTTAAGATTATGTAATAAGCAGAGTGGTCAACTTGAATATGCTATTCAAAGTGTTTAGTTATTGATTTTAAAATATTTTCAATCTTATTAGAAAGATGTATGAAACATTTAATAAAATATGGTTAAAAATAAAATGCATCATTAAAAGATGATATATTGTATATTTAAAAATCTACGTTCAGAGATGTAAAGATAGTTGTTCTTGATGGTCCTGAAACTATATTACTAGGGTAGGTAGTTAGCCAATAGTAACACTAAAATAGAAATGTTAATTTTTTATACATAAAACAGGAAACCATTCTTGATTTTTTTGATATTTAACACGTGAGTCATTATTTTTTATCTTTTACTTGTATATGTACGGTACTTACATTTTTCTATTTGATTTTAATGCATTTCAAGTTTACTTCTCTAATAACTAATAAATGTGCGTGCGTGGGTTTATAAACTAGCAAAGTCTTTAACACAGAGATCTGGTAGCATCCTCTCTTATGACGGTGAAAAAAATTATATGTGCAATAGATGTGTTTAGAAATTTGACTCAGTTTTCAGTTCAGAATTATTATCTGATTGACTTCAACATTTGAATTTATTAAAAATGGCATCGGGTAATACATGTTCTTTCAAATTAGATTATTGTTATTTTGGGTTTAGTGAATTATATTTTGATTTTTAAACTTATATATAGATATATCCTTCAATAGATGGTAATCTTTATAGTGAAAATTACGTTCAGGATCGAACAATTTTTGTGCTAATAAATGACGATGTTGAGTATATAGATGATTACATGGTTTCCATATTTGACAATGAGGAAACAATTATTTAAGTTTGATTATGTGTGTGTTGAAGATTCGTCAAGTTCATTTGAGGAGTCTTTATACTCTCCTGAGATACTTAACTCATTAAAAGTATCTGGCTTTCCTCATCACAAACTTACTTTAAAGACTGGTGTTCATGTTATGTTACTTAGGAATCTAGACCACTCTAATGGTTTATGGAATGGAACAAGGCTACAAATTGTTCGGCTTGGTGCATATGTTATTGAGGCCAAAATCATTTCTGGAAAGAACATTTGTGATATTACATATATTCTCAGAATGAAAATGATTTCAACAGATACAAAACTTCCGGTTAAGTTTGAAAGTAGGCAATTTTTCTGATGCTGTGTTTTGCTATGACGATTAACAAAAGTCAAAGACAGTCACTTTCATAAGTTGGTTTATTCCTCAGGAAACTTGTGTTTACACATGGTCAATTGTATGTTTCCGTTCACATGTTAGAAGTAAAAAATGATTAAAAGTTTTGATTTGTGACAATAATGGTAATGTTACAAACAAAACAGCAAATGTAATCTACATAAAAGTGCTTCAAAAAATTTAGTTATTTTTTTTGTTAAGAATTCTGACATTATGTAAGTTTTCGGTGATACTTCATTTATTGCATCATTTTTATTTGAAAGTTTTAATATCTCAAATACACTTTCGAAATACCCGTGCGTGCACGGGTCAATAAACTAGTTTAATTAAACAGGGGAAGCAGAAGACTCGTATCAAGGAGATTCTAGAAGCCGGCCCTTTTAATTTAGACCAAGTTTTGGAGGAAGTCATGATGAGGTTTGTACGAGCTTATATTATATACTCAAGCAACGAAATCATGTATAACAATTCTAAACCTTTTAAAACTTCCTACCAGGATCCATATGCACGAGTTAAGAAAATAAAAAATAATCTTAGAAAGTTTCCATGAAAAATTACATTTGTAGTGTGAATAGGTATCAATGGATGCCAAAACAACAATGAACGAAGTGTAGTTTCTCTTTATCGGTATCCACACGTAAGCTATGTCCGATCGAATGCTAACACTTTCAACCTGAAAGTTATGATCTCTTTCAACCCTGAAAAAAATCACAAACTATTTTCTTATATTTTCGCAAGTAAATCATGACCATGAAATCTTTTATTTCATTTAACACATGTCTATTAAAAACAACAAAAGAAGGACCCTCCACTCCTATTGTTTTCTTCGTCGGCCAAAAAAAGGGACCCAAAAAGGAAGTCTAGAAGACACACATATGTGTAATATAATATCATTTTGTGTCATGTCTTTTTAATCCTCATATGGTGTTTACAAAACAACCAATAGGCCAATTTATAGTTGAAATCATTTTTTATTAAACTAGGTATTCGTCATACAAATATAAAATACATAAATATTTGCAACGTTACAAGAAGATACATCTAGACGAAGACTTCCTTGTAAGAAGATAGAATACGAATAACAAATTTACTTATAATTTATAAACATACATATAAACGTAAGATTATTACTTCAGTCAAATAATTAATAATGTTTCAATTTACATATCTTAAGCATTGGACATGCTTTGAATCATATCGTACATACATTGGTGATAGGGTTGATTAAACACCCATAATCATCCAACTAGTTTTTACATTATAAAAAAGCTACAAATTTTATTTTGATGCATCTATTTGCTTGTTTTAGCTGTGAATGCTTAATTGTCCACAATCTATTTGATGTAAATCTACTCTCACTTCACCATGAAACTATACACCCACAAATGAATTTGAATATTTTTACCAGTTGTTTCATGTTATCGTTCTAATCAGGTTAACTGTCCATAAATAGTTCTCACTTGCTTTACATAACAATTGTTTTTGATTGTCCACCATAAGTATATATCTTTAGATGTTTTATCTTTCTGATCAAGAATCTATGTGCTCAATGACCTTCTTTAAGGGTGAGAATGTGCACTTACATAGTACCAATGATTTCATGGCCTATCTAGCTAATTAGAAGTAAGAGAAACATATGATATAAACTTGTAAGCTTAATTTACATTGCAAAAGTGAGCAAAAGTGAGCAAAAGGATTTCTTTTGGCCATGTGATGGATTTAATAAGTTTTAAATGGTTTCTTCTTTTGACTATTTCCTTGCTGCTATACGTGGCTTGTTTTCAATCAAGTTTGTGGTGTGGGTTTTTAGGGTAACTTGAATATATTATGAATTATTATTGTTATTATTATTATTATTATTATGAACTATATATATAATATAATTATTTATTAATTATTGTCGAAATACCCTAAAAACAATGGTTCACTCGACATTAAAATAATAAATTGATGGTTACATAATTCAAATAAGACGTCTCACAAAGTTACAGGCTAGCTAGCTTGTTTGAATACTTATAATTAACCTAGCTTTAGACATTAGGGTTGGTAAACATCTTTTTTAACTAAGAAAAATAGGATATAAACATTAATTCCAGGCACGATTTCAATTAAGTGATCTATAAAATAGGATATAAACATTATAATTAACCTAGCTTTAGACATTAGGGTTGGCAAACATTTTTTTGTTTGCCGAGACAAATGGGGTCAAGTGGGTTTTGTGCAGGGATATTGAAGAATGGATGATGAGATGCTATTATGTTGCTGTTGATATGGGTTACTGTTTGAGTTGCTGTCGACAATGAATGCACGAAGAGATGTTGTATGCATTGAGGCATGTTGTGCTTGGATTGTAGATCACAAGTGCGTTGTGTTTTTTTTTTCAATTTTATGCTGGCTGTTCATGCTGTGGCTGCTGTATTTCTCTTGCTGTGCAGCGTGGGCAGTGTTACAAGGTGATGCTGAGATTATAGTGGTGAAATGTGTTTTATGTTGTGTTTTGTAATTCATTTTCGGAGGTGCTTATTGACTGTGTGGTGCTACTGTTCTTGATGGCACTTGTGTGTAAATGACTTGTGTGATTTGGGTAATGAAGGAATACTACTTGCTGTTCAAAATAATAATAATAATAAATTAGGTATCTTACCCGACTTATTTTTACCATTTTTTATAACTATAATTATATATAATAATAGTATTTGGATATTTATTAAATAATAAAGAATAGGGTAAATTGCCGAGAAATGTAACCTATATTACGAAATTTGCCAATAAAGATAACGTCCAATTTTTGTGGCCAAGAAATGATCATAAATTTTGAATTCTAGCTAAAAAGGTAATCTTGACCACTTTTTAGCATGTCATGATACTCTTTTTAAAAACAAATTGAAATCTATAATATTTTTTAATGCAAAATTGAAATTAACAACCTTTTTCGATAACAAATTAAAATTAATAATCCTTAGGTATGGTGATGTGGCTGTGCGGTACCGAGCCACACACCACCCCGCCCCCTTAGGTACCGCTTTGAAGCATGCATTTGAAACATTCGGTTGCTGAGGAGAAGAAGAGAGATATAGAGTGAAAAGAAGAGAGAGAAAAGGAGGAGAGAGAAAATGAGATATTTTTTAATAATATTTTTTGAAGCATGGAAAGCATGGGTAGTACGGGGTTTAAGCATGGTTGAAGCATAAGTGACGTGGAGCTGATGTGGCGTTGAAGCATGGGATACTTCAAGCATCTATACCCCATTCTCTAATTATAAAATGACTATAAGAATGAAAGATTCTAGATATGAAAATCTCATGTACAATTTTCTTTTTAAAGTACATTTACAATTATGTGTACATTTTCTTTTTAAAGTACATTTACAATTATGGCCATCTCTAATTTTCTATGATAAATAACTTACTCTTAATTCAAATCGTTCGATTCATTTCCTTAAATTTATTATCATTCTATTTCCTTGGCACATGCAATGGCAATGCCCCTCTTACATACATCCGGTCTCTTTTCTCCGACCACCGCTACAACCACCACGATCACCACCGCCACAACCACTAGCCTCTCTTATCATAGACCCTCAACAGCCCGAACTCGAAGATCATTTTCGAACATATGTTCCTTCCATCGAGAATACATCCCAAACCTTATTCAAGATCCAAACTATGTTCGGGTTTTCGACACCACTCTACGGGAAGGCAAACACTTTCTTGGCGCTGACATGGCCCCGAAACAAAAGCTTAACATTGCCCATCAAATTTCTAAATTTGGTGTTGACATAATTGAAGTAGGGTTTTGTGAATCCAACAAAGACGATGATCTAGAAAGTATCAAGTTGATTGCACATGAGGTTGGGAATAATATAACTAACGACGACGATGATGGTACTCATGTGCCAGTGATTTGTGCCTTGACGAGTTGCACTAAGGAGGATATCAGTAAGGCGTGGGAGTGCTTGAAGTATGCCAAATTCCCGAGAATACACATGGCTTTATCGACTAGAGAGATTGATCATACGAAATATAATCTGCTACGGTCGTCACAAGAACAAGTGATTGAAAAAGCAAAGAGTATGGTGGCGTATGCTCGGAGTTTGGGTTTTACTGACATCCAATGCACCCCAGAAGATGATGGAAGGTATGCCTTTGACTTGTATGTGATTAGACTAGAGTTTAGTGTATAATAACGTTTCTATATGATCAACAACAAAACTTTAAATTTTTTAATAAATCATGCGTTTTTAACTTCTGTTAGAATTAGGGTTATCTGATCGCCACGTGAACGTTATGATAAACTTGTTTACCTAATTAGTGGATCGATCGGTAACTCCGGATTTGTGTTATATGTATATATAGATCAGAGAGAGAATTTCTATACGAGTTTCTGGGAGAAGTTATTAAAGCAGGTGCAACTACTCTTAACATTGCTGAGTTTATTGGTTACTTGCCTCATGAGTTTAGGCAACTCATAGTTGACATAAGAGCCAACACCCCTGGTATTGAGAGTGTTATCCTTTCTACCCATTGCCATAATGATCTTGGACTTGCTACTGCCAATACTTTAGAGGTAATTAACTATAATTAATCATATATCATAACAATTTTTGTGTTCTTTAATTATTAATTAATTTGTTAACAATTTTATTGATTTAAGTATATGTAAGTGGGTTCCAGGGGGCATATTCTGGTGCAAGACAAGTAGAAGTGACAATAGATGGAATAGGAGGGGAAGGTGGTCATGCTTCTTTGAAAGAGGTGAGTCGTGTGTGTAATTTATGGAAGTTAATTAAATGTTGATTTCATCTACTTAATTGGCAATCAATAAATTTCATTAAGGGGGTTGAAAGTTTTTTTTACGTCAGAACTCACATATTCCACTATAACAAATATGTTGATTTTTTACACTTTTTTAGTAATATTTTTACATTTTAAAATATGAATAGTGAAAAAATATGGTGTGACAATTTTTTTGTAAAGTTCATATGTAAAAATGTAATAAATATAGTTAAGGTATCACATTTATTAGTGTGAACAAATAATTAAAGTTTTCACATTTAATTTTTAAGTGTGAAAATGTTGAAAACATCTCTATATGAGAGATGATATATCCTCCTAATTTATCCTCCCACTATCCTCCTACTCACAGGATCATCACAAGTGTCAAAATCAATGGATAATATGAAGAAAGAGAATTAGTCGAGTCCACGTGTCAAGTTGTAGTGAGTAGGAGGATAAAATAGGAGGATATTTCATTTTTGTCTCTATATTATAAAAGTTCACACTTTTAAGCGTGAACTTTTCTCAGTTTCTATTAATTACTATTTTTACACATTTAAAAGTGTGAACTTTTTAAAATCAATATTATATATTATAAAGTGCGAGCTTTTTCGTTGCTTTTCTTATATTTTCTTTAAACTATTCTACGCACTTTTATATGTGTATTCTTTAAAATTCTATACGTTTTTAATAAAACATGAGAAAAACCCACATTTGTTATAGTGTACACTTTAACCTACTCTTAATTAATCTATAGGTGGTAATGGCTATGAGAGGTAAAACAGAATTGGTGGGTGGTCTACACAATGGTGTCAATACAAGTCATATTCTCATGACTAACAAGATGGTATGCATATATATTTATGATATTAAAATATTTCAACATGCAAACTACTCCTTAATTTATATATATATTTTATTGATTCATTTTGCATTTTCTTATTTAGGTGGAAGAGTATATATCTTGAGCAGCCAGACAAATTACTTAGCTATATATCCTGGGAGCAAATGCTTTGATTAAGTGAAACTCAATGATATATGTAATAAATTTTGTGCTTTAAACTCCATATATACATATATATTTTAAGCCTAAAAAAACATTAATATGTTTATTTACTTTCGTTATTGAATGTCCTAAACCAACTTGGTTTAACCGGCCTGTTTGTTTAACCTTTTAAACAATTAGGCCCAATTTAATTCCTTAATTGCATGTTTGATAATTGGAGCTAATGTTGGTTTTTTAAAACATACAAGAGATAGGTTTGGCTAATTAGCCTTTTTTAATCCTTTATTTATTTGTTAATTATAGGTAATTGATTTCGTTTGAATAAATTTTTAAGTTTCTAGGATTTGGTTTCTTGGTTCAGTTAAATATTATCATTTAATGGGGTTTACTAACTCGGTTTTGATTCATTATCTAACCTAATCGGTAGTTGGAGTTAACTCAATTTTCAATTTTAATGTTAAAATAAAAAAAAATTCTTTCACGTAAAACGTTAATAGTAATTTTAAGCTAAAAGATCAAATTTATTTATGTAAAAAAAAATGTAACAATGTGTTTATGAATTATGAAATCGGTTTTGCTGATTAAACATATATTTGAAATCATCCAGCCGGTCAACATGTTTGACCCAGTAATCCGACCGGTTCAATCATATGCAAAAATATACATTACTAGCCCTGTCGTTGTTGAACCGTCTTCCTTAGACCATCATCATCCATCACGCCCTTCACACAGCCACATCAGCGCCACATCATTTCTCACCATTCCCTCATCCCATCACATAAACCCCTGCACCCATCACATGCTTCACATAAAATTTTTTTTTGGCGCTTACTCTCTCTCCCTCCGCTCACGCTCGCGACGGTGGTCACTTGCGTGACCGTGAGCCGTCCCTCACGGATGGCAGCGATGGTCCTCACGCTTCTTCTTGCTCGCGACGGTGTCTCACGAGCCCCCTCGCGCGACGGATGCGCATAGTCTTAGTGCTTCACCGATCAACGGGTTCAACCATCCAAATCCACCCAGAATTTAAAACATTAGTTAAGGGACTTTACATTTAGCGATGTATAAATTAGTTTTAGAGGGTGCTGAATTGTGAATTGAGAGAGTGAAATTTTTTTATCTCAATATTATATTTAAGAAACACAAATAATCAGAAAAAGTTTTTATATATCCATATGAAAAATGTGATTATCTATATTTCTTAAATGGAAGACCCAATTTTTTTAAAAAAACACGTTATATACATGTATTAATTAGATATCTACTTAGTATATGTGACTTGAAATTAACGATACAATATTGAAACTGAAATTTAATTAAGAGGAAACTTGACGTGAAGTCTATGATGTCGGATCTTGATTTGAGCAAGATGGTTCACGACATGGAGAAATACGATTCACGCACAAGTAATGAAAGCTCGACAAAAACGTAAATTGCCAGTTATAATTTTTTGTTAATTCTATATATATATATATATATATATATATATATATATATATATATATATATATATATATATATATATATATAGTAAAGGGATCAATATAATCACTTTGTTTAAACGTAGTACCTGTAGTCCCTAATTACAATCATTCATTCTGAATTCGTCAAGGGTGCAGATTGTAAATTAACCATTCCCTACGCAATTTTTGTTACGATATGCTTTTTTTTAATTATTCTTGATGAATTTTAATTAAGGGTGCACATTGTAATTTAATCATATTATCATTTAAATATAAAGGAGGTTGATTGTAACTTATACAAATTTTAATTTGCAAATTAATAGTCAATTTGATAGAGAGTTTTGTTTTTTAACCCATTTTCGATCGTGGGTTTTATTTTATTTAACTCGTATTTCGTCCTGTATTCTTTTTAAATTGATGCTCATGCATATTTTATCAGATTCATTTTTATGCTTGCATTTTCGTTTTGATCCTCTTTCTCTCTTTTTTCTAATCCTATGCATAGTCGTCGGGAAATATGCATTTTAGTACCTGCATTTTAGCCCATGCATGTTCGTGTAGTGCTTACTGTTTGGATGAAACCGAATGCAGAAGTCCTTGAAATCTCTTATTAGTAGTCCCTAATTACAATTGATTTTGAATTTTCATAAAGGGTGCAGATTGTAATTTAAATATTTTTCTCATTTAAATGAAGGGGGTTGATTGTAACTTATCAAAGTTTTAATTTGCAAATTAAATCTCAAATTAATCGTGCTTTTAAATCTCAATGATCGTGGGTTTGCTTTTTTTTTAAACCCATTTTCTTATTTAAATCAATTGATTATGGGTTTAATTTTTTTTAACTCATATTTCGTCCATATATCTTCCCTGTGTATTTTCAGTTATTCTTTTTTAAGATGCTCATACATATGCATGTTCGTGGGAAAGATGCATTTTAACACCTTCATTTTCGTTTTATCTTCTAAAACTATTCAAGACTGGTCTTGAATTAAAGAGGATGAAGAATGAAATCTAATGGTATAATTTTTTTATTAAAAATTATTTACATGTTTAAGATGCTATCAACTCTAAAATGGATGGGTTTTTTAATTTTTAAATAATGAGAATGTTAAAAATTTTAGTTGTTGGGGGGGGGGGGGGGGGGGGTGGTACGTGAGGGGTGAATAATAAGGGTTTTTTTCTTCTTTTTTTATGTGTTTTAATTTTAATCCTTCTTGGCTATGATATTTTGTTTCCATCTCTTAAAATTTTTAAGGATTGTGTCGACTAGTCAATATTATGGTGTAAATTGTAAATTGTAACACCCTCCTTACCGGCCTAGTAGGATTAAGATAATTAAGTTGGTTTACTTTAATTAATTGGTTGATTATTGATTTATGTATTTAATTAATTTAATTAATTAAATTGATAGTAAAATAACAATTTAAATGAATTTATTGTTAGTGGAGGTTGAAGTGTCGATTTGGACACCTTAACCCACCTAGTCACCACCTAAGTGTCATTTACATGCAAATTGTTTAAGGTGTGTGTGTGTGTATACCTTCGGCCGAGAGCAAAAGAAAAAGAAGAAAGAGTTGAACTCAAATTGTAGATTTGGTTTGTGTAATCTGAAATACTGAAGTGTTTATCTACATCAAAAGGTTAGATTACTGAAATTATGTGTTAATTGTTGAATTATCTCGGTTTTGTATGCATGTATATAGAAATCCGATTGAATGCTTATGTATGATGAATTTGATGATTTTAGGTTGCATGTATGTTAGATTATGATGTTTGAATGATCAATATATGTTAGAATTAAATTCTGGAAACATATATGTTGTTGCATGCTTAAAATCAGAATTAAATTGAAGTTAAGGATGATTTTTGATTTTATCGGATTTGATAAGTATGAATTGATCGGGATTCATGTATGAATCGATCGGATTTGGTGAAATCCGATTAAATCTATCGGAATTGGTGAAATCCGATCATTTCTATCGGATTAGCTTTTATCGGATTGTTAGATTTTATCGGATTTGAAGTTTATCGGATTGCTAGATTTCATCGGATTCCTTATTTAAGTGAATGGAGGATTTTTATCGTAATTGATGTTTACTCGGATTTGGATGTTTTATCGGATTGTAAGACTTGATCGGATTTGCCTTTACTCGGATTCCGATACTATGGGATTTGGAATTTTAATCGGAATTCAAGTCTATCGGATTCCATGTTTGTTCGGAATTGTCCTTTATTGGATTTGAGATGACCGGATTTCATGTTCTATCGGATTTGATCTAATCGGATTTTGGATACAATCGGAATTCTAACAATACCTATGCTAGGAATTTGTGAAGGTTGTGTTATGAAAGATCAACTCTTGGATGATTTGAAGATAATCATGAACTGATTGCCTTGGCTTATAAAATGACGAATGTAATGCCTAAGCTAAGGAGTTGGTTGAATTCACAAGATTACAGTAAGCAAAGAGTAATAGTGAATTGTGGTATATTGGTTTGAATATACATGAGTTGATATGTACTTGTGATTATATGTGCATATATGTTTGATTATAGTATTGTGCTTATTGTGTGTTGATTAAGCAAATACTGATTGTTAGTTGTTTGTTCAGGTGGAGACAAGACTCAGTAGTTGAGAATAGACTGAGTTACCTGAATTGTTGAAGATATTGGTGAGTGAATATATATATCTTGGATGTATAAGATATATCACCTGATTGTTTGCTCTTTTCTGTATATATACATGACGTTTTGTGAGATCAGCTTGGCGGAAGTTATTCAGCTGGGCCTATGTTTAGAGATATACAGTATTAGTAATTGTCTTGATTTGCATTTGTTGTAATAAAGAAGTGCTATTATTGTTGTCTGTTGTAACTTGGCTATCGGTAGACCTATGCTTTGGCCGGCATTTGGTTGAAGGTCCCGCAAGACCGCCGGTTCTCCTTGTTTGCTTGAGCTTTGTTTGTTTGGGCTTTATGCCTTGTATGTTCTTGGATGTGTATTTCCTCACTTAGCTTTGTGCTAATTCCCCACTAGATTATTTTTGCAGATGCTCCTAAGTGAGTTATGTGGATAAAGAAGGCTGGGAATATGGACGGACCGCTACTCTGATGTTCAAGATTTTATTAGAGCCTGTTTTGTAATTAACACCGTAGTGGTATTTTGAAATTATAATTTGGACAAAGTTTGTGTTATCTTTGAGTTTTAAATCTAAATATATGTATTTAGCTTCCGCACGCATATTTAAGTTAATATAAAAGTACGGTGTTACAAATTGGTATCAGAGCACTGGTTTGAGGATTTGCATAAATGATTTGTACAAAACTCGAACCAAGGCTCCGGTCGGTCCAGTATTTCCAGGGTGGGTAATTAGTAGTGTAGCTAGAGGGTAATTAGCTTGGTTGTAACTAACGGGTTATGTTCAACCCAGTATTGAAATAATTGATAAGACAGATAGCAAATGGCTGCGAAAGATGATTTGACCAAAGCCCTATTGAATCCTCAAAAAGTTAGCAATGAACAGACAATGAAATATACGGGTGATACTGAACAGACATGTAGTTCATCTGGTATGAGTAAAGAAGAAGAGAGAATTTCGCAGTTGCAAAGACAAATACATGAACTTAAAGGATCAATTCAGGAAATGCAACAGCAACAACAACAAGCTCAGAATGTACAGTTCATGAATTTACCTGGAATAACTACTATCCCAAACATGCCTCCTCAACTATCGTTTCCTTACCTATCTAGACCCTATGCCCCTAGAGCACCGAACACTCAACAACAACAACCATTTCATGAATTATTAAGATCAGCAGGACAGTATCCGTATCCCTATCCATATACATGTTCGATGTTACCACTAGAAAAAGGAAGATATGAATCTAATAACTTTAAACCCAATCCATATGCTAGCTCATCAGGGTTCAATGATGGGGAGAGTTCTAATGTAAACCTAAATCAGTTAAAGGGAGCTGTTAAAGTTTTGAATGCTTATTATTGTAATGAGAAGCAGAAGGTTACTAAACCGAAACTTAGTAAAGGAAAGTGGCAGGGTAACCAAAACCAAGAAGATCAGAAATCTAAAGTTTTGGATTGTAGTCAGAGAAAACGATGGTGCGGAAATTGCAAGTCTCGTCACACTGGTGATTGCACACCACGGACTCGTAGATGTTTAAGGTGTGGTGAGATAGGCCATGATTTGGATGCCTGCAAGTTCACAACTCATGTTTGTTGGAATTGCCACAAGAAAGGACATCGTACTAGTAATTGTATTTCAGTGAGGAAGGAGGAAAAAGAACAAGGAAATCAGTGGTGTATAACTTGCAGATCACGTCATGCTGGTTCATGCACACTACGAACTCGTCGGTGTTTTCGTTGTGGTGAATTAGGTCATGAAATATGTGACTGTAAATTCAAGACAAGTGTATGTTGGAAATGTCACAAAGAGGGTCATAGAGCTGGAACATGTTCAAGTCAGCAACCAGCAGGGACGGGGTCGGGAATGGTTGAGATCGGAGAATCATCGTTTACAGGTCAGAAGAGAAAGAATCCACCCTCTGTAGAAGAGAGAGCCGTTCAGATGACAGCAAATGATGCAAATGATACTACCAACTTCAATGTTACCAATACGGGTACGTATTTTGAACATTTACTTTTGTAAGCATAGGTGTTGATTACATAATGTGTTGTATATGAAATTGCTTATGTTGGTAACTGCTTATTGTGTAACAGTCACATCATATGTAGTTGGAATTAGGTATGTTGTTAGCTTAATGTGACATGCGTATGTGATAACTTGAGCTTGAATTGGACTATTTAGTTGACTTGAGACATATGTGGACGATATCCTTATGTGATTTAAAGTGTTATATAAATTAAACTCAGATAGACATAGATATTACTAGTTATATTGTTGACTGATTTGAGATGTCTATATTTGAGTTTGATATATTAATAAGTGTGTATTGTTTGAACCAGTATAGATCAGTTATTAAATGTCATAAGAAGTTGTTTTCTGATTAGTTGAATTGCATGTTGTAAGATGTATTGTATTTAGTCAATTGTTAAAAACAAACGATTACATCCTCACTTTCCTATGAAGATTTATCTTCTTATTCTACGTATGAGTGTATTTAGAATTGGACATAAATGAAAAGGCAGACGATATATGATATTTAAGGGTTCTGGATTTACCATAAAAGTTTTGACAAAGATGTATTAGAGATTGTGAATTCCTTGACCTGACTAGTCTGTAAAGAGAGTTGATTGAATGGAATGATGAATAGAAGTAGTACTTCAGATTTGAAATGGCTATCTTGACAGACCTTTATTTCTGCACTACTAGATAGATTTGATGATTTTAAGTGCATTGTAATGTTTCCTTGGCATGACCTGGAGTTTACAACTGATGGTTGCCTTAGACACTGTAGAGATGTTATTGACTTAAAATGAAATATGTAATTATATGGATCAGTTAGGTTGTGACATGTGCTTTCTATAGAAAGAGTTGAGTATAAAATAGAAACAGCGATTAGAAATAGTTTAATGCTATGATTGCGAAATCTCGTTATCAACTTTGGAGAACTACTACAGTAGCCTATGCTTGGAAATGCGATGGAAGGAATGATAATATTGTTTTGTACAAATTGAGATTGTTTTTAATTTAGTGGATAAATTGGAATTGCTCAAGTGAAGATTTTGAATTATGAAATTTTGAAGTGGACATTTTATTAAGGAGAAAAGAGAATTTAATTGTCGATTTTCGAGGATTGAAGACTTGCAGGTCTAGTATGTTAAGTGTCTTTGCTTGGAGAGTTTTGTGATTTAATTTTAACCGAGATCGACGAGAATAGATTGTCGGTTTTATCAGATAGCATTAAATTGAATAACGATCTTAAAGTGTTGAAAGGATGGTTCACGATGAAAATAGATATTGCATAATTTGAGGAATTTTGATAATTATGCACATGTAATAATAGAGCTTCAGGAACTTTATGAATTTTGAAACAGATAGAGATATATTAGAATGGAAATGGGAGTTTATCATGATGGATTTTGTAACCAAACTCCTATGTACCCAGTGAGGTCATGATATGATTCGGGTGATTGTTGATAGTTTGACAAATGATGTGCTTTTCTTGCCACCAATGAGACATTTTTCTCAACAGATTAGTTTGGCTGCATAGTAATGACATTGTATCTGAACACGATATTCCAGTATTAATTATTTCTGATAGAGATTTTAAATTCAAGTCTATCGGATTCCATGTTTGTTCGGAATTGTCCTTTATCGGATTTGAGATGACCGGATTTCATGTTCTATCGGATTTGATCTAATCGGATTTTGGATACAATCGGAATTCTAACAATACCTATGCTAGGAATTTGTGAATGTTGTGTTATGAAAGATCAACTCTTGGATGATTTGAAGATAATCATGAACTGATTGCCTTGGCTTATAAAAGGACGAATGTAATGCCTAAGCTAAGGAGTTGGTTGAATTCACAAGATTACAGTAAGCAAAAAGTAATAGTGAATTGTGGTATATTGGTTTGAATATACATGAGTTGATATGTACTTGTGATTATATGTGCATATATGTTTGATTATAGTATTGTGCTTATTGTGTGTTGATTAAGCAAATACTGATTGTTAGTTGTTTGTTCAGGTGGAGACAAGACTCAGTAGTTGAGAATAGACTGAGTTACCTGAATTGTTGAAGATATTGGTGAGTGGATATATATCTTGGATGTATAAGATATATCACCTGATTGTTTGCTCTTTTCTGTATATATACATGACGTTTTGTGAGATCAGCTTGGCGGAAGTTATTCAGCTGGGCCTATGTTTAGAGATATACAGTATTAGTAATTGTCTTGATTTGCATTTGTTGTAATCAAGAAGTGCTATTATTGTTGTCTGTTGTAACTTGGCTATCGGTAGACCTATGCTTTGGCCGGCATTTGGTTGAAGGTCCCGCAAGACCGCCGGTTCTCCTTGTTTGCTTGAGCTTTGTTTGTTTGGGCTTTATGCCTTGTATGTTCTTGGATGTGTATTTCCTCACTTAGCTTTGTGCTAATTCCCCAGTAGATTATTTTTGCAGATGCTCCTAAGTGAGTTATGTGGATAAAGAAGGCTGGGAATATGGACGGACCGTTACTCTGATGTCCAAGATTTTATTAGAGCCTGTTTTGTAATTAACACCGTAGTGGTATTTTGAAATTATAATTTAGACAAAGTTTGTGTTATATTTGAGTTTTAAATCTAAATATATGTATTTAGCTTCCGTACGCGTATTTAAGTTAATATAAAAGTACGGTGTTACATAAATTAAGAAGGAGGTAGGCTGTAAAATTTGTATTAATTTCTAAATTAATTGAAGGTCTAGTTTGTAAATTTTGTAAGTCACGATCCCACGATTTGAATTTTTAATATTTTTTAAATTATATTTTAATATCTATTTTGAAGGGTGGAGATTAGGGTCTACGGTAACTGCATTTAAGATAGGGTTGATATTGATATATACCGTATATATATATATATATATATATATATATATATATATATGGTAAGGTTAAACATAGAACCTCTCTTAAACATAGAACCTAAAGAACCTTCTCTGGTGATGACACATGGCACATAGTTTATGGGCAAAAAAGGAAAATAGAAAAAAAAAATCGTAGCATCCTCCAGCGTCCCCCAAAATTAAAATAAAAAAAACCACCACTTAATTTAAATGATCATAACTCGTTCGTTTTTTAGAATTTTAACAAAAAAATTATATCATTAGTTTCAGTTTTTCGTCCTCTTTCAAACAAGACCGGACTTGATATATTTCAGAAACTTTTTTTTAAAATGCTAAGTTTGCATTTTGATCTGGGTTCATTCAAACCCAAAATGCAAAATCCGTAGTTTGCATTTTGAGTTGGGTTCATTCAAGCCCAAAATACAAAATTCGTAGATGCTGGGTTCATTCAAACCTAAATGCAAAATGCAAAATCCGTAGTTTGCATTTTAAGCTGGGTTCGTTCAAACGTAAATGCAAAATGCAAAAAACGAAAACGTAAAATATAAACATGCAGGTCATCTAGATGCTTCCAAAATACAAATATTATGAAATGCAAAAAAAAAGGGAGAGTAGTTTGCTATCATTCAAAATCATTGAGTGCTACTCTTTCAAGTCACTTCCATGTGAACAATTACCATTGCTGCACTTTCCCCCGTCTTGTGCTTTTGACATTATAGTGTCTTTCTTTACACAGTTAATATACAATATATTGTTGTCAATTATGCTAACCCAGTGTGCCAAAACATCATGGGATTTCGAATTTCAAGAAACGTCTTACTGCTTCATTTAGCATACAACAATCATACTTTAATCTTCTTACACACCCTAAACGCTAACCTATAAGTTTTTTTACTTCTGCTAAATTTTATTATGAGTTTAGTCGATTCATTCTGATGTTTTCTGTCCAGAACGACATTATTAAGATGTGTAGTTTAGTAAAATGCACTAGTTCCACATGTAGTTCAATCATATTATTTCTTTGTGAACACTTGATGTCCATTCACCATTTACGCGAGGGCGCTTTAAAATTTACTGCTTTATCGTTAGTGTATTCTTTAGTTCTCATAACTTTGCATGCATATTTACCTGCCAACTAAAGTTTGAGATGCAGGAACATGATGAAACAGATCACGCCTCTTTCGATTGTTAAGTTGTGAAGTGAATTACTATACTACAAAGTTTTGGTAAAGTTGGTAACTTTGAATGTTTCAGGTTTCTGATCGAGTGGATCGCTTGCTCTGGGCAAATTACAAAAATGAAATGCAAAATGTAAATCCAACATGATTCAAATGAAAATGCAGCCCAAAATGCAAAATTACATATTCAAAACCAAAATGCAAAATCCGTACAGAACACTACATGTTGCCCAAATGCAAACAAAATTTTCATGTTAAAAAAAATTTAGAAAAATATGGGAAGTGTGATCTTGTTTGAAAGAGGATTGAAAAACTAAAAGATTGGTATATTTTTTTGTTCAAATTCACAAAACTTAAAAAGTTATGACAATTTAAAGTTTTTGGTTTTTTTTTTGTTCAAATTACAGTTTTGCCATCGATCAATCTCATCCATTGATTTTGATGATCCAATAGTCTAGATTGGTTCTTTAGGTTCTTTGTTTAAGGAGGGGTTCTTTATTGATCCAATTTCTATATATATATTAGTCTCTATGAGTAAAGCCTTCAATAATTGTGGTCCGTTTGATTATATTAATGCCGGTTAATCTCAGCCGTTAATTCACCGCTACTTGGTCAATCCTTTATTCTGGAGAAATGAACCACGTTTCTTATTTGCTAATCCATCCCCAACAAACTTGACTGTATTCTCACCGGAATCTAGGGTTCTATTGATTTTCTAAGTTACAACAAAGATCTTTTATTCTTGAGAACATTTTATATACAAACACTTATCTTTTTCCTCCATCACGTTAACAATATGTTGAACTCTAGTTTGATTCAAACTCTTTTCTCCATTCATTTGTTTCTTCATCGATCTAAAAGATCTCAAGAGGGTACGCGATATATGAATTTGTTTTTTACTAGGTTTAGAGCCCGTGTAAACACGGGCTTATAATCCAGACTTTGTTTATATTGTACTATTTTGTTGGTGTTTGTAATGAGGAGCCTTCTTTATGATAGTAGGTACAAAGTAAATATAACTTTGTAAATCAAAGCTATTGAGGAACAAACATTTGTGTCGCTAAAATGTATTTAGCAAAAGAAAATGCATTCTTTGTGTGTGTGGTTTTGTGTATCCAAAGTTTGTTTATATTGTACTATTTTACTGGCCTTTGTAATGATGAACTTTGTTTATGACGGTAGTTACAAAGTAAAGATAACTTTGTTCATACAGAACTGAAGAGTTAGATGTAACATTGATCAGCTGGAAACAGCGTTTTTAAAACCGAACCTGCCCGGCTGGTTAACCGGGAACCGGACATGCCTATGGTTCAAAAATGAGCGCAAAACCGAATAAATAAAAAAACCAGCCGGTTATGTGAAAACTGGAAAAACCGATTGAACCGGACTTACGACCGAATCGGAAACAGATTATCCATTTCCAATCGTGAGTTTTTATGGGGCAAGGACTTACTAATTGACTTCCAAACTCCCTTTTTATGCACACGATTTTACTCATGAAGTTTTCCTTAAGCTCTGATGTGGGACGAAAATTTCAATCTTATTTTTATAACTTTTTCTAATTGGATGTCAACTAAGATTTCACACTTCAATAATATGGCTCAATTGAGATATTTGAGGATTATAAAACATGCAACATAGGACATGCCTATGGTTCAAAAATGACCCCAAAACCGGATAAATAAAAAAACGGGCCGGTTATGCGAAAACCGGAAAAACCGGTTGAACCGGACTTATGACCGAACCGGAAACAGATTATCCATTTCCAATCGTGAGTTTTTATGGGGCAAGGACTTACTAATTGGCTTCCAAACTCACTTTTTATGTACACGATTTTACTCATGAAGTTTTCCTCAAGCTCCGATGTGGGACGAAAGTTTCACCTTAGTAGAAATAGACTATTAATTGACAAATATTAACTCATTCTTGCCTTCCCGAATAGATATATTGTGGCCCGTGGTGTGGGGCTTTTCAAACGGTATACCTCGACATTCTCAAATCATAACAGTTTAACACCTCTTTAATGTCCGTTAAGCTCATCTTATCCATTGCCCACCATCCTAATAATATCTCTTAAACTTTACTTGAAACCCGCAATTACTAAAACAATGTCTTTATTAATAAACCGCAAGAAGGAAAGACGACCAAATGATGATTATAAATATTAGATAGTCATTTACCGAGAATTATAAGAAATCTATATATAATAAATATGTTTAACACACCAATATTTTAAATCATAAATAATGCAAGCAATATGAAGCCTTTGATAATCTTCATAAACAACTGAAGAGTTAGATGTAACTTTGATCAGCTTGAAACAGCGTTTTTAAAACCGAACCGGCCCGGCTGGTTAACCGGGAACCGGACATGCCTGTGGTTCAAAAATGACCCCAAAACCAGATAAATAAAAAACCGGCCGGTTATGTGAAAACCGGAAAAACCGGTTGAACCGGACTTACGACCGAACCGGAAACAGATTAACAATTTCCAATCGTGAGTTTTTATGGGGCAAAGACTTACTAATTGACTTCCAAACTCCCTTTTTATGTACACAATTTTACTCATGAAGTTTTTCTCAAGCTCCGATGTGGGACGAAAGTTTCAATCTTATTTTTTTAACATTTTCTAATTGGATGCCAACTAAGATTTCACACTTCAATAATATGGCTCAATTTAGATATCTGAGGATTATTAAACATGCCACATCGGACATGCCTACGGTACAAAAATGACCGCAAAACCGGATAAATAAAAAAACCGGCCGGTTATGCGAAAACCGGAAAAACCGGTTGAACCGGACTTACGACCGAACCGGAAACATATTACCCATTTCCAATCGTGAGTTTTTATAGGGCAAGAACTTACTAATTGGCTTCCGAACTCCCTTTTTATGTACACGATTTTACTCATGAAGTTTTCCTCAAGCTCCGATGTGGGAGGAAAGTTTCACCTTAGTAGAAATAGACTATTAACTGACAAATATTAACTCATTCTTGCCTTCCCGAATAGGTATATTGTGGCCCGTGGTGTGGGGCTTTTCAAACGGTATACCTCGACATTCTCAAATCATAACAGTTTAACACCTCTTTAATGTTCGTTAAGTACATCTTATCCATTACCCACAATCCTAATAACATCTCTTAAACTTTACTTGAAACCCGCAATTACTAAAACAATGTCTTTATTAATAAACCGCAAGAAAAAAAGACGAAAACCAGTTGAACCGGACTTACAACCGAACCGGAAACAGATTACCCATTTCCAATCGTGATCATAAATCCAGTCTTTGCAATCCGTGTCATAAACCTCTTTGCAATCCCTTGTTAACCTATTTAATATCTAATGAAAATCCTTGAGTTGGATGTCTAGAAACACCTTAGTAGAAATAGACTATTCATTGACAAATATTAACTCATTCTTGCCTTCCCGAATAGATATATTGTGGCCCGTGGTGTGCGGCTTTCCAAATGGTATACCTCGACATTCTACAATCATAACAGTTTAACACCTCTTCAATGTCCGTTAAGCTCATCTTATCCGTTACCCATCATCCTAATAACATGTCCTAAACTTTACTTGAAACCCGCAATTACTAAAACAATGTCTTTATTAATAAACCGCAAGAAGGAAAGACGACCAAATGATGATTATAAATATTAGATAGTCATTTACCGAGAACTATAAGAAATCTATATATAATAAATATGTTTAACACACCAATATTTTAAATCATAAATAATGCAAGCAATATGAAGCCTTTGATAATCTTCATAAAAAACTGAAGAGTTAGATGTAACATTGATCAGCTGGAAACAGCGTTTTTAAAACCGAACAGGCCCGGCTGGTTAACCGGGAACGGGACATGCCTATGGTTCAAAAATGACCGCAAAACCGGATAAATAAAAAAACCGGCCGGTTATGTGGAAACTGGAAAAACCATAACATCTCTTAAACTTTACTTGAAACCCGCAATTACTAAAACAATGTCTTTATTAATAAACCGCAAGAAAAAAAGACGAAAACCAGTTGAACCGGACTTACAACCGAACCGGAAACAGATTACCCATTTCCAATCGTGATCATAAATCCAGTCTTTGCAATCCGTGTCATAAACCTCTTTGCAATCCCTTGTTAACCTATTTAATATCTAATGAAAATCCTTGAGTTGGATGTCTAGAAACACCTTAGTAGAAATAGACTATTCATTGACAAATATTAACTCATTCTTGCCTTCCCGAATAGATATATTGTGGCCCGTGGTGTGCGGCTTTCCAAACGGTATACCTCGACATTCTACAATCATAACAGTTTAACACCTCTTTAATGTCCGTTAAGCTAATCTTATCCGTTACCCATCATCCTAATAACATGTCCTAAACTTTACTTGAAACCCGCAATTACTAAAACAATGTCTTTATTTATAAACCGCAAGAAGGAAAGACGACCAAATGATGATTATAAATATTAGATAGTCATTTACCGAGAACTATAAGAAATCTATATATAATAAATATGTTTAACACACCAATATTTTAAATCATAAATAATGCAAGCAATATGAAGCCTTTGATAATCTTCATAAACAACTGAAGAGTTAGATGTAACATTGATCAGCTGGAAACAGCGTTTTTAAAACCGAACCGGCCCGGCTGGTTAACCGGGAACGGGACATGCCTATGGTTCAAAAATGACCGCAAAACCGGATAAATAAAAAAACCGGCCGGTTATGTGGAAACTGGAAAAACCGGTTGAACCGGACTTACGACCGAACCGAAAACAGATTATCCATTTACAATCGTGAGTTTTTATGGGGCAAGGACTTACTAATTGGCTTCCAAACTCCCTTTTTATGTACACGATTTTACTCATGAAGTTTTCCTCAAACTCTGATGTGGGACGAAAGTTTCAATCTTATTTTTGTAACATTTTCTAATTGGATGCCAACTAAGATTTCACACTTCAATAATATGGCTCAATTGAGATATTTGAGGATTATTAAACATGCCACATCGGACATGCCTACGGTTCAAAAATGACAGCAAAACCGGATAAATAAAAAAACCGGCCGGTTATGTGAAAATCGGAAAAACCGGTTGAACCGGACTTACGACCGAGCCGGAAACAGATTACCCATTTCCAATCGTGAGTTTTTATGGGACAAGGACTTACAAATTAGCTTTCAACCTCCCTTTTTATGTACACAATTTTACTCATGAAGTTTTCCTCAAGCTCCGATGTGGGACGAAAGTTTCACCTTAGTAGAAATAGACTATTAATTGACAAATATTAACTCATTCTTGCCTTCCCGAATATATATATTGTGGCCCGTGGTGTGGGGCTTTCCAAACGGTATACCTCGACATTCTCAAATCATAACAGTTTAACACCTCTTTAATGTCCGTTAAGCTCATCTTATCCATTACCCACCATCCTAATAATATCTCTTAAACTTTACTTGAAACCTGCAATTACTAAAACAATGTCTTTATTAATAAACCGCAAGAAGGAAAGACGACCAAATGATGATAATAAATATTAGATAGTCATTTACCGAGAATTATAAAAAATCTATATATAATAAATATGTTTAACACACCAATATTTTAAATCATAAATAATTCAAGCAATATGAAGTCTTTGATAATCTTCATAAACAACTGAAGAGTTAGATGTAACTTTGATAAGCTTGAAACAACGTTTTTAAAACCGAACCGGCCCGGCTGGTTAACCGGGTACCAGACATGTCTATGGTTCAAAAATGACCCCAAAACCGGATAAATAAAAAAACCGGCCGGTTATGCGAAAACCGGAAAAACCGGTTGAACTGGACTTATGACCGAACCGGAAACAGATTATCCATTTCCAATCGTGAGTTTTTATGGGGCAAGGACTTACTAATTGGCTTCCAAACTCTCTTTTTATGTACACGATTTTACTCATGAAGTTTTCCTCAAGCTCCGATGTGGGACGAAAGTTTCAATCTTATTTTTATAACATTTTCTAATTGGATACCAACTAAGATTTCACACTTCAATAATATGGCTCAATTGAGATATTTGAGGATTATTAAACATGCCGCATGGGATTCCATGAGGCTTGTTTTAATGTAGATATAGATTTGGTTTTGTTACATCAAGTGCTTTGAACTTCTCTATGATCTTTCCACCCATAGAGTAAATTTCTAACAATCTATTCAAAAGTAGGTATCAATTTCTCCGCTGATGCCATCATTTCCCCTAATTTCATCACTAAGGTTTCAAAGTTTTATCGTGAGCTTCATTTAAATCTGTCACGATTCTATGACTTATAAGCACTAATTGATAGTTAATCATTAATACCAAAGAATTTACAAACCAAATTTTAAACAATTATACATACACATTCATGGCTCTTGATGTTCCGTAATCTGGTGATGTCATGTAATCCAACAACTAGCCCGTGTGGTAAGTTCTCTTCGTTTGATTTTGATTTTGATTCTTCAATAGTATTATGATTTAAGAATGTGATTATTCACTGAACACTTTGTCTACCCTTACGAAGGAAGCGATCATCCAACAACTTGTAGGACCCAATTGTATGAAGTATCAAATAGGAATCGAAGCAATCAACAATGATGAACTCAGTTATTAAGTTTGCTGATAGAGGGAACCGATAAGAACATTTAATGTGAATTAGAATTGATTAATAATTTAGGGTTTACAAACTTACCCTTTGGGTATTTACAATAGTGTAATACCCGCTTTCAAAATTTATTAGCGGCTTATTATTATTAAACGATGTATATTCCGTCGTACTCGAGATTGTAAGAGATGCAATATTATTAATTAAATTCAAGAATTATTATACTTTTGGGCTTGTTAATTAATGGTTGATATTTTCAAGATTTGGACTTAAATAGTGTAATGGACCCTTAAGGCTAAATCTAGTAGTTAGGCTTAATTTTAATATAGTTATGCTAGTTGTTTTTGTCTTGGCCCAAGAGAAGAAAAGAAGGCATATAGGTTAACTAGCATAAGAACAGATATAATTTCTAATGTTTCATTGAAGTCGGATAGAGAGGGTGAGAGTGCCTGGTTTGTGTTCTACGTGAAGAAGAAAAGGGGTGATCAAGTGTTTGGAAGAAATCAGCAAAAGAAGCATAAGGTAATGATCCTTGTTCCTTGGTGATTCATTTTATGTATTCCTTGTGTAGTTTCGATTAGAAGCTAGAATCTGAGTTTTAAAGATGAGTTTTAATGGGTTTTTGAACATCAATAAAATGTGGTTTTCTAGAATCTAAACTTGTTTAATTAATATAGAAATGATAAGTAATGAGCTAAAGGGAAGGAGAAAGGTTTTAGTTCAATAAAGAAAGGGTTTTAGTTAAGTTTTATAGAATATAGAAATTTGAAAATGGAGGTCCAGTAACTGTTCTTGAATAGCAGAGGAAGAAGATGACTGATAGGCATGGTTCTAAATAACGTAACGCGTGGCGTGGCGGCGAGGTCAAGCCACAAGTTATAGGAGCCATGGCGAAGCTTTGGCGTTTTTTAAGGCGTGACTTAAGGTGGCGATTTTGTATATATTTTGCAATTATATATATCAAATTTATCATTATTAATATACTAATTACACAAAGTTACGGAAATGATGAGCAAAATAACATATACAAATTATAAAATACAAATTTATAAAAGTTCTATACACGCGATTGCAAAATGTATAAAAAAAGTTCAAATTTTTTTAAAAAATGAATTTTTAGCGTCACGTTTTAAAAAACTCGCCATTTGGCGCGCAAAGACGCGCCTTGGCAAACCTTGGCGCGCGCCACGCCTAGCACTCACGCCTAGGACCATTTCTTAACGGCAGAGCCACGCCTCACGCCTTGGCGACGCCATGGCGCCACCATGGCGCGCCTTTTAGAACACTGCTGATAGGTGTAAAATTCGATTGTTGCATGATGAGTGAAATTCGATTGTTGCTTGATGAATGAAATTCGATTGTTACTTGATGAGTGAAATTCGATTGTTTCCTTATGTGTGAAATTCAATTGTTGCAAGACGTTCAAAATTCGATTGTTCAAAATCCGATTGTTTTATCATGGCAAAATTCGACAGTTGTATGATGAACAAATTCGACTGTTCCTGATGTTCCAAATTCGATTGTTGATTGATGTCAATAATTCAATACTTTCTTGTGGGTAATCAATTTCGACAGTTGCTTAAGTGTAAAATTCGACTTTTGGGGGTGCTAGTGGAACTCGACTTTCGAATAGGTAGAATTTGACAAAAGCCATACCGATTAGAATTCGTAGGTTTGTGCTTAAGTGGGCCTGGGTTGGGATCACGACGCGTCCATCCGGGCATAACGTCGCGATCAGCGGTCTTTAGGTTTTAACTTACAGGTTCGCGTGTGTCGTAATGCGGTAACTTATACTTAGTATTGTTTCTATGATATGTTTTAGATTTCAAGAGTGTGAACCGTTAACCGTTCGTTCGCATACTCTCGGTTAACTGCATATATTTAGATGTTGTCACTAATCAGGTGAGTTTCACTAACTCTTATATTATGTTGTGAAACGTACTCTATGTGATATTTTGTTTTATGTGACACGGATGTGGTGTCTTGAGTAGCAGAGCTCGTTCGGCAGCAGGCCACCTCGCGTTTATGGCAATTGTTAAACTCTTATATTATGTTGTGATATGTGCTCTATGTGATATTGTGTTGTACGCGATATGTGATATTATGTGTTGAGTAGCAGAGCTACTTCGGCAGCAGGCCACCTCACCTTTATGGTAATTATTATGACACAGATGTGGTGTCTTGAGCAACAAAGCTCGTTGGGCAGCAGGCGACCCGACCTTTATGGCAATTATTATGGTACTGACGTGGTGTCTTGAGCAGCAAAGCTCGTTTGGCAGCAGGCCACCCCGCCTTACGGCGCATTTGATGTGATGTACATTATCTGTAGATGTGTGATCTGATATAATGTACGCGTGTTGTGTGCTCAGTAAACTTTATACTTAAGGACCGTCGCGTGTTGACATGAGAAAGGCTTCAGTGTGACAGCTATTTTCCGCAATGTTTTCTTACTCTGCTTTCTAAATGTTATTTTAAATAATTTTCTTTGTATCCGTAAGTCCGGGTGTCGGGCAGGTGGATGTTTGTATCTGATGTATAGTTAACGGTTTAAACTATTCGATCTATATTTTGTTTTAAAAAAAATTGGGGCGTTATTAATAGCTACCCTATAATATGATTAATGTCATATTTAAATTAAACTTCACTAAAATATAATGAACACAACAATAGGAATCTAACAATCTCTCCCTTTGTGTTCAGTATACAATTAACATAAAAACGAAAATAAACTTTTTCAGCATCAAAACAATCTTTTCCATTCAGAATATGCAGATTCTTTTTCTTTTTGTATTCACCATTTAGGAGATCGTTCTTTGAAGTTTTAAAAGTCTTCATGAGATCTTCAAGGACTCGTTAGCAGTGATAATGTTGTTTGTCAGAGATTACAATTGAAGCCTCAAGCTTATTAGAATTTAAAACCATGATCATCTCTTTTGTTTTCACCGGAATAATCTTAAGCATTACACGAGAATAACTTTTCTTGATCACGCATAGACGTTGCACAAGGGTTGTATTGGTTGTTTCAGCACATTTGAAATTTTCTTTAAACAAAATTTGCTCCCCCTCGAAAATAGCTCAAGATCTTTAATATTAAAATTTGAAACTTTTTTAGAACCTTGCTCCCCCTTGACTTGATATCCCCCTCAACATATGAATTTTATGTCTTCATTTGCACGCTTTTGATTAACTTTGTCGTCTTATGTAATAAATTTGAACTCATCTTCAACTTCTACTCAAAATGAGTAAAATTCAGGTAATTATCTGTTTTATATTCTCAACATTAAGTGAATTATCTTTCATAAACTTGATTCTCCCCCTCATGATGTTCAAGATCCACCATGATCATCATGCACTTGTAAACTGGTTTCAGCTTGATTTTGGCATGAGTTGACCAGAAATATATAACAATTAATGCATCCATTGGTAGGATTTTTATCTATCATTATAAATATCACAAAGATATTACTCAAGATGTTCTGGCACTATCCCAAAATGGAAATGATGCCATAAGTGTCTCATAACAAGAATGATATAGCAATTGGCTCTAGACTAAATAAGTGCATGAAAGAAGTCGGGGACCGGAATAGCTGTCATTCTATATTCAATACCAACAATCTTCAAGTGAGATGTCAATAGTGTATGTGAAAAATCTCCGTGTAAAGTTGAAACAATTATCTTTTAAGAGATAATTGAGTAGCTAGGTGGGGTAAGTGCATTGCATAACTGGTTTCATGATGTCTACCTTAATACCAGTATAAAACTAGTAGTAGATCCAGCTACCCAGATTGACATTGTTTAGTGATGATCTTTCTTTTCTTTTGATACTTTTTCTCACCTTCTGAATATTTTTTTAACTTTTCCCTCAAACTTTCATTTTAAAATCAATAGACACTCTTTTTCTCACTTCTATAAAATAGGAAGCTTGTTGGGTAGGTTTGTCCGGCTCTAGCTAGACCATAGGAGTAAAGAAGCTGCCTAAACATACCACACATGAAGAGCTAGATAGAAATAACGAATTACATTTTTTTAAATGATTTTGAAATTGCTAAAATGATTTTTCAGTGTTTTTGAATTTTTATTTTTCAGTGTTTTTGGATTTTCTAAAAATGAAACTAGAACAAAAGAAATATTTTTGTGAAACTTTTTTTGAATTACTCCACTTACAAGCATGCTTAAAAAAAGCTTTATTGAGAAAATATATGCATACTTGCGGGTCTTTAAGACTTGTGCTCCCCCTACATATGACAATCATCAACACATAAATTATATCAAATAATGATAAACCAAAGAAAATAAGTTTCTTAGATCATCAGACTCGGGATGATGCTGAACACAAAATGTGTAAGATGAATTTCAAGGAACACTCTTTAATCTCCTTGCCGTGAGATTTGAACTTCTTAGCGTATTGAACACACAGTTGTTTTGACCTAACAATATTCTAAAGAGTGTAATTGTGGTGTTCCAGAATGTCTTTAGACTTATCTGCAAAACAAATTATGCAGATTTTGGTATCCATTTGAGTTCGGTCTAGGAGGATTAGGAGAATTAACTACTATTGGGGAGATAGTAATATCAAACCTAAATCAAACTTGTCTATTAAGTAAAATAGGATTTGATGTTAACAAAACCATATATTCAGTTTAGGACCTAGATTAATGAAAAACATGTGTTGTTTTTCATATTAGACTTAAAGAATTTCTAAGTAAGAAATGTCAACTGACGAATCAAAGTGTCAGCTGAATACTGAGTATCAGCCAAAGGACCAGCTTCAGGAAGATCAGCTAAGAAGAAAAGACAAGTTAAGAAGTATCAGCTATGCATCTACAAAGCATCAGCTGATGGTGCAAACCATCAGCTGAGGGTTCCTCAAAGATCAGCTGAGCAGACAAGGATCAGCTGACATTCTCATTGATCAGTTGATGCCTCCCACATGTCAGATAAGGTATTCTATACTTATTCATTCTTATCTCAATAAGCTGATCATACTCAAATGGTTAGCTGAGCCCTTGGGATCAACTGATTGTTTTGTTTGACTAGTTTATTAGCTGTATTATGATTTGTGTTATTAGCTGAGCAATTCGATCAGCTGAGCAAATCTAGTCAGCTGAGTCTTTCACTTTTATCCTTAGCTGAGCAAAATTATAATTGCAGTTCAGTGTCTGTTAGCTGAGTCTTTAATCAGCTAATAGTCTTTCAGTGTAATATCTTATTAAGTCAAAGGCAGAACATGTGTTGTTCTTTTATGCCTTAGATCTTTCTTTGTAAAAGTACTTAGCACCTTTTGAATCTGCAAAGAAACAAAAAGGATAGATCTTTATTCTCTGGAAAAGGAGAAAGATACTTTAGAAGAAGAGATCTCGAAGATATGCTTCAACAACTAAGTATGGCTGGCAACTTCATACTTGGTAAAGTCAAATCTTCAGAAAGCATGGTGTTGATTAAAGTACAAGCATGAGAAGAGAAGTTTACTCTCCCAAGACATAAAGGTAGTATTTTAATAATGTAACACCCTCCTTAACGGCCTAGTAGGATTAAGGTAATTAAGTAGGATTACTTTAATTAATTGATTGTCTGTGGTAACTAGGCTATCGGTAAACCTTTGCTTTGGCCGGCATTTGGTTGAAGGTCCGCAAGACCGCCGATTCTCTTGTTTGTTTGAGCATTGTTTGTTTGGGCTTTATGCCTTGTACGTTTGTGATATCTATTCTCTCACTTAGCTTTGTGCTAATCCCCCACTGTTGTAATCTTTTACAGGATAAACCTGGTATGTGGATGAAAGAGATGAAACTGGAATTTTGGGACTGATCATAACTCTGATATCTTGTAGTTTTGTAAAAAGTCTGTTGTTTTTTAGTAACACTGTATATGTTGTTTTGTAAATCAAACTGATTAAAGTTGTATTTTCTTTATTATATTATATTAGAAATGTGTTTTAGCTTCCGTGCGTATTTCAAGGTAGTATTAAAAAGTACGGTGTTACAATTTGGTATCAGAGCCCTGGTTTGAGGATTTGCATTGGTGATTTCGTGCAATACTCGAACTAAGGCTCTGATCAGTCCAATATTCCAGGGTGGGTAATTAGTAAGGTAGCTATAGAGAATATGATGTGGTACTAACGAATTTTAATCTGACAACTGGTGAGATATTGTGTAGAACAGATTATGGCTGATAACAACGAGATCCCGGTATTTACCCCACAGTCCCCTGGAAGACAGCATAACAATGTTTCATCTACTGCTGCGAATGAGCAGCACAGAGCGGGTACTTCTCATCATGGAGAATCAGATAACCAAGATTATGTGTTACAACTGGAAGACACTTTGCAGACTCAGAGGGATCGGATTCTTGAACTGGAGTAGCAGTTAAATCAAACCCAGTCTTCCCAACCAACCACCACAGTACAGATGCCCCCAGTAACAGTTCCCGTTACTCAACCGATACCACCACCAGTTTATACTACAGCTACTGTGAGTAAAGTGTCAACTCCATATGGATCTTTTCCGTTTATTCCTATGTCACAGGGAGTGTCTACCCAACATCAAACACCACAACATAACTTCTTCATTCCGTGGTTTCCACAACAAGAAACTAGAAACAAATGTCAATACAAAGATTTTATGGCTTGTGGAGCACCTGAGTATTCGGGAAGCTCAAACCCGAATGTTACCCTAAACTGGTTGAAAGAAACTGTGAAGGCTTTGGAAGCCTGCAACTGTGAGAAAGCTAAACGGGTCAAGTTTGCAACGAGACGGTTGAAAGATCAAGCCTTGACGTGGTGGGATTCTCTGACTACACATCTGCCGCGAGATGTTGTAAATGCCATTACCTGGGAGCAATTCCAAGATAAGTTCTGTGAGCAATATTGTAATGCATTTAATATAGCTAAGATTCAGCGAGAGTTCTTAGATTTGACTCAGACAAGTAATATGTCTGTGGATGAGTTGATCAGCAAATTTCAAGTAACTCTCGGGTTTGCAAAACAGTGGGTGCCTGATGAACATTCTCAGGTTCAACATTTTATGAAAGCTTTGTTTCCCGAATATCGGGGTAACACTTGTCTGGCGACATCGCTTGTCCAGGCATTCACCTTAGCAAGATCTGCAGAGTCTGATGCTAAAGATTGGGAGAAGATGAACAGAGGGTCATTCAGCAAGTTTGGTGGAGGTTCAAGTGGTAATCAAGGTAAGGGAAAAGGGCAGAATCAGCAGGGTAAATCAGATCAGAGATCCAAGGGATCAGGGTTTCCTCAGAATAAGCCGTGGTGTCATAATTGCAAGTCTCGTCATGCCGGGCAGTGTACACCGCAAACACGTAGATGTTTGAGGTGTGGTGAGACGGGTCATAATATTGGTGCATGTAAGTTCAACACCTTTGTTTGCTGGAACTGCAAAGAAGAGGGGCACATGGCTGGTGCGTATCCTAAGTTGAAGACCGCGGGGACTGGGGCAGGGGTAAATATCACCGGGGGATCGTCTTCTGCAGGTCAGAAGAGGAAGGCTGTACCTTCCGCTGAAGGTAGGGCTGTTAAGATGACTGCCACAGAAGCAACATGCAGTGATGATGTGATAACTGGTATGTTCATAGTTAACTCTGTGCCTGCACATGTTTTGTTTGATTCGGGTGCAAATAGGTCATTTATATATGTGACTCTATGTGACAAGTTGAAATTACCTGTTTCTGTGAATACTACTCCTTTAGAAGTAGAAGTAGCTGATGGTAATGTAGTACCTGTGACAACTTCTGTGAATGGAGTTCAGATTAGAATTTATGGTACTAATTTCCCTGTAAACTATTTGGTGATACCTATACCTGGATTTGATTTAGTATTAGGCATGGACTGGTTGAGTCACCATAGGGCTAGTATCCAGTGTCATAAGAAATTGATCACTATTCCTCTGGTTGACGGGTCGCATGTCGTGGCTCGTGGGGATAGATCTCCATCTTCTTTTCCGATTATTTCGTATATGAAGGCTAGAAAATCTTTAGCCAAAGGGTGTGCGTCCTTTCTAGCCTATGCTATTGATGCGAAGAAGGAGAAACGGCCTGTTCTTGATGTTCGTGTTGTTTCGGAGTATCCGGAGGTATTTCCGGATGATTTGCCTGGGTTGCCACCTGTTCGCGATGTCGAATACAAGATTGATCTGATACCTGGTAGTACTTCTATTGCGAAAGCTCCGTACCGATTAGCTCCTTCAGAAATCAGAGAAATGATGACTCAGATACAGGAACTGTTAGACAAGGGGTTTATTCGTCCAAGCTCTTCGCCTTGGGGTGCACCGGTATTGTTTGTGAAAAAGAAATATGGGACTCTACGTATGTGTATAGATTACAGAGATTTGAATAAGAGAACTGTCAAGAATAAGTGTCCGTTGCCGAGAATAGATGATTTGTTCGATCAAATTCAGGGAGCTTCGTACTTCTGGAAGATTGATTTGAGGTCTGGTTACCATCAGGTTAGGGTGGCTGAAGAGGATATACCGAAGACAGCTTTTCGTACGCGGTATGGTCACTATGAGTTTCTTGTGATGCCGTTCGGTTTGACTAACGCTCCTGCAGTGTTCATGGATTTGATGAATCGCGTGTGTCGGCCAATCCTGGATAAGTTCGTCATTGTGTTTATTGATGATATCCTTGTGTATTCTAAAACAGAAGATGAGCATGATCAGCATCTGCGACAAGTTTTGGAGACTCTAAAGCAACACAAGTTGTATGCCAAATTGTCAAAGTGTGAGTTCTGGTTGCGTGAAGTCAAGTTTCTGGGTCATGTGATTTGTGAAAACGATGTTAAAGTGGATCCGTCAAAGATAGAAGCTGTAAAGAATTGGAACGCTCCTAAGACCCCGACAGAGATTAAAAGTTTTCTTGGTCTGGCAGGTTATTACAGACGTTTCATTAAAGATTTTTCAAAGCTTGCTGGTCCGTTGACTAAACTAACCAGAAAGGATGTACATTTTCAGTGGGGCGAGGCTCAGGAGAATGTTTTCCAAACTTTGAAGCAACTTCTGTGTCAAGCTCCTGTTCTTGCGTTGCCAGAAGGATCTGAAGATTTTGTGGTTTACTGTGATGCTTCACATGCGGGGTTAGGATGTGTACTAATACAAAGAGGTAAGGTGATAGCTTATGCTTCCAGACAGTTGAAACCCAACGAGAAGAACTATCCGACTCATGATTTGGAGTTAGCAGCGGTAGTGTTTGCTTTGAAACTGTGGAGACATTATTTGTATGGTACAAAATGCACGATTTGCACTGATTACAAGAGTCTACAGTATGTATTCACTCAGAAAGAACTGAACATGAGACAGCGCCGATGGTTAGAGTTGATAAAAGATTATGACTGTGACATACAGTATCATCCGGGGAAAGCTAACGTGGTTGCTGATGCACTTAGTCGGAAAGGTTCTGCAGAAACAGTAAAGTTTATGCGGTTAGAGATTAAATCAGATTTGATAGATCAGTTGATGGTTGCACAATTAGAAGCACTGAAGGTAGAAAATCTGAAAGATGAGTTGATGGTTAAAAGACAGCGTGAATTAACAACCGATTCACGTGGGTTGAAGATGTTTCAGAATCGTGTGTGGGTGCCAAAGTTTGGTAATTTGCGGGAATTGATTTTGACTGAAGCACATAAATCCAGAGTGTCTGTTCATCCTGGTAGCACTAAGATGTATCATAGTATGAAGATTTTTTATTGGTGGCCTACTATGAAGTTAGATGTAGCTCGATTCGTGGAGTCATGCCATATATGTGCACAAGTGAAAGCCGAACACCAGAAGCCGTATGGATCTCTGAGACAGTTAGCAATACCTGAATGGAAGTGGGATCATATCACAATGGATTTTGTAACGAAATTTCCAAAGACTCAGAAGGGAAACGATATGATATGGGTTATTGTTGACAGATTAACCAAGAGTGCACACTTTCTTGATACTGCTGAGACTGCAAGTTTGAGTAAGTTAGCTATGCTGTATATTGATGAAATAGTATCTAGACATGGAGTTCCTCTGTCTATTGTGTCGGATCGGGATTCGAGGTTTGTGTCGAATTTCTGGAACAGACTGCAACAAGAGTTGGGATCAAGAGTTAATCTAAGTACAGCTTATCATCCGCAGACAGATGGCCAATCAGAGAGAACAATTCAGACTTTAGAAGATATGCTTCGGGCATGTGCGTTAGAGTTTGGAGGTTCTTGGGATTCGCATCTACCGTTGGTTGAGTTTGCTTACAATAATTCCTACCACTCCAGTATCGGAATGCCGCCGTATGAGATGTTATATGGGCGACCATGCAGAACTCCTACTTGTTGGTTAGAGGCAGGAGAGAAACAGTTTGCTGGGCCAGATATTGTTCAGATCACCGCGGATAAAGTTACAGTGGCTCGGGAAAAGTTGAAAGCTGCAAGGGATCGACAAAAGATGTATGCAGATCCGCGTCGTCGACCAGTGACTTTTAAAAGTTGAGGGTGAAAGAGTTTATTTAAAAGTTTCTCCATGGAAAGGCGTGATACGCTTTGGGAAACGTGGAAAGTTAGCTCCTCGATATATTGGTCCATTCAGAATTCGTAAAGTAATGAATGATAAGACGGTTGTTTTGGATCTTCCTGATGAATTGGCAGGTATACATGATACTTTCAATGTGTGCTATCTGAGAAAGTGTAATGTAGAGGATCAAACACAGGTGTTACCAATACAAGATCTTCGTGTAGATTATAATAAGAGGTTGATTGAGGAACCTGTTGAGTTACTGGATCGTAAAGTAACAAAGTTGAGGAATAAGCAGATACCGATGGTCTTAGTGAAGTGGAAGCACAGTTTGGGTTCAGAATTAACTTGGGAAGCCGAAGATGATATGAGAAATCGTTACCCTACCTTGTTTGAGCGCGATCAGATTCCGAGGACGGAATCTTCTTAAGGGGGGGAAGATTTGTAACACCCTCCTTACCGGCCTAGTAGGATTAAGGTAATTAAGTAGGGTTACTTTAATTAATTGATTGATTAATTGTTTTAATTAATTGGATTTAATTAAAATGTGATTATTTTTTAAATAAATAATTAATTGTTAGTGGGGCTTGATGAGCTGTCGGTTTTGGGACACCTAAACCACCATCACACCACCTAAGTGTCATTTACATGCAAATTGATAAGGTGTAGTGTGTGTGTATACCTTCGGCCGGGAGCAAAAGAAAAGAAGAAAGAATTGAAGTTAATTGTTGATTTTTTTTTGTGAATCTGTTCAATTGAAGAAGTGTAACATCATCATAGAGGTTAGAATATTGAATTGATTGTTGATTGTTGTTTAATTTCGGATTTTTACAATTTTATGTGTGAAATCCGATTGAATGAAATGTATGATGAATTTGTGATTCTAACTTGCATGTATGCTAGATTATGATGTTATGATGAACAATACATGTTAGAATTCAATTCTGGAAACATATATGTTGTTGCATGTTTAAAATCAGAATCAAATTGAAGTTAAGGGTGATTTTTGATTTTATCGGATTTGATAAGTATGAATCGATCGGATTTTGTGTTTGAATGGATCGGATTAGGAGAAATCCGATTAAATTTAATCGGATTGTTGAGAATCCGAGAAACTGAAACAATTGCCTTAGTTTTTTTATCGGATTAGCTTTTATCGGATTGTTGGATTCTCGGATTGTATGCTTATCGGATTTTAAGTCTATCGGATTGTTAGATTTTATCGGATTCCATGTTACTCGGATTTGATATTTAATCGGATTGTAATACTTGATCGGATTTGGCCTTTTCTCGGATTGTGAATTGTATTGGAATCCGACTAGATTGGAATTACCTTTACTCGGATTTGCATTTGCTCGGAATTGGTTGATCGGATTTCATGTTAATCGGATTTGAAGCTATCGGATTTGATCTAATCGGATTTGGACACAATCGGAATTCTAACAATACCTATGCTAGGAATTTTTGAAGGTTGTGTTATGAAAGATCAACTCTTGGATGATTTGAAGATAATCATGAACTGATTGCCTTGGCTTATAAAAGGATGTATGTAATGCCTAAGCTAAGTGGTTGGATGAATTCACAAGATTGCAGTAAGTAAAAAGTAATAGTGAATTGTGGTATATTGGTTTGAATATACATGAATTGATATGTACTTGTGATTGTATATACATATGTGTTTGATTATAGTACTGTGCTTATTGTGTGATGATTAAGCAAATACTGACTGTTAGTTGTTTGTTCAGGTGGAGACAAGACTCAGTAGTAAGAAAAGACTGAGTTGCCTGAATTGTTGAAGTTATCGGTGAGTGGATATATATCTTGGATGTATAAGATATATCACCTGATTGTTTGCTCTTTTCTGTATATATACATGACGTTGTTGTGAGATCAGCTTGGTGGTTGTTATTCAGCTGGGCCTATGTTTAGAGATATACATTATTAGTATTTGTCTTGATAAGCATTTGTTGTAATCAAGAAGTGCTATTATTGTTGTCTGTGGTAACTAGGCTATCGGTAAACCTTTGCTTTGGCCGGCATTTGGTTGAAGGTCCGCAAGACCGCCGATTCTCTTGTTTGTTTGAGCATTGTTTGTTTGGGCTTTATGCCTTGTACGTTTGTGATATCTATTCTCTCACTTAGCTTTGTGCTAATCCCCCACTGTTGTAATCTTTTACAGGATAAACCTGGTATGTGGATGAAAGAGATGAAACTGGAATTTTGGGACTGATCATAACTCTGATAACTTGTAGTTTTGTAAAGAGTCTGTTGTTTTTGAGTAACACTGTATATGTTGTTTTGTAAATCAAACAGATTAAAGTTGTATTTTCTTTATTATATTATATTAGAAATGTGTTTTAGCTTCCGCGCGTATTTCAAGGTAGTATTAAAAAGTACAGTGTTACAAATAATATAATAATAGATAGTGGGTAAACTCCTTTCTGAAAGGTAGGTTCACTTTACACGTTTTGTGTATAAAGTTAACTTACTTTTCACCTACTAACTTTATCTATTATAATATTATTAAACCAAGTACATTTGTCTCCTTCCTCTCTTTATCAACCCAGACACCTTTGTTTATATATACTCATGCATGGAAACATGCTAAGTATGCGAATAGATAGAGTTGAATACTGAAATCTCATTTGTTGAAAATTAGAAGAGTTAGCATTTTACTTTCAGTATTACAAACTTGTTCATGTGTTGAACATCTTAGACATAAGTTGTTTGAGATTAGCTTAGTCTATGTGTTAGACAAATTTAGTTGCCACCTTTTATTGACCTTAGATTTTCCGCATCTAGTTCATGTAATTTTGATTCACATAAATAAGAATTATATAAAAGTAAACCGTGTGTATCTTAAATTTTTATTTGCTAAAGTTTGTATTCAACCCCCCTTCTACAAACATTTGTTGTTGTAGTATCCATTCGGGACCAACAACTACCAAACAATTCTTAGGCATCCATTTGTATTTAAAATCCAATTTTGAATTTTGAATTTTCTGATTGATAAAAAATGTGTTTACTATTTGAGGAGAGATACAAATGTTCTCCTTAGATAACCTTATAAGATATTTAATAGAGTACATTTAAAATGGATATTTCACATGAGGTTTATCTATAGTATCCAAACAAGAATTAACAAAATTAAAAGATTCATACTTCCTAACATTAACATGTGAATGAACATTGGAATTAAAATCAAACTCTGTTGAAACATTAGTCTTTGCACAACAAGAACTATTTCCAGCATTTGAAGTTGTGTTGTGCACATGACCAAAATAGTCTTATAACCACCAGAACCAGAATGATTTTCAACATTATTTTCATGACCACCATGACCAAAATAATTTTTTTCTTGAAAACGTCTTTTCCTGGCTTCTAGAAAAACTCTTTCTTTTCTCAAGCCACAATGCTCTCTTGGTTTGCCTTTTACTCAAGGATTTCTCTGACATCACTTCTAAATCTTGCTTAGGAAATTTAACGTATTGATTATGCTGAGAGGTGCTACATTGATCATTAAAGACTTTTTATCCAAGATCAGACTCTAGTAACTCATCAAAATTCTGTTAACAGATTTTACTTTGTCTTTGAAAGAGTCTTGAGTATTCAAAAATAAGTGTAGTTTACACAAAACACATTTGTGAGGACTCACATACGGGGTTTTTGAAAAACTTGTTCAAAAGTAGGAAATGGTTCTTCATTATTAGGATAACTCCCATTTAAACAAGAGTATCGAAAATCAGTATTAGTAAAATACCTTTTTGATTTTTGAGAGATTGTAGAAACAACATGATTTTTAGTTGTAAGAAACTCAATTTCGTCAATAAGCATTTTTCTTTCATTATTGAAATTCTTTCTTTGTTCGCTCTGTTTAAGTTGAGAAATTTTTATTTTTTGAACTCGGAACATATAAATGTGAAAACTCGGATTTTTCAGAAAGATTTTCTGATTTCGACTCATTTCCTCAAAAGAGTAAGTCAAAAAACCAGTTGATAATGTTATTTCTCTTGTATCATAATTCTTATTCAAGTCATTGTAATCCAATGAGACTTGCATTTTCTCTTTTTGTGTTTTCTATTTCTAAATCTTCTTCTGCTCCTGTGAACCTCATGAGTTGCACGTACCCCATACGCATTAAGTCAAAATCATATAACTGTATAGTAGTGACTTTTTCCAAAATATGAGGATTTTCAAAACCTAGACCTTTAAAAGAATAAGGATTGTAAAATCGTGTGTCTTTTGGTTTATTAAGAAAAATAGTTTGATCTGTTTGACCACGTTTGCAAAGATTGTCCTCAAGTTCTTTAACCTTTGAGTACCATTGAGTTCTTTCATTAACATAGTAGTCAATCTCAGCAACATAATTTTTACATTGACTTTATGTATCCCTTAATTTAATTGTAACTTCAGAGTTTTCTCTAGTTAAAAGTACACCCTTTTTTCACAAAATTTTAACTTCCCTTGTACATAGGACAACTGAATATTTGCAATTGCTAATTCTCTATCGCACTGAATGAATTTATTGTAATTGCTATCTAATCTGGATTCTAAGGTTTGACAATGGGCTTTGTCTTTTTCTAATTGAGAAATCTAATTTTGCAAAGAATGAATCATGTCAATGAATTGAGAATTAGTAGTATTAACCTTAGAACCAGATGAAGAAGAGTGATTACTTTCAGTAGTCGTCATCATGAACAAAATGTTGATACTTGAAAACTCGAATTTTTAACTGGAAATGAAAGTTGAATTAATAAAATTGTTCAAATTAAGTCCAACAGCTTGAGATCACTTTGGCTTGTATTGAATGACTTGAACTAAATGGATTGAAGTGAATGACTTGAACGAATGGCTTGAACGTAACGACTTAAGCCAAATGGCTTGAAAGGAATGACTTGACCGAATGGCTCGAATTAAATTGATTCACGAATGGCTGGAATGGAATGTCTTGACCGAATGACTTGAATTAAATGGCTTGAACGAATGGATTGAACGAATTGACTTGACCAAATGGCTTGAGGCCTATGAATTCCAAAGCAGAGAACGGCTTGAACTTTATGAATTGCGAATGATTTTTTCAGAATGTATGGCACAATTAGATTTTAAAAAAAACTAAATGATACTTAAAATGATCGACTATGGAATAAAGAATGTTTTAAACAAATGAATGATAAGAAAATTTCTCTTTCTAATCTCTTAGCTAAATTGCAATAATTATTTCTCAATCTTAACAAAAAATTGACTAGGTACACACTCCAAAAAATTTCTAAGCCACAAAATAACATTAACGTTACTACAAATACTAAGTAATAAAAGAAAAGAAGAATAACTAAAGCCTACGAAGGAAAAAAAAAACTTTAATTGGAACTTTAGAACTAATTAGAAAACAAAAGATAATGACAGACAAAAAGATCAATTTTACTACTAAAGCCTTTAAATTGCAGCACAAATTAATAAAAACTATCATGATATCCGTTCAAATTTACAACAATGAATAAATTCTATTCTTTAACATGTTCAGGGAGTATTATATTTATGTAATATGGTGACGGTGAATAATTTTCATATGGTGACATGTCTACTTTCTTTATCGTTTTTTTCATTTTCTTTACTTTTCTGTTCTTTATAATTTAAAAAAAAAATTATGAAAATATTTTTTAATAATTAAGTCATTAGTATTGGCTTTGAATTTCAAAAAAAAATGTATTAACTTTGATTTTCTTAAATATGTAAAGTCTAATTATTAAAATAGAATATAAAAATCTTATTAACTATATCTAATGGTTGCTTACAACATGTTACAATTTCAGATGTTAATAACTCTTCTCTTGAACAAAACATCAAATCAAAATATGGCAGTCATTTCTACCGTGAACAGATATGTGTGTGTTGAACAATTTTTGACTAACACAAAGTCAAATAAACCTACATATATATCTTAAACTTTACATTAATGACAATGTGACCCTTGGACTACATAACTTTCAGAAATTGGTAACTTTAGTCCCTCAATTTTATAAACATATAAAACACATAAAGGCAACTTACTAAACACATAACACTTAACAGTTAAACAAACAATTTAGAACCTTAAGGTGTTTACAATATGAGATAAGATATTAGCTATTTGTAAGATATATGAATGTAAACCTTGTATCCGGAAGGTACTAATAAGAAAATATCATTATTTATTTATAAGGGTTTGGATCATTCACTAAGGTTTAAGCTCAAGTTAGATGATTTTATTCTTTTAGAGGTAATACAGTTGCAAGGATAATGTACCAATGGATGATCTCATAAGGTGCAACTGAGTTAAGGGTTTTAGCAATGCTAGTTGCCTCCTGAATTTAAAACAACGAGTTAAAATGATTGTAATAGAACACAAATGTTTTATTATTTAATGTATCTGAAGTTTAAATAATTTATCTTAAGGTTTTTTAGATTCTTACAAGTTTATCCATGTACTATATAAAAGAAAAGTTTTTATTTCCGCTTCCGCTAAATTTATTTCTGACCGTTCGGGTTGCACAAGATTTTATTTAAAATTTTAAATTATCAAGATATTTTTGTTTAAATTAGTTTTACTGAAAACGAGGTTTTACATTATTAAATCAAGAAAACCAAAAGTTGGAAGCTGTTACTTGCAGATTTGAGCATTCCCTCTATCTGTTCCTGTAAAAGGGATAAACAACACACTATGAAGCATGGAGCTTAGTAAGCACACAATCACAAATCAATATATAGTTGCATCAACCTCTGGATGCTACATCAACATCCTATTAGTCACACTGACTAACGAATCTCCACTCAAGCCATCGTTAAATAATCATCATGTCATATAAATCATCACAATACACACAAAATGCATATATGCATCTAGCACGTTAGTATGAATCATTACTTACATTGATTGGCTATGAAAAATTAACAGTTATCCTATAATAGCAATTAATCAGCAAATTGTTATTCAATAATCATGTGCAATCAATTATCATCTAATTTTTTAAACATCTTAATTTATCTTCTGTTAGTAACGGACACGGTCTCAAACACGTGTATAGTCATGCTACACGACTATTCAAACTGTGTCATACTAGTGTCCAACCCTAACCCTAGACAATCCGTGTCACCTAATGATACATGGCTAAGCCTTTACTACATAACTTGTGTTATCAAGGGTTTAACAAAGCCCGTATCTCATATAATACGGCCCGTGTACACTAAACAACTTCTCACCATCAACACAATCTGTGGTGTTCTTTTACCAGCAGACAGTTCGACTTGAATAATTTTCAATTCAACCAAAACCTTAAACAAGTATTTTCCATGACTTTTTATACTCTTCTTGACATTTAAAAGCATCAAAAACAGCAAAATAACAACAAATGATCATCCATTAATCGTATGACAACAAAGCATCAGATTCGGTATTCCTTCCTTTCGGGCTCTCATGTGCATTCAGATCTCTTGCGGTGCTTCCACTTGACCTTTATAATTCCTATGTGTTTATTACGCAAGGTTTTAGTCTTTCTCTCCATAATAGTCACCGGTTGCTCCATATAACTGAGCTTTTCATCTATAATCACATCCTTTAATGGCACAAAAGTTGATGAATGAGCTAAGCACTTACTCAACTGAGACACATATATGGAATGCGTTCTGAATCTTTGACAACTTTCAAGTAACTCTAATCTGCAAGATACCTTTCCGATACGTTCAATGACCTTGAAAGGTCCAATGAATCTAGGGCCCAACTTATCATACGTTTTGAATCAGATAACGCCTTTCCACAGAAATACTTTTAACAGAACTGAACTCCCAACTAGGAATTCCATTCGGATTAAATGGTCGACTTAGCTCATGGATCCAAGGTGTTGTGGTTGGGTTTCGGGGAGTTGAAACAAGTGGTGGCTTCGGGTTTCGTTGCAGCTTGCAAGGGCAATAGATTGGGGTAGCCTTTAGCCCTTTAGATGCATTTTTCCATATCAATTGCCAAGTTCGTTATCAAGCTGTAATTTTATTCTTATGTTAGGTAGTTCCCAAACATTTGCAACTTGCAAATGAGTATTTGCTCTTGTACTATAAGGTTTTGATATTAGCTCAAGTATTGCTTTACCAAAAAAAAAAAAAAAATCAAATAAAAATACCAAAATCTAGCGATAATAGATTTTTACACTTATTTAAGTCCTGAAGATTGTGATTATTATCTTCTTTCTAGTTTGTAAATCTATGGATTTGATACTAAAAAATTCTATTATTTTCATATCATATCTTCGTACTTATTAAAAGATTACATACGTAATATACTAACTTTCCTTTATCATCTTTTTTATAGATTCTGATATATGTATCTAATTTGTATTTAAAAAGGATTGTATGTATGAACCTTTCTTAAACTTCAAACAATATTTGCCAATTAAGTTAGACCCTAACGAAAGCTATGTTATGAGAATCAAAACAAGCCATTAACTTTATGATCAAGACGTCATATTTGAATTAGTGAACCATCCATTTATTTCTCAAATTTAAGAAATTTAAAAGTTATTATTGTACCTCTCATATGAAATAATTAATATAATGGAAGCTATTGATCAAAATAATAATTCTCCCTTATAATTAATTAACAAAGAGTTATGAATGCGGGGTTATATTGGTCTTTTAAGTCTTCTGCAATGAATTTTTTAGAGGCTTTATCTTGATCATTTATTTAATTTGATTAGATGATGTACATTTGATATTTTATTTTATTTATAACTCAACCATGAATTACGACGGTTGTAAATTACGATAGGTGAATTACAACTATTAGATCTTATAGATCAACATATAAGGGATGACTAGAATTTTAATATACATTCTAACCTAAATATATATTTTTATAATAACTCTCCCCTAAGTGTTTTATACTAAAGTTTTAACATGTTATATATTTTAATAAATAAATATTCAATTTTATATATGTATGCATATATATCAAGTTGATGAATAAAACTGTAAAATCAAATGAAAAGTTTTTATTAGAACCAACATTTTTAAATACACATTCATATCATAATTATTTTATTATAAGTATTTATAGGATTACATATAAATAAATGCGATGAACCGTAAAAATATACAACCCGAATTTATAAAGTATTTGTGCTAGTTTAAGATGCCTAGTATAATTATATTAATATAAAAATATTTATCCGCTACGTACTTGATGTGGGTACATGCATGGATTGGTAGCTCATAGCTGTAAACAAAGAATAAGTTTTGTAGAATACATATAACACATGACTTTATAAGATTATTTTTAGAGAGACAATTAATGGTTAAGACGGGTTCGTAGGAATGCCATCACCCTTTCCCCTTCTAATCTTCTGCTATAATACCAACCCTATCTCTCACCCTATAAGACCATAAGTATCAAATTTTCTCTTACTATTTCAAATTTATTGTCACATCATTATTCATATCATCATTCACATCTTATCTTTTCTAACCCTCAATCCCTATATCTAATCCTTTCAACCCACTACATTATTTATTAATAAAATATTCATAAATAAGAGAGAGATAGAGAGAGAGAAAAAAGCAAAAAAAGAAAAGGAGTAGCATCCACGGGTTGGGAACCCTCCAAGTGGAGGAACCATCTTGAACCCTCCCACCCATTATGGTGTGCTAGGGCTGGTTGAGCTTAGCCGTGACCACGGGTTCCTCCTATGCGCATGGTCTCACCAACTATCATCTCTCGTATTTTCAAACTCTCTTCTACAAAAAAAAAAAATATAATATATAAATTTTGTTAGAAAGAATGTTATCATCATTATCTTTATTATTGGGAAAAGCATTTGATCTCGGTGAGTGGAAGAACACGATAACCGAGATATTTCAGGCGATAAACCCAAGTTGTAAGATGATATTGAAGAAGAAAATTCAGTTCCAAGATGGTGAAGAACGAATTTAACTAGAGACCGTGAAGCCACATACGGTCGACTTGTTTAAGATTAGTTTGTGGATAAATGAAATTATAGTAAGGAGAACTTTATGAAATACAATATTCTAAATTTTTTCTTGTATTAAATTTTAAATTATTTAAATTAAAAATAGTCTTAATAAAAAATAAAAAAAAGTAAATTTTGGAACGGATGAGATCGATGAGTCTTGGGGTTAAGGGTTGGAAGAGAAATGAAAGAAATAGATGATGTGACATTGATATGGTAAAAGAATTGTAAAGGTTGTAAAAGATACACGTTGATTGTTTAAGCATAAAATCTTTTAATATAAATAAAAGATACTTTTAATAAAATCAATTAGATAATCTTAGTCAATAAATTTAGAAAAAAATTTGTTATCAAATCTTAACTATCCATTTTAATTTAAATTAAAATCTAATTTTGATTTTTTTTTCAAAATTTAACTTTGACGTATCTTAATTAAAATTAAAATTATTAGAGATAATTTCATATATATACGCCCTTTTTAAATCATAAAATATCATTTTTGCACACATTAACTTACAAATATCATATTTATTCATTATAATATTTTAAAATATCATAACCAAATTCATAGTTTTATCATTCTAAATATTTTATAATTATTTTAAATTCATTTTTAATTAAAACTAATAAACCCCTAAATCTTATTGTCCTAATTGTAACAGTAATGATCGATGACTTAAGAAATACAATCACGTCTTTTCGTATCGTTGTACCACATTTCTACCGTCACGTATGCCCTCTCCTACGCGTCGAAGTTTCCACCGTTGGTCTTCCAATTAACACCGTTATTTCATTCTCATTTAATAACGATTTACTATCTTTTAATTAAATGTGTAGTATTCTAGATATAAGAATCTCATGTACAACTTTCTTAATTATTTAACATGTAAAAATTTTCTTGATGCATTTTTGTCGTCAAGTATTAGGCTAGCTTAGTTAATGATGTATTTTTGTTCTTAACTTCTTTAATATTGTTAGGTGACATATGTAAACTAAGGGACTCGTGGGCCTAGTATTAATATGATCACCTTGAGTACATTTCCTTAAACTTTTATTATCATCATCAATTTCCTTGGCATCCATGGCCGTGCCCCACCTAGGTACATCTATTCTCTTTACCAGCACCACCACCACCACCACCACCATGATCTCAAATTGTCCTACCACTAATCTTTCTTATTGTAGACCCTCAATAGCCCAAACTCGAAAATCGTTCTCGATTGCATGCTCCTTTCGCCGTGAATACATCCCTAACCGTACCCAAGATCCTAATTATGTTCGGGTTTTTGATACCACCCTACGGGATGGTGAACAATCTCCTGGAGCTGCCATGACCCCTAAACAAAAGCTTGAGATCGCACATCAGCTTGCTAAACTAGGTGTTGACATCATTGAAGTAGGGTTTCCTGCATCCAATAAAGATGATCTAGAAAGTGTTAAGTTGATTGCACATGAGGTTGGAAATACCACAACTAATGATGATGTTTTTGTGCCTGTTATTTGCGCCTTGGCGAGGTGCACTAAGGACGATATTGATAAGGCATGGGAGTGCTTTAATTTACGTGTAAAATTTAAGTCACTTTTTCTGCAAACTTGTAATCGTACCATAAAAGCTTATAGAATTAATAAGAAAACAGTGTATTTATGATGAAAAGATATATATATATTTAAAACTAATTAGATTAACATGTTAAGGGATGGAATAAAACATGAAAATTTTGTGGATTTGTTGATGATGTTGTAGATCTAGAACGATGAAAATTTCTTGTTTTTAGTTTCTTACATATATCCAGAAGACAAGCTTGAAAATTGATATCCACCCAACATAAAAATATAAATATTTTTATAAAAAAAGCAACCTTGGTGAAAAATTATGTATCCTTCTATCTATTTGATATGAATAGAGATGAGTGTACGGTTTTCAACTTATTATTATAGTTGATTAATGGGTTATGAATAAACGAGATACGGTTTTCAACTCTCATGCCAATAGATTTTGCACTAGAACGTGCATGCAATTAGCGTGTAACTACGGAAGGCTGAAAATGTGTTATGTCCTCAACAACATATCTTCAATATTTCAAGTCAAAAATACCAACTAGTAACCACTTTTTCATGATATTAATTAACTCACTAATTCATAATAAACATTTAGCTATAGTGATTCTTTTAATTATATTTTAGGTTCATTATATCAAAATATAACGAATTTTGTATAGGTTGTCGTTGTTTATAATAAAAATTTATTTTTGTCAACAAATATAGTCAATTTTTTAATTTTTTCATTGTATGCAAAAAAAAATTTCTGTGAAGATAAGTTATCATTGTATACAATGAACTTTTTATAAGTTATTATTATATACAACACTTTGCATGTAATGAGAGGATGATGAAAGTTGATTGTATTTATTGACGAATAAACAAAGTTTGTTACATATAGTGATAGCTTATCTAAAGTACATTGTATTTTGGTGTAATAAACCCAATATTTTTATATTAAGTTAATAGGTTTAATTAGTTATTGAAAATGTATTAAAGTTGTCGTATTTTTTTTTTTGAACAGTAAGTTGTCGTCTTTTACTACTGTGCGTATCAAACATTAAAAACAATCATTTAATGTATCCAACTTAGGCCGGTAAAAAATAATCGATAACCGAAAAAACTGACCGACCCAGTCAAGGTTCGGTTTAATCAGGTTTGGGTAGGCTTAATCGTTTAATTCGGCTTACCCGTATCAATTATGTTCAGTTGTCGGTAGAGGTGCACAAATACCGGATAATTCTATAACCGGTTATAATATTATCCCGTCCGTTTTTTTTTCGTACGTTATAACCAGTTTTTTAAATAACCGGTACGGCTATTATCCGGTTATTAGTCTAGTATACTATAACCAGTCTAACCGGATAGGATAATACTATAACCGGATATTTTAAAAACCGGTATTGACTATAACCGATTTTTGTTGGTCCCGATTGAATACTACAACAACAAATGTTTGTAGAAAGGGGAGATGAATACAAACTTTAACTATTTGAAAATTAAAACACACGGATGTACTTTATATAATTCTTATTGATGTAAATCAAGAATTACATGAACTAGATGCGGAAAATCTATGTTCAACAAAAGTGACAACAATTTTATCTAACACATATACTAGCTAATTCTAACCAACTAATGTTTTTTTATTAGAAGATAAGAATTTCATATACAACTTTTTTATTTTTAACACTTTCAATTACGGCTATTTTTACGATAAGTAAATAAAGTACTTTACGATTAAAAGTTTAATATGTCGTCAAGTATTTGGCATAATGACGTATTTTTGTTCTTTAATTCTTTAATGTTGTTAGGTGACATTTGTAAACTAGGGACCGATCTCGGGCTTAGTATTAATATGAATCTTGAGTTCATTTCATTAAATTTTTTATTATCATTCTATTACCTTGGCATCCATGGCCGTCCCCCACCTACGTACATCTAGTCTCTTTACCACCACCATCACCACCGCTACTATGACCTCCATTTGTCCTACCAGTAACCTTTCTTATTGTAGACACTCAATAGCCCAGACACGAAAATCGTTCTCGATCACATGCTCCTTTCGTGGAGAATACATCCCTAACCATATCCAAGATCCTAATTATGTTCGGGTTTTTGATACCACTCTACGGGATGGTGAACAATCTCCTGGAGCTGCCATGACCCCTAAACAAAAGCTTGACATCGCACATCAGCTTGCTAAACTAGGTGTTGACATAATTGAAGTAGGGTTTCCTGCATCCAATAAAGCTGATCTAGAAAGTGTTAAGTTGATTGCACATGAGGTTGGAAATACCTCAACTAATGATGATGTTTTTGTGCCGGTTATTTGCGCCTTGGCGAGGTGCACTAAGGACGATATTGATAAGGCATGGGAGTGCTTGAAGTATGCCAAATTCCCGAGAATCCATTTGTTTTTAGCGACGAGCGAGATTCATATGAAATATAAGCTAAGGTTGTCAAAAGATGAAGTGATTGCAAAAGCAAAGAGTATGGTGGCATATGCTCGGAGTTTGGGTTGTAATGACGTTCAATGCAGCCCAGAAGATGCCGGAAGGTACCTTTTCACTTATAGTAGTAACAAATCTATAGTTTGAGCCATTTTAGTTTGGTTTTTTTTATCGATCTCGATAACAATAAGAGTAAAGGTATGAATCTATAATGAAGGTTCACATATTGAATCATCACTCATGCTTTTTAAACATAAATCACAAAATTTTAGTTCAAGGCGTTTACCACTAGATCAAAAGGAATTCCCGGTGGTCAAGACCCTTTTTCTTATATATTGAGTAGCCTTGCTCGCCCATGAATCGAATTATTTCGAAGGTATTGTCCCATACCAACAGTACTAGCAGGCAAGTTACATAAATTTATCCGACAAACTTACTTGATAAATGTTATATATTTATAGCTTACTAATTTGGCTGGAAACTTCTTCATGCTTTACCCTTTAAGACACATCTTTTTTTATCCTTGCCATTTCTAATCTTCTTTTACGTTTGGGTGTTGTTCTATGACACAAGCACATATGAATATCAATGGTTGATATTTAAACCGAATATGCATTTTACATATATTGAATATGCAATTGCCGATGGAGCATGTAGTTTACGTGAATGGAATATGTAGTCGTAATTTCAATCATTATTCATTCAAATCTAAATGTTGATATTGGTTCTGTAGGTTCTGTATGTGTGGTCTAGTCAAACGAGAACTGATTTTCGTACGAGAACTGTTTTTTGTATGAAAACTGTTTTTCGTACGAGAACTGCGAGAACCAATCTTAGCCCTTAATCAAATTAATCAACGGCTAAGACTTTTTGGCGGCTCATTAATGCTTCATTAATAACTCATTAATGTCTCATTAATGGGGTCATTTCGGGAAATCAAGCGTCGCAAATTAATGACGGCTCAAAGACACAATTCACGGTTGGGTAAATATATAAATTACCAAAAATACCGCTATTAATGAGTCAGCGTTAAAAACAGGTTTTGCAGTTCTCGTACAAAATACAGTTTTCGTTTAAACTTTTACCTATATACATGATAATGACATTATTTAAGGAATTAGGGAAGTTATATAATAGTCAAGGTAAAACAGCCAAAGTTGAGGCTTTTCGACCTTAATCTTTTTGGTGCACATGTTATGATAATCTATTTGCATATGAAGGATATAAATGTTCATGCCAAGACATTTTTTCTTTGTTTGTCTTTTTCCAACGGTCCCATTAAGTATCACAATATTTTCTAATATTTATTTTGCTTTGATTTACGTGTAAAATTTAAGTCCCTTTTTCTGCAAACTTGTAATCGTACCATAAAAACTTATAGAATTAATAAGAAAACAGTGTATTTATGATAAAAAAATTATATATATATTTAAAATTAATTAGATTAACATGTTAAGGGTAGGAACAAAACTTGAAAATTTTGTGGTTTTGTTCGATGTTGTAGATGTAGAACGACGAAAATTAATTGTTTTTAATTCTTACATATATCCAGGAGACAAGCTAGAAAATTGATATCCACCCAACATATATTCTATCTATTGGATATGATATGAATAAATGAGTGTACGGTTTTCAACTTTTTATTGATAATCGATTAATGGGTTACGAAATATGAATAAATGAGTGTACGTTTTTCAACTCTCATATATGCCAATAGGTTTTGCACTAGAACGGGCATGCAATTAGTGTGTAACTACACAAGGCTGAAAATGTATGATGTCCTCAACAACATATCTTCAATATTTCAAGTCAAAAATAACAGCTAGTAAGCACTTTTTCATGATCTTTATTAATTCATTAATTCATGATATTCTAGTGATTCTTTAAATATTATATTAGGTTTATTATACCAAGATATAACAAACTTTGTATAAGTTATCATTGTTTGTAACAAAATTTTGTTTTTTGTTAACAAATACAATCAATTTTTTTAATCTTTTCATTGTATGCAAAAAACTTATTCTGCGAGGTTAAATTATCATTATATACAACACTTTAAAGTACATTGTATTTATTATTGACGAATAAACGAAGTTTGTAACATACAGTGATAACTTATTTAAAGTACATTGTATTTTGGTGTAATAAACCCGTAATTTTTATATTAAGCTAATAGATTTAATTAGTTATTGAAAATGTATTAAAGTTGTCGTTTTTTACAATTGTCTGTATCCAACATTGAAAACTACTTAGACCTATAAAAAAAACAATAACTGGAAAAACTGACCAACTCGGTCAAGGTTTGGCTTAATCAGGTATTGGATAGGTTTAATTGTTTAGTTCAGGATACCCGTATCAATTACGGTTCGTTTATCGGTTAAATTATTTTCCATTCGGGTATACCTGAATTATCCAAAAAATATAAAAAAGGGAGAATTAATCTATATCTTTGCAAACTTTGTTAATTACATATATATTCATCCAAACCTTTCAAATACATCAAAATTCTTCTAGAAGTTGTAAGCTCTTATATGTCAGATTAATAAATTAATAATAATTAATAAATTAGTAATAATTAAATCATTGATAAATTAAAAAAATCATCCCTTATATAATATAGATGTAAAATCTCCAATTTTGAAAAAATTGCTTTTTTAACTTGGTTTTGTAGAATAAAAGAGAGAACTAGTTTTCTGTTTACTTTGTAGAATAAGAATTATATACACTTGTACACTAAATAAGATATTACAAGAATTATATAAGTTGGTTTGTTTACTACTTTTGTTTAAGTTGGTTTCTTTTTGGGGTGGTAATGATATATTATTTGTTATTAAAAATAAATCATCAAAAGTATAAAATAATTCAAAGTTAATATTATTTTTGTATCCAATACCTGTTATAACCAAACCGTAGTACTGTAACCAAATCTACCCATAACCATTACCCGATTAGTATATACCGTTCAAATAACGGTTAATATCCTATAATTAAAATAACTGAATTACCTAACCCGAATAGACCGATAACAAAAAAAACCCTGAATAACACCCTTAATCCAACTTGCAAAAATCACTTTTTAATCTATCAAGTTACTTGCTATTTAGGTTGCAGCATGAATCTTATAATTCTTTCAATTATATTTCTCTCTCTAAAATACCACCTCATATGATATGTCAATTATTATTCACAAGATGAATTTTATCATTTGGGACATATGAACATCATGAACAACACTCGTTATTCGAGTCTTATTTGACTCTTGAAAAACAAATTACAAATACATTATGAACACACATGAACATACATTGAAAGGAAAATTATATATACTCCAACTTTATCCTCTGACTCATTACATTGTAAATCACTAATTTTATTTTTCCATCTTTTGTATTGATTTTGATATATGTCTTGATCATATGATTAGAAGAATGGTAGAAACATTTTGTAGGAGGATATGTGAACACTAATGGTCATAAATTGAATAAACACGTATCTATTAACACATAAAGCACACAAGATGAAGGAATTTATTGGGATCACACAAGACAAAGAAACCGTAATCGAAGAAGAATTAATATGAAAACCCTAAAAATCAAAGAGTTTTGTCAGATGCATTTTCGATTCTTAAATAAAGAACAATTATTTGAAATAATCCAAATAGAAAACCATAAGAAGAAGAGAAATGATATATCCTCCTAATTTTTGTTCCTACTCATCCTCCTACTCATTTGATCAAGACAAGTGTCAAAATCAAGAGAGGAGATGAGGAAAGAGAATTAGTGAAGTACACATGTCATCATATGATGAGTAGGAGGATGAAGTAGGAACAAAAAGTAGGAGGATACTTAATTTCTCTAAAAAGAAACACCAATTGAACCTGCAAAGAACTCAAACGATTCCAATGTATAATTAATCAGAACACGTCCATTAGAGAATCTCTCAGATTACTTGTAGTGAGTGAACCCTAAAACTATGTTCTTGAGTTCGTAAGGAAGGAAAGTGAAAAGAAAGAAAGAAAAGAAAATGAAGGAAATGGTTAGCTGTATTCTTGAGTTGGGAGAAAATAAAGCGAAATTAAGGGTAACCTCCTTTCCTTTCCAATTATCCTCTCCTATCCTTACAAACTCAAGAACATATAATTTAATTGTTTTATTTCCTTTTCCTTCATTTCCTTTCAAGTAATAACTCAAGAATACATCCTAAATTAATGAATAGAATAACGGGGGATGAATAGAAAACCATGAACAAATAGAAAATCCATTCCTTTTCTGATTTCCTTAAGGCTGGGGGTTATACCCTCGGGTAGGCCAAAATCTTTCAAAGATTTCACGGGAACACCATTACACCTTGTTGGGGTAACCTTGGGGTAAACAAGCTGCGGCTTTTTCTACCCGAGAAAGATTTCGCCTCCCCCCCACCCCACCTTCAGCCAATCAAATTAAAACACATTTAATATATTTTAATTTTTCTTCTTTTTTAGTGAAAAGAAAAGGGGAAAGGGAAAAGGGTAGGTATAACACTAGTTGAGGGTAAAGAAATGAGAAGGAAAAGAAAGCTGATGTGGCGCTGATGTGGCTGTGGGTAAGGAAAGATGAAAGATGGGTATAACGCATAGCCTAATATCAAATTAGTTGATGAATTAATGGGGGATAAATTTGTAATCGTACTTGAGGATGAACCTGGAATCTCATCTGAGGATGAACCCCAACAGGGGATATTTTCTAATTTCATATAATACCGAGATGTCTAACCCCGCGCACTGTGGCAAAATAAAAGATAATGATAAACATAATATAAAATTATTATTCAAACATAAATAATTAAAACAAAGTGAAAAAATCAAAATTTAAAATCAGGAATATGGTGAATTTTATTTGCAAGAACTTCTTATGTATTCACGTTATGTGGTTCATAAATATACATGTTTTAGATATATATGATATTACGATAAGATTTATATCGTTTAGATAAAAATGAGACAATCACAAATATATATTTATATATTTTCGGACATTATATTTTAAAAGTTATAAGATAAAATAAAAACATATTCGTTTTTAATGATATAATAATATATTATTCGCGTATTCAATGTCACAAAAAAAGTTTTTTTAGTAACATGTCCGTTTTTTTTAATTTTTCTTTTAATTGCATCAACTATTTTATTAATTATAAAAATAAGTTTTAAGACATAATAAAATAAGAGAAAAGTGTTATATTCATGAAATAAGGTAAATAGATGTTAATAAGATTTTAAAAATTGTGTTGATGTGTGTGGAGAAGTGTGTTAGTGAGAGAGTCATTTTTAAACAAATAAAAAGTTAAAGTAAAATAAAAAAAAGAGTAAAATGCTTAAAAATTAAGTGAATGCTATTAATTTAAAAAGAATTAAAGGTCAACATGTTATCTTAATTGAATGTTAATAACATAAGGAGAAATAATATTAACTAATTTATATAGTATATATATATATATATATATATATATATATATATATATATAGAGAGAGAGAGAGAGAGAGAGAGAGAGAGAAATGATCAATAAAAAATCATGTTTTAAACAAAGAACCAATCTGGACCATTGGATCATCAAAATCAATGTATAAGATATTTTACATCTTCAATTTTTTGCATTTTGTATTTTGACATAAATTAATAACTGTAATTTACATATATGAAGTATATAGTAGTTAATTTACAGTTATTTATTTATGTCTATTGTTATTATATATAATTAAAAGTACTTAACACATATTTTGTATTAACTTATTTTTAAACTTGAAATTAAAAGTTACCGTCCTTTCACTTTGTCATATAAGTGTTACATATGTCATGTTAGCTTCTAACCTTTTATCATAGTTAGGTCGGATACATTAAAAGATTAACTTGTTTAGTATATTAAATGGTAATTTTTAAAATTAGATACACACAATAGTAAAGGGTTAGAATTCTCTCATGTTTAGGTCAAACATGACTAATTATGTTCTCTCACAAATATGAGAGTGTGTCTATTTTTTTAGTCAAGAATGGGTCCCCTTTATAGGGTTCATCCCCATGCTTTGTGAGGGAACATGATCAGTTATGTTTGTCCTAGTTTGACCACTTGATTGCACACACGTATATACTAACATGCAGTGGCGGATCCACGTTCAACCGAAGGGGGGAGTTGCCCCCCGTAACTTTGCAATTTCAATATGGAAAATATGTTAATTTGCTTATAGGCCCCTTCTCTTTTAACATATAGGCCCCCAAATTTCTATATCTTGTCATCTTGGACCCCATAGTCTATTGAAATTCAATTCACACCTCATGTTATTGCACTATTACTACTTTGAGTTTAGTTTTTTAATTTACATTTGCCGTGTATGTTTCTAATATTTTTGTAGTATGTTAGTTTTCTCCCATTATTTCATGTATGTAGTATGTATTTACATTGAATTTTTCCCTTGTTTTCGTTTAAGTCTCTATACATATTGTTACAGTTTTGTTTTTCTACGTCAATGAAACCACACAAATTAGTGTAAAGTGTATGTTGTTCTCTGTTTTCCCTTTCATTTAATTGCTTGTTTGTACAAGTTAAGTATTTACTAGATTAACATAGCCTATAGAACATAAAATTGGCTAATCGTTTTTGTTTCTCCTTCTACCATAAAAAAACGACGACTAGGACTACCGTAACAAAATTGGCCGATCGTTTCTTGTTTCTCGTTTTTGTGTAAGCAAAAATCTCGTCGCCGCCACTCGCCTCGGTGCTTACCAACAAAGTGCAAAGGTTCAATTCCTACGTTTATTTTGTTCGTTTTTATATAGTTGATAGTTGTATTTCTTAACAATAAGAACTAAATGTTATAGGAACAAAGGGGATTAATTTGATTACCGAAGAAATTTGATCCGACCTGTTTTAACCCTAATATATTTTGATTTGTTATATTAATCTTCTTGCAAATATTTCATTAAAATTGCCCCCCGTTTAAAAAAATCCTGGATCCGCCACTGCTAACATGTGTATATGATCGATCACTATCTTTTTTGCTACTATATAGCATCCACGTTATATGGTTCTAACTAAAAGCTAAAACACGTTTACTAAATTGACTGATGGATCGATCGTCTTAACTATAGATAATCTGTACGTGTTAATTATAGATCAGAGAAAGAATTTCTGTACAAGTTTCTGGGCGAAGTTATTAAAGCTGGTGCGACTACTGTTAACATTGCTGACACAGTTGGCTATAACTTGCCCCATGAGTTCGGGCAACTCATTGCAGATATAAGAGCCAACACCACTGGCATTGACAGTGTCATCCTTTCTACCCACTGTCATAACGATTTAGGACTTGCTACTGCAAATACTTTACAGGTAGGTAACCATATATATATATATATATATATATATATATATATATATATATATATATATATATATATATATATATATATATATATATATATATATATACACAGTTCCTATATATGTTCCTGTTGAAAGAGGTAATCACACACACAGAAACACTAGAACAACTCCCTTTTATTAAGAGTCAGATCCAAGAACAATTACAACTCAAAACTCACTACAAAAAACTCTCTACACTCAGACTAACTATACACAATCCTAGATCTAAAGCTGCAAAAGAACAGATCACAACCTGTATGATGATCACAACCCTAATCTCACCTCAACAACTTACAAGGATGAAAGAAGACGAAGAGAGAGAGAGCAAAAAATCAACTGGGTAAAAGTTCTCAAGTGTGTGTATACCAAAACAACACACAACTCTGCTTAAAAACAAAACCCAGACCCGAAGCAAGATCCGCGTGTTGACCCGAGAAGCTAAGAACAAACCATAGCGAGCCGCACCCCTTCCACTTTCCTCTCCTTGTCAAAACTCACCCTTTTAAATTCCCTGCACTAAAACATAACAAGTTAGAAAAGCAAGAAGGAAAGAATATGACATGTTAAGTCTTGAATACACAATAAACACGACTTCTCAACATCCCCCCTCAAGACTAACATGTCACAAGAACTACTTGTGAAAAGGATCAAACAAACCCAATTTAGAACACAAAAATTCATGCTGATTTGAGGGCAAAGACTTGGTAAAAATGTCTGCCCTTTGACTTTGAGAAGGAACTTTTAAAATACTTAGTATACCACTAGACACTTTTTCTCTTATAAAATGAGCATCAGTATCAAAGTGCTTTGTCTTCTCATGAAAAACAGGATTCAAAACCAACTTTATTGCAGAAGAATTATCACAGTACACTTTCACAGGAATTAACCCCATAATACCAAGATCAAAAAATAATTTTAAGATCCATATAAGCTCGCAAGTAACATGACCAATGGCTCTATATTCAGACTCAGTCGATGACCTCGAAACAGTCTCCTGTTTCTTACTTTTCCAAGAAATCATGGTGTCACCATAAAAAACACAAAAAACAGTCACTGATCTTCGAGTATTTATGCACTTAGCATAATCAGCATCAACATAAGCAGTTAAAGACAATTCAGAATTTCTTACAACATTAACACCCTTACCAGGATTCTGCTTCAAATACCTCATAACTCTCTTGGCAATATTCAAATGAGAGTTTCTTGGGTTATGCATGAACTGACTTAGAACTTGGACTGAATATGATATGTCAGGCCTAGTAATAGTTAAATAAATGAGCTTACCAATCAGCTTCTGAAATTCTGTAACATTACTCAGCACATGATCACTTTCATCAACACCTCTATCAGAAACAATTACATTAGGATCAAGAGGAACCTTAACAGGTTTACAACCAAGCATGCCAAAATCATGTAACAATTCCAAACAATACTTTCTTTGCGTTAAACAAATACCAGTTTCAAGCTCAATAACTTCAATTCCAAGAAAAAATTTCAATTTTCCCAAATCTTTTATTAGAAATTTTGACTTTAAAAAATCTTTCACCCGAGTAATTTCAACTAAAGAATTACCAGTTAAAACAATGTCATCAACATAGACCAACAAAAACACAACAGTTTCATTGACCTTTCTTGTAAACAAAGAATAGTCATTGATACTTTGTTCAAATCCAAACTCAAACAAGGACTCACACAATTTTTCATTCCACTTTCGTGGAGCCTGCTTAAGGCCATAAAGCGACTTTACTAACCGACAAACCTTATTATCACCTTGTGTATAATATCCTTGCGGAAGAACCATATACACTTCCTCATCTAACTGCCCATATAGAAACGCATTATTCACGTCTAACTGAAATAAATCCCATTTATTATTAACAGCAACAGTAATGACCATTCTAATAGTGACCATCTTAGCAACCGGTGAAAAAGTTTCTTCATAATCGATACCCTCTCTCTGATTAAAACCCTTAGCCACTAATCTAGCCTTATACCTGTCAACTTCTCCATTAGACTTGTACTTTATCCTATAAACCCACTTACAACCAATCGGCTTTCTATTAGCAGGTAATTCAGTAACTTCCCAAGTCTTATTCCTATGGAGAGCTTCCATTTCTTCATTCATAGCTCTAATCCAATTGGGATCCTTAGAGGCTTCATAATAACTCTTAGGTTCAACAGTCTTATCCAAATTGGACACAAAGCACAAATTTTCAGGACTAAGCAAAGAGTAATTCACAGATCTTTCTATACCATACTTGTATTTTCCCTCTATAACATAGTCACTCAACTTAGCAGGAGGCCTAGACTCCCTCCTGGATCTCCTAAGGTCAGTCACTGTTTCATTAGATGGCTCAAGTATAGAATGACTATCACCCTCAGAAATATTAGACCTGTTGGAAGGACCTTCCTGAAACTGAGAGAAAGGCACCTCATCACTACTAGGAGTGGCTGCACCAGTTCCATCAGTTAGGTTGCCCACACCACGATTGTCATAATCAGACACATCATTTACAGAATCAGAAGCAACAAAATCATCATTGGGTAAGGGCTGTATCACAGTAACTGGATCATTAACATCGAAAAAGTCAGCGCATTGATCAAAAGAATCAGAACCATGGGTGAGATCAGAAGATCTCATTTTGAAAGGAAAAACAGCTTCATAAAATTTTACATCCCTGGAATAAAAAATAAAACCAGAGTCAAGACTTAACAGCTTATATCCTTTCTTTTCATTTGAATATCCAAGTAAAACAGTTTTTTCAGCCCTCTCAGAAAACTTGTCACTAACATTAGGCTTAACAGCATAAGATAAACATCCAAACACTCTCAAATTTTCGTAATTCGGAGAGAACTTATAAACCATTTCAAAAGGACACTTCCCATTAAGCACAGCAGTGGGAGTTCTATTAATCAAAAAAACAGAAGTAAGAATTGCATCACCCCAAAATTTTAAGGGCAAACCAGATTGAAACATAAGAGATCTGGCAACATTAAGAATATGTCTATGTTTTCTCTCCACAACTCCATTTTGTTGTGGAGTATAAACACAAGAAGATTGGTGAACAATTCCTTTTTTACTAGCAAAAGCCTTAACTTTAGAATTTATAAACTCAGTCCCATTATCTGTTCTGATAATCTTAACAGAAGTATTGAACTGCGTGAAAAGAAGGTTATAAAAAACAGTAAAACAATTAAGCACTTCATCTTTAGATTGTAAAAGATAAACCCAAACAGCCCTTGTAAAATCATCTACAACAGTCAAAAAATACTTAAAGCCATCACTAGACGTAACTTTATAGGGACCCCACACATCAAGATGAATAAGATCTCCAAGAGCAACAGATTTATGAACACTAGTGGGAAAAGAAGACCTAGATTGCTTAGCCTTGTGACACACATCACACGGAGGTAAAACCTCATTTCCTAACAACAGTTTATTTTTTAGAACACCTAAAGCCTGATCAGCAGGATGACCCAGTCTACAGTGTCAAGTTAATTTTGAAACATGATACTTCGAAGTATTACACTTGAACTTAACGCTTTTATTACCTGAATCAGACTTGCTGTCAAAATAGTATAAACCTCCAGATTCATTACCAGTCTCCACAGTCATCTTTGACTGTAAATCCTGAACAGAACAATTATATTCATTAAATTTGACCTCAACCTTACTATCCCTACACAGCTTATGAACAGATAGAAGATTAACATTAAAGTCAGGGACCACAAACACATCAAACAGAGTTAAAGAATCAGATAAATGCATGTTTCCAATTTTATTTATGTTGGCAGTAGAGCCATTAGGGTGTCCAACCTTTAAGTTCAATTTTGACACATCAACCAAACTACTCAATTGAGACTCAGACCTAGTCATATGTTGACTAGCACCTGAGTCAACCACCCACTTAGACTTAGTATCATTTGAAATTCCAACATAAGAATTACAAACCATACCTGCCACATTAGCAGTAACAGCTTCAGAAGACTGCTTCTCATTAATAAGTGAGAGAAATTTAGAGTACTGCTCACCACTTAAAAAAAACTTATCATTTTCATCATTTTTATTTCTCGTAGACAGGTTTGAACCAGAGATCACTGATTCAGAATTATTAGCATTGAAAGACTTATCACTCTTGGATTCAGACCTTGGCTTAAAATCTTTAGGATATCCAATAAGTTTGAAACACTTTTCTATAGTATGACCTTTAGCATTGCAATGTTTACACTGAAGATTAAAATTTCTACCCTTGCCTTTCTTAGAATCACTCATATTAGAAATAAAGGCAGAAGCCTGTCCCTTAATAGGAGATGAAGAGGAGGAATTCATTCCCTTCTGATTTGACTCCTCTCTAGAAACAATAGAGAAAGCCACTCTGACAGTGGGAAGAGGATCCATAATCAAGATATGACTCTTAACTTGGTTGAATGACTCATCAAGCCCATTTAAAAACTGCATCAACTTCATAAGTTTGGAATGACTTGTAAAATTCTCAGCAGCTTGACAAGTACATTCAACTAAGTTAGTAAGGGCATCAAATTCTTTCCATAAAGCATCCAATTTACTATAATATTCAGATAAAGAAGAACCACCCTGAGTTAAAGCATTAATCCTCTGATGTAGATTAAACACAACAAAACCATCAGATTTGTTATATGTTTCAAACAATTCAGACCAGATATCAGATGCAGATTCAGAACAAGCGTGACTCCCATAGATAGTTTCAGAAATAGAACCTAATAGCCAAGAACATACAACAGCATTAACCCTTTCCCATTTTAAGGATTTAGTTTTATCTGCAGTTTCAGCAGGTTTAGGAAAAGTTTTATCAACAAATCCCAATTTATTTCTACCCTTGAGAGCCCTTGTCATAGAACTACGCCAAACCCGATAATTTTCAGTACCAGTTAACTTCAACCCAATTATAGAAATAACTCCAGTATCAGAAGGATGCAAATACAAGGGATCATCAAGATCAATAACATCAGTCTTACCACCACCCGTACCCCCTGTCATAATGACAAAGAACACAAAAAAAAAACAAGCCAAGAACACAGAGGAACAGGGAATCAAAAAACAAATCAAAAAACAATCCAAAGAAACAAGCAATGGCAGCAATACAAAAAAAAATTAGAAGAAGACTTACAGAGTCTTGCTCACGAGAAAGAGCAAGAACAACAAACCTGAAATCTTCAATCAACAATCAGAATCAGACGGAAGCACAATTACCTCAGGATCATTTCCCAGACAAAAAATATCAACCGAGTCGTGAGAGATGAAAAAGATCCAACCAAAGGAACCAGAAGAGCCTTGAACAACGGATCCAGTTAGGGTTTTTTATCCACACGAACAAGAACACTCAATGAGAGCCTTAATGGTACATGAGCCATGGCTCTGATACCATGTTGAAAGAGGTAATCACACACACAGAAACACTAGAACAACTCCCTTTTATTAAGAGTCAGATCCAAGAACAATTACAACTCAAAACTCACTACAAAAAACTCTCTACACTCAGACTAACTATACACAATCCTAGATCTAAAGCTGCAAAAGAACAGATCACAACCTGTATGATGATCACAACCCTAATCTCACCTCAACAACTTACAAGGATGAAAGAAGACGAAGAGAGAGAGCAAAAAATCAACTGGGTAAAAGTTCTCAAGTGTGTGTATACCAAAACAACACACAACTCTGCTTAAAAACAAAACCCAGACCCGAAGCAAGATCCGCGTGTTGACCCGAGAAGCTAAGAACAAACCATAGCGAGCCGCACCCCTTCCACTTTCCTCTCCTTGTCAAAACTCACCCTTTTAAATTCCCTGCACTAAAACATAACAAGTTAGAAAAGCAAGAAGGAAAGAATATGACATGTTAAGTCTTGAATACACAATAAACACGACTTCTCAACAGTTCCTATGTATGTTCTTTTGTTATAACTTAATTTTGGCTCATCATATATATGAAAACTTATGTATTTGTGAGTATATGGCTGGGTGGTTTAATTAGGGGGCTCATTCTGGTGCAAGACAAGTAGAAGTGACAGTAAATGGTATCGGGGAGCGAGCTGGTAATGCTTCTTTGGAAGAGGTGATCATCGATTGCATGTAATCTGTATTAATCAAGTTTCAGTTTAAATCCTAATATATATATATATATATATATATATATATATATATATATATATATGTATAGATGTTTGTATCTATATATGTGTGTTCAATTCATGCATAATTAGTTTTTGTTGATCTGAGCACCTGCATATCCTATACAGGTGGTAATGGCTATGAGATGCAAAACAGAATTGCTGGGAGGCCTACACACAGGTGTCAATACAAGACATATTGCCATGACTAGCAAGATGGTATGTATATATATATATATATGTCTTAATTAAATATTCTTTATATGATTAGTATATTTCAACATATATGCACTAGCTACTTATAGATGTTGATTGATCAGTACGTATTACATGTTTATATAGGTGGAAGAGTATAGTGGAATTCGTATACAGGCACACAAAGCTATCATTGGAAGAAATGCCTTTTCTCATGAAAGTGGAATCCATCAGGACGGAATACTGAAGAATAAAAGCACATACGAAATCATGTCTCCTGAAGATATCGGCCTTCACCGATCTACTGAATCTGGACTTATACTTGGAAAACTTAGGTATACATATCTCTTCAATTCAATTTGGTTACCTGTACATATGATCAATGTAATGAGTGTATTAATTGTTGAACAGCGGGCGCCATGCTTTGAGAGCTAAACTTTCAGAGGTATGTATATATATATATATATATATATATAGTGCAATGTTGAAGGAAATCATTGACTGCAGATTTGTAGATGATCAGTAAATGACTTCCTAGCTAATTTTGTCTATTTTTTTGTTCGATCGATCAGCTTGGTTACACATTTGACGCCACAGAACTCGATCATCTCTTTTGGCGCTTTAAATCCATAGCTGAAATGAAAAAGGTAGACATACCCAACTCTTCATTTCATTGTGTATCTATATATCAAGTGTTGATCTAGTTTGAGTAATATGTGTAAGTTTGTGGGGTTCCAACTCAAAACCAATTGGTTATGAGAGGAGTAGCCCAGGACCATTATAAAGTTCATTACAAAGTCACTCTTCGTCCAATGTGAGACATTACTCAACAATATGGAGTAATGTTAAGTAGTTTTGTTGTTATTGTTGTTGAAAGCATGCTTTTTTAGAATTCGCTAATCAAGCCTATTATATGTATGTTACATACAGGTTATCACCGCGGATGATCTGATATCGTTGGTATCAAAACGAGGAGATTAGTTTAAGATGGATTGAATTATTTGAAGTGTACGTGCCAAATTAGACAAAAATTTGTGGTATTTTTCCAGCAATGGTTTAAGTTGTATCTAAAACATCAAAAATGGTTCTTATATATGTCTAATTTATATTTATATATTCTTCAAGAAATAGTTACACTATTGACCATTTCATGGAAGATTCATGTTTAGTTGTTAATACATGCTTCATAATTTATTCAATATTAGATGTTTTTGAAATCATGAAGTGTTGAGTGTGATGGAAACCATGCGAAAGGGTTCCTGAAATCTAACCTTGATGGGTTAGCTCTCATACCAAAATCGGTTGTAGCTAGCGGATTCTCTGCAGGTTTCAATAAGACAAATCTTAACATGGATATATCTGATTGACTGATTCAATATATATGTTCCATTTATATTATCCAACGGATCCAAATGTCAGATTCTGTCCCAAGTCTGATCCGATCTCCCCACCTTGTTATAGCGACAAACATGGCTACGATGTTACAAATGATTAGCCTTAGCGATCGATATTAAATTTTCAATGTGTATGTTAGGAAGTAGAGCATACCAAATCTAGCGAAAAAAGTAAGACGAGGTTGGTGATGGCTGAGACGCTACCATGAACAAAGCTTAATTGTTTAATTAGTGTTCAAACTTTAAAAAAAAAACTACTTTTAAATATATTTTGTTGATATTCTACGTGTTTGGATGGTATTAAGTTATTAACACTCAAAGTTGTGAGTTTTTAGATGTTTATATATTTTTGTTAAATTTTTTTATAAGTTATTACCTCTCAACTATTAGGTGTTGCATGTTTTTTTATCATCAATGCTTTGATATTTATTAGCTATATGTTTCAACTTGATATTTACTTTTCAAATATAAGATGTTTACATTTTTTTTTTCATTTTAATCATAAATTGTTCCTTTAATTAGGTCTTAGTACGTACTGTTACATCAATTTACATAGAAAGCGAGTAATTTCTCGTTATATTTTTAAGGGTATTTTAGTATTGATCTTACCGTTAATGCATGAAAATTTAGTTCTTGTGTATATGCATTGGTTTCCTTATATTACCGTCACCCATCATTGCCCTAGAACCGTGGATCCCTCCTCGATGTCACACTTTTTGGTCTTCTCAAAACTCGTGAAGTATAGGAAAGATGAGATGTAAATAATTATAGCTCTATTCAAAGGTAAAGAGACTTTTACTCGAATGACCTCCGACGAAGAAAACAAAAAAGATAAGAAAGTCAAGAAAAATAAAAATAAGATAAAAAATAAGATAAAATAGGATAAAATCTAATCAAATACGAAAAAATAGAACTAAAATGTAGAGAAAACCAAAATTTTCACATCTAACTATAGAAGAATCTTCAATATATTCCATATTTAATTCATAGTCCTAGGGCTGTAAACGAACCGAACGTTCATGAACCGTTCGTGAAATTGTTCGGCGGGAAGTTCGTTTGTTTATTAAACGAACGAACATGAAAATTTTTTTTCGTTCGTTTAGTTAAACGAACGAACATGAACAAAGCTCTCGTTCGTTCATTTATGTTCGTGAACCGTTCGGTTATCTGTTCGTGAACTGTTCATTTATGTTCGTTTATGTTCGTTCGTTTATGTTCGTATGTTTATGTTTGTTTGTATATTTATATAATACACATATTTGTAATTTGTAATTAAGTAATTTAAATTATTTAAATTAAATTAAGGTGCATTTATAAAAAAACTAAATAAGTAAAATTGTTATTGTTATGTTATTTTTGAATTATGATGTTATTTAGTTTTTTACTAATTTTAGGATGGAAGCTTGGATTGGGAAACAAATGGGAAAAGAAGCAAGATGTTCAAATCAGTCACTTTAAAGAACTATGTTGAATGCATATTAATTTAATATTCGGACATGTGTTTTGCTACGTGATTGTATTATTGACCGTTCTTGTACCTGATGTTCGTTTTAAGTTCTGTATTTCTGCTAATTTTAGTGTTTGTGTTCGTTTATGTTCGTTTATGTTCATTTATGTTCGTTTATGTTCATTTATGTTCGTTTATGTTCATTTATGATCGTTCAAGTTCGTTTATGTTCGTTCATGTTCGTTTGCGTTTGTTTATGTTCGTTTAGCATTTAAATGAACGAACACAAACGAACACGAACATCATCATCTCTTAAACGAACGAACACGAACATGAATTCTCGTTCGGTTAACCGTTCGTGTTCGTGTTCGTGTTCGGTTAAAATTAAACGAACGAACATGAACAATGCCTCGTTCGTGTTCGTTCGGTTCGTTTACAGACCTACATAGTCCTAAGAAGACTAATTTTAACTTTTGGACCATGACATTAATGGTCCGGATCGCATTTTAAATTTTTTGACGGTGGAGCATTTGCGTAATTCACATGTGACACTTTCACAAATCACATGTGCTTATATACTGAATCACCTGTGATTGCATATTAAAATTTTAGAACTATGTTTTTTACTTAGATTTTATTTAACACAACTCTGAAATATTTATTTACTAATTGCATCATTATTGTGAATTACAAGAAAATTTAATCGTAACCTATACATAATAAAAACAAAGTGATTTTAGTTCTGTATTGTGTAAAAAAAACAGGAAAGTATAAAGGTATTACCAAAACAAACCCAAAATAGTATTTCACCTTGTTATTATGTATATTTCATATAGAAAAATCATTTGTATATAAAAAAATTGGGTTTAGTTTCGAAAAATGTATCGAACTTGTCACTTTTTGCTATTGTGTATACCCAATTTTCAAAACTACCATTTAGTGTATCCAACTTACCAAAACTACCATTTTATGTATCCGGAAACCTTCTAAACAAGTTGTAGGTAATTTTTATAATTTTGATTTATTTCTAAATTCCACCTCACATTTACAACCTGACATGTCATTATTTGCTATGCCATGTCATTATTTGCTATGCCATATCAGATCTTCAATACACATGAAGAACATACACCCACATGAAGAACATAAACCCAGATGAAGAACAGATGAAAAACACCAAATATGAAGAACACCAAATACGTGAACCATCTGTGAACTAAAAATCGAACTAAAAAATTTATGAGTTGCCCTAAAATGAAACAGATGAAGAAAACCCATATGAAGAACTAGGTAACTACCTTTGAAGTCACAGATGAAGAAAACCAGATGACAATCTGGGTAACGAAGAAGACTACCTTTGTAACCAATAGATGAAGAATTAAGAACAGATCTGAACTAAAACGAAACAAATGTTATTAACTGTACTTCCCTCGTAACCCTAATCGAATGTGCAGATGGTGAAGAACAGTCGTTGCAGATCGACGGTGAACATGAAACCCCAATCTGTGAAGTCGTTGCAGATCGATGGTGAAGTCGTTGAAGAAAAGAAACCCCAATCTGTGAAGTCGTTGCATATCGATGGTCAAATCGCGACGGTGAACATGAAACCCCAATTCATACGAACTAAATAAAAACCCTAAATCCCCAAATCTGGGCAGGTAACAAGAGCAGCCATCAGATTCATACGATTCCAGATCGATCAGCCATCAGATTCATACGAACTAAATCAAAACCCTAAATCCCCAAATCTGGGCAAGTAACAAGAACAGCCATCAGATTTATATGATTCCAGATCGATCTTGAATGTGTACTCAGATTACAGATCTGAACTTACCCTAAATCCCCAAATTTGAACTTACCTCAGTGATGATGATGAAGATCGATCTTGAATGTGTACTCAGATTCCAGATCTGTGATGGTTGTGACCAGCGATGGTGATGACCTGCGATGGTGGTGGCCTCCGATGGTGGTGACCTCCGATAAAGGCCTCGATGATGTTTCACAGATGACAGATGACAGATCGATGGTGGTGAGGGTGAAGATCGATGAAGGAGTCGATGGTGGTGACCTGTTTGAGGGGTTGAAAATCTGTTTGAGGGGTTGAAGATCGATGGTACTTCACAGATGACAGATCTGTTTGAGGGTTGAATATCGATGAAGAGTCGATGAAGATGAATAGGAACTGATTTATTTTTATTATTATTATTATTATTATTATTATTATTATTATTATTAGAGTTAATTGTCCAAATGGTCCTTTAACTTAGGGTTTCTGCCATTTTGGTCCTTTAACTTTAAAAGTGGTACGAATCATCCTTAAACTGCCATTTTCATGCCGTTTTGGTCTTTATTAACAGATTCCGTTAACTTTTTCCGTTAAAATAGGTAAAATGACCATTTTACCCTTGTATTTATATTAATAATTAAGATTCAAAGTCAACTCTATCAAATGTCCAAGTCATTTATGTCAAAATTAAAAGTCAAAGTCATCTCTTTCTTTTTCTCTCTCACACAGTCAACTGGAAACCACCACCCACCACCACCACCTACTTCCACGACCGTAACCCACCACCACAGCCACTATTTCCGACGCAGTCAGTCTCTGTTGCCACCACAACCCACCACCACCACATTTGGTTAACCTTAATTCCTAAATCTGATTTGGTTTTCTAATTCCTAAAACAAACACATAGAAAAAATTCAGATCTAAAGAACAAGAAAAGGAATTAGGGTTTTCTAATTTTCAAGAACACCACAGTTAGTGAGAGAGAGAAGTTAGTGAGTTTATGAGGAAATCATGGAAGCACTAGCTGTTATTTGTTAATGTTGTGTAGCTACAGATCAAATGCTTCATCTTTCTTCCCCAAGAACCAGTCGCAGGTTCATTCAACACCAAACCCACGAACCAAATCCTCTTTTGATTGAAACAGAGCCCAAAGATTATGGCAAAAATGTGGTGGAGATGGAAACGTGGACTGAACCAGACCTCTAACTCACCCAGGATTGCTTTGAATCGAGCCTCGCCTAAAATGGCAGGCAACTATTTCCATAACTCCAAAACTCCATTAATGGTGCTCAGATCTGGTGATGGTGCTCAGATATGGTGATGGCAACGGCGGTGAAAGGGAGAGAGTGAGCTGAGAGATCGGTGGCGGTGGTTGGTGATGATGGCGGTGGCATTGCACTAGTTGTAGGAGATGGCGGTGGCGGTTACGGCGGCGGTGAGAGAGGAAGATCTATGGTGCGATGGAGGTGGTGGTTACGGCGGCGGACGGTGGAGGTCGCAGTGAGTATAGATCTAGGGTTTTCAGAGGGTGGCAACGGCGGACGGCGGCAGTGGTGGTGGTTACGGTGGTTGTGGCAGAGAATGGTGGTGGTGGTGGTGGAGTTCATCGGAGATGGGGTGATGGTGTATAGAGAGAGAGAGAGGCAGAGAGAGAGAGTGTAATGTCAGTGGGTCTAATAACAAAAAGAAAAAAAGAAATCTGATTTCTTAAATATGAAAAAGAAAAAGAAAAAATATTATTAAAAGAAAAAATATTATTAAAAGATAATTAAATATTAAAAAATGGTAAAAAGACAAAAATGCCCCTGACTTAACAGACCAAACAAACGGCAAACGTTAATAAGGACCAAAACGGTATGAAAATGACAGTTTAAGGATGGTTCGTACCACTTTTAAAGTTAAATGACCAAAATGGCAGAAACCCTTCAGTTAAAAGACCATTTGGACAATTAACTCTTATTATTATTATCTAATGTTAATATAGAAAAGCCACATCACCCATAACCCTTGACACATCACCCATGACCTTTGCCACATAAGCATTAACCTGCTATATAAAGTTACTATACACTAAACGGTAAATTTTGAAACTTGGATATATTAAATGATAGTTTTGAAAACTGGATATATACAATAGTAAAAAATAACAAGTTCGATACACTTTTCGAAACTAAACCCAAAAAAATTAACTATACAAGTAATAAAAGAATTATTTTTGATAATATGTGAATGTGAAAAAAGTTTAAAAGTTTTTAAAGGTAAAAATATCCTGAATATTTTATGTAGCTCTTGTTAAAATTAAATATAGAGTTAATCAGATAAATTGTTCGTGGTTTGTTTTGAGTTTCATATTTCATTTTTTAAGATTGAAAATTACATTTTTAGTCTTTATGGAGTTATGGTTGACGATTGTTTCAAAATTAGTCATTTACACTAACTGATGTTAAATTTCACAATTAGATTAAGAGCATTTTATTCTTATCCTTTTTTATCCTTATTTCCAAACAAGTTTTTCTTCTTTTATCACCAACTTAATTTCTCTCTCTAACACACACATGCACTCTCTCTGGCAAACTCTCTTTACTTTCTCTCTAATAACCGATATCTCCAAAATTACGTTTTTAATTGATAAACACAAATCCACAGATGATGAATATAGAAGATCGTATAAAAGATTGTAGATGAACAAGGAAATCCCAAATCACGATAGAACAAAGAAAATCACATATCAAGTAATTACTTTAATTGTAAATTCGTGAAGGACTAAATGTAAAATTCAAGACAAACGATAGGAACAATTCATGTAATTAATTTGTAAATATATGTGATTTACCAGTAATAAATTTATTTATATTCGGTGAGACTATTTGGACCTTCTTAGTAGTCTAATTTAACTCACGTATGTAAATATGGGACATGTAATTAAAAATGTAATTAATTGATATGATATATACGTTATCTATACTATATTATAAAACATTTAGACCATTGTAATATCTTAATTTCAAGTTAATAATGTATCCCTTAATTAAATCTATAAGGAAACTATTATATATATGGAGTTAATTAGATTCTTAAATGCAATTTTTATAACTAAACTTTCCATAATAAAAAATGTTTAACAAAGTCAAGTCATTGCAAATTAATTTTCAACCTATATAATGTTAAATACATATTAAAAAAAACGATATCTATAAAAATAACAGTTTTAGTATATTATCATAACAAATATTTTAATTTAAGTATTAGAAAATACGTATAGCTAGAACACTTATAAACCTTATAACATGTACTCTAAATTATAGACATTTCTAGTTTTTCTAAATTATTTATGTAATCAATACAAAAAGGTTTAAATTATAATATATTTAATATTTTTTTTCTTTTTATTGGGGTTTTTAAAAGTTTATTTTAAATAAACGAGTTATAAAGAAAAAGAAATAAAATAAATGGAAAGAGATAAAGAAAATAGATATATTTTGATTAAAAATTGTTCTATTTATTATACGTGAATATAATAAATTTATATTATTAAAAATAGATATATTATCGAGTAAGAATTATTTCTATCCGTCACATTATATATTTTATTATGCTAGTAAAGTGGTCAAAACTCAAAATAGTATCACACATTTGTATTTCCGAGAGTACCCCTTTCAAGGGTTTATTACATGATTACATGAGGTTTTTATCTAGTCAGGCTCAGTCTGTAGCTCAATTTTGAAAAAGGTTATCCATCGGAGCTCTATCTCCTCACGCAGGCATCATCTCCCTCCCTCTCCGGTTGCCGCCGGCAAGTCACCTTCCCTTCCTCGCACATTTCACCTTGGTTACTTATCTTTCATGATTTCACTTTGTGCACAGCGTATAATTGTTTCAAATTTGCGTACGAACATGAAATATAAACTAATGTATGATAGCTTGTTTTACTGAATTTTGGTGTAGCTTCTGTGTTTTGATGCATCTTTGTTATTTCTTTGGAATATTGAAATGATATTAATGGAAATGTGGACTAGGTTTGTTTTGATCATAGACTTGATCTGACAGGCTTCTGTTTGAAGTATGGTTTGTTTTTGGGTACCATTGTTGTATGTAGTACTGAAAATTCACATAATTGGATATGTAATTTAATTTTAATTACATTATAGAGCAAGATCAATAGCAATAGCAAGTAGGTGGATGTTTGTTGTTGTTGCTTTTGAATTTTCCTGCTGTGAGATTGAGGGTTTATGGTGTAATTGAGTTCCAACAGCATCCGAGGAAAATGATTAAGCTGACCATTTGATAGCTTAAAAACTGTAGTAGAAAAAATTGCTCTCTGCTAGTTGCATGAAGCAAAAAACGAAACGAATGGTGCCATTCAGCTTATATTAATGAGATACCATATGATTTCTGTTTTAGTAGTTAACTAGTTATTATCGTTTGTTTACATTCACATCATTTAGTTCGACGAACTAGTACAATATTCACATCATTAGGTCACTATTTAGTGAAAAACACAAAACAGATTTTGTTAATTTTTACAATTCCTTGAACCTCCATGGTCTCATCTCTTGATTAAGTATGTGTGTGTGTGGGATTGGTTTGCGTTGTAGCTTAATTGGGTTTGCACTGCAGTTTTCATGGCGTCACAGTTTATCCGTGAATGGAGTGGTATTCAGCAATTCCCTCCTGCCACCCAGGACAAGCTGCTTCAATTGTTGGGAAGACTAAAGGAGAAGGTCAAGTTTTGTCCCTAATTCCTTTTTTTGCAAATATTAGCTAATTACACTCACGTTAAAGGTAGAATAGAGCTTTAGAATTCAAGCAATCTAGAGAACTTGTTTGTATAAATTGTGTTACTAAACATGAAAATGTAGTTTTAAATTAGTTATTTTTTATTTGATGTGAACTCATTGAGTTGTTGTTTTGTCTAATATTGCAGAAAAAGGACAGATTGACAATCCTTGTAATGGGGAAAGGAGGAGTTGGAAAATCTTCAACTGTGAACTCTATTATTGGTGAGAGAGCAGTTGGTGTCAGCGCCTTCCAGGTGCCTACTAACAGTAGATGAAGATTTGTTTTGTACTTATCATTTATACTACTTGTTGACTGATGATATGATTTTTCAGTCAGAAGCACCTAGACCTACAATGGTTTCCCGGGAGCGTTCAGGGTTCACATTGAACATCATTGACACGCCAGGCATTGTCGAAGGAGGATATGTTAATGACCAAGCACTTGACATCATCAAAAGGTCATCTTTGCTTTTCCTCAATGTTTTTTTTCTATTATGGTAAAACCAATGATGTTGGTTTCAACCATTTGTATGGAAAATTTGATCCATCTGTGCTGTATTACTTTTGACTAAAATCCATTTTTACCCAGCACCCAACATGCCAGACCCCCTCATTTTGCCACTTGTAGACTATTTAACTGAAAGTTCATCCCTCAAATAATGTAGAACAGTTTGTTACAAAACTAAATATATTACCTAAATATACAACTGCACCCAAACTCCCCTGCAAAAAATCACATTGGACAATTTAAAAAATGGTTCTCTCGATGACTCATTAAGATTTTTGCTTTTGTATGGCTATCTGAGCAGGTTCCTTCTAAACAAGACGATAGACGTTTTGCTTTATGTGGACCGATTAGATGCATATAGGGTTGATATGTTGGATCGGCAGGTTGTGAAAGCTATAAGTGAGAGCTTTGGTCAAGAAATATGGCATAGAGCAATTCTAGTGCTCACACATGCTCAGTTATCCCCTCCAGATTGTCTAACATATAATGAGTTTTTGGCAAAAAGATCTGAGGCCCTCCTCAAGGTTGTGCATCTTGGCGCTAAGTTCAAAAAACAAGATACCCAGGTGCTCAGTGTTTTCAAAATTACTCTCCCCCTCCCTTACACATACACAAATTGTTGTGTTTTCATTTTTAGCATCGACAGGCTGGCTTGTTTTAATGTTTCATCTTACCTGGTAGGAGTTTTTTGTTTTCTCATAATTTGGTTGTTTTTTCATAAGTTATTTGGTGCTTTACCATCTTTCCTCTTAATCTAGTACCACCATTTAGAGGTGGTTATATTGACCCATTTACTTATGCATAGGTTAATAATCACTTACAATCAAGCTGAGATTCTAATCACAATTGATGTATTAATAATCACTTACAAAAAGATTTTAATGGACAGTTTTGCCCATCACTAATAAATAACCGTCTCAACCCAAACCATTGACCTCCCCCCACCCCACCTCCCATGCCCCCAGGCGCTCACCTCTACTCTACCGCTGTTCGTCGAAGATATCTACACTTGTATTGTGCTTCTGTGTACAGCATTTTTTGACAGCTTGGTAGATTGAGATCATGTGCCATATTTACTAAATTTACTTTGTGATTCCTGCTGCTTGTAGAACTTTTCTATTCCTGTTGGCTTGGTTGAGAACAGTGGCAGGTGTAATAAAAATGAGAATGAGGAAAAGGTTGGTCTATTGCCTTCGATTTTTTATTACTTCCTGTGCATGTGCATTCATCATTGAATGTTAGTGTGTGTTGCTCATGTTTTGTGCTCACAGGTTCTTCCAAATGGGATTGCTTGGATTCCCAGCATAGTTGAAACAATAACAAAAGTTGCTTTGGTTGAAAGCAAAAGCATACTCGTTGACCAGAAGTTAATTGATGGACCCAACCCCAATGATAGAGGAAAACTATTCATTCCTCTAATCCTAGCATTTCAAGTAAGTTTTTGAATTTGATGTTTTTTTTGGATACTAACGTTTACGCCATAGAATTCTGGATCCCATTTATGTGATATTAGAATTGAGGTGGGATCAACCCACAGATGGCTCATCTAACATCTGAGCCAGAGGTGGCAAGATGGGCGAGTCGGTAACTGGTCAAAATGAATTTGGGTTGAACAGGCGGGTCAGGTTGACCTGCAACTTCTTTTTTCCCGGCTTTAGTTTTTTGTTAATCAAAGAGTTATTCGTCATGACCAAAACAACACTAATCTACATCTTTGAATTGAAACGTTTTTAGGAGGTGACTGTCAATTTGTCTGACCCGTTGACTTTAGACAAAAAAGAATTTTTATTTGACCAATTTGAGACGGAATCCAAATGGACCTGTTCAAAAGCAACTGCGTTGAAATTGTTAACATGTAATCTAAAGCATTTTGTGATCTTTTATTCGATCCTAATCTCCTGAATTGTGTATCTTAACAGTACTTCTTTGTCATTAAACCACTTCAAAGATGGATCAAGAATGATGTTGACAACGAGGTAAAGCCTGTTTGGGCATGAGCCAAACGATCACCATGAATTCATGGCGATACCCTCGACAATTTTATTGGTTTGTTATTTGAGAGAGCAAATTTTGTTTGACTTGAAAACTTTACCCATTGTTGAACTGGAATTTATGTTTACTATAATCTTGGTATTAGAATTCAATGTTATAATCAATGTTTTAGCATCTAATTCAACATCTATAAATAGTACAAGTCCTTGACGCAGTTGTGTTGTATCATTTTGGCATGAGTTAAAATGTCTTGCAAATACTTACTTTGTTCTTTGATCATAGATACTTAATTTGTTATTACAATAATAATCTACTTTTTCTTGAATGAATCAATTTATATGGTTTTGGTATGACTTTAAAAGAAAATTTTTCTATATAATTGACCATTCAACATAATATTACATGTTTTAAAACATGTGCTAGTCTCTCATATGAGCAATATTGTGTTCTTATAACATTTCATTTAGTTACCATAATAAGAAATGAGGATGTATTGGAGTGATCAACTCGAGTCGACCTAAGTCATTATTTTCAAGTTCAAGCTGAATTGAGTCTTTATATTGAAGGTCTAGCTTAATGAGCTAATAGATACTATCCCCGGCTTGGCTCGATTGCATCTCTGTGCTTGGCAAAAGGGGTGGACAAATTCCTTTTCTTAAGAAAACATACATGATTTGTCACTACTTTTGTCTATAAATACGATACCCTTTACTTTTGTCTGTAAATACGATACCTTTCTTTGTTTTCTTGGATCCAAATAATACGAAGTGATGAGTTGTACCATGACACAAGCTTGATCAGACTCGCGAGCTTTACGAGCCGAGTATTTTATTACTCGAGCTCTACTCAATAGCGTACTCGAGTAGCTCGAGCTAGACTCGATTCGACTTTAATCCATCCAATTTCATTTATTTTTAAGTTAACTTTAAATAGCTCGCGGACTGTTTGACTCGATTACATCATCCCTAAGAGGATATAAACAAAGTAAAAGAAAATTATCTTGATTTAGTTATAAAGGGTATACTTGGCACGAGTCATGTTGGTGCTACTGCTTATGAGTCTCAACCTATGTTTTTTTATAAGCTCAAGCTCTAGTTATTAGGTAAGTTTTTTTTAATCATCTATGTCAATATCTTTTTATACTTTAAATTTCAACTAATCTAAAATATAACTTAAAAGAATATGAGAAATGTTCAATATAGTCCATACTTAATTCATAGTCATGAGAGACTAATTTTAGGGTAATTTTAGCTTTTGGATCAGTCTCATCAATGGTCTATATTGAATTTTAAAATTTTGGGCAGAGTGACATTTTCGTAATTCACATGTAATTGTATATTGAATCACATGTTATTCGATATTAAAATTTCAGGACTATGTTTTTTATTTGAACTATATTGAACACAACTCAAAAGAATCTAACCATATTAATTGGAAGTTATGTATCAGTTTTAGAATGCCATAAGTTTATCAATAGCATCCGACCAGTTAGTGAGAGCTGGAACCAAATGGATTGTTTCTCACACCATCCATCACCCCCTCCCCCCCCACCATGTTGGAGCAGCCATAATTCCCCTCCCTCTTCTCCTTTCTTTCTTTCTTCTCTCTATCTTTTTTTTTCTTAACAAATTACTTATAAACTAGCGGTGTCTAATGTTTTACTAAATTGTGGTTTCAAATCTTGTAAAGGATAAAAAAAGATTTAGATTTAGGATTAGGTTAACAGATTATGTATTTAGCCATTTTAAAAAGAAAATCTCTCTTCTTTCCATCTTTTATCTATGTCTCGTATTTATTTATTTATTTGTCTCTTATTTATTTGTTTATTTGTAAATAAAAAGAGTTATGTGAGAATTATAAGATAGATGCTATGAAAGAAAAAATGATGTGGTAAAGAAATAGTGGGCAAGGACAGAATGGTCTTGTAGTTGTAGCAGGGGTAAGATAAGATTCGAAGCTTCCAAGAGCGTCGACATGGTTTTTGCGAAAATTAATCAAAAAATGGAAGAAAGAGTGAAAGACGCCGTGATCATACGGTCGTTGTTATATATATGTATAAATATCCACGAATGAAGGGTCAAGACTCCATGAATTAACACAAAAAAATCTTTAATTAATGAAAGCCCTTTTTTAGATCGCTCATGGGGATTTTGAATTGATTTGATTTGATAAATCCCCTCTTCCACGTGTTCATCGCCCTCTTTCTATCTTGATCTTCTCATACTCAACACACTCAACACACTCTTGACTCTCCTTCTAATCTTCTTCAAAATTTCCCTACATTTTCATTTTTAATTCTGCAATGGATTCTCTGCGTGTGCTCAATTGTTACTCTGCCACCAAGAATCCAACATCTTTAGAAAACCACTTCCCAAGGGAATTCAGATTCCTCCATCACCATAACCGGCAAAGAACTTTTCGGGTTGTGGGTTTTCTGAGGCCAAGATTAACTCCTCGTCGTCGCCATAATTTGGGATTTCAACAACCATCGTGTCCCATTGTTTGTGCTGTTTCCACCCAAACCAGGTTTCTTGAGAATTCTGATATTTGTTTTGAAGAATTTAATTGAGTTCTTGTGTTTTAGAGTTCTGAATTTTATCGGTTATTTCTTTACTTGTCTGGTATTATCAAAGATTACTTGATAATGAATTTGGGTTTCTTTATTATGGGTTGTTAGATGTTTGACAAAATGTCTAAGACAAATATGTTCTTTATGTTAAAGATAAGAGTACAAATTTTCTTCTATGTTTTAAAACTAATGATATTTTTGCTCCCCTAAATACATGAAACCTTAAATATTATATTTTTGGATTTCAAATTTGAGACATTTCCTTCTTGGAAAGTTTCATGTTACTTGTTAGGGGTACTAAAATGTGTTACAAAGTGATCATTATTGGCGAATCTGATGCGAGAAGTTATTGAAGAAACTGATTATTGAAGGTTGATGTAAAGTTGCTTAAGATATCAACTTTGATCTGATTCGCAACACGTCTAGCCTAAACAATGCTAACCAAAATCATCTTGTTTGGAGACCTATGAATGAATGTACTTTTGTCCCAAATTAGAAAATACTCGCACATCCTTATTTCTTTTTTTAGCCGCTAGACAAAAAGCCTTTTGGTTATCAAAAGTAACTATTTTAATGAAAAAATATTATAATAATAACAACAATAATAATAATAGAAAATGGTATATGCTGTTTTTTCAAGATATTTTCCATTTGTGTTAGGAAACCAACTTAACAGTATGTGTTTTCCAGAGAAGGAGAGACAGGGGAAACAGATATGAAGTCCAAGACAGGTCAAGGGATGGTGCAGCTGAGTCTGCGGCTAGATCATCAGGTCAAATTTGGTGAGCATGTTGGAGTATTGGGTTCAACAAAAGAGTTTGGATCATGGAAAAAGAAGAAACAATTGAATTGGACTGAGAGTGGTTGGATTTGTGACATGGTATGTAAAGGTGGTGAGACTATTGAATTTAAATTTGTTGTGGAGCAAGTGGACAAGAGCATGGTTTGGGAAGGTGGTGATAACCGTGTATTAAAGCTCCCACAATCTGGGAGTTTTGAGATCATTTGTCATTGGAATATGACTAGTGAGCCCGTGATTTTATTGCCTTTGGATGACAGTGAATACGAGGTGAAAGTGGAAAGTGTAGGTGAAATTCAAGCCGATAACGGTTCTTCAAATTTGGAGGGTGCAACGAGTCCTTTTGTTGAAAAATGGCAAGGGAAAGAAGCATCATTCATGAGGTCAAATGAGCACGGGGATAGAGAAGGACAAAGACATTGGGATACCTCAGGGCTTGAAGGGGTGGCTTTAAAATTAGTTGAAGGTGACAAGAGTGGCAGAAACTGGTGGCGAAAGGTACCCTTATAATTCACGTTGTAGGTGCTGTTTGGACTAACTTTTATTGTAGTTTGTTGTATAATTTCACGTAATCAGTTTCAAAACACGTATCCTAACACCCCCTATGTATGCTGAACAGCAGCCTTTCAGATTGAGGCTGCAAAGGTTTATCATTTCCCTTTTTGTATTTCAATAGCCAATGACTAACTTTTACATGTTTTTTTCTTCTGTATCTGCATTCATGTCATGGGTGAAGCTTGAAGTTATTCGTGATCTAGTGGTTGAAAGTACGAATGTTGCAGAACGTTTGGAGGCTCTCATATTTTCAGCCATTTATCTTAAGGTTTTGTGGTCAATGAGCCTCAGTCACTTCGATGAACCAATTAATTTGTTGTTTTCTTAAACCTTTTGCCCTTCTCTGCAGTGGATAAATACCGGGCAAATTCCTTGCTTTGAGGATGGCGGTCATCATAGGCCAAACAGGCATGCTGAAATTTCCAGGCTTATATTCAGGGAATTGGAAAGAATATCTAGTAGGAAAGATACTTCTCCGCAGGTGATTCATATAATTCTTTTTCGACAGACTGCTTCATTCCATTTATTTGTTTAATGTGAGGAGAAATGCAGATATGATTGTGGGTCCCATTAATTATATGTGTGTAGAGGACTGAAATAACATCTTATTTTATATCTTTTTATAATTTGACAACATGCAGGAGTTACTTGTGATCCGCAAAATTCATCCATGCTTACCATCATTTAAAGCAGAGTTCACTGCATCAGTTCCTTTAACTCGAATAAGAGACATTGCTCATAGAAATGATATCCCGCATGACCTCAAGGTGATAAGATCATGGAACACTTGGTTACTTGTGGGAATTTTGGTCATTTAATGGTATTAACCTTTTGGATTATGTATATATTCCAGCAAGAAATCAAACATACAATACAGAACAAGCTTCACAGGTGTGCTGGCCCTGAAGATTTAATTGCAACTGCTGCAATGCTTGAAAGAATCACCAAGAAACCAGGAGAATACAACGAAGCTTTTGTTGAGCAGTTCAAAATATTTCATCATGAACTCAAGGATTTCTTCAATGCTGGAAGGTTTGCATATATGTGGATCCCATCTTTTTTCACATCAAGTCATTGGGTCCAATAATCAGTTGTTTTCACTATAGACTGGAACATGCAATGACAATACTTGATGTGATTGTTGTTAAAAATGTGTATTTTCTTCTGCAGCCTTACGGAACAACTTGAATCTATTAAGGAATCTTTTGATGAAAAGAGCAACAAAAGACTTTCATCATTTTTGGAGTGCAAGAAGGTAACTTTTCAATAACGTTGTGCTAACAGGCTGAAATCTTGACTTAAAGTCGTAACCTTCTTGTTACAAGGGTTTGGATGATCATCAAGGCTCGTTAATGTGTTTTACAGTTCATATCTACATATATATGTCAAAATGCATAGATCTATAATGAATGTTTTGGTTTGATTTTTAGGCTTTGGATAATTTCCAAGGATCACCTGATATTTTGAAAGGGAATGGTATAGAAATATTGATCAATACCATACAAACATTAGATGGTCTTCGAGAGATAATCACAAAAGGTCTTGAAAGTGGTATCCGCAACGATGCTCCTGATGCTGCAATAGCAATGCGCCAAAAGGTCATGTGCTTTTCTATATGTTTGGAAATAGTTTAAAGTTAATTTGTTGTTTTGGAAACCTAAAAATCTCAGCAAAAGATGAGCTGAACCTAAGGTGGTTTTGTATATTTTTTGTATTTCACCTCATTACCACCTCAAATACCAGTAAGGGTGAGTTTTAGAGTTAGGACCATCAAGTTGAAGCTATACAAAGTCCTCACTCTTTGTAAATCTTGTCTTCCAATTTACAGTGGCGTCTTGCTGAGATTGGACTTGAGGACTATGCATTTGTTCTAATGAGCAGGTATGTTGTAGTGTGTGTGTGTGTGCGCTTGCTTTAAAAATCAACATGATATAAAATGTTTTTCTTTGGTGAGGTTGTTTGATTATAAGAAGGGGTGGGTTGAGTCTAGATTGGTTTGAGTTGAGTTGAAGTACTTTTCTTTTAAATTTTATAAAATTTCTATAACTTATGAGTGTGTTAGATGTGATTATGAAAATTATTTTATTTCAGTAACAATCTAATATTTTAATATGATTGATATGTATAGATACCTCAATGCACTGGATGCTGCTGGCGGGGCTCAATGGCTTGCAGAGAATGTCAATTCAAAAAATGTTAACTCGTGGAATGACCCGATTGGTGCCCTTGTTGTCGGCATTCGTCAGCTAGGGTTATCCGGGTGGAAGTTAGAAGAATGTAAAGCAATTGAAAACGAACTTGTTGCTTGGAAAGAGAAAGGTCTTCTAGAAAAAGAAGGTGACATTTTTTCTTTGGTATTCTTATATAATTGGTGTTCACTTTACTTCTACTAACGACTGTTGTGTCAATCTTTTAGGTAGTGAAGATGGAAAGACAATTTGGGGTCTAAGGATTAAAGCTACACTAGATAGATCCAAGAGGCTGATTGATGAATACTCTGAAGCACTTCTAGAAATCTTCCCTCCAAAAGTAGAGGTACCATGAGAACAAACTATTACTTTGAATTATCCATAAAGATTGCAACTTTCCCTTTTTGTTAAGATACCAACGTATATAATTTACCTATGTGCAAATTATCATCATGAAAAGAAGGTATTGTGGTTACTCCTAAACTAACCTAGACTTCCTATGCTTCTTTGTAGATGTTGGGTAAAGCTCTTGGAATTCCTGAAAATAGTGTGAGAACTTTCACTGAAGCGGAGATTCGTGCCGGGTAATGATGAGAATTGTTATTTACTAGATAATACAAGCGTGAAAATGGGTGGGTAGCGGTAACCTGTAATTTTTGGTACAGGTCTAACGTCCCAGTTGAATTGACCATGATCACTTCTAGTTGCCTTTTTTTTAAAACAAAAGAAGTTAATGTGTCATATACTCTTACAAAAATTATATTATTTCAATAACAGGGATGATTTATACACCACTTATAATCCCAATCACCGCCAATATATTTATAAACTTCTATTTTATCCTTTTATTTTTTTGTCTTTTTCTTGTAAAGCAAGGGTGTTAGATATTATAGGTAAGGGGAAACTATTTGGTGGTGTATGGCTAATCTAAGTGATATACAAATCACCTCCATCTCAATAATAATTTAACTTTCTTGATTTAAAGGATTTATGCGTTAAAATGTGCTTTGGGCGACTTTGACCCATTTGACCTGCATCCTATTTAGCTCCTTTTTTTCTTAACTTTTTCTCGTCAGATATGTGTTGGAATTGCCATCCCTACTAAATAACCTCCGAGAAATATTTTCATAATTTAGTCTATTAGTGGATAATACAATAATACAGTTGATACATCTCACGTAATTAATCTTCAAACTAAACAATTTTGTTTGGTTTTTAGCATAATTTTTCAGGTCTCCAAACTCTGCACTATGCTTTTAAAGGGGGTTAGGACCACACTTGGGTCTCAAGGTTTTGATGTTCTTGTTCCTGGGTTGGCCCATGGAACTTTGATACAGGTGAGCTTCTGTTATATCTATATAAAACCTACAATTTAGGCCTCATTTGGCAAAGCTTCTGTTTTCTGCTTTTGTGTTCGCGGATACTGGCAATTCTGTTTCGGTTACAAAAACATGGTAATTAGAAAACATAATTGCGTACTAGATGAAGCCTTAGCTATTCTTGTTTATAGCCATACAGTCTTTGAGTTATTCTATTTTCATCAGACAGTCTCTGCGTCTTCAAAACTAATATTATTGAAATTCAGCTGGCATCCTCCATGTTAAAATTTCATCCCTTTGTCGACTGAATTATGTTTCAAGTTTGACCTTATATGTCTCCATCATGTTAATCCAGGTTGAAAGAATAATACCAGGCATACTACCGTCTTCTGTTGAGGGACCTGTTATTCTTATGGTCAGCAAAGCTGATGGAGACGAAGAGGTTAGAATATGAATCCGTGTCTGTGTGCATGACTGGTTATCTTATTATTGGATAAAGAGATCCTATTTCTGCTTATCTATTTATTAAATTCTGGATAATCAATTTCATATTCAGCTGCAGTTATAAAGATATAAACAAAAAATTACCTATTTACCCCTCATTAAACCTAGTTTAGGAGGTTTTTACTCTCTTTTCACAAAAAGCTCCCTTTTCACAAAAAGAATGTGGTTTTGGTCATTTTAATTGTTATTCCCTTACTTCTGTAAAAAAATTGAATATCTAATTTATTGTAACTTCAAACAGTAGAAACACACTGGCATTAACTTCTACTTTCTTGTTTATTACAAGTGAGTATCTAATTCTACTTATTTTATATCACATAATCAATTTCGAAACACGCCTCCAAACACCTCTGAAAATGCATGTATTAAAGCACGAGTTCGGCTACTGAGACGCTTAATAGTTTAAAAATATTATAGGCAAAGTAAGGTTTAATCATACTGCTTATGCAATTTGCAGGTAACTGCTGCAGGGAACAACATAGTAGGAGTCATTCTGCTCCAGGAGTTGCCTCATTTATCTCATCTCGGTGTCAGGGCCCGACAAGTAAGTTTTGTATATTAACTTTTAGTAAATATTGCGGTTTGGTTGATCTTTTCTTGTAACAACTCAGGAGCGAGTTGCATTTGTGACGTGTGAAGATGATGATAAAATCGCTAGTATCAAAGAGCTCGAAGGGAAATATGTGAGGTCAGTCTCTATAAACATGCAAAGCTTTTCTTTGAGATTTGCTAGTTACAATAAAGGTTTAAACTCAACTGTTCATTTAATCTAGAAAAGTGTTTAGCAGGTATGATATTGTTTTGATTGCAGGTTAGAGGCATCCCCATCGGGTGTCAATATAATTCCTTCCTCATTTAAAGACGGAATTAAGGACCGTCCTGTGGAGACTTCATCAAACGGGACACCAACAGATTCTGTTCCCAAATCCGTCTACTCAAGCCAGGTACCATAGCGACTTTATTTACCCAAATCATTGACCCAATGCAGATGATGAACTACATTTAATAACCACAACTTCTTTTTGTTATTGAAGGGCGTTTCTACAGGCGAGATTATACCACTTGCTGATGCGGATGTACAAACTTCTGGTGCAAAGGCAGCTGCTTGTGGTCAATTAGCTTCTCTAGCTGCAGTTTCTGCCAAAGGTCAAAATACCCATCTTTCTTTTACTAAAAATAGGGTTTTTCAATTACTTATGAATTGGTTGATTTAGGTTATGTTTGCGGGAAATGGGTATGGGTTAAAAGTTGCCCATAGTGTATTGTTCATGTATAAAACCTCCTATATCTTATTTTTCCTCAAAAAATAGATTTTTATTTGGGGAAAGTGACGCATCGATTCATATGTGAAATCTGAGCTGATCTTTTGTGATTTGATGTACAGTTTATAGCGATCAGGGAGTTCCAGCATCCTTTAATGTCCCAAATGGGGCAGTGATTCCTTTTGGTACCATGGAACTAGCAATAGAAGAGAATAAGTCAACAGAAACTTTCTTATCATTATTGGAGCAGCTCGAAACAGCCAAAGTTGATGGTGGAGAGCTCGACAAGCTCTGTAACAAGCTGCAAACTTTGATCACCTACCTGCAGCTTCCAAACCAAATTCTTGAAAGTCTAGGGAAATCATTCGAGGCTAATGCTCGTTTAATTGTCCGGTCAAGTGCTAACGTGGAGGATTTGGCCGGAATGTCAGCTGCTGGGCTGTATGACTCGATTCCTAATGTTACCCTTTCGAATCCCGACAATTTTGGGCAGGCTGTGTGTCGGGTATGGGCCTCTTTATACACCCGAAGAGCGGTTTTGAGCCGTAGGTTTGCTGGTGTGCCACAAAAAACGGCTTCAATGGCAGTTCTGGTTCAAGAACTGCTCTCACCTGACCTTTCATTCGTCCTCCACACAGTAAGCCCGACAGACAACGACAATAACTTGGTGGAAGCCGAGATTGCACCTGGGCTTGGGGAAACCCTTGCCGCCGGCACCAGAGGCACGCCGTGGCGGCTTTCTTCCGGGAAGTTTGATGGGGTGGTTCGGACACTTGCGTTTGCAAACTTCAGTGAGGAGATGGTGGTCGGTGGTCTGGCGGATGGGGAGGTGGTCCGTTTGACGGTTGACTATAGCAAGAAGCCATTGACGGTGAACCCGGTTTTCCGGCAACAGTTGGGGCAGAGGCTTGGTGCAGTGGGTTTGTTCCTTGAACGGAAGTTTGGGTGCGCCCAGGATGTCGAAGGGTGCATGGTTGGTAAAGACATATTTATCGTTCAGACTCGGCCTCAACCGCTGTAAAGGGTTGTAATCTGTATCGTTTGTAAGGTCTGTAACAGTGGGTTAATGGTGATTAATGTAATTGAAGTAGGATACGCATAATATATAGAAAGTACAATCATACACGTTTACGTTGATATATATGAGAAGCATTCAGTTATCAGATGCGTATATATATGATGAATGTTTTGTTGTTCATTTCCTGTCTCGAATCTAGTTATGAGAATTCTTCTTTGTGAGGCCACGCGTACGTATAGCATGCCCCGAAGTCTTCGGGTTCATCTCGGGTTGATTTGAGTTCCAGCTTCTAGTTCACAAAAAATTAGGAGGATATATCATTTCTCTTAAATAAAATAAAAAATGAGATAAGATTGTGTTGAGTTATGTTGACTTTTGAGTTAGGAAGAGGAATGAAGATGAGAAGTTGATGTGAAAGCTAGGAGTGTGTATGGGGAGGTCTGGGGTGGTTTTAAGCTCAAACTGAACCCCATTTGCTAATTTCGGTTTTAGCATTTTCAAACTCAATGATATCGGTTTTTGGCGGGTTCTAGTCATTAACGGTTTGGTTTCGATTTTAAAACCGAACCCATCTGGTTTCCAACATTAATATACTAAACTTCATATTTCTAACATTATATACAATTTTCAGCCATAATATCTAAATTTTTAGAATTAAATTCAATGTCTAATAACATATTTCAATACTAAATATCATTTTCAGCTCAAATATTCAAAATATAATCATGGTTTATATCATATAATCATATAATATGAATGTCAATCGGAAAACAGGTAAACGAGAAAGGGAATAAAAAGTTAATTACTATAATGATTGGACCTTGAAATATTTAATGAGCTTCGTTGGCTTCTATTTAATAACTATAAAATTAAAATATATATATATGATATATTAAATAAAAGTAGGTCGGTAAGTTGGTTTATTAATAGAGCGGTTTATAGTTAAAACCGAAATTGAACTGAACCCACCGGTTTCTTTTAAAATTGAAAACCAAACTATCGGTTTTAAAATGGTTTTGGTTTTCTCGGTTCGGTTTTGTCAGTTTTAACAGATCGGTTTCGGTTTTTCGGTTTCTATACACATGTCTAGTAAAAGCCGAGTTGGTGAACCCAAAAGATGGGTTATACGGATTGCGTGAGAGTAATTCTAAGTAAATATATGCCAAAGTATTCCATACAAGTCGTCTTAGCTTTATATTAAAGTAAGATTCTTGAAATATTAGTATTAGTTGAACATAAAGCGGATATTGTAAAACATATTCTTGCAAAAAGAAAAAACATATAACAAATATAAAAAAGGTGTAATCATCGCATATTTAGTATGATTGATGTTTAAGAAAATAATATATTTGACATATTTATAGTTTATGGCTATGCTAACCTTATTACAAATTTACAATGTATTATAAAAATTTGATGCAAATTAATTGACTCCAAAGTCGAGAAACATGTACTTGTAAGTTGTAACCCTTGTTTGCCCTTATATTTTTATTTTTTATTTATTTTTTGTTTTTTTTTACCGGCAAATGGGGACACTTCTCCGCCTCTCCAGTGTGAGATCGAATTGCTTGGTGGCGGGTTTTCAACCACCCCTCGTTATTTGGCTTTAACCAAGTTTCGAGCACCACGCCTTCACTCCATAGAGCAAAATGGGGACACTTCCCCGCCTTCACTCCATAGATCGAATTGCTTGGTGGCGGGTTTTCAACCACCCTTGTTTTTTTTTACCGGCAAATGGGGACACTTCCCCGCCTTCCTTATCGTTATTTGGTTTTCAACCACCCCTCGTTATTTTTTGTTTTTTTTACCGGCAAAGGGAAAAACCCCCAACTCACTGCATGCAGCAGGATTTGATCCTCCAAACTAGGGCCGTCAATGGATCGGATCATGATCTAGATCCGATCCGATCTGCTCCATTTAAATGATCGTCAAGAGGTTGGAGGCTCCAACCTCTTGTGAGGAAGGGGGCGCCTTACCAACTGGGTTAAACTCCATTGGCATTTTATTTATTTTTTGTTAATAATCAAATGGTAAGAGTAAGAAATGATGGTGGAAAGAGTAATTAAAAAAGGGGGATGATTTGATTAACAATAAGGATTTGTCATTCATAATAAAAAGTATATGGTTGGACAATAATACACTTAAATATGTGAATTAATAAATAGATCACAAGTTTATAAGGACAAAAGTGTCATGATAGTTGTATATGACAAAAAATTATTGTATAGATATCATCTCCTATCGTGATGATAGGAGACACGACCGGAAAAAAAGAAACCCTTGTTGATCAGATCTACACATGGTGAAAATAGTATTTACGGAAGAATTATTGTTTATAAAATTAGAAGACATTTGATTAAACTGATGTGTTTTAACCCAACATCTTACTTATATCATATTACTCTCTATTACACATACATCTTATTTATATCGTGTTACTTTGTTACACATGGTATCTCATTTGTTCATTCTACCACCTATGAATACCCCTATCTCACTCGAAAACACCGCGTTAAATTCACCGACAAAAGTATCTCCTTAATGGTATCAAAAGCCTCCAAGACAGACGTCACCAAAAATTCATGTACATTAAGCTATATGAGAGCTTGAAGGGCACCAACAACAGTTTGACCACTTTATGTCTAGCCTTTTGCTTCTATTATCTACCATAAAAGTGATTAACATTGACTTAAGATCGAACTTGATTTAATTTCACACCGTTTATGATGCAAGCTTAAGGTCGATTCGACAACTCAAATGAGTCATAATATCATATAAGCTCAACAAAGGTTGACTCGCATGAGCTCTCTCGAGTTCGAGTTCAAATATCCAAAAAGACGAGTGTTTGCAACCTAATTACAAAAATACTAGCGTTAACACGTTACATAAGGCTCATGGAGCCAAGACATAACGAGCTCAAGCTTGGTTTTTGGTACTCGAACTTGGAGTCGATTAAGTTCAAGTCAACTAAACGTTTAAAAGAGTTTCAACCGAAACCATTCCAAAACCATTGGATATGTAGTAATTCATTTTAATGTAATACCCCACCCCTTGGATATATAGTGCAAATGAGGCAACTCAATGCAGCCTCCTATCTTTTTTTGTTTCTGTACAACAGCCTATGAAAAAATAAACAATAATAATATCACATGCACTCTATATATATATGTACAATTAAATATTATACTTCCTAAGGAAAATCTAGTAAAGCGAACTTAACATGCAAACCCATCTTACCCCCATCCAACACCAACTTAGCCGCGGTTACCAACCAATGGCCGGGCATGTCATGTGACTCGCGAACCACCTCTTCAATGTCCACATACTTCCTCATTTTGGTGGACCGGATCGGCACTGGTGGTCCCTCAGGATACACCCCCGAGTTCAGTGTTGCAGGAAGTTGCTTTGGTGCATCGGCTACTGACTTTTGAGTGAATGTAAAAGTTGAGCTTAGGGTTGTGAAGATACTGGACTTTCGACCCACTGATGGTGCACCAGCCCATTCGGTCTTCCTGATGGTGCAGTGCGGGAGGTGGGTGAAGAGTAGGCGAAGGTGAAGCACGGTTTTGGGCCATTTTCCTTTGCTTACGAGCTGGGCGCCACTCACAATAAAGACTCCCCCGGGTCCTTCTGATGGCAACCAGTTTGGATCATGTTTGACTACTGATGAACATATGTTTGAATAACGTTTCCATCTGATTGGTTCTAGAAATTGGACAGCAGACTCAAACTCGTCAGAGCCTCGCCACTGGCATGGTCTTGATGATAGGGTTGTATGTGTCATAATATTAGGAAGGCTCGAGAGATGTTGCACGTGGACTGCCAATCGGTTGCTATTTTTCCCTTCTAAATATAGGCGTAGAGCAATGACTGGCTTTTTGTTGGTTGAGACCTAAATAACCCATCATAAGATTTTTATTAGATGTGGAAAAGTGGCAGGTCAGGCCAAGTCAAGTAACTGGTCAAAAACAAGTTCACAGGTCATTCTAAGTACAGATCAAATTGGCTCGGGTAGGGACACTTTTCCTTCAACATTTAAAAAAAGGAAAGTATTTAATGCTGTTAATTATGGTTAAAACAAGGAGTTTGTCTACTCCTATGTAATTAGAATAAACTTTGTGCGACATTCACCCTGTTTAACCCATTTGAATCCCGTCCATGTTAAGCTAAATTTTTTATTTAGTTTTGAGGTAGAACAGAATTCAAATCAATTCAATTATAAGTAAATGGGTCGAAATTGTGACATCTGGTAGATTAGAAGCAGATAATGTGTAGTTTAGATGATAGAATAATGGCCTAAAATGCAACTTACCTGTGTTGTATTGAGGTAGATTTTGGGACCCATGAAAGCAAACTGAAGCCAATGATATGAAGTTTTTCTTTGTTGATGCCGAAGAGGTAGCTCGGAAAATAAAGGTGCCCATTGTCTCGGAACTTGAAACTCCAAGAAAAATTGTAAATCTTCAGGTGGAGGCTTGTCTGGATTTGACAAATGTTACACCATAATCAGATAATACTACTTATTTAAATGAAAGGACCAACAAAGAAAAATAATAAATATAAGGCAACCCTACTGGAACTAAGGCTACTAACATTATTGGCAATGAGACTGGTTTGAAATTAAAAAGAGTGACACCTTGGTCACAAGATTAACCTAACAAGTTCCTTTAAGGTTTGCTCCCAAGTTCCAACTAAAAACAACTAAGGGGGTGTTCGGTCCTGAAATAATGACTTCTTAGTGGTTGGATAAATAGATTCTTTGATCTAAATGAACAGTTTCATGCTAGTGGCAACAGAACTTATAATCAAAAGAAATAATTAAATGACCTAATTACCCTTCTTTTAATCCAATCCGAGACTTGTACTCTCATCTCACAATACCCGTCTCCTTTTTCACAAGAACATCCTTTTTAGTCCTTATACATTCTAGTTTCTTGAATAACAATCAAAAATTGCCAAACGCTCATACAACTAATAATAATCTAGTAATTACAAGTTCAAAAAGTAGAAGCACATCTAACACTATATCCTATATCCCGATTTGTTACAGTCGGTTATCTGCTTATTTAAAACACGATTATTACTTGCAAAAGTAAAAACGCACATCCAGACACCCACCCTGCATTTACTTTGAGATTTTAAAACAAAATAAACAAGAAAGTGAACACCTTAGTGCTTCCAACAACAATATATAGTAGTAAACAAACTTACTATTGATGGAAGTTTGACGAAGTGATCTAGACAATTCAATACGAAAGGTAATAAAGAACTGGTGAATAAAAAATTTTAGTGACTTACAGCGTAAATATAAGTTGATTGCATGACTAAGATATCCACTACCAGGAACCCCGTTAAGGAGAGAAGTAATAGGTACAAACTTGATGCGTATTGCTTCAGGACTAGCACCCACCGTCTGGAGCCATTTGGAGTGGCTGTCTGAAAAGACATCCCCGCCCCTTTTAGACCTGATAATTGTCAGTCCCTGTTCCAATTTATATTAACCATCTACAGTCGATTCATACATATTGTTATAGATCAAGGTGGCAAAACTAGGGTCAGGTCAAAATTATAAACCCGGAATTGACGTGTTTCCACATAAATGGGATGAAATTGCCACCTCTAGTTAAAAGCATACTCTGACTTACATCTTTGCTTGAAGTTTCTGTGATGTTGGTGAATTGCATCGTGTGTGGCTGCAGCATACGATTAAAAACATCTGGAACCTGAAAAAAAATTCAGAGTTATATGCTGCGAGAGTAAAATTATATAAAGATGTATAATGATTTAAAAAATACTTTTTGTTTGCCAGCTTTAGTTTTTCTTTCTGGTAGAGAAGGACTGGCCCCATCAGAGAATAAACAGTCTCCAAGATCCTCCAAATATCCTCTAAGCTCTGCAGGTGAAATTGTAGATGATGGTTTCTGCTTAACACATATAACATCCTGACCTCCAACCCCCATTCCTACTATAATGTGTGTCCCGTAAGTCTGAATAAACCTGCCATACATACATAAATATATAATAACCATCCACATTAAAGTGAACTCCAGTTAGAGGTGGCGAGTTCGACCCATTTACTTACTAATTAGTCGATTCACGATATCTTTCTCTTTAAAAGATCAAATGGGCAACTTAAAGATAATACTATAATAGATTTAAAGGAAACGGGGAAATATGGCCACAGAATTTGTCAAGATATAGATTCTAATTTAGCCCATATCTGTCTTCAGAAAACCTGATCGGGATCCTACTCAAATGTCATAGTATATATCTTACTAGTTATCATTCGTATTATATATACCTTACATTTTGCAGGGAAGTTCTGTCTTTTTCTGAAAAAAAAACTGTTTACATTATATATATAACTGCATACTACAAAATAAGCTTGAGAGGCAACTTAGTTGGTTGTCTTTGCAAAATCATGGAGACGAGTAGATGACCAAGTGTTTTGCCTATACATATTTCCTTTTTTTTCTTTTGTTTTTTCTAAGTTTCTTTTTTCCTAGGTTTTATTGGCTTATGAATTTCAAGAATTCAAACTATTTTTTGCAATTAATCTTCTTTTATAATAATTTTATCTTCTTTAGTTTCTTATTCTTGTAACGCTAACACTCAAATAAACTTAAAAATAAATAAATGTACATGAAATATTGCTTTTTACATCTTGCACATTATATATTTTTTACATTTATCGAGTCTTTAATATAATTATTTGAAGTTCGTTATGATTTTCTTTCTATATACATACACACACATATACATATATATATATATACTGAGTTTTTTGGCTTTCCTTGATTATTTTATATAATTTTTTTCTACTGCTATCATTATTATCATTACTCATACTAAACTAGTGCCCCTCCAAGATCTTTGTGATAACTAATTATAAAAGAAGACTAGAAGAGGCACAACCTAAGTTTGCGTTAGTGAAATATACAAGCTTCAAAATTCCCGGCAAATTCCGCAGTTAAATATTTATGCTATAAATCCCCACAGCTTCGCGCGGGTAAACATTCCTAGTTAAAGCTAACTATATGACAGATTTATAAAAGGTTCAAAGTCTTAAATATATTAGCAATAGTGTCATACAGATTTACATTACAAAATTAGGTTAGTGGTGATTTACATCTTAATGTGATGAAAAACTAAATTCGAAGACCTCATATACTATTCCTTGTGGCCTATTTGGCCTGTTAGTCCATTTTTAAATTTTTTTAATGTACTTTTTAACAGATTTAGAGCATTTGTAATTTTTAATAACTAATTCAAGGCAAGAAATATCAGCTCGAATTTAGATGTTACATTCTATGGTGAAAATTGGGATCCTATGCTTGCAGGGATCTGATGAAGGATCCACACACTTTTGATAAACAAAATCTTAATGGGATCTTAACAACAGTGTGGAGCCAGATAGGTTGAAAGTCACTCAGTGTAATTTTAATGTTTAAGCTCCTAAACATTGTATTCATGAAATTAATATCATTGTTTCAATGATCTAATTTTCTAATTTTTGTAAATCACTTTTGGCACTTTAGTGATTTCTAGAAATTAGAAAATAACTATTTACTGGACAGAAAGTGATTCGAGTCAAACCACAATTTCAACCAATTGAAAACATTGCCCGTTTTGACCTATCACCCGATCGCCAGTTTAAACTCTTAAAAAGCCAGTATTCAAGCATTAGAATAGTATCATGAAAATCATCAATTATGTGACAAATTTAAATTTTCTTTATCTGCTCTTTCTTTTCTTTTTTTGTGTGTGTTTGTATAATATTAAGTTCATTAAGTTATCCAAATACAATAGCATAAATCACAAAATAATAAGGTAAAACAGCATTAAATCCCTCCAAACAAGATTTAGTGACAAATATCCTTCTTACCTTCAACTTCCTCCTATTAAGGTCCAAATCTCAAGGTGTATTAAGGTGGAAATATCGATCCATATACTTATGAAAGGGTCAATTTGGCATGTGGTTTAACTAAAAAAAGTCAATTGGTGAAATAAAAAATTAGCTAAAAAGGGAACAGGTCAAGTGGGTTGTACAACCTCCTAAATTGTTTACTTTTATTGTGATAATGTTGTTTTTAGTAAAAAATAACCCGTTAAATATATAAAGAAAAATAGACAAAATGGTATTTGCAAATCGTACTAAAAATGAGCGGTTTCAACCCGAAACCATTTTGACCCATTACCAAACCTGCCCACCCATCTTGCCACCACTAACAGAGTCAGATTAAAAGGTATTGTCTCAAGTGCATCAGTACAAATACTTATTCAACAAATTTCCTATTACCTGGACAGTAATTCTGGATTCCAATGAGTAGGAACGGACTTCTTTACTTTTTCTCGGAGTACTAATGGAGATGCTGTAAGGTGCAAATAGTACAGAGTGATAAAGTAGGCATCAAAAGCAAGATGTTTGGCATCTGCAGCATCATTTAACCATGCTCCACTCAAATCAAATAATGCATTGAAGTACCCCGAAGGCACTTTTCCTTGTACTGATGCTTTTTGATTAAGTAACTCTGACATCTGCAACACAAATTTTTTGGAAATTTAAACATATAATCGGGTTAAAATGAAAATTGATACCCCTTTTAAAGAAACTAGAATCAAATTTATTAGAGTATGAATGAAAGTATACTCATTTATTTAAGAAAATTGATAATGAAAAAGAGAAATAGATAATTATGGTTAATTTGCTTAAATAATAATTTCAGTGTAGCATATGGTTGATCCAATTTGCATATACTATGGTTCCACACCAAGTCAAATTTTGGTTTCAGATTTATTCATCCCATAGTTTTAAAAATTAACTTATGGATGACATACTGCTTTACATAATAAAGAACAAAGTGATTTAACATTTCAAATCATTATACTTGGTTTTTTTGTGAAAATTAAACCATTGTTCTTGCTAACTACATGTTCCAAAAACGAGCAACTTTAGACAAATGTTTTGCATTTACATTTCAGGTTTTGTCAGGATTATCTCTTTCTTGCAGCGTATAGTGTTCTTATGGCATTTGCAAGCAAAAAATGAATAATATGTAACAAAAAGCAAAGTCTGATAAATCTGAAAGGAAAATCACTTTCATAACTATATGCTTTTTCGATAGTAGACTTCAGAACCCTCCCTATAATTCAGGTCATAACATTTAATGTTAACACTTCTAAGTTCCAATCATTATAATACTTTAAAAAAGTGCAAATAAAGAATTATAGTTGCCAACACTCAACAGTGAGCAAAAATGATTATAGTTGGTAAAAACGATCATAATCATAATAGCACCTACTGATTTTTCAATATTTCTTGTATTTGTTGATAATTAATAAAGTTATAGCATTGGTTGAGAATAGGGTGGAACAAGTTAGAGCTCAACTTAATATGTCATTCTAAGATTGAACTTTATTTGATAGCTCAGCAAATCCTCTTGATGTATGCTAGAACTTGGCTCCAGAATATTCAAGTTTGATTCAAGAAGTCTGATATTCGATAAAGCAAGCTAGATGCAACAGCTCTACAGAACACCTCTATTTGAACTATGTTTGATAATTCAAGCTCAAAAAAGAAGTTAATAATTAACATCTACATAGAACTCAAAAGGGCTCAATAAGAGACGAAAATCAGAGCACAAACATAGAATTCACTTGAAAGGAATTATAAATTAACTGATTATGTGACAGAGATACACAAGGTTTAGTTGATCAAACAAATCATTTACCTGATTAAACTCCAACACATCAGACTTAAACCGAACATGATCTCCTTTATCGCAATGAATATCCTCAGAAACTCCAGAAATGGTAGCACCGCCTCCAGGTATAACGATGTCCCGCTTCCTGGACTCATCAAGCTCCACCAACCGCCCACCACCAGGGCACGCCTTTGCAAACTTTAACCGGAAATCACTAGCGAAATCAAACCCTAATCCTAAAGAATCGAAAGCTCTCAGTTCAATCGGTTTCTCCGAATAATCCATCACGAGATACCCCGAAGCAAAAACGAATCTCGACAATGATTTATAACTAAAGATAGCAGCCAATTTAAGATGATCCAATTGGATGGAAGAGCATATACGCGTGAAATTAATAGCAGTTTGAAACTTCAGCGGGGGGTAATCGGGTGTATAGTGTTGACCAGTAACTGATCGAGAGAGGTGAAGAAGTAGCGGCGGCGAAACGGGCGGGGATAACGGGTACAAACGGGTTCACCTCGGGCGACTTTACACATTCATTATTCACACTAATTATTATTTTTTTAATAAATATTTGTATAACTTTCAAAATTATATATTTATTCCAATGGTTATTTATCGTTTTTTTTACCATCTTCAATCAATATTATTTATAAAAATATTATTTATTATTATGACCTTAAGCCTAAACCTTATCAATGTTTTTCGTGATAATAAATCAATCAAATTCCAGTTAATGTTGTATCCTCATATAGTCATACCCACATTCTAATCGAGTGTGTCTTTGTCTTTGACATCATTGATCCTCTGTTAAATTTCATCTCTACCACGCATGACACCTTCCAACCTCCGGTATGAAGTGAATGTTGACATACTATATTTCAGTATCGCTTTGCTTTTGAAGAGTTATGATGAGTATGTATAATATTTTTAAGGGTTTTTTTCGGTTTAACCCTCAAAGTTTTTTTTAGCATGAAATAACCATCAAGTTTGATTTAGATTTCGTTTTAATCCTCAATTAAAAGAATTCTTTTTAAAAACGGGATTAGGTTAACTTCTACCGGTTGAGAAGGTTACCCAACATGTGTTTCGTGATTTCATCTTCAAGATGTTCAACTTTCATCTTCTTTTCGATACAACAGACACAATTTTCTTCCAATAATTCATTATGCATTCTGAAAATCAGCTCTTTATACCAATAATTTATCCACATGATGCATTCCATCTTTTAGTATCTATTTAACATCAAGAAAATCAGTTAAAGTTTTCTGTAGCATTGGGCTGCACGTTTGAATTTCTAGATAATAATTATTCCTCATCCAACTAACTGCAGTTGCTTGTGCAGGAGTAGGTCTTAAACCTGCAGCATATAGCAATGACTGCAAAGGGGTAAAATACATGTTGCTACAATGACCTGTTCACGGATTATGTAAAAATGAAGTTTAAGAAACGGGATTGTTTTCTAAGTGTCAGAAAAAGACCTGAGTAGATAACACAGATAGCGCTGCACTTGAAAAATGCTGTAATGCCCTAAATTGTGTGTATCTAAGGTATCCTTCATTATCACTGCAGTAGCAAGAGATGGTAGGATTTATGGAACATAAGAAACAATGCTACTTGACTTTTTCGTAGCAGATGAAATCGATGGACCTGGTGAATGAGGATGATGAAATCGATGGACCTGGTGAATGAGGGACCTGCTTTTTCGTAGATGGGGTGCTTCCCTGGTGAAATCGATGGACTGTGAATCGATGAAATCAAAGTTGTCTAGCAGATGAAATCGGAGAAGTAATTTTCCCTACTGCCGGCGTGCTTCCCTAACGCCGTCGCCCCTGTATGTACTCTTCCGTCGGCCCTGTAAGCTTCTCTCTCGATAGCAGAATCGTAACTTTCAAGCCCTAATTTTATGGCAACCGGTAGTTGTAGGTAACTAAATGAGACAAGGGCTAAAGTAACAGGTAACTCAAACTTGATAGTTATTTCATATTTAAAAGAACTTTAAGGGTTAAATCAAAAAAGGAGTAAAACTTTAACGATTATTCTGTGATTAACCCTATTTTTAAAATAGGTTTAGCAGGAAAGCATAATAGTCAATTGATATTTTTAATAATTATAAAAGACTTAAAAGGATCGCATGGGGATTTTTAATTTTTATAATGATTTGAACAAACTCAACAAAATACGAGATTTTGAAAGATTGTAAAGGATATGATATTTTAAATTAGATTTGACATATATATGATATTTTAAAATTTAATAAAACATATACAAAATTTTCTCCTAAATGTTAAAACGGGTAAGTTGAAATGGTTTAATATCATCAGGTCGTATTTTTATTATTTTCTTTTATGTTTCATTTCAAATTATATGGTTAATAAAGTTGTTAAACTTTTATAATATTTTACCAATGTAACGATATGGTAGGTAAAGTATTTTTTACATTTATACCTATTTAACTTCTAAAAACATATTCATATGGAATCTTATCTATATATATATAAAATGCATGCAAATTTTCTAAAAATAATCATAAATTGAGTCTCAATCAACCAATCACAACTTTCAATTTCAAAATTAATAAATTCTCAAAATATGTGAGGGGTTTTTAAGAAAATATGAGGGGGTTATATAAAAATTGTATATTAATGTAATTAATTATAAGCTTTTTATAAATTATTGTTAGTAACTTTTCATATATTTTGTTTAGAGAAAAAATAATTATATATTTACGATCGTCTCATTTTTATCTACGTTTTGATATAAATTTTATTGTAATATGATACTTTTTTTAAATTAGTATATTCTTAATTTTTGTTATCCATTAATAGTAGTGAGTTGAGTGGATTTGTTGGGACTATAGTGATGAGTTGAGTGGTCAACTTAAATATGTTATTCAAACTGTTTAGTTATTGATTTTGACGTATTTTCAATCTTATTAGAAAGATGTATGAAATTTTTTATAAATATGGTTCAAAATAAGATGTATCATTAAAAGATTATATATTATATATTTAAAAAATCAGAGATGTAAAGATATGTGTTATTGATGGTCATAAAACTATATTATTAGTGTAGGTAATTAGCTAAAGAAGACAATTTCTTCTGATGATGTGTTTTGCTATGACGATTAACAAAAGTCAAGGATAGTCACTTTCAAAAGTTAGTTTATTCCTCAGTAAACTTATATATAAACATGGTCAATTGTATGTTGACGTTTCACGTGTTAAAAGTGAAAAAAGATTAAAAGTTTTAATTTGTGATAACAGTGGTAATGTTTACAAACAAAACAACAAATATGGTCTACAAAAAAGTGCTTCAAAATATTTAGTTATTTTTTTGTTAAGCATTATGACATATGTAAGTTTACGGTGTTATTTCATTTATTACATTATTTTTATTTGAAAATGTTAATATTTCAAATACACTTTCGAAATACTCGTGCATGCACAGGACAACAAACTAGTAACATGAAACCAGCTAAGTATGTTAAACCTTCATCTTCCTTGTTTAAACATGTTCACATGCTATTGATTCCCTAATTATATATATATATATATATATATATATATATATATATATATATATATATATATATATATATAGGAAGAAGTTCCATTGAAAACCATTTTTATTGCGAGAACCGCGAGAACCAATCTGAGCTGTCCAATTCCCTCTCTTTCAATGTCATTGCCCACCCATGAATTCCTCACATACACTCTGCCACACTTGATTCCCCCACACTCCCCATCCATGAATTCCACTTATCAAATCAACGGCTAAGATTGATTCTCGCAGTTCTCGCAATAAATTTGGTTCTCAATGGAACCCTCCCCTATATATATATATATATATATATATATATATATATATATATATATATATATATATATATATATTACCCACGGTGAGTGGACTAAAAATTTAATTTCAACCGTCTGATCAAAGTAACAATTAATCTCCACCGTGTAAATTGATATATTTAACTTAGTCAATGTGAATGTTTGAAAATTAGTCACGTTTCTCTTCGTTCGTAACAAACTTTGCCATTTTTGATCTCTTAAATATTTGAATTTGAATTAAACAACCGAGAATTTGGGATTAATTTGCGAAAATCATGCAACGAAAATTGAAACACGTTAAATAAGTTTGATTGTATTGTGTGCTTCCGTCTTACGTCCCCATTTCTTTTGATGGCCGCCGGTCTAGACTTCTGTGGAGGTAGCGATATTCTCATATTCGAGGTTAGCAGTCGCTTTACCGGTGGCAGTTACTACTTTGTACTGCCATAGAGATCTTGGATCTTTGTTTTAGTTTTGTTTAACTTCTTGCAAGAAATACAGGAAGGCGGTGGTGGAAGGGAAGCGATTGGTGACCGATTTGAACTGGACTGTGACCTTTTCTTTTTTTTTCTTTTTTTTTGCTGAGAAAGTGATGAAGAAATGAAATTAGATCGTAGTAACAATGGTAGAATGATTGTAGTTGGTGTAAAGAGGAAGACAGAGATGAAGGAAGAGGATGGAAAATGAATGAGAAGGAGAAAGTGATGGTAATTATTTCTCTTAAAATATTTAAATAATAGTTTTCTACTTTTTCTATTGCAGGTAGTGACAGATTTTAAATTTCCAAGAATGGTTTACCTATTCTCAAAGTTTTTTACAAAATGGGTGGTGTTTTAAAACATATTTATCAAATAGGTGTAGTTTTAAACATAATTACTATTTAGGTGTACTTTTTTGTTTTTTCTATTTTTTTATAGTTTTTTGTAGTGCAGCCTTTTTAACTATTTTTAATTTGCTTCTTTACTTTTTTTTACTGCTTCTTTTAAACTTTTTTCTTATTGTTTTTTTACTGTTTTATTAGCTGTTTTAAGTGTTTTTTTACTGCTTCTTCACTATTTTTTTGTTCTTTTTAACTGTTTTTATTATATCTTATATCACAATTAAAGCACTTGTTTAATGTTTTTTTACCATAATCATAACACTTATTTAAATAATACTAATAATCATAAATTAAAATCAACATATCACAAGTATAATGTTTTTTAAATACTAAACCAACAATGGCTTCTTGTAAAATGGAAAAGACAAAAAAACATTCTCAAATATCTTTCGAATATCCTGAGCCAATAACCAATCTTTATTGACAAAGACAGAAAAAAACAAAGAAATGAGTGATATAGTCATACTAAATAATCGAAGAATTTTTTATGAATTTATCTTTATATATTGTGGCTTAGATGGGTACCCCTTTTCTTTTGTGAATGTACACCTATTTGGTAAATGTGTTTTCAAACAACACCCAATTAGTAAAAAACTCACCTATTCTCACACTCTATTACTTTGTAATTATTATTATTATTTTCTTAAAGCTTTTTACATATTATAACATATTTATATATCATAACATAGTTGATTAGTTTTGCTATGGTATTATATGGTCAAGGATCACATTAATGAGTTGTTCTCTACTCGTGGAGCTGAAGAATTTGTAGCAAAAAAAAGAGGTAATATCAGCTTTATTCCCAGGCTATATGGAGTTGAAGTATATTTAAGACTTTAAAGGATCTATCTATACTCACAAAGATGTACAAATGGGGAATGAGCTCCAAACAAGCAGGAATAAAAATCAAGAAAGTATGGAGCAAGTTGAGAAGGATGCATGGAAACACTTACAAGAACGAATATAATTTGAGAAGTAGACTTGCTGTGTTAGTTTTTCTTATCTTAGTTCAATACTGTTGTTTCTTGTGTTACTTAGTTTTTTTGACTTTGATTTATACTTTAGAGCTTCAAAATGGTTCTTCCTATCCTCCTCGGACATAAACGGCTAAACCCATAAAAGCAAGGTAGAGAGAGGTTGTCTTGGCTCTGTTTTTAAATCGGGATTATGATTTAGGATAGGGAGGTGATCATCACACAACAAATTTTAGTCATGCACAACAATGTACAAGCAGTTACTACACATAGTAGATGTTGATGTTGCATAACATTGTTTTGCATGAACCACTTTTGTTGTGTGAGGATCACCTCCCTTTAGGATAATGTAAGGGACCGATACTTTTTGAAGTCATGTCTTTGAAATAAATCATAATAAGATTCTTTGTCTTTTAAAAAAATCATAAATATTGATAATGCATAAATAAAGCATACATAAATAGAAATCTAAATTTTAAAATGATGTATAACCGTATATTATTCTTAATTATATTTTAGCTTTTCAAAGCATCTAATTTTAAAAGAGGGTTAACATGTTATTTGTAGGATATGTTTAAATCAACTCAACCAAATCTGATTTTAATCTGTATATGTTTTGATTCATTACATGAAACATTATATATATACATATATATTTACGTTCAATTAGTTTTTAACTGATTTTATATATTGATTTATCCACCAGGGAGCAAAATCGCTCCACTCATTGTGGTTATTAAAAGAAAGAGATTTGTTGTTATGGTGAGTGTTGCTGTTAGGCATCTTTTTTTATTAAATAACTATGGCGTTCTCATAATTTTTTGTAAGGTTGCTTTCTATAGAATTGATAATTTGATATGTATGTCAGTTAGCATAATATTAGTTCATATGTACCTCGGTTAGTATATATATTACCGACTGTAAGTTTAAAAAAAGAAATTTTAGTTTATTTTAAACCGTTAATCAAATACAAGACAATCTTAGCCTTTTAAAATTGAAGTTGTGCTCCCGAGATACAACATGGAAAGAAAAGAAAAGAAAAGAAAATTAACGGGAGAAAAGAAGATAAAAGAAATGATAATTATTTTGATTTTTCGTGTTTCTGATTTAAAAAGAAAAAAGATAAAATTGGAGAGAAAAAACATAAGTTTGTGTTTACAGGTTGGAGAGAACGAAAAGAAAGTAGATTATTTTACAGTAATACCCTTAGGGTGCGTTTGGTATAGAGAATGGAATTGCAGAGAAAGGGAATTAGTCTGGAAAAGAAAAATTGAAATCTTCTGTTTGGTTGCACCGTCATTGTTGGGTGTGTAAAGTAGTAAAGAGAGTGTATGGTTGAAAAATAAAGGTTATTTGAGAAGTATATTAAAATTTTCTATTGCTAAGATTTTAAGAGATTAAGTAAAGTAGGAGAATGAGTGTTAAATGTATCATAATGTAGTTATGTAGTATAAATAAACTTATTAAATAATATATTTCTGTTTTAATGTGATTTTCCATATTAAGTTTTACACTGGTCTAAAGAGTCGATATTTAGATTTTAGGTGTATGAGAAGTCGAATGAAAGAATGTTTTGTTTTTTTAATTAAACATTTACTTATTACATATCATTAACTACCATATACATTTTTTTGGGAACATGCCTATAGCTTTTGTATTGGATATATTCTATCTATTTTCTGTTTTTTTATAGTTATGTTTATATCAGGTTTCAAGATTTATATACTTTTCAGAGGATTGTATGTAAAAAAAAAAATTAAATATAAATGTAATTTCGATAAACCCGAGCACCGCACAGGTATTATACTAGTTTTTCATGTTCATCACGAGTTTTAAAGAGAGAATATAAGAGGAATCGATTGTCATTTCTTTCCCACTTCATCTATGATTTCATTATGTTTTTTGCAACAAGTGTTGCCATTGAACAAAACAGAGCACACGATTGCATGTTTTAATTTATCTTAAACAACTTCTTACTCTTTTTTTTTAAATGACCGAACACATACTCCCTAAGACTACTTGAAGTGGTGGTCATGAAATGACGATGACAAGCTCGTCATCTTCATTCCCAATTCGTCGTCCGCTACGGGTTGTTCGATGTTGGCTTTTCGTTGTGAGGCTCGTCGAAGAGCATTTTCATTTTCTTTTATTTTATAATTTTTTTCAACCAAACATATTAATCTAAATTAATATTTTGTGATCCAGTAATTATAGCGAGGATATGAAGATTAATCATACATGTTATGACTAAGGTTGTTTAATTGTGACTATGTCTTAGGCTGAAAAGTTGATGTGACAATCAATCATGACAGTCATGCATTTTATGACAGTCATGACTACAGGTAACCTAAACGTATTATTAAATTTGCACCTTTTATCCACCATAAAAACTATTTAAAGCCCTTATTTCATTATAAGAGTACCTATTATTTACCACCACACTATCATGTTAGTTTCCACTTACCTCTTAATTATAGTGTTGTTACTTCCAACACACTAACTTGGATTCCACTTAATTTATTACTTCACATTTAATAATTAAAAATTGCATTACATAAAAAAGTACAAATTCTCTTGCTCTTTGTTTCACATCTCCAGTTTTTTAGCTCTTGTTTGTTTCATCATAATGTGAAGGAATGTAACGGAATTAAAATTAAATCATGTCGTATATTACGTTTGGTAACATTATTTAAAAAAAATTAAATTATATAAAGTATTTATATTCCTTTAGGCAAAGAAATATCATTCTATAAAACAAAGGGGGCTTAGTCTTTGAACGGTTATCTTTGTTATCCCATGATACCTATACTTAGCTCATGCCTTTTTAAAACACTATGTATTTTAATCTCAACTCATATCAATACATCTACTGCCTCTTCTTTTAGTTTATATATCTATTTTCCAATCATGCACATCTGATAATGAATGCTGCGGGACACTTTCATCTCGTTATGAAATTATAGCGTAATTTTGTTAGGATGGCGTATTTTAAGATATATCTTTTAGACACATAAATTATTTCTCAAAAATAAGGATACATATGTACTTTGAAATCATCTAATTTATAAGTATAATTCATAAAATGTCAAAACATTGAACTCAAGCAATCCCTTCCTTACGTCCTTCTAGGCCATGAATAGTTAAAAGGTCTAAAGGCATTAAAATGCTTGCATTGCTACTAAAGCAAGGCATTTCCCACCTTTGCAATATTCCAATTTTAGAATGTGTTTTCATGCATGTAACCTCTATTTAAATTGCAACCTACAATCAAGGTGCAATCACTTATACCTCTTAACTCTCAAACAAGATAGGGGATCAAGTTAAAAGAGAAAAAAGATCATGCCGACTCTCGAGTCCGGAGAGAAGCAACAAAGGCAACATCTTGATCGTGAAATTCGTGATATGATGTCTATCCTCACACGTCGTCTTGCTCATCTCCATAAGAAACCCGAGGGAGGAAGTGCAAGCAACATTCAAGAGCACGATCTTGAGGACGACAATGGTGGTTTTGGGATCATAACTATGGCAGGAAGCAATGAGGGTGCTACCATGAATGGTGAGATGAATATGGAGGATCACCATAACCAACAATTGCTTCCACCATTGACAACCTACCTAAATAGCAACTTTCAAAGTGTCAATAATTCCATCATGCTCGAGACTAGTTACTCGGCCAATGATCCTGGTATCCATTTGGATATCGACGACCATTATCAGCAACCGACTCATCATAAACACGGAAGAAAGGGTAAGAAGAAGCTTCAATTTGAATCCTCAAAAAGTGATCATTCTAGTGAAGATGCATCTATCTAATTAGCTACTTGTTGAGTGGTTGGATTGTTACTTTTATACATTGAAACAACCGACATATGTAATCAATGATATGTTCTTATAACTATACTTGGATTAATAACTAAAAGGAAGATATATGGCCTGCAAATAAGCTTCCATCTAAACACTATCATAGTGTCATTTCTTGTTTTGTAATGCATTGGGTTAATATTACATTGTACCATCTTTTGTAATCATTCTAAATAAGAGTTAAGAGGAGAAACCATATGTAATTCTGCTATTTTACAGAATAGTAACCAAGTTTGATAACTGTTAAACAAAGATCATCAATAAGAAATTTAACAATATGAAATAAAGAAAGGAGTGACCTTGACGGAACAGTTTTCAAACTTTGTAACCATTCGGTAAATCTTCTACTTCATTAATCTATAAACTTCCAAAACTATGGGAAAATGAGGGAAATAAATATGGGATTATGGAAATATGTGATGATAACAAGATTTATAAAACAATACAATAAATAAATAATTTAATATGTAACAAGAAATTAAAAATCACATGAACAAATTTTACAAATTACATTACCACTCAAATTTCACCCAATTTAATTGGTTCTGCGCGGTAAAATTCAATCCCACCGACATGCATTCCGTCGTTACCGGATCTGAGAACCAACTACCACCGGCGATAATACGATCGGCGACGGATTATACTTCTAATCGTCTTCATATTTGTCAATCTAAATAAAAGAATTTGATACATACAACATAATCGGATCTGCAAATTGAGTATCAGCTGATAGATCAAGAAATTGCAACCTTAGAATCTGGTGTTGCCGTCGTTGAAGTTACGCGAGTAACTGTAGGAGCTGTAACGGACGGTCTGAGGGAGTCCGACATTATCGGACCTAACAAGTTTCCGGATCTCAGATCTGACCTTGAAGAAGACGTGTTTCCAGCTGCCTTTGTCATTAGAGCTGAGAACGGAAGCATCGTGTTGGTTAAACTCCAGATCTTGTGCGAATACGGGTTTTTTGGAGAGGATCCAACCCCAACCCCAATCCCACCAGTTTCTGATGGAGGTAGATGCAGATCCGCCCATTGAGGAGACGGATTTGGAGCGGCGCAAGGCCCATGCGGTAGCGGCGGAGGTGGTGTCGGTGATGGAGGAAGGGTGGATGCGTAAGGAGACGGAGGAGAGTCTCCGGCGAATGCCAGCTGTAACCGAAGAAGAAGGATCGGAAGAAGCAGCAGGGGTATGAGAAAGGGGGAGAGATCTCTCCCTCTGAAGCATGGAAGCCATGATTGATTGGTGGGAATTGAAGGGAAGGATGATATAATAACAAGAAAGGGTTTGAATAATTGTTACAGGGTGTTAAATGTGATTATTAAAGCTTGAAATGGGGAAACGGGAAATTAAGAACAGTGTTTGTGATCTGGATGTGAAAAAATAAAGAAATATATTTAAGTGTTTGATTTGTTTTGTAGTAGTGATTTGTGAGCAAGGACAGCAAGACTGGTTGAAGAAAAGGCTGGCCGACACAAGAAGATTCTTTATTGGAGGCTTTTTTGCCGTCAAACTACTCTAACAAATTAATAATGATAATAATAATAAGAAAGAAGAAGAAAATTTTTACTTTTCAAAGTAACGCTAAAGAGACACCCCATAAATATTTAAAGAGAGGTAGTAAATAGATATCTCGAATTTATTAAAGAGACATTCATATTATATTATGTGTTGAAATATGTTTGGCAGGATCGGTTTCAAAACTTTTTCAACGGATGCTACAAGTCTTATACTCTCATCACTCATAGTCTCATGAAATTCTTTTGGCACTTCATTGTTAATCAAAGGGGTGGTTGCCTAGTCATAGGCGGTCAGGCGTCCTCGGCTGTTGGCGGGGATCGGTTTTTGTCATGAAGCTAGAGGCATCTCCATCCCGTGGAGTGCTAGTGTTTCCCCGAATCAACATGTTTAGGTTCATCCTTGTAGTCACCAATCTAAAATATCGATAATACACCCTAGGTCATATAGGCATTATCACATGTGTACTTCTCGGCAATTTATTCCAGTTTGCATACTTAAGCCAACAAAGAGCAATCCTACACACCCTAAGATAACACTAGTTATGGGTATGCTTAATCACTCAAGTAAACCATCACCAGATTCATGGAATTTTTAATGATTTTAACAAGTTCCAATGTGTACTATGTACTTGTAAAAATACAGGTCTTCATATTATTACTAACAAACTACACATACTGGATCTTAACATCACCACTAAGTTTTTCGTTTTTTACCGGCCTAGGTCATGCATCACATTATAATTCAAACATATAAAGCATCACGTATAGACCAACACATCATTCTTTAGTCTAATGTAGTATGAATGTGGTGTTATGAATAATCCTAAATCATATAGATAGTCGAATGTTTGAGTCTACCCTACCGCAACAATCAGACAAGAACATGCAATAAGACTAATTCAAGTATTCTAAACATATATGCCTAGTATAATGCATGTCATAAACCATTCGCAAAGTGTCAAACTTTTATAACATATACATCACATTAATATAATCCAAAAGCATCATATCATCAATATCAATAGCTCACCAGGACCTTAAGCTCCAGGTAACAACACGTTCTTTTAAAAGAAAAAGTTTGTGAAATCACAAGTTAGGTGTAGAAACTACAATCCAATCCCAAAGCAACAATCAAACAATAACATGCATCAATACTTCACCTATACTTCCCAACCGAACTGGTTTGAAAATCCATTCTGAACCAAGGTTTAAGTCCAAACACACCATTTGCGCTTGAATCTCTTAAACCGAGACTCTGATACCAAGTTGTAAAGCCCCAAAAAAATTTATATAACTCAATAACATATATAAAAGTCATTCGGTCTGAATGTTATATGAAGAACATAAGCCAGATAATGGAACGAGAATACCTAGGATGTAGAAGATCATAACATAAGTGATTCATCATATTTTGATTCCTATATATCCACCAAATATTTGATAATATCTTCCAACAATACTCACCTGCCCTACACACGGTACTTATGGCTCAAATAAAAATTGTTATTTTACATCAATGTATCAGAGTTTGTAGAATGCGGAAATCGCTGTCACACCATCGCCTTGCCCTTGTCCACACGAGACGGTCCTGAAAATAATCAGCAAACACGAGTTAGCATAAGGCTTAGTGAAGTAACACATTACTTGCATGTTATACTAGATAACACGTATTCAGGTAACAAGTACATCACATCAACATCAAATAACGCCACATAGGCGCATAAGTGCCCAACTGCATATAGATTGTCAAAGTTGCAATAATAAACGCCCAGCTGCACATAAATGTCACATTGACATATCACAACACAATATCACACATGAACGATCATCATAGTATAAAGAGTAAGTTAGTGATAACTAACGTGACCATCAATTACAAAATTCACAAAGCAGCAGTAACTTGTAAGTTAGTTGTGATTACCACGAAAACCTACAAACACGGTACCACTGTATTAGTACTAAGATTAATCTACTAGACGTAAATACTAGAGACCCGGTCTCAAATTTTACCCTCACTCCCACCTTTCAATTCTTCCATTTTAACTAAGTTTTTTCATTTGAGTGTAACATGTACAGTTTATGATTTGTTTCTCTAAGTCAAACTGCGAACCCATTAACACTAACTAATATTACAATTCCTCATTTCCCCTTGAATTGTGATTCATTCATGAATTACGATTCATGAATTGTGACTCATAAATTACGATTCACAAATGCGATTCACAAATACGATTCACAAACCATCCTGATTAATGATTGATATAACCGATTTGCGATAACAATTTACAATTGGGGAATCTCACATAGATAATCAACCCTTACCAATTTGGATTCACAATCCCAACTTCTAATTACGATTCCTAACACCCTATGTAATTACAATTCTTACAGGACCAAGAACAATTGCGATTCTTAAGCATATACATTTGAATACCTTGAGAATCAAACTTCCCCAAATCTTAACCATCTGATTCCATTTTTGTTTCTAAAGATCCCTAACACCATTTTAGCAAACCCATATCCATTAATTCCATTAATACCAAGTTTTAAGCTATTAGAATTTTCTTTTTGATGTTCGGTTTCTTGGTCACAGCCGTCCCTATACCAGGTCGTCCGCCACCGTACCGTCTCACACCAGGTTGCCAGCCACCATTCCGCCTCACTTTCTGTCAATGCCCACACTACCACCTCACTCTGTCCATCATTGTTGAGTTCGTATTTAATGTCAATCGCCTAACACCTCTCACGATTGATGTGCACCCATCTCACTACTCGTCACTCATTTCTCTCCCATTGCAACCCTAACCACCCTCTCACTACCCCCTCGCCTCTTTTCTTCCTTCCTTTGTCACCTCCAACACCCTCCCAGACCATCACACCACATCTCTCATACTCGTAATTGTAAAGCACTTGAGTCGATTTGGATTTTTGGTGAGTGGCGATTGAGACCCTGACCTTTCAACGAGGAGGACTAGTTGTGATAAAAACTCGCAGCTCGCAGGTGCCGGAGAAATGGCCAGAGATGGTCGGCGCAAGGGTGAAAATCTTGCCCATACGATGAAACGAAGATGATGGGGGTGGGACAGTAGGTCATGGTTTGGGTCAGTCGCCGGGAAAAAACGGGGGGGGGGGGGTGTTTAGGGTTTTATACTTTGTTTGATAATGAGAATAACAAGGCAAATTACCACATGTCATTTCATTAACGGTCAACTTTAACATCAGTTAGAGTAAAGGACCAATCTTGGAACGAAAATTGGGAAAAAATGTTCATTTTTATACTTTCGAGTTTTAAAGAACCAAACCCGCATCTTGAACAAACGTAAAGAACAAACCATGCAATTAACTCTTCCCTTTATTTAAAGTAAAAGAAAAAAATGAGTTTGACCAAATCTTTTTGCTATTACCGACCCTGGCAAGTGACGCACACTAATGATACCATATGGAGAAAATGTTTAGTGCTTTACTAATATCAACTTATCAATTATTGTATTGAACATTTTTGTATTTAGTACACCATCGATCGTTCTAGTTCAGTATTAAGAAATAGTTTAAATCGAGTGTGTGTTTGAGTGTTTATGTATCAGATTTCAGATGAAGATTGAAGGGTTTTTTGTTCCTGTTTTTTTGTCTATCACCACCATAAACACCACCGCCATGAATCATTTGAAGAAAGCAACCGCCACCACCATAAGCTCCAGGTTTGTAATTTAGGTTTTTTTGTTCCTGTTTCAGATTTGTGTATGAATCGATTTCAGATTTGTGTCTTTTTATTTCCACCGTCGTATATGATTTCCACGGCGGCCACCAACCTCCGGCCACCACAACGGAAATGGTGATGAAACTTGTGCGGTGGTGATGATTTTGATGTTTCTGTTTGATGAAATCGTTACATCAGTTTGTGGTTTACTTAGATTTGTTGGTTTGTGTTGTAAGTGATGTATATCTTTAACTAGTTTTGTTTATCATATGCCAAAATCATCTTCATTATGTCTAGATATCATTTTCATCTTCATATCTTCAAACATTCAACAAGTTTTAAGAAAAAAAATAAAAAAAATATACTAATTAACCTGTTAAGCTGGTAAAAGGTGAACAAATGTGTAAAACTAAAAACCAAACGAAACTTTAGTGTTAATGTAACATCCTGAAAATGGGCCTAGTAGTACCTAGTTGTATCTCGTGCTTAAGTAGTTGTACATTGATTTTAAGTGGTTTAAATTAGTGTGTTTTAAGTTAATAACGCGTGTTACGCGTTAATTAGAGTGATTATGTGAAAAGTGTCAAACGCGTTTAGAAGTGATAAAATATTAAACGGTTTCGCGTAATGATTCCGTAGATATCCCCGTTAGTTGAAACGGGTTAGCGTGTGTTAGGTTGTAAGTTGGAAAGGGGAACAAAATACCTCGTGTCTTAATTAAAGACCCCAAAGTCGGTTATAAGGTCTCCCTTATCCCCTGACTCTTTTCAAAACACACACACATTAGAAAACTTACAAACACACACACACCCCTTTGTTCCTTGGAGTTTTGAAGAAGCAAATTAGGAAGCAAACTGATTTCAAGTTGTTCCGGTAACAATTCGTGTGTTAATCAGCTATCCTTCACCATTGTTGTAAGTATTTTTATGCTAGAACCTAAGTTATGTGTTCTTGAAGGAGATACACCAAATTAATGGTGTAAATGGTGTTTTTATGATGGGTTTTGGTGTTAAAAGTGTTTATAAGCTTCCCTAGATGCCTAGTAAAGTATATGAACAATTAGAATCAAGTTTTGATCGATTAAAGTGGTTAAAATATGATTTCCAGAAGCTGTACGCGAACAGAGTCGAAGAACACTGTATCTGGGGTCCATGCGGTCGCATGGCATATGCATGCGGTCGAATGGGGGTACATGCGGTCGCATGGGGGTCCATGCGGCGCATGGCATGTGCATGCGGTCGCATGGGTCGTCAGTAATTCTTGCGATCGCACGGTAATGCCCTTGCGATCGTAATGATATGTTTTTAAGTGATGTTACCACCTACGGGCGATGGAAATAAGGTTTGCGAGCGTAGGTACGTAACTTACGATAGTAACCAACCCTAAAACCATGTTTGCGGGTGTAAGGGACTTCCCTTGCGATCGGAAACATGTGTTTGTGATAGAAGGCCTCTTGCGATCGCAAGGAGTACCCTTGCGATCGTAAGGGATGTTGTTAGAGGGCCTTTGCGACCGCAGGGATAGTGCTTGCGATTGCAAGCAGTGGTTCAGCCCTGACAGTTTGTTTAACTTGCGTTTCGACCTAGGTGTACGATGTGTAAGTGATAACAAAGCGTGTATATATTGTGTTAGGTGTACTTGAGGAACCGGAAGACTCAGAGTGGCGTATCTGCTTAGTGAGGACTCCAGGTGAGTACCGGTTTCCCCATGAGGCTCAGTAAGTAGAGTTGTATGTGGTTAGTTGAAATATATTGTTGATGATGTACACGTGCGTATACGTGATATGATATGTAGTTGCCATGCAGTTGCTATGTAGTTGCCATGGAGTTGTCATGTAGTTGTTATGCAGTTGCTATGCAGTTGTCATGTAGTTGCCATGCAATTGCCATGTAGTTGCTATGATAGTTGTATTACTTGTTGACTGTAAATCGCATGCGTGGTGTTGGCCCCAATATGGGTGAGTTGTTGCTTGTTGTATTTCTCCGGACAGTTCTTGGCATGGTTAAGGTCAGCCGCAAGGCTGGATCCCTTGAGATGGATAATTCGGGATCAACGGTGGCTCGGTGGTGCACGTCGTGTCTCAGGTTCTGCAGGACCGCCGTTCCTTAGCGTGAGTTGGGATCTTGGCTTACGATCAAGATCCGAGTTGGCACGAACGCGCTGGGTGGACTGCTCTTCGCTCCCCCACCAGTGCGGTTGGTTGTAGCTGATACCCCCAGTTGGAGTTGTTGAGCGGGGTTTCCCACCCTGCGAGATGTGGCTCTTACTGACATGTTGGCACGCCGCGTTGTGATAGGATAGTCTTGTGTGCTGTTCCTGTGTTGTGATAACCTGCTTGTTGATACTTATGTGTAAATCTGTACTCACTAGCTAGTGTAGCTAACGGTGCAAGATTTCCCTTTTTGCAGGTGTTGATTAGTTGGCTTTGTGAGGCGGGAACTTAATGGTAGTCGTTGTAAATATCTTTTGGGAACACTGGTTGTTGTTTATGTGATCCGGTGGTCGGTTGTCGCTAGTTGGTAACACCTGTTAGTTATGTACTTGGCTTATTTCTTTTTATGTAAATTAACAGCCGAGTCAGTTGAACTTTACTAATCTTTTGTAATCGTTGTTTATTCCGCTGCCAGCTTTTGAGTAAACGTGGTTAAAAAGTTTAAATTGTCGTTAATTTTAAGCTCGTGAAAACCGGTGTTACAGTTAAAATGATTATCAAACAAAACTTTATGGTTAAAACGTTAAAAAAAAACTTTGATGATTAAACCGAAAAATAAGTCAAACTTTAATGATTAAACCGTATTTCACCCTTAATTCAACTTTGTAAAGTGTGTTGATATATACATGTTTGTCTGCCTTCTTCAATTCAAGAGTTTATATATATGGACCACTTGACTTGATAAGAACGTTTCTACAATTGTACGTTCCAACATGGACCAGACCCATGTGTACGTGCCCTATATATGTATTTCGTGTCGAGGAAGATGCAGGAAATATATATAGCAGGGTTAGTTAAGCCTTGATGTTTTGGTGTATAATGCATTAAGGTACTCATTAAGCAAATTATGACTAACACCTTGTATCGAGATTTTTTTTAACGTAGGAAAGGAAATGTGTGTTTTTGACAAAAGAAAAGTGAGAAAAGGGTGAGATTTGGAAAGGAAAAATGAGAAAAATTGTGTTATTGAGTTTCATTTAACGAAAGAAATGGTGGGAAAGGAAGAGGTTTGAAGGGATACTTTAGGTTTATTCTAGCTCAATTCTTACCCTGATCCAAAAAATGAGAATTTGGAAGAAGATTATCTATTTCCCTTTATTTTTCTTTTCCTCTATTTGTTAATCTCGAGAACATACTGTAAATATCCTCTGAAATATAATTGGAGATATCAACATCGGAGAATAATAAAAACATCCTGAGTATTTTTTATTATATACATTTATAACTATTTATAAAATAAAAAAGAAATTACATAAACTCTAATAAGAAATCCTGATTATTCACGATCCATCTATATAATTTGAGCAAATCATCATGTAACAAACTTTAATATCATTCATCTAATTGACATAAGCTTTCGATTGTTTGGGAAGTGGTACTAATAGACATACGAGCATGTGAACAATAACAAAAGTGTCACTCACAACTAAGGTAACAATTATCAAAGAGCTTATAGCTTAGCGATAGCTGATGTTTATGTGTCTCATAAGATTGTGATTAAGTGTTGTTATGAACAACAATTGTATAGATTTAGGATTAGGTTAGGAGGGATGTGTGTGTGTTAAGCGGTTCAAAAAAAAGGGTGACAATCGTGTAATGTTTGGGTTGGAGTGTCACGAATTCGCGGGTTATCGTGTCAGAAACACATTACCCAAACCCATCCCGTTTATTTATTTATGTCAATATTCAAAACATTAACTTGTATATGTGATACCGACATAACTCGTTTAATTATATGGGACTTGAGTGTTGGTAGTTCAATTGCATGTTTATGGGTTATTAGAGGGTTTGGTGGTTGTAAACGAGTTAACAACTCATCCGGTTTAAAAGTTACATGTGCCAACAAAGAACTAATTAACCTTAGAGGTTGTAAACGGGTCAACGAGTTTGGATTAACTTATTATTTTAAACTTAAGTTTATTAGCTTATTAGCTGGTCAACTTATAGCTTAGCAGTTTACAAATTATTTACAAATAAGGGGAATTACCAAAAAGTATAGATGCTTACATATTAAATTGTTTAGATTATTTGATATTAAGAAAAAAAAGTATTAGGATGGTACATAGAAATTAGAAATTTGATACATAGAAATTAGAAATTTGGTGCATTGTATACAATAGGTAATCTGATTACCAAGCTACCGCTAATTGATTTTATACAATAAACAAATTTGGAAAGTTGTTTATATTTTTTAGGTACGAACTTTCTTTTTTTGGAAAGGTAACAAGTAAGTTACTTATTATCATAGTTAACTTGTATATAATGAACCAAATTTGTAGGTTGTGTATATTTTAAGGTACAAAATAAAGTTGATTGAATACAATGACAATATTGACATAGTTTGTTGTAAAATAAAAATTATAGTTAGTAGTTTTTAAAATTTTCATTATTTTGGGGTTTCATTGTAAAAATGAGTGATTTATACTTTCATATTCACTATCAAAGAAAAATCACATGTGTGAATTTTATTTGTCTTGAGATGTGAAAATGTCGTTTCTTTTGTTTTCTTTGTTAACCCTTCATACGTTCCCTAATATTATGTTTCTTGTTTTATTTAATCTGTTAATATATTAACATAAACTAGAATGGATACTTGTTTTATACATTGACTGAATTAAAAATTAATTAACATTAAATATTAATATGATAAATTAAATAATTATTAGACACGAAAAAAATAAGAATTTAAAAGATTAAGAAATAACAAAAATGTGCAAACAGTAAAAAAAATGTTATTATACTACACTATTTTGAAAATCAAGCAAATGAATGATTAAGGGACACTAAATTTAAAAAATATAACTAACGAATCAAACGGTTATATTACTTTTGTAGTCTAAATAGTTTGCTAAATTTAGTGTAAAGTTTTCATTAAGTAGTATTTATTTTACATCGTGCTATATATCATATTATAACAGAATTTAAATAACCTATTTTTGTTTTGGTTTTGACCAACTAAATGAATAGGAGCGCAATTAAAAAATAATATTTAATTTTGATTAAATAAGAAGTTAAATATGTTTAATGTTATTCTTTTATCAATTTTGAGAGACTAAAAGATAAACATTAATGTTAATTTGTTTGTTTATAATATTAACTTTAGCTTTATCTTTAGTTTATCACTTTATCGATTTTATGACACAATTAATATTCATAAAATCAACGTAATTAATTTTTTTTAACAACTAAACACACGACTATATAATTATATATTATAAGGACTTGAACTCTCAATCTTAAGATGGGAAGTACCCTTTTCAAACTTCAATACTGCTAGGTCAAGACTCTTTTATATCAATGTAATTAATGTTAATGAATGTTAATTTTGTTTATAATATTAAAGTAATCACGAGATAAAAGATAAAGTTACATACTCTTTTAAGTGAATGCTTTAGTTATTTTAAATTCACTTAAAATTGAAATTGAAATTTTAATTAAATATATAGTTAATATTACGTAACTAAAGTTATTTCTATAATGAACGTTTAAAATTATACAATAAATCTCATTCATGTTAATCTTTTATCTCTTACTAGTTTAAAACTCGTGTAAACACACGGGTTAGATATAATTATTTATGAAAAAATAACATGGTTAAATATATGATTGTTTTATAAGAATGAAATAATAGACTAAAATTATAAAAAAAATTATAATAATTCCGATCAAAATAGTATAGTAAATGATTACAACTTTAGAATGATGTAAAATTTATTAATGATAAGATTTGTAAAACTAATAAAATTAAACCTGGCATGTGTCACAACATAGATAAAAAATTTAATTATTTAATCTGAACCAACCATTTTTGTAGAATTAGATTCAATTTATACTTTAAATTGAAGCTTTCTGATGTCATTTTTTATGTTCTCGTTAATTTGACGTTATATAATTATTTAGTATATTTTTTTAATATTTATTATTAATCACTTTTTAACAAAAACTCGTGTATTACATGAGTATTTAATTTAGTTATTGATATTAAAGATTATTAAGGAATTGATATTAATTTTAAATTAATGCAAAATAATATTTAATTTGTACTAAATTAAATGAACCTTCATATAATTAATTTCAAGTACATATGTAGACTTCTTTTAGAACAATATTTAAATATATTAAAGTTATATTAACTTAATTATAACCTTATCTTATATAAATTTAAAATAGAGTTTCAATTTTAACTATTCAAAGTCAAATTTGAGTTTTTAATTTTAACTTAAATAAATAGCTAAGATTTAATTTTAATTGAAAATCATCTAAAGAAATTAGTGATAATTAGTCTTTTATTTGTATTAGAAGATTAATATTAAAAGATTAAATTTTAAAATTTTAAAAGATATGAGAATTCGAGAAAATCTATAATAAATAAAATAAAAACCAAAACCTCCAATAAGTAAATTCAAAATAAAACCGTGAGAAAAACTATTTGTAAAATCATCCTAATAACCTCATTATCACGTATTTGAAATCAGTAATTTAATACATTATCTTAACATTTGTAAATCAAAATTGTTTTCTCATTTTTAAATAAATAAATTGATTAAGATTAATTATAAAATAAACTAGTTGATAGACCCGTGTACACACGGGTATTAAAGAAACAAAATTCTAGCAATAGATTCTTCTTTTTGTTTGCTTTAGAATTTGGTAAGTATGTCACGACAGCTGACATGAATATAAGCGTCTTTAAATAAATATACACACATTCACAGAATTTACCAACGATAATGTAGCTTTTAATTGATGCAAATTTAAAGTTGACTTGGTGAGATACAAAATATTACGATGTTTTAGACCAAATGTAGCCAATGGTTGGATATCCTGAACGTGTGAAAAAGACATGAGCAAATAGACTCTCATTATGTTTTAAAACCTGAAATTCAAATACAAAGTCCATTGAGTGACAAAATAAAAAGCAATAGACATAGCTGTTACCACTTGGGGGTGTTTAGATTCATATTTTGAAACTGATTATCTGATTAAAACATCTTAAATCATTAAGATAAACAGAGTATAATTCAGTATGCCTAATTAAATAGTGGTCAAATAATCAGTTTCATAACTGCTCCAACAAAACTGGCTATCCAAGGGTAAAATAAACTCACTAACTCAACACTTCAGAAGCTTACTGTAAACCATCTTGCCATTGTGTCTTTTATCAAGTAATTCGCTAGTTTCTAGTTAGGCTATCATAAGCATAAAAAGGTTCATATACCAGGCATAAATGGCATACCATGTTTACTTATTAACATCATTCTTGTCTTTTTTTTTTTTTTTTTTTGACATTTTATCAAACACGTATATGAAATTAATGAAGAGAACCAATTGAAGATTACAAAATATTACAAAATTGCATAGGCGACACTTGAAATAGTTTACTGTAAAGATAACAAAAAATCAGTTCTATGCCTAATTCTCCAGTAACATCAACACAATTAACAAAGAACGTATGATGTACCAAAAATTAATCAAAAGAAACAACCAAGGCATAAACTTAGGGAGAATGAAGCACACAAACCATTGTTAGGTGCAAATTGTTCATAATATAAAAAATATCTTCATAATGAAAAAGATCACCAACAACAGTATTAAATTTTGCATTATCGGAGAATGAGAAGTTTTTCAAAGACAGTATAGAGTGTTGCAACTTTAGAATGAGAATGAGAAGTTTTTTAAAATGAATGCCAATAAGATTTAAAGTTCTATTAAAATCTCAAATCACTTGTAATGAACTAATTATGATATTAAATATATATCATTAACTTTAATTCAAACAGAGGATCAGAAAACAAAAGCACATCTAAAAATTGGAGAGAAGAAAAATCAATTAGATTATTAGTTATAAACTTACAGGGTGAATAGAGATTTGTATGTGAAGAAAGTTTGGCAGACTCATACCTCATTGCTATCGGGTACACTCATTGAAGAGCACTTGTGAGTTTTCCTCAAAAAGTTCCCTATTCGTTGACATATTTTAGGTTGGCTTCAAATTTGCTTCATGCCCATGTAAGAAAACCTTAATATACAAAACTATAAATAGAATCTTTAACCTACCACTCCCACCAATAAAAATGATAAATAACAACATATTCACCATGGAAATGATCAAATTCACCACCTTCGCAATCAAAGTGATCAAAAACAATCCCATACTCAAATACATAAAACCCTACTGAATTCAAGAATAACATGTGAATAAAGCATAGAAAAGCAGCAAGCCATTCGGACATTAAATACAAAAAAGCAATTTAAAGTGTCTAAAGCTTCCCACTTTAACTAATCTGAGTGACAGAATGAACCTGCTTAGAAATGTTCAAATAATTTCCTTAAAAGCATATAAGTTTTCCACACTAGAAATAACTCATTAAACAATTGTTTCCAAATAAAATATTTAGGGGTAAAAAACAATTAGCTGAAGATGCAAATATTTATACCATACTACTAACATATAAAACATTGCTTATGCTCCATGTATGTCTTCACCATAATGTGTGCTAGTAAAGCCGCTAATAATTGTAATTTTAGCATATTTACTGAAGTGTGTTGAGTTAGTTATTTGGATGTTAAATTGCTCACAGGGGGTAGTAAACTTGTTAAATTGCTTACTCAATATCATAAAATGATTATTATTTCCCAATTATACCAAGAAAGCAAATATGTTTATCATTACTTCTAGTGACCCACAAAAGATGCAAAGCAATTTTAGCTAACTCAACATTAGAGGGCTAAACCCCTGATCCAGAAAGTTTGCATACTTGACATTCCTAAAAACCGTAAATGAAGCTTTGTCAATAATAAGATAAGAATAATTAATGATAGTTACCGGTTGTTGTGGCATTTCTTCAAACAGGATTGTGTACAACAGTGCAAGTAAGGAACTTTCTCAGCAATAACAATGTTCTTTGTGGCTGGTTATCCTTCAATGTTCTAAAATGTTCATATTAAGAAGAAATTATTAACCATCTCATGTTAAATATTTATGAGAAAAAATTGTCAATAGCTCATCTGGTTGTTTAATTCACAATTATATGTATTGTGTGAGGGTTGCAGTTTATGCTTAATATAGCCTCCAAAAAACAGTACTTGAGTAACATAATACCAATTATATGATCATGAACAACACCAAAATGTGAGTAAGAGAAACCATTACCTATAAGTTTCCATAAGCGACTATGAACTAATCAATGTCCCAGTATCGGTTGAGGGAAAAAATGTGAGGTAATCCGTAATTGTGCAAGGTTTCTGATCTTGGGTCTTGATTCAATTGGAGGTGACCAGTTCAACTTCAAAACACAAAATTAGATAAGCATGTGAACAAAATGAACACCAAAATAAAATTCAATATCACATATCAAATCAAGTAACACCAAAATCAGATTTAAAAATTTGACTTGCAAAGCAAGATGAACAAATGAAAAAGTAATACCTTCGAAATCAAACATGTTGATTGAAAAATTATACAGCGTAGGCTCTTATGAAAACATCTTCAATCGGCGACAGAGGGTAAAAGAGGGCAGATTTATCAGGTTGGATCTTCAACTTCCATCGCCTTGTAAAACGGAATGGTATGAAGATTTCAGGCAAAGGAGGAAGAAGCGAAGGATAGGATTGAAGTCCGGTTAAAAGAATTATGAACCGGGTACTCATTTTCCCTACGGTCAACATATTTTTTTTGTTTGTGGCGCTTTCCGAAAATGTGGTCAAAATAACCAAAATTTTGAAAGGATGAGTTGATGGATTGAAGCATAATTTAAAAGGCCATTTTGGGAAAGAAAAGTAGTCTTCTAATTTAAGATATCGATGAAAACTAAAATAAATAAGAAAAAAATCATCGACTTATAAATTTACAAACCTTGAGCTTGCTCTTTTCTGCCGACTACACTTGGATATCTATTCATGTGCTTCCTTATCTGTTATCCTAATAGAATAGAATGAGTACATTGCTATTCAACCTGGTTAGAATGCAACAATATTCCGTACGAATAATCACGATTTAAGATCCAAGAAATTAAAATACCGGTGGAAGCAATAACCAAACTTTCTAGAAACAGTTTTCCTGTAAGGAAAAAAGTAGACTTTGCCATTTATTGCTTCATCCAAAAGATTGTGAAGAAAAACTACATATAGATGATGCTTTTAAGAGTACATGTTCTACCAATATTGCTTCCGACAAGTGGAGTGAAACACATAAAACACAACTACACAAGGTCAATACATACAAAGAAATTTTATGTCATAGTCAGAAAGAAAAATAGAATCTTTAATGAAATGAAATTGACAATTTTTTTAATCGGCAAACAACAGCTAAGAAGTTGAAGGTTAACCTATTGACCCTTGAAAATACACCATAGATTAGTTCTACGGTGCAAATAGTCCGATGGTCGGTTAACATCAATCCCAATTTGAAAACTAACCTATGCGGCTCATCTCGGATAAGAGTATGGTTGACCCGTCAACATTTATTTCAGCAGTTACACCAAAGAAACATCTATAACAAATAAACCAAAGAAATGAAACTGCATGTATACCACGAAAATAAAGTATGAAACCATCAAATATCAAAAGACCCATGTTCAAGAAGCACAAAATATAATAAGACAAAAGAAATGAAAATTTCAATCTTGATTCAACAGAGACACACACACTAAAGTATGTTAGCAAATATAAAAGATATTTAAGCACCGTGATTAACACATCATGGTTAACAAACATGATGAAATAGCGTTAACAAAATAGCTATAGTGAAAGCATGACTAATAGACATAACTATTTGATTTCAATGACCATAGTACTTTATGTATTTAATATCGCGTTTGATAAACCTGTTTGCTTGAGCATGTAACTAAGCAACTACAAAATTTTATTTACTTTCCTTATGTGCTCTGTTTACTTATATATAATTGATGAGGTTAATTGGCACTTAAATGTTGTAAACAGTAACCATACACATTTAAGATAATATCAATCTTTGCACCACAAACAATAATGAAGTTAAATCCTTTGTCAAGAGGATATAAAGCTTTTGACTTTGAATAGTCTTAGTAATATATATCAAACACAATGCTATAAGGGGATAAGAGAACCGTTGTACTAAAAAAAGTCACAATCGACCTCGCCACCATTTTGGTGAGCACTATGAAAATGATTAGGAAAACGTTTCCATCGAATTTCTTGAACTAAAAACAATGAAAAAGAACCTCAAAAAATTATCAAAATCGACCTTTTTTTATTCTTAATAAAAAATATATGATATATCTACTCACTTTGTGATATGGCCTGGAAATATGATGTTGGTTATGACCTGAAAATATGATGCAACTCATGGAAGTAGTACCATAATCAAAACTTGAGATTATTAGAAGAAATTAACATAATAGTCATCAGCATCACATGAATTCATGATTCATCTTGTGGATGACCCACTCAAAGTTTCAAGCGTATTTGAAACCAACACAAGTTTACAGTATTTATATACCTAAATAACCACAGTTTAAAAAATATAGTACACTCAGTGAAGCATGTACGCAAACACCTGGTACCCACAAGGGCAAAAACATTCAAACCAAGCATAAGCAATGAAAAAACATGGTTGAATCCAACGAAAGGAATTGGCAAAAAAAAACACAGCGATTGTACGAAAGAAACATATAGTGGCTTACCTATTATTGCAAAAGGTTGAATTGTGCAAACTTAAACTTGTCAGAAGCATTAACTGTGTAGAAAGCAATCGTTGGTTGATTAGTGAAGGGAACAATTAATTTAGGGCAAAACAATTTGAAAATGGAGAAACCCAACACCAAACTATGTATGTATTCATCTTTGGAATGCAAATAACTAAAACACAGAAACCCAACACCAAACTATGTTGGCAGAGAGAACGAAAGACCCAACTATGTTATTGATCTTTTCGTATGAAATCGAGGTTTAAATAACTATTACCTGTTTGGATTAACAGAAAACTTCTATACTTTGGGTCAGCGGACTGAATGGAGCCGAGGAAGAAAATAGGAAGTGTTAAAATGATCATATTATTGGTTTCAATTTTAGTCTCGTCAAGTAAGTTTATTAATTTGAAATGTTGGTGTGTAGATTAGTTTTAAGAAAGCAGGAAAAGCAGCAGGTAGATTTGAAAGAGTGTTGGAAGTGCAGGGGCTGAAAGGGTGAAGATTGGAAATTCTGAGGGTCGTGGTTATAAAGATTAAACAATTTGAAGGGATTAAAGGAAAAAACAAGCAGATATGTGCGATATATCCTGAGTCTTCATATGGGGAATTCGAGATTTACAAACTTCTGCGTAAAACACAAAAGAACTCCCTTCGCTGTTTGTTTGTTCAATTCTACCACTATGATTGCTCTATTTTCGATCATAAGTTGGTTAGTAGTCGTGTTTTCGTCGTGAAGTCTTTCACCATTTCAGTGATTAGTGTGTTTTTGTTCGAGAGTTTTGTTCTTGAAATTAAATATGTTCATCTGTCATGGATTGTGAGTTTGTAACATGGTATCAGAGCCCTAGGGGCTCCGATTTGTGAGTATTTTCCGATCTCTTGGTTACTGTGTTCGGGCTTGGTCTTGGGCACCTTCTTTTTTCGATTCTTCGTTTCTTTGGGGGTTCCGATTCCTACGTGTTTGGTATGGTGTTTTGGTCTTCAAGAACAGAATCAGAAATTCATTGCTTCCGCTGGTGCAACTAAACTGGTAGATCAAGACTTGTGGAAAGGGCTGGTCTATCTACGAAGACTATTTTTGTAAGGAATTTCTTACTTATCTTGTCTGGTAGCAAGTTACTCCCTCGGTGAGCTCCCCTATCGGACAGGGGTAAACTGCCCATCGTTGTGATACTTGGCCTATAAGCAAGAACTTCTTCAATTTCTTTTTTGTCTGTGTTTGCTTTACTTATCTGTTACCATCTGTGTGAGCGACTGTTTTGTGGTTTCTCATAGAACCTAATTTACTCCTTGATTAGACTTGACTGAATTTGTTAAGGTTTTTTGTGTGTTCTGTTCTAAGCAAGGAGTTATACTGTTTCTTGGCTAGATTCTGTGAATTGGCATAGATAATTTGTTCTTATGTTGTTGTTGTAACATCTTTATTGTTGCTATAGTTTTTTTTTTTTTTTTTTTTTTTTGTACATTGAAATGAGTGATAAAATTGACGGGTCATTGTTTAATCTTCATCAGAAGATTAATTCATTAAGTCAAAATGGTTCCTCAGTTTCAGATTACTATCATAAGCTGAATTCGTATTGGAAAGAATTTGATGCTTTAGTAAGACTTCCAGAATGTGCTTGCAAAGCAGCTAAAGAATATCATGATCATAATGATCTCATGAAATTAATGCAGTTTTTAATGGGTCTTGATGATGTTTACTTACCTATCCGAAGCAATATTCTTACTAGGGATCCCCTTCCTAGTGTGAAATCTGCTTTTGCTATCATCTCGAGAGAAGAGTCTCATAGAGGTGTTCCATTAAATGGTTCTAGTGTTAAGAGTCAATCATCTGCCTTTGTTGCAAAAGCGAATGATAGTAGACTAAGGAGTGGAAGGAACTCTAATTCTAACTCTAGCTTGTTTTGTGAGAATTGCAACATGAAAGGTCATACGATAGAACATTGTTTCAAAATTTTTGGTTACAAGAAAAAGGAAAATAATCAAAATTTTAATAAGAAGTTTTCTAATATTAATGTTTCAAATAACTTTGAAGTTGGGACTGATTCCGCGTCTCTACCTTTCTCACCTGCGCAAATGTTGTTTTTAAAGAATATGATAAACAACAAAGGCTCTTCTGAGGCTGTCCAGGCTAATGTTGCAGGTGATTTTTGTTGCTTTAGTAGTTGGTTTAATTCCAATAGTTCTTTGTACAATGATGGTTCTGATTTGGGCTGGATACTTGATTCTGGTGCAAATCAGCACATGACATTTTCTGAAAAAGGGTTGAGTAATTTGATTGACGTGTCTGATCTAAATTTAATAGTGGGTCATCCAAATGGGACAAATGCTAAAGTTGTGAAAATAGGAGATTTAAAACTTTCAAGCAATGTAACCTTGTTTGATGTGCTGGTCGTTCCGGAATATTGTGTAAATTTGTTGTCTGTTAATAAACTTGCTAGAGATAGCAAGTACTTTGTTGGGTTTGATGAATTTAAGTGCTACATACAGGATTTACCTCAAAAGACAACTCTGGGTACTGGTAGTGAACGGGACGGTTTGTATTTTTTTGACCATAAGGATAACCGTGAAGTTTTTAAATGCAATATGGCTAATGTCTGTTTGCAGTCTAAATATCTTTGGCATACTAGGTTAGGACATCCAGCTGATCAAGCTTTATATGTTTTAAAAGATAAACTTCATTTAGGTGAGGAGTCTTTGATGCCTTGTGACATTTGTCACAAGGCAAAGCAAACCAGAGAACCGTTCCCTCTTAGTGATGTTAAAACCAAAGGTCTAGGTGATATTGTTCATTTAGATATTTGGGGTCCTTATAAAATAACAAGTAAAGAAGGTTATAAATACTTTTTGACCATTGTGGATGATTTTACAAGAGCGGTTTGGGTTTATCTTATGAAAACCAAAGATGAGACTTTTGACTATGTTTGGTCTTTTGTAAATTTGGTTAAAACTCAGTTTGAAAAAAGGGTCAAAATTTTTAGGAGTGATAATGGCTCCGAGTTTGTAAATAATAAAATGAGTCTCTTGTTCACTAGTGAAGGGATTGTTCATCAAACGAGTTGTGCTTATACTCCTCAACAAAATGGAGTTGTTGAAAGGAAACATAGGCATTTGTTAAATGTTGCTAGGTCTCTTTTGTTTCAGGGGGGAATTCCTTTGAGCATGTGGACTGATTGTATCTTGACTGCTTGTTATCTGATTAATAGAACTCCTTCTTCTGTTTTGAATGGAAAAACTCCTTTTCATATGGTGTTTGGGTTCGAGCCTTCTTTAAAACATCTAAGAAATTTTGGGTGTCTCTGTTTTGCAACTAAATTGAACAATTCAAGTAAGTTTGGACCTAGAGCTGAGAAATGCGTGTTTATTGGTTACTCAAGTTCTAAAAAAGGTTACAAGCTGTATAGTCTTGATTCAAAAACAGTTTTTTATTCGAGGGATGTGAAGTTTTATGAAAATATTTTTCCGTTGGTCATGAGACCCAAATGTGAGTCTGTTGAGTCAGAGTTTACTAATAAGATAAATCATTTGAATTTTTTTGATACTCCATATCTTGATGTTGAAGTGGGTGAGAATAGTTTACCTAATGATGAAGGGAAAGGAAATTCGCAGGGTGATGTCAGTAATCAATTTGAGCCTATCGGTTTGGATAAATCTACCGGTTCAGATGGGTCTGCTGAAACACCTAATGATGAAAGCTCAACTGAGAGTGTTTCTCATGAGGATACTTTTGGTTTTTTAAATTCCGATAACAATGATGGTCAAGATACCAGTTTGAATGAGACTAGTGATTTTAGAAGGCCTACTAGGAATACTAGTTTACCCAAAAGATTAGAGGATTTTGTGGTTGAAGGGAAGGTTAAATATCCGTTGAACAAGGTTGTTAACTATTCTAATCTTAGTTCTGAGTTGCGTTGTTTTACAACAAATTTGAATAGAAGTGTAGAGCCTAAAAACTTTCATGAAGCTTCTAAAGATCAAAATTGGATAGATGCAATGAACTTAGAAATGGAAGCTTTACATAGAAATAAGACATGGGAAATTACTGATTTGCCACCTGGTAGGAAAGCTATTGGGTGCAAATGGGTATACAAGATAAAATATAAGTCTACGGGTGAAATTGATAGATATAAAGCTAGACTAGTGGCTAAAGGATATGCCCAACGAGAGGGTATTGATTTTGAAGAAACATTCTCACCTGTGGTAAAAATGGTTACTGTGAGGTGTTTAATAAGCCTAGCAGTAAATAATAATTGGTCTTTGTATCAATTAGACATAAATAATGCATTTTTATATGGAGATTTAAAGGAAGATGTGTATATGTCTCTTCCGGAAGGCTATTTTGATAATTCCGATAATAAAGTTTGTAAATTGGTAAAGTCGTTATATGGGCTTAAACAAGCTCCTCGTCAATGGAATGAAAAATTGACGAAGTGTTTGCTTGAAAATGGGTTTGTTCAAAGCTTATCTGATTATTCTCTGTTTACCAAGAAGAAGGACAAATTATTTATTGCTTTACTTGTGTACGTTGATGATATTGTAATTACGGGCAATGATGTTAAGGAAATTGATAAAGTAAAAGTGTTTTTGAGTTCAAAGTTTTTAATTAAAGATCTAGGTGAGTTGAAATATTTTTTAGGGATTGAAGTTCTTTGGACTTCTGATGGTGTTTGCATGTCCCAAAGAAAGTATTGTTTGGAACTTTTAAATGAATTTGGGTTTCTTGGGTGTAAGCCTTTCGATACCCCTATGGAGGTAAATGTGTCGGTTCCGGTCATTGGTTCAAATTCGAATGTATTGTCCAACATAAGTGTTTACCAAAAGTTAGTTGGGAAGTTGATTTACTTGACATTAACTAGGCCTGATATAAGTTACTCTGTTCATGTTTTGAGTCAGTATATGCATGCTCCAACAGGAGAGCATCTAAAACTTGCCTTCAGAGTTTTGAGATACTTGAAAGGTGCTCCAGGTAAAGGTGTTCATATGAAACGAGGTCAGTTTCCTATACTTTCTGCTTATGTTGATGCTGATTGGGCAAAGTGTTTGTCGTCTAGAAGGTCTGTAAGTGGATTTTGTGTTTTTCTTGGTAATTCCTTAGTGTCTTGGAAAAGTAAGAAACAATCTACTGTTTCTCGTTCTTCTGCAGAATCAAAATATCGTGCAATGGCTCTAGTAACCTGCGAGCTTATGTGGATTTTAAAGCTGCTTACTGATTTAGGATTAGAACGATTAACGCCTATTGATATTTATTGTGATAATAATTCTGCTATTCAAATAGCAGGAAATCCTGTTTTTCATGAACGAACCAAGCACTTAGAAATTGATTTGCATTTTATTAGAGAAAAAATAAGTGCTGGCATTGTCAAAACAGTTAAAGTTGATTCTCTTAAAAACGTTGCTGACATTTTTACTAAAAGTCTTTGTAAAGTTCAGCACAATATGTTTTGTGATGAGCTGAAGCTCGTTGATTTGTTCCGGACTAAAATTGAGGGGGGATGTTAAAATGATCATATTATTGGTTTCAATTTTAGTCTCGTCAAGTAAGTTTATTAATTTGAAATGTTGGTGTGTAGATTAGTTTTAAGAAAGCAGGAAAAGCAGCAGGTAGATTTGAAAGAGTGTTGGAAGTGCAGGGGCTGAAAGGGTGAAGATTGGAAATTCTGAGGGTCGTGGTTATAAAGATTAAACAATTTGAAGGGATTAAAGGAAAAAACAAGCAGATATGTGCGATATATCCTGAGTCTTCATATGGGGAATTCGAGATTTACAAACTTCTGCGTAAAACACAAAAGAACTCCCTTCGCTGTTTGTTTGTTCAATTCTACCACTATGATTGCTCTATTTTCGATCATAAGTTGGTTAGTAGTCGTGTTTTCGTCGTGAAGTCTTTCACCATTTCAGTGATTAGTGTGTTTTTGTTCGAGAGTTTTGTTCTTGAAATTAAATCTGTTCATCTGTCATGGATTGTGAGTTTGTAACAGGAAGCAACAGCCTTTTCCTATGAATCAATCGTTAGATGTTTGGATCTTCAACTTCGATTGGCTTGTAAAATGAGGGGAATGGAGATTCGGCTAGGGTTATGCAATCAGAGAACGGCAGAGAAAATGTACCGAGGAAGCTACGTGAATGATGGAACGGAAGAGAGAGGAGCGGCGGAGGTTTAGAAAGAAGGCTGAGAAATTTGAATCCGGGTGGGTTAAATTACCCGCGTGTTTATTTTCGAGAAAATGGATCCTTCTAAAATTGTTTTGTAAAATTAAAGGATTTTACAATTTTGAATTTTGATTGGTTAATAGCTTTTGATTTAATAGTTATTTTTAGAAAATTGGTAAGCCTTTTATATAGATATATATATATATAGATAGATAGATTATATCCCAATTTGGTTTATTTATATTAAAAGATTTTCTGATTGGATCAATTTCTTTGGTGATCCTTCATTCGCTTTAATCTCTATTTTCTGTAAAAGTTATCATTTAAACAATGTTGTATTCATCCCATGAACTTCTACCTTATAGAGTTATAGTTCCTGCTTATTTCGCAAAAATTTAATAAAATCTGAAAGAATAAAATGACATTCTATTCAAATATCGTGTTCAGTAAATAAAATTATTATGAATATCATTTCAAAAAAAATTAATTTTTCCAAAACAATGAAAGTTCATTCTTTCATATAGGATATGTTTGGTGAAACTGGCTGGGACTGAGGCTGGGGCTGGGCTGATAAATTGATAATCTCAAGCCCAAACTATAAGCTACTTAAAAAGACTTTTATTTTGGGGCTTATGTTTTTAATAATCCACTAACCCAAACAAGGCTAAAGGGTTGGGGATTATAAAAAGTAGAATCCCAAGCCCCTATAGTTTCCTGTAAGCCTGTCGCCAAACATACACATAGAGTGATCGATAAAACACCATTTTAGCTCTATTTTAAACCTAATCCAACTTATAAGACATCCCACTTGGCTCTCCGACCACTCGCATGTCAGCTTGCCACCTACCTCTGTCGTCACTAGTCACCACCAACCCCCACCGTCGCCGACACCGGCAACGGCCGCCACCACTATCGGTCATCGCAATTACCGATGCCGCTATCGCTTTTCACCACCATCGCAAACCCCCGCAATCACCTACCACCGTGAACCCCTGCCGCTACCGCCACCTCCGTGAACTCTCTCTCGTCGACGTCTCTTCCCATTATAATACCACATTTCAACCATTATTTTTCATGTTTTATTACTATTTAATATTTTTATTAATGTTTAATATTTATTATATTTTAACTCAACCTGTGTATTAAAATCATTTAATCTTATTGCATTATCATTAGTATAATTAAATAAAAAATTACATATAAAACTTTACACTATACAAAATTATCAAATAATGAAAAAGTAATCTATAGGGTACTATTTAACAATAAGTGAAAGATTACTATCAACACATGTCAAATTTCGTTTATTAAAAAAACAAAAAATTGTATTAATACCAAATCAAAATAAAGATCAAAGACTCGAGCAGCCCAACAAGAGTGATGATCCAACTTTTCAGGCCCGACTAAGCGAGTAATAATTTTTCAAACTGCTTCTAAATATATTAACATTTATTTGTGTCAAAATTCGAATTCATGATCTTAAGTCATAAATAGCATCGTAAAGAATAATAGATCACCAAATTAATGCTTAAAAAAGACCTTTTTTTGTGTGTATAACTATTTATTTTTTGTTATATTATCACTATAACTAATCTTTTATTGCTCATAAATCGTTGTTTATTGTTTAAAATAGAGCAATGTACTTCGAACATACACACTCACATATACTTTATCCAGGTTTTTTTTTTGAATTATTCGGCTTATACTGTAGTATCAAAACCAATTTAAAATTTATAACACTTATTATTTTTTTGGACACAAATACAATCCAAAAATTCAAATATCTAAATAAAATAGTCTATCCGAAATTTTCAATTAAATAGTTCAGTTTTATCTTTAACAATGAACACAAACGCTCTTAAATTGTTTGATTTAGGAGTATGTTTTAGAATGAACTTGTGTTACGCTATTACAAAAAAGATGTTTTGTATCTTTTAACTTTGTATTCCTACCTATACTTTTACTTACAAGATCAAGATACGTGTCGAAATTAAAAAAATTGATATGAAGAAAGGTAATCAGTGGATTTCATACGTTATTATTAAGTGAGTAAGATATGAAGTAGGAAAATTTAGTACGAAAAAATATATTTTCAGAAAACAACGATGATATTAAATTCCCAATTTCACTGGTTCCAATGTGTATATTCACACAACTATACATCGGTAGGGCTGTAAATGAACTGAACGAACATGAATGGGGCTTGTTCCTGTTCGTTTGTTTAACCTTAGCCGAACAAATAAACGAACATGAACGGATAAACGAACAAAATTTTGTGTTCGTGTTCGTTCGTTTAATTTTAGCCGAACAAATAAACGAACATGAACGGATAAACGAGCGGAATTCTGTGTTCGTATTCGTTCGTTTAACTTTAGCCGAACAAATAAACGAACACGAACGATAAACGGATGAGCATGTGTGTTCGATTGTTTAAAAGACTGGTTAGTTCATGTACATTTTTGTTTTTTCATTTAAATGATAAACAGATGTAAACGAAGGAACACACGCTATATACAAATGCAACATTATTAAACACATATAAACACTATTTATAAACACAGACAAATAATATTAATATATATTTTATATAAAATATAAACGAACATAAACGAACGGATAAACGAACGTTCACTAACATAAATGAACAAACGAAAGCTCTGTTCGTATTGTTTAATTAAACGAACGTAAAATCTTATTCATGTTCGTTCGTTTAATAAACAAACGAATATAAACAAATTGTCCTGCCGAACAATTTTACGAACGATTTATGAACGTTCGATTCATTTCCCGGATTATATATCGGTACATCGGTAACACGTTCTTAAATATTTATTACACATAATATCGTAATTTTTATTCTAATTTCTAAATAAATATTTTTTTAAAAATATTCTAGCGACCAAAAAAGGTCCAGTAATAAAGCATCTCTGTCTCTGCAAATTCTGCCAGCCTTTTCTTCAACCGTTTCTTGCTGTCCATCCTCCCGATCTCCAAATCTCCATTACAATTCAATCAAACAATTAAACCCCAACTCGTTTTTCACATCCAGATCACAACCCAAGTTCCATTTATCGCAAAAATGGACTCATCGGATGATGAAGGAGAGGAGTACTTGTTCAAAGTAGTCATCATCGGAGACTCGGCCGTCGGAAAATCAAACCTCCTATCTCGGTACGCCCGGAATGAGTTCAATCTGCATTCCAAAGCCACAATCGGAGTTGAATTTCAGACTCAGAGCATGGAAATCGACGGCAAGGAGGTTAAGGCTCAGATTTGGGATACTGCCGGTCAGGAACGCTTTCGTGCCGTCACCTCTGCTTACTACCGTGGCGCCGTTGGTGCTCTTATTGTTTACGATATCTCTCGTATCACCACATTCGATAGCGTCACCAGATGGCTCGAGGAGCTCAATAGTAAGTTTAATTAACGATCTGATTTTAATTCGCTTTTGTATAATTGGTTGATCATGTGCTTTAGATCACTCCATATCAGCTAGATCGAGATGTGTCTGACTAATTGCGAACCTCAAATTATTAATGAATATGAACGTGTGATTTTATCTGATCTAATCCCGTATAGAAAAACTCTGATTGGATATTATAATTGAAGATCTTCAGATTCAAATCCGAAGTACTTTTGACACAAATTCATATCCCGGCAGCGGAATTGGTCCATTGGAGTTGTAATTAGCAGTAAACACCTTCTCATGATATGGGTAGTTGACTATAGAAGTCAAACTAGGACTTTCCATTTAGAAAAGAGATGGTATGATTATTTGAAGGTCCTCAGTTTTAGCTGCAATGATTCTGGCAATCTGATTGTTTATGTAATTTTATCTTCTAAGTTCTAAAATAATCAGAATATGCCTAACACTCAAACAACTTATTATGTGATGATTACTTCTTCCTCACCAGAAGAAAGTCGAAACACTACTGACTATTACCTGTTTTGTTACTGTAAATTATTTGATCTTTTTCCTTACTATTTGGTATTGCATGATCACATTTGTAGTGCAATGCCGAACACAGCCTAAACATAGGTACAATGAACAATTTTTTGCCTTCTTCATTTGCAAATTCATCAAAAATTGTCGCATTCTTACAAAACATAAAATATAATGGTTGGAAAAGTTCATCATTCATGATGAGTGCATTTCGAAGTAATGGTTAGTGAATTAAGTTGATTGACCCGTTAATTTATGATTTCCAAAATAGCTTCTTGAAACTGTTGCTTCCCTTTTGTTTAACCAGATTTCATCACTTTTCATCTGCATTTTTGTGGGTCTCATCTTTGCTGTCATCATGATAATGAATCAACTTAAGCTCAAAGGAAAAAGTGGGATGGAAAAAGTGGAGAGCGGCGACAGGAGTTCTATGCGACAAAAAAGTACCACTTAAGCTTAAAGGAAAATTCTAGAGACTGGCTGTTAGACCGGCCATGTTATATGGATCCGAGTGTTGGCCCTTGAATAAGGCGCAAGCGGAGAAGATGGAAGTGGCCGAGATGAGGATGTTTAGATGGACTTGTGGGAAGACCTTGTTAGATAAAATTCCGATAAGTGTTTTTAGAACCGAATTAGGAGTGACATCTATTGTTAGCAAGTTGAGAGAAGGGAGATTGCGTTGGTTCGGACACATTAAAAGGAGACAACCAACAGCGCCAGTTAGGAGGGTGGAATCGATTCTAGTTGATGGCACTAGAAGACGTGGTCGTCCTTCTCTGAGGTGGGAGGATAGAGTTAGAGCAGATCTGCAAGAGCTTTCTCTCTCCAAGGACATGATCTCAGACAGGCTCTCTTGGAGAAGAAGGATTAGGATAGAGGGATAGGAAGGCGAGGGTTTGACAATTTTAGGCTTTCGATAAGCCTTGACTTTTTATTTGTGAAGTTACTCTTTTTTTTCTAAGCGGTGTTTATGTAGAATTTCTTCTTTGTATATGTTTTTTCTATATATTTTTGTTATTGCATTTTTCTTTTACCTTCTTTTTTTCTTTTATTTTATTTTTCGCCATTTTACTTTACCATATTCTCATTGACACCCCCACTTTTAATTACTATTATATGTTAGTCTTTTTAAATTGTATTTGTTTATTTTTTAATTATCTATGTATTTGGTTTGTATATTATTATTTTCTTTGTTATTTATTTTTCTAGTTTTTTTATTTATTTTCTCTTCTTTTTATTTCTTTTGTTTTCATTGCCGGAGGTCTATCCAAGGAAGCAGTCTCTCTACTTACGGGTAGAGGTATGATTGTCTACATTTTACCTCCCCCATACCCCGACTCAAAGGGATTGGGTATTGTTGTTGTTGTTGTTGTTATTGTATGATAATGAATCAACTATGCGAAAACAAATGGACAATGGGATGCAATTTTACTGCTTCTTAGCCACCACTGGTCCACTATGCATAGGGACTTGACAACAACACTGATGTTTTTGAGGTTAATATTTTTCGTTATACTTATACACACGTTTTCTTTATTTACTCTAACGTGTTACACCAGCCTAGACTTATGGACAGTAACATGATTAATTGTTAATGTATATGAATCTGTTCATTAGAAGCGTGTTAGGATTGTTTCTGATCCTCTAACTGTACTTAAGTATTAATATTTACTTGTAAAAGGTGTTCTGTTTGATCATAACCAAAGGTGCCATTAAAATCATTTACTTTTGAATGAGTTGATTTGGATTATAGGGTATGGATAAAACTTGTAGAAATTGCATATATTTATCGTCACTTGTAGAATATTTTTGTTATTCTCATACATGGATAAAAGTACTCATTTTTCGTATAAAAATTATGCAGCTCATTCAGAGACCACGGTAGCAAGGATGTTGGTGGGAAACAAATGTGATTTGGAGAATATCAGGGCAGTATCCGTGGAAGATGGGAAGAATCTTGCAGAGAGAAATGGATTGTTTTTCATGGAAACATCAGCACTTGATTCAACAAATGTGAAAACGGCTTTTGAGATGGTTATTAGGGAGATCTACAACAACGTGAGTCGAAAAGTTTTGAATTCGGACTCGTATAAGGCAGAGTTATCTGTAAACAGGGTGACTCTTACAAACCATGGTGATGCTGGATCTAAGCAAGATCAAAGCAGATACTCCTGTTGTTCTTGATCAGTATTCTTTTCATGAATCTTGTACTCTTCTTTATTTATTTTTTTCAAAATTATTTTTTGACAGCTAAATTATTTGATTCTTGGATTTTATTTTTTTATGATAAGTTAAAAATGTTGTACTAAAGAGTTCTTTTTTTTTTTTTTTCACTTTGGTGTATTTTGCTATATAACTCTGGTTACCTACACTTTAAAGGAAGGCATTTTAGCCTTTTAGGTATTGATACTTTTTATACAGCAACATACTAGACCTCCATATATTGATAAGAACAAGTAATATCATACCCGCGTGCTGCGCCGGGTTCATATTTAAATGATCACATTTTTATTAATTTAATTTATGTATAATTTAATGGATAAGATGTTTATTCGAAGCTAGAATGCATAAATAATATTTAGTTCATAAAAATATATATGTTTTATACCAACTAATCTAACATTAGTTGATGGAACTTGTTGGATGTGCATCTGTTTTCTTAACAAAAGATTAGGGCATGTAGTCCTATAAATTGGAGATAAAAAATAATAAGTAAAAATACAAAGTAGAGATGAAATACAATTTATATAAGTTGAAGGTTATAAGTTGAAGGATGAAAAGTAGAATTTATAAATGGTTATATGTATAATTTAATGGATAAGATGTTTATTCGAAGCTAGAATGCATAAATAATATTTAGTTCATAAAAATATATATGTTTTATACCAACTAATCTAACATTAGTTGATGGAACTTGTTGGATGTGCATCTGTTTTCTTAACAAAAGATTAAGGCATGTAGTCCTATAATTTGGAGATAAAAAATAATATGTAAAAATACAAAGTAGAGATGAAATACAATTTTTATAAGTTGAAGGATGAAAAGTAGAATTTATAAATGGTTATAATTGAAAAGTGAAATGAATAGTTGTATCAAAAATATGAATTATGTTATTAAGTAAAATGTAATCTATATAAATTGGAGATGAAAACAAAAAATAGAAAAATTAGTTATCAAGTGCAATTTATATAAGTTGAAGGATGAAAAGTAAATATTTATAAAAGGGTTAAAATTAAAATGTAATCTATATAAATTGGAGATGAAAACAAAAAATAGAAAAATTAGCTATCAAGTGCAATTTATATAAGTTGAAGGATGAGAAGTAAATATTTATAAAGGGTTAAAATTGAAAATTAAAATAAATAAAGGGTGAAAAATATAAATTTATGAGGGGGGTAAAATAAAAGTTGTAATGAATAGTGTTTTTCTTTGTTAATTGATTATATAGATAATTTATCGACTTTTAATTTATTAAATATTTTATTTAATTGTACTTTGATAGTCAAAATAATAGTAGTGTGTTATTCTATCTCAACTATAAAAATCTGAAATTAGGAGGGCAAGTTTAAAAAATGCTTATTATTTTATATAAATACTAGATTAGATTCTTATGTGATAAACGTGGCTGATTTAAGAAAATGATAAATATTAAGAACTAATAAAAAGACATTAAATAATTAAAAACACGAAAGAAATAAGAATTTAAAAAGATGACGACAAATAACGTCAACACCTATAACAACAATGGAAACGTTGACGCGAGGTTGAAAAAAGACGTGATGGATAAAATGGTACAATGAATGATACGAAGTGATATTATTGTATTTCTTTTACAAGCTATAGATCATTATTGTTATAATTAGGATAATAAAGTCATATATTTATTAGTTATAATTAAAAAGATGTTAAAATGTATATACTATATTTTTAAAGTGATAAAATGGAAATTTTGGTTAAATATCATATTTTTAAGTTTACAAAGGGTAAATATGATTTGTAAATTATGGTGGGTGAATATGATATTTTAAGATTTAATAAGGGCATATATGAAATTTCACTAATGATTTTGATTCAGTTTTGACTTTTTTAAGTCAAAATTGAAATTCCAATACTTTTGACTTGGTGTATGGTCAAGATTAAACAACTAAATTTATTCTATTAAATGAAGTGTTAGGATCATTTAATTAATCTGATGCATGTTAGTCTCTTATTTATATTAGAAGACTAGAGTAGATACTCGTGTAATACACGAGTTGGTTTAAAAATAATAATAAGTAGTAAACATTAATAAAATGGTTTTAATTATTTATTGAACAAGAAATAAATGGAAATTTTAAAAAATGGCGACAAATGACCTCAACACCCATACCAGGGTGCAAGCGTCGACACGAGGTTGAGGACACACGTGACTAGGGTTGTAAACAAATTGAACGAACACAAACGGGCTTGTTCATGTTCTTTCGTTTAACTTTAGCCGAACAAATAGGCAAACACGAACGATAAACAAACGTGCTTTGTGTTCAACTATTTTAAAATTGGTTAGTTCGTGTACATTTTTGTTCGTTCATTTTAATGATAAACAAACATAAATGAAGATACACACTATAATCCAAATCCAATGTTATTAAATACAAATAAACACTATGTATACACTATATATATATATATACATACATATATATATATATATATATATATATATATATATATATATATATATATATATATGTATATATATATGTGTGTGTGTGTGTGTGTAAAGTAACGTATAACCGAATGTTCATGAGCATAACTGAACAAATGAAAGCTCTGTTCCTGTCCGTTCTTTTAATTAAACGAGCAGAAAACTTTGTTAATATTTGTAACAAACTTCCAGCTAAGCGATTTCATGAACTTCGATTCGTTTGTAGCCCTAGACATGATGGAAGAAGCATATGATATCACGATACGAAGAAATATGATTGGATTTATTGTACAAGCTATTGATCATTATTGTTACAATTAAGGAAATAAAACCAAATATTAATTGGTTATAATAAAAAAGAATTTAAGATGATTATGACATATTTTAAAAAGATAAAATTATAAATTTGGTTAATTATGATACTATGAAATGTAATAAAGAGTAAAAATGGTAGTTGCAACTTAAGTTGGATAAATTTGAATTTTAAGGTGTAAGATCATATACGAAATTAAGTTAATGATTTAATTTTAATTTAAATTGAATTTTAATTTGAATTAAATAAATGATAAATATTATACAGTTAAATTTAGTGTAAACGTATATAGTTATTTATTATTATTACTTGTAATTAGACTAAATACGTAACTGTTACGTGCATTGATTCCAAGATAAATTATAAACTCCACAACGTGACCCACACTCTCGTGTCTTTAAATACTATATATAAATAATATATAGAAATTAAATGTTGATTATATAGATTGTAAACAACTCCAATTACTTCTTTTTGTAAATTCAAGAGACAAACACCAAACAACTCGGAAAAAAGTCGGTGTTTTTAGTTACTAATGTTTTATAGTACGTGTTAACACCATTTATTCATGAAGATTAATAACTGTTTGTTAAAATAGAATTATTAAATATCGAATAATTTTGTAATTTGAATAATTCAAAGGTATAATTGAATTTGTTTCTGAATGTGACATGATGTTTGATAAAAGTTCTGAATGAACAATCTGAATGATGCAAATTACCATTTTCAAATTAACGGTGATATATTATATTATAAGATATATGATTGTTTAACAAGACAGCATGTGAAAGAATTAAGGAGTATTAAAGTAAAATACTTAGTACTTAATGATTCAAAATGTAATTTAAGGTAGAATGATTCAGGAGCGTTCTTCTGTTTCATTCAGCACACATTCATTCAGAGGCGATAAACACGCTGAATACTAAATGATTCAGCATTCAGCGCTGATGATACCATTACGCAACAAACAAACAGCCCCTAAGATTTTTTCATGTTAGGATAAATATAACTAATCATGTTTTTTAATAAATATGAGAGTAAGCTTTACAAATTAATCCATTCTTTACTTAAAATAAGAAACTTATTTTCATATATGTAAAAAAATATGACGAGTCATGTTTGACCTCAACTATCTTAATCCATTTATCAATATAATTTATGATAATCACACATTTAGGACACTTAACTGTCTTACATAACAAAAAATATATATTTATATACTAGTATTTTACCCGCGCGATGCGGCGGGGTAAAATAGTTTCATTTGTCGACATAGGGGTGTTAAAATACTAGTATATTTATATACTTGTATTTTAACCGTAATCCGAACCGTTCTGTAACCGAAAAGGCCGAAACCGTTTTCAAATTCGGTTTAAAAACCGAAACCGATTACCATAAATACTTTAATTACATAAAACTGAAACCGTTTTCAAATTCGGTTTAAAAACCGAAACCGATTACATAAAATAGTACAACTCAAATAGCATTATTTACAATATGTTTCAGCAATGATCTTAAACACTTTAAATACTTTAATTACATAAAACTGTCAGAATTTAAATACATAATGAATGCTTTAAAACTATCAAAAAATTAATTACAAAAAAATGTCTTGAATTTAATTACAGTTGTACTATTTTAAAAGTGTTAAGATTGTTGCTCAAAATTATTGTAAATAATGTTATATTTACATAAAACTGTCAGAATTTAAATACATAATGAATGCTTTAAAACTATAAAAAAATTAATTACAAAAAAATGTCTTGAATTTAATGACAGTTGTACTATTTTAAAAGTGTTAAGATTGTTGCTCAAAATTATTGTAAATAATGTTATATTACTTGTACTACTTAACTTAAAAAATTATCTTAAAAAAAAGAGGCTAAATGCTTTATAGAGTAGTTAGATAATAATTTTAAAATGTACGTAGTTGAAAAATAGTTAATGAATTTATAAAAACATAATAAATCATAATTATTATGCGTAATAAATCAATATTATATATTTTGGAACGAATGTAAAAGTGAGGCATTAACTAGAGTATTTATGTCATTAATTCATACGTAAAATTATAACTGATTGGTTGTTTATGTTTCTTTCTTCATTTCCATTAACTTTTGTTCGCTTTCACTTAAGTTCATCATATGTTTATTCATGTATTTCTTAAGTTTGTTAAATGGGATGATGATAATACCGAAACTTCTAGCTTTATCTTTTCTTTTAATGTTATACATGTTTATTTCTGAAAGTTGTTAATATTCACGTTTCACTGAAATTCTACTTATTTCAAGCAAGGTTATCAAGATCGGGATCTTACCTAGGATTGTTTTCGTCTTTGCAAGATCGGATTGTAAGATCCTACCACAAGTCATTAATGTTTTTTTAGGTTTTTTATATGATATAATTTTATCAAAAACCAATTATATAATTTTTTTTATGAGAGAATGAAACATTAATTTTTAAAATAACATCTATCAAATAGTCCAAATTTTAAATATTACGACTCACCATAATTCTTTAGTTAACATATCATAAAAAAATTAAAATATGAGTCTTAAATACAATTAATAAATCTAGAGCATGTTGTGCAACATTAAATTTCTATTTCATAAGAAAATCTTATTCTTGTAAACCTATATCTTTTATAACAAAAGAAAAATGAAAAATATGACATGTATAAAGTAGAAAACTGCAAACAATTGTTTTTAACACAACGTTAACCACTTAGAAATTTAAAAATAATAAAATAAAATAATAGTAATGACCAAAAAATGTAAAATAAAAAAAATTAATAACCAAAAAATGTAAAATAAAAATGTAATAGTTAAAAAATGAAAAAAAAACTAAAAAAGTTGGGATTGTAAGATCTCTATACGATCCTACGATCTTACGATCCTGAGTACGATCCTACCTATAAACGATCCTAAGTACGATCTGGTGCGTTTTTGGTTGGTAAGATCGTAGGATCGTACAAACCTACGATCAGGATCGCGATTTTGATAACTATGATTTCAAGAAAGGAGGTTAGTTTTAAAAATGTATTTAAGTTATTATTTTTTTGTTATTACGCCACTAGTTATACATTCCTTTCCCATTTTCCTTACTCAATGTCACATCAGCGCCACATCATTCCCCCTCTATTTCCCTTCTCCTTACCCAATTTACTAGATATATCTTACTTTCCCTTACCCAAACTTTTCCCAATTTTTTTTTATTTTTTTATTTAACCAAATAATAATTTATAATATTAATAAGTAATTAAAAATTCAAATAAGACTAAAAATTAAAATTACATAATTTTAAACTTAAAAAAAATTTAACTACTAAAATAAAAAATACATAATTTTAAACTTAAAAATAAAAAATAATATTTAGTCAAGTTTGCTCCGCCCGTACTTGACTCGTAGTTCCTCCTTCATCTTCATTATCCACTCCAATGTACCTCCATCAAAATTAATGATTGGTCGGTTGCATGTAAAATTCGAATGCTCTTATCTTTTGTTGTTCCCATTCCATCTCCAATTATTGTTTGCGATAATCGAGAAACTCTCTATTTTGCGTTTGTATGGTTGACATTCCGCTCAACAACGACGAGAAGCTCTCGTCTCTCGACCTCGTTCCGATTGATCCCGATGCCGCCGCTTTCCCCGATCGTTCTAACTCGGTTGGCTCATTATCTTCGTCTTCATCCTCGTCATCGTCCTCGTTGAGGTTAATATGGACGTGTGCGTCAGAGGACCCCGTGGTTAATCTCGGATTGGATTATGAGGTTTTGGTTCGTTTTGGAGGACGAGGGGTGGCATCAACGTGTGGAACTTCGTGCCATTTGGGAGAATTCCTAAGAATTTCCCAACAACTTTGTTGACAAAATGCAACACCGTGATTATCCTCACGGTAACGGTTGAGCGCGATTTTTAAAAATATCGGCGTATCTCATACCGCCTGCACTCGTATTGTAGATGTTGTTGAAGATCCCCACAAACTTTGTCACCTTTGCGTTGATGTCTTTATACTTGGCATCTATTTGGTGGACGTTGTGGTAGTTTGCGGGTTTGCGAAGTTGTCGTTGGAATGACGTCAAGACGCTTTGCCAAAAGTTTTGTACATACAACAATAATATTGTATTAATAATAATAATAATAATTACGGAATAATAATAATAATAATAATAATAATAATAATAATAATAATAATAATAATAAAGATTAAAGATTAAGAATTATTCTATGTTTTTTAGAATTTCTGACTATAGGGTCTTCCGAGATATCGACCCAAGCTGTGATCAACGCAACTTCTTCCTCGGAAGTCCCCGATATGGGTTTGGCTCGGTTGACATACGATCCGGTCTTCTTTCTTTGAGATGGACCATCATCTTGTGGTGGAGGTTGCGGTTGTTGTTGAGTAGCCGGTTGTTGATTTTCTGGTTGGGTTTTTGGCACAAAATCAAGTAAATCATCCTCTTGAGTGTCAAGAGGGAATTGTGGTTGATGCATCGGGTACCCGAGATGAGATAGTGAAAATTGTTGGAGTTGATTAAGCATCCTCATATATGTGAATTGTAGTGGGGTGAAAAACGGGTTTGGTTGGTAGGTTGGTGGCAGAACGTTTATGTAAAAGGGATTGTCCGGGCGTGTTGGTGTGGAACTCGTAACCCTCAAACGGTTACGTCCGGTTGATGGTGGAGTGGGAAACTCGTTTGGATCCATATTCTTTTGTAGATGAAAGAAAATGTAGATGGAGATGTAGATGTAGATAAGAGAAATTTTGTGATTAAAATGGTGAAATGGTATGATATTTATAGGTAAATAATTGTTAAAAAAATAAAAAAATTACCGTTTGAATGGTATATTTTTTTGAAAAAGTACTGTTGGAGGGGGTGGGGGGGTGGGATCTCGTTTCTCGCAGTGAGCCTGGGAACCCGATCTCTTTACTCAAGGCGGAACCTAATGCCACGTTTTGGTGTTCCTTCTGGAACTCGATGGAACCCGATGGAATCGGGTGAGATATAATGACCGAGGCTTATGTGTATTTAATTTTGAAAATTAAAATTTAATAGTAATAATAAAAATTAAGAAGTACAAGATGAATAAGCAATTCATGCATCACTTGATTGATTACTTTAGTCAAGATTCCTTCATATATTTGTTACCCACACAAAACCGATCCCAATGATATTGATTTTTAGTCACAACGTACCACAAGCAAATCGACCACAAACCTTATATTTGATGATGATTTGACCTTAGATTGTTGTTGCCCTTGCAAAACCACAAACATAGTGTGTGCAAGCGAAATATCATGAAAATTGATTGCCAATTTGCCACATCGTTCCCTTTGCAAAATCGATTATAGATTAGCAAGGTCGAGAAATCATAAAAAAGCACCTGACGAAAGGATGGAAAGAGAAATTACGTACCATTATTGACGTGAAGAAGAGATAAACATATATTATGAAAGGACATAAATGCCTTCATATGTAAGGAAAACGAGGAGATTTAATGCCTAATTATAATGTTTTCCGAAAAAATAACAAAATTAGATCAACTTTTTAAAGCAATAAATTTTTATTGATAATTTGTATACGATAAAATTTTGTAACACACAACAATTAGTGGTTGTTATGATCATCATCTATACTAATATACTAGATTTAGGGACCCGTGCACGCACGGGTAGTTTAAAATTAAATTTTAAGCAATAACTATGTTAATGAAAAAAATAATAAAGTACTTAAGTAATACATTAAGTACAATACATGAATGAAATAATATCTTTCGTTAAGTACAATACATGAATGAAAGGATATCTTTCATTATTAACATTAGCTATCAATCCAATGGGTATATTAGGTTCAATGTTGCCTCACGAAAGACGGTAACTCCTACAGATGTTAAAAAAACTATTAGTATAATCTATAAAAAAGTAAATTCAGTGTTATCTTAAAATATTTAATATAATTTGTTTGACATGACGTTACCAGTGCGAATAGCGGAATTGTTTTGATTTTTAACACAAACTCCATTTAACTGCAAATAAATAAAGTTGAATGTCATTAACATATTACAATTTATAAACTTTAAACATTATTAGTAAACAATAACATGATGAATGTAAAATAAATATAAAAATAAAATAGATAGTTATAAATAACAATATTACAAACGAAATTGTATAGTTATGTAATACAAACAACCTTGCTATATACAATGCCTTCGGTTATTAAACATACACACATACGATACAAATACATCAATAATAAGAGACTAATGCATGTAAATTTGTTTTATTCTACCCAAATCTACTCGTTCAAGAGTAAGTTGTTCAAATTGTCACTTGTGATGCGGGAAAAAGTAAATCACAAATTCATCAATTAAACAACAGAGAAATGAATTTCCTAAAGAAATTATATCTATTTTGATAGAACGGAAGTTCAGAGCTTTGATAAAAACCAGTAGGAAGCTACAGATTTCCTCGGAGGTATCTACACAAAAAAAACAGTTTGTAAATAAAAGTTTTGACAATTTAAGTCCCAGTCAAAGATGACACAGAACATTTTTTAGAAAGATGAACAATAAAAAAAACACATTAACAATATAAATGTTTGATGCATTTTTATGCTTTAAATCTTTATTAAATATTAATAAACATAAACTATCTCATAGAAGGTATTATACCTCACTAATATGTTGTAGATACATATTATCATATACTCTAAGTCAAAAATACCTAATAAAAAAGGATTAATGATTTAGTGATTTATAAAATAAAAATTAGTCATAAATATGTTCACCAGTTTATAGTTTTATAAAGAAGATAAGCAAGAAAAATATATATTCTCATGTAGAAAAAGATTAAGTGTCATTACATTTCAAATATAAAGTTAAAGATAGTAACTCCCTTTTTTTCAATGGTTATAAAATATACTTTTTACTAATAAAAATAAAAAAAAGTATTTTTTTTTAGTTTTGTGCTATTACGGTAAAATTTACATCAAAACGTAGATAAAAAAGAGACGATTATAAATATATAATTATATTTATACCAATCACAATATATTAAAAGTTATAAAAGAAAAACTACAAATATATATAATTAAATGCATTCATTAAATAAATGTATAATTTATAAAAACACCCCCTATATATTTTTATAAAGCTCCCTTATAATGCATTCCATATACTCTTTCAAGAACTATTCTAATAATGGAAGTTAAAATTAAAAATTTTGGTCAAAATTGAAAAAATAAAAGGTTTTGATTGGTTAATTAAATTTTATTTATGGAATCTTTTCCATATATGATTTTCTTTTAATATATATACTAGATTAAATGCCCGTGTGATACACGGGTTGGTTTAAAAAAATATTAAATATTAACAAAAATATTTAATAATTATAAAACACAAAATATTCGAGAGTTTAAAAAACGGTGACAAAAGATGTTAACACCAAAACCAACGATGAAAGCGTCGAAGAAAAAATACTTAAAAAAAGTTTATGACTATAAAAACTTTAAAATGATAAAACTAAGAATTTGATTAAATATAATATTTTAAAAGGTTATAAAAGTAAGTATTATATATAAAAATTAGGAAGAAAAAATACAATATTTTAAAATTTAAAAATGGTATATATTAAATTATCTATAACTTTTTTTATTTAAATTTAAGAACATTAACATCTGAAAGTTAAAATTGGATTGAATTTCTAATTCAAATTAAAGGCTAATATTTAATTTTTATTAAAATAAACACTTACAGTATCCAAAATAATCTCATATTTATATTTATACATTATAACTATAAATATAACTAAATGACACATATAGTGAATCGGAATTTAAATCAATAATATTATTTTTTTAGTTCTAATAATAATTTAATTACCTTCTATTTTATCTTATATTAAATTTCAATTTTATTTATAGTTAAAATTGAGGATAAGATTGACTAATTAAAATCAAAGTAGTTAATTATAGTAACTTATAATATTTTGTATCAATTATGTACTCCAGAAAATATATATTTTAAAATATATACTATATTCTACGTTTAGTGATTTGGATGATAAATGAATAATTAATTTTTTGAATTTTAGTAATACTTTATTTATCTATATTTTTAAAATTCAAAGGTGCATATGTGATAGTTTGACTCTAAAAAGTCAAAATTGAATTTTTGATTTTAAGTGAATAAATGGTTAAAATTAAATATTTTATTAAATGAAGGGTTGAGATTGTTTAATAAATTTTATCTAATTAGTCTTTTATATATATTAGAAGATAGATAGATAAAATATTTAACACTCTATCTCCTAAACAAATCTCTTAAATTTTAAGTAAATTAAAATTACTAACTTACCCCTCATTTAAACCTAAAAGGAAACTATTGAATGAATTTAATTAGATTCTCAAAACCATTTTAATATCAAAACCTTTCATAAGAAACAATGTTTAAAAATGTCAAGTACATGCAAATTAAATTTTAACCTATAAATATGAAACAAATTATAAATTAAAAAAAACCTCCATAATATTATATCAGATAACAAATATTTTAATTTATGTATGAGAAAGTTCGTAATATTAAAACTCATAATCATGATAACATGTTTTCCAAATGTATAAACACTCGTATAAGTAAATAAAAAAGTTTCATTGATCATATATTTAACATTTCTTTACTTGAACTCTTAAATTTAAGCAATAGAAATATATTTATAACTCTTTAAATATCCTTACATTTTTTAAAACACATCTCATTCAAATCAACACAATCACAATGTCATAGATATGTGTTCATCATCTTTTTTATAAGTAGAGATTTTTTTCTTATTTTATTATTTTTTTCATAAGTTATCTTAGAAATTAAGAAATAAGTTGATAGATAATAAATAAATAATTTAACTGAAAAAGTGGAAAAGAAAATGAACATGATGTGAATGGAAACTATTCGATGTCATCATAGTGCGCGAATATCACACTTTACGTTATCGAAAACGGACATTTTTCGAGTATGAGTTATATATCATCGCCACATTACGCGAGTAATATGCTAGTACTCTTTAATATGTGGATGATAATAAAAGATAGTAAAATTATATAATTATAAAAACCCAATGATTGTGTTGTGTAAAAATACTAATTATTATATTAATCGATACCTAATAAGTAATAATGCTTCGCAAATAAAATACAAATTATTTTTGTTAAACATATTTGATTCCTTCACACTTTACAGCAGGCTTGGATTGGAAGAAACTCCGTTGCTTAGTGCATATTTTTCTTAAACAAAGTTTTTTGAAAACTTATTATATTCAAAAAATTGTTCTAAGTTTTTATTTTTATAACTTTTTATAATTTAAAATGCATAGATATCCGTGCCCTCATTGACAAAAATATAAAATGATCACGATCTCAGGGATTATATTAATTAATTAAAATTAATAATTAATTATCAATCCGGTCAAATTAAATAAATAAATGTTCTTAAGACAAGATTACAATAATTAGGTTCGCTTCAATCGAGGGACACGTTATGTATACCGAATATTTTAAACATCCATAACTTTATTTTATTTTAAACGACGGGTTTATTTCGTAAAAATGTATTTTATTTTCAAAGTTACTATTTAATATATTGGACTCTTCAAAGTTACCATTTTCTGAAAAATAAACACAAAAATATTCATATTTTTTTCAGAAATACTAACACAAGAACATAAATATTATAAATATGCATATAAATAAATCTGGAAACATAAGTAAGGGGTTTAAATCAAGATCTTGGCAACATTTATATATTTTTCTTTGAATATAAGTACATTTGGAAACACAAATACAAATTTGAAGTAAATTGAAGACAAATCCTATAATGAAGAAGAACCCTTAACAGATGTTAAGTAAAAACCCTAATAGAACAAAAATCCCTAAATTCATTGTTTGAAACCTAAAAATAAACCAAAATCGAACTCATATATGAACCAAGAATGAACCGGAATCTCTTGCTTTTGAATTGCACACCTTTGGAGATGAAGCAAAAACCAAGAACAAAGCTAAAGTAGAACGGGTTGGTATTCAAAGATAATTTGGAGACGAATGGGGACTGAGGTGGTATTCAAAGATGAATCTGGATATTTTAGGAGTGGTATTCAAAGATAGATAAATAAATATTAATTTTAACAAAATTTATTTTATTTTTAAAAATGAAGTCCATGTCAATGATCCGCAAGTTAGATGCCACGTCAGTATGACTTGCTCCACATCACCAAGTTAGATGCAACGTCAGTAGGTTTCAGAGGTTCGGTACATTAAATGGTGAGTTTGAAAGTTTGATACACACAACAACAAAACGTGACAAGTTTGATATATTTTTGTGAACTAAACCCTTAAAAGATTACAACATAAATCTATACTACATTATAATATGTTTAATACATTTTTTATATTTTATTTAATCTTTTAAACTTTCAGTAATCTGAAATTACTAATATACCTTTCAAATTACTAATATACCTTTCAAATAATCTTCAAATTTCAATCATACACCCTCTCTCCTACTTTACATAGTCACCGGTAAACACTCTTTTATAACTACACACTTACTTATCCACAAAAAAATGAATGAAAGAGTTGTTTTGTGATTTTTTTAAATTTGTTTTTAAAGAGAAGAAAATAATTGATGAAAAGAGAAAAAAATGAAACGAAATGTCACCCGGTAGAAACTAGTTGCCGAATACTATACTCCTATGTTATATAAAATATGTTATCGGGTGAAAAATATTCACTGTAATATTATGCGAATACCATACTAGTATAGATATAAATGATTTATGTATAAAATGGGGTTATAAAATAAGGAGATTGTATAAGTGATTAAATTGCTAAACATCCTTAGGTGGGTGAATTATTGAAAGGCAAATAAATACGTAAAAAAGTTATTTCGATATTAAATGTAATTAAAAAGCCATTAGCGATTATTATATGATTAGATATATTCACAGTCTCAAACACAACTTTTAATTTTGGGCATAATAACTAACCTGAATCTTAACATGGGAGTTGTCAATTAGAGGATGGATCAGACTCCATCTACTTCAGATATGATACAATGGTGGTGGTTGTGAACAAAAACCCGAACTAAATTCAAAGAAGCAGAAGCAGATGATGGTTATGGACGAAGACGATAGAAACAGGAAGCCTCAAGGTTTCCCCTCATGCGATGGTGGTTATGGACGATGACGGAGGAGGTGTAGCGGTGGTTATGACACCAGGGTCGACGTTGGAGTTCAAATTTGGCGAGCACAACCAAGGGAGGTGATGGCATAGATGGTGTAGAGAGAGTTCAAAGTCAACTGGAGTTCAGGTCTAGTTGTTGGTGTTGAGTGGAGTTCAAATCTAGTTGTGGACCGAGTTGAGTTCATATATGGTGAGCACGACCAAGGACAGTGATGGGGTAGATGGTGTAGAGAGAGTTAAGGATTAAGTGGAGTTCAAGTCTAGTTGTGTAACATCCCAAAATAGGGCCTAGTAGTGGGTGTTGTACTCTGTGCTATTATGTTTGTACCTTGATTTTAATCAATGTGCTTTATCTTTAATTGTGATTTGTTAATTATACGTGATAAAAAGGTGTTATGAGAAATAATAATAATAATAGATAGAATTGGTGTAGTAGTATCCGGTTTTAAGTAATGGTTCCAAATATATCCTCGTTTGGTAAAACGGGTAAACGAGGGATAAGTTGTAGGTTGAAAAGGGGAATAAAATACCGTGTTTTAGATTAATAGACCACAAGGGTCGGTTATCTCCTTCTTATCCCCTGACCTTGGTTTACACAATACACACACACTAAAAACACACATAAACATACGACACACACACACCCTCAAACTCTTGCAATTGAATCAAAGAAAGGATCAAAGGGAGTGGTTTGTTTGTGATTTCTGTAGCAAATTCGAGTTCTGTCTGCTGTTCTTCATCCATCTTGTAAGTAATTCCATGTCCAAAAACTTAGTTTAGTGTTTGAAAGAGGAAACACCATTTCAATGGTGTGAAGTAGTGTTTTAGTAGTTAGTTTTGTTATCTAAAGTGTTTATAAGCTCCATATGATGGCAAATGAAGTCTATGATCAATTGGAACTGAGTTTTGGGTCGAAATATATGGTAAAAGTCAGAGTTACAGGTCTGTATCGCGAACAGGGACGAAGGTCTCTGTAACAGAGGTCCTTGCGGTCGCAAGGTATGGTCCTTGCGGTCGCAAGGGGGTCAAATGGTCCTTGCGGCCGCAGGAGGTTATCCTTGCGACCGTAAGTTATAAAATGGGCCTTGCGCCCGCAGGCATGGGTCCTTGCGACCGTAAGGGTTGGTTTTGTATGGTTCACCGTCTACGGACAAAGGAACTGAAGGGTTTTGATAACCTGACCAAACCACCATATGACACAAACTGGTCAAACCTGGGTTTGATTCCACCGGTTCAATCCTAAAAGCGGAACTGGATTGAACACAACCCTCTAAACCCCAAAAGGGTTAGGATCTTTAAGACTTATATGATCCACATAGTTTCTTGCAAAACAACCATCATAAGTTTATAAAATTATACTGATCTGGAAAAAAAACTTCAGGATTGCTAAAGTAGTCCACCACTACTGCACCTCCGATTAAACTGGTTGCTAGACCGCTCCTGGATTACCAAGCAACAGCAAAGCTCCAAGCTTGATTGTGTATGTGCTTCTCGTATAACACCAAGTCGCAAAACACCTTGGTGTTTTGCCTTTCGATTTCGTCGAGAGGAAAGAGAGCCGAGAGAGAGATAGTCGACCGAGAGAGGGAGGTCGACGAGAGAGAGATGCGACGAGGGAGAGAGTGAGGAGAGTGGTGGCTAGGTTAATCCTTGTCACATATATCTAATCCTTAAGGTTTAAGGATATTATATAGGGATTAACTTGGACCTAAGCCCGTTTAATTAAAAGCCCGCTGGTTTTAATTAAACTTTCATCTATTCTCATATTGACCCCCTGGAATTTTACTAGTTAATTAATTAACTATTAATTAACTTAGTCCGTTAAATATTAAAACTTAATATTTAATTCTCCTTAAATAATAAATAACTGTTTATTATTTATTTTCTTTCTAATAATTAATACAAACTGATTAATTATTTATTTCTCTCTTTTCAATAATTAATACTACTGATTAATTATTTCGTCTTTCTCTTTAATAATTAATCTAACTGATTAATTATTTCCACACAGATTTATGGTGTAATCCAACTGTTCTGAATTGAGTGTGTAGCAGTGTGACCCTTTAGTCTCTTATAACATTGGATACAATATGCCCGTTAATTATCTCTGCACATAATCCAACAGACTCCCACTTGTGCAAGATAAGTAACAGTTAGTGCACATTGTTAGCCTAAGGAGGTCCCTAGCCAGACAATTAGGGTAACCAGGTTATAAGAACTCTTATACCCCAAAGTAACTTGTGATAAAACTTCATAAGCAACCTGCTTAGAAGTAACCTGTTATAAACTAACTGTTTATAAACTAAACTATCATAAACTCCCTGTTCATGAATGGGTACATTTTTATATATACAAACTTGCATATATATAGGTTTGTCCCTTGCAGCGCGATATTTCAATTTTGAGCATGAGCATGGAAAAAGTCAACTCAGAGACTCAAGAATTTGTTCATGACATACTTGATTTCGAAACTGCGTGATAAACGACAAAGAATAGATCAGTTCGTTTGGGCACGGCCGTGCACTTACCAGTTTCTCTAATCAGTCAAGGGGCCCGGAAATATCTCGTCTAAAAAGAAGGTGCAATTACCATCTTGCATATTTGCATTTGGAAATACGGCTCCCACTGAATCTAGACACACCCCTTATGACCACCCTGTTACGGCGTGGCGTTAGAGCTAGCTAAGAAGATAGTAGTTACCGCATCCCAAACCAAATACCTCAGGCTTAAGGATAACCTATGTGATTAATACTTTTGACATGAAACCACGAAGTATTATTCACAGTGGTTCAATCCAATATTCGTAAACCTAACGAATATCCGTCAATTTTGGTCCGCAAAAACCTTTTGCAGCTATATTCGACAAACTTTCGAATCTACCCCAAAATTACGATGACTTTATAGCCCTATCATAGTTCCCACCACGATAAGTAGTCACAGATGATATTTTGAATAAACCTAGTTTATTCCTGGATAAACCAAAACATACAAAATTGTGAAGAACAATGAAACTAATTTCTACAGCCTTCCATATTCCTCCCTGGAATAAAGATGTATAATTTCTACCATCTCATTGACTCGATTCACGGTGTCTATCTGAATTACTTATTATTTTTACATTGTAACTTATCACGGATTACAAAGAAAATAATATGGTTATAAACCATAAAACACAAGACTAGTAATTTGAAGTACTCCTTCTTGGTTTTGCTAGAAATCATTCTTGCAACCTAAGAACAATTCTAGATTTACTTATTTTATAAATTCCTTAAACTTGGAGAACTGGAAATAACTCCTTGTTTCTGATTTATAAAACAACCTTCCTGTAATTAAAACTTTAATTACATTTGTAGATGTATTAAATCTTACTAGATTTATGTCCTTTTGAAATGATAAATCCTCTTACACCTACTTGTAAGAAACTTGAAACTAGATTCCCAGTGTATACCAACACTTATCTAATTCCATTACTAAGGATGTTAAAGAACATCTTATTTTATCATTTCTAACGTTAACCAATCCAACAATATTAAGCTGACTCGCTGAAACATTTTAGAACGTATATAATTTTTTTTATTTAGGTCATAACTTGACTCAAGTTCTTGCAATGATATCTTTACTGAGTACCTCTCAATAAATCATGCATTCCTCTGATTAGTTCTTTTTCAAGAACTTACTGTTTTAGATAACTTCTAAAAACATCCGATAATTATATACTCTAGAGGTTCAAGCTTGTATTTATCACACTGGTTGAAAACAACCTTTTATTAACTCTGATAGATACATTTGTCAGATACTCCCACTGTCTCTTATGGAAAAAGTGCATTACTTTAAAACATCCTTTTAGGCCTCAGTCAAAACTTTGACTTCTATGCTTAAACCTTGTGTTCCAAACACATGTTTTAAAGCTTAGTTTTTCTATGAAACCAAGAACTTGGATCTTCATATATCCATCTTTCTAATTACAGAAAGTGGTTTCATTAAACTTGCCATGAGCACAAAAACTTTGTGAAGGCATTTCAATTTCTTTCTAAAAACATTTAGTATAAAACTTCCTTAATTATAGTAACTACCATAATCACTTTTATAATATCTTAAATGTTTTATCAAAAACTATTTATACTTGGAAATAATGACTATTATTTCCACTTGTTATAAACATTCACTTTTTCACTAAAAACTTAAATACTTGTTAAATTAGAAAAACTATCTAATTTTATAAACAACACTTGTTTATTAAGTATTTTGAATAGTGGAGCCGACATTTTATAATAACTACAACAAATCACATCATAAGATTATTATGAATCACCAATCAAGTCAATACTTGACTTATTGGCACTCTTTCAGTCACAACTGAACTAATCTTGATTCATAAAGTAAGAATACGTGCACGGATATATATAACCAAATAAATAAATTTCCATAAACTCAAAAAGTATCCATAAACCAACAATATAAAAATTGTTCAAATAAACTTAAAGAGTTTAATAAACTAGGAAATATAAATATTAATAATATCCGCATGCTGCACGTGTGATCTCCTCATGCTGGGCCGCATCACTTTCCATCTCTTCTTGCAATAAACGATTGCAAGATATTAGAATACTCGTAAAAACCTTTACAAGTGGAAAGTGACAAAGAAGCTACACGATACCTGAGGTGTCAGCCTTGCCACCTGCCTCGTGACCCTTCGGGCAGTCTCTTTTCCAGTGCCCGACCTCGCCGCATTTAAAGCACCGATTCTCGGCTTTAGCTTTGTTCGGCTTCGGCTTCTTGCCCTTGTTGTCGTTATTAGCCCTGGGTGCACTCTGGCTGGGCTAGGCCTTGCCCTTTCCCTTTCCGTGACGCCCTTTCCTCTTCTTATGCCCGCCATGACCCACCATGAGAACGTCCTTAGACTTGGTCCCGATACTCTGCTCAGCAGTCTTGAGCATTGAGTGCAACTCAGCCACGGATTTCTCCATGTTGTTCATGTTGTAGTTGACTATAAAAGCTTATAGTCATCCGACAACGAGTTGAGTATCGTATCCGTTGCTAGCTGCAACGGAACTGGGTGCCCAAGTCTCTCTAGGTGGTCCATGTAACCTTTCATTTTCATGACGTGGTTACTGACCGAGGTCCCCTTAGCCATCTTGCACGAGTTGAATGCCCTGGTGGCATCATAACACTCAGTGCGAGCTTGCTCCTAGAACATGTCACTCAGCTGATGGATCATGTCATAGGCAGGAGTCTCCATCATGCTCGACTGCAACTCTGGACTCATAGTTGCGAGCATGAGGCAGCTAACGTCCAGGGCGTCATTGGAGCGCTTCTGAAAAGCCTCCCTGACGTCTGCCCTAGCGTTACTGGCAGGAGGATTTCCTAGAGGTTGTTCTAGGACATACCACTTTCTCTCGTGCCTAAGCACGATCCGGAGATTTCTCTCCCATGTGAGAAAGTTAGGACCGACAAGCTTGTCCTTCTCAAGAATGGAGCGGAGAGAGAGGTTATTGGTACTAGTAACGTTGGTTGCCATCTACAAATTAAAACCCGGTTTAATTAGTAATTGCAAATAAACTTTCTAATCATATATCATCAACCCATAAATAATATATATTAGACCTAGGACCCATATTTCACATACTTGACGCAAGGTTTGGGCACTTCCCGCCAAGTCATGCTATTTCTGGTAGATAACAACTCGTACCAATCGTACCTAACTGATACGACTCTTAGAACCTCGTAGAGTACTTAGACCCAGTCTAGTATGTTTAACTCTACTCTAGTGCTTTTTGGGCCGGGGCTCCCGATGATCACCAAAATAGATCGCACCACCTAAGACAGCATGAATTCTGGCCGGGACTCCCGATTATCGCAGAACCTTTCATGCCCCTTCCCGCAATGGTTTGAACCCGGATGCCCAAGGTTTGGGCACTTCCAACACCCGAGTACCGTTTAACAGTTAGGGTGTACCATTAGGTGGGTAGCACACTGATCTAAGATTTTTCTTGGGTTTTATAATTAAGTTAAAAACTTAATTTTCCAGTTTTTGAAAAACCATTTTAAAACTAACTGTTTTAAAAATACGATTTATATGTGTTCCTAAACTAGGTGCACAAAACGGCCTTTATAAGTTCCAAATTTATAACCTTGACAAAACTTTAAATTTATAAAAAATTTAATTAACACGACTAACAGCCTGTAGTCGTATTCTAGTTTGTCATAAAGCGCTTGGTTTTTCACTGTTTAATAACAGCCTGTTATTAAATCCCTTTTTATTTAGCATCATATAAGTGTCGCAAGAATATATGATAAACAGTAAATATAAGAAACACAACCACGCAGATATAAGAGTAAGCATATAAAACCCTATAGTTTTGCCAACTAATCCTAAGGTCAAACCTAAGGACAAAGTGACTTGGATTCGCCTTTTTGACAAGTTGCTCCCACTAGCCTTGACACCTTCCCAAAGTATCTGTGCTACGCGTATAGAACACCATTTATATTGTCACCTTCTTGGAGTCCATCTTGGTTGAGGGATTAAACTAACACTAGTCTATTACAAATACAATATTGAATGGGGTTGTAAGTGGCACGCAGGCCTCCCTGAACCAGTACAATATTACAAATAAGAAAAGAATTGTAATTGGCACGCAGGCCTTCCCAAAAACCAAAAATAAAAGAAGAATAAGAAAAACGAGTCCTAAGTCGGCAAAACTATAGTTATCACAACCACGCAATTATATATAAGCACTATATATATAAAAGTCAACCACGCAGTTATAATAAAAGTAAACAATAAACTGTGCTGTTAAGCACGCAGCCTGATTTGTTTAAACTTTCTCATTTACCCTTTGATTAATACCTATTAACCAAAAATGAGAATTATGATCTTCTAATTTATTTGACCAAACTAGTCTTTCAACAAAACTTAAAACCTTGACCTCATTCAAAACTTGAATGAAATCCTCACGTCGAGTTTTATTACTAGTTTTCCAAAAACTTAAAACCGACAACTTTGGTCAATTAAATACTATCTCATTTGTTTCTCCATCAAATATATATATAAACTTTATCCTTTTAGACTTTATTCAAAAATGACTTGAACTAGTCATAATAAATAAAAATCTAAAATCTATATTTTAACTAAACTAATTAAAATATATATAGTCCTAGTTTATATAACACCTTATTAATTTTATAACTTAAAAAATTAATAATCCTTTTTGTATTAATCCGGAAAAACAATCTGGGCCAACATCTCCCGTCAACCCGAGAAACCTATTTGGGCCGAGACCCTCTTGGGTCGAAGACCCACTGGACCGAGAACTTCCTTGGGCCAAAACCCCTTGGGCCGGAGCCCATTAGGCCTTAGCGCCGCTAACCAGCACCGCGACACGGTGATGTTCTCGGTTCGTGTTTTCCGATTAATATATATTAAATCCTTTTAACCTATTAAAACTAACTGTTTTAATATACTGATTAAAACTGGATTTAATTTTTAAAAACCAAAAACTATTAATTATTAATATCAACAAAACTTGTTTTATTAATAACTAATTATCCTAAAACTTGATTTCAACCTTTTTAAACAAAAAGTTCAAAACTTGTTAAAATCTAGTTTTAGATAAAAAGTTTATCCCTTTTAACCGTTTAAACACAAACCTGGTTTAAACCTAACTGGTTAAAATTAAACATTTTTATAAACTGGATAAAAACAGAAAAATTGTTTTTACCCCCTTATGGTTTTCGAAATCTATAAGGAGAAGAGAATCAGATGGAGAAGATCATACAACTATTAAACAAACCAACTAACTAGATTATCTAGGTTTGTCTAATTAAACAAACTGTTTAATATTGATAAAAAACTATCATTATCCAAAAATCATATACCTTTTAACCATTCAAACTAACTGTTTGAATTTTCTGATTAATAGGATTAAGCTTGGTAGCAAAAACAAACTGTTTTTGATACCTTCTTGATTTTCGAAAAATTCAAGAATAAGTAGAAGACCAAAAACGAAAACCTTAAATCTAGAAACAAAAACAAACTAGAAACTATGGATCATAGAGCCGAGACTCTGATACCACTGAAGGGTTTTGATAACCTGATCAAACCACCATATGACACAAACTGGTCAAACCTGGGTTTGATTCCACCGGTTCAATCCTAAAAGCGGAACTGGATTGAACACAACCCTCTAAACCCTAAAAGGGTTAGGATCTTTAAAACTTATATGATCCACATAGTTTCTTGCAAAACAACTATTATAAGTTATAGAATTATACCTGATCTGAAAAAAAAACTTCAGGATTGCTAAAGTAGTCCACCACTACTGCACCTCCGATTGAACTGGCTGCTAGACCGCTCCTGGATTACCAAGCAACAGCAAAGCTCCAAGCTTGATTGTGTGTGTGCTTCTCATATAACACCAAGTCGCAAAACACCTTGGTGTTTTGCCTTTCGATTTCGTCGAGAGGAAAGAGAGCCGAGAGAGATAGTCGACCGAGAGAGGGAGGTCGACGAGAGAGAGATGCGACGAGGGAGAGAGTGAGGAGAGTGGTGGCTAGGTTAATCCTTGTCACATATATCTAATCCTTAAGGCTTAAGGATATTATATAGGGATTAACTTGGACCTAAACCCGTTTAATTAAAAGCCCGCTGGTTTTAATTAAATTTTTATCTTTTCTCATATTGACCCCCTGGACTTTTACTAGTTAATTAATTAACTATTAATTAACTTAGTCCGTTAAATATTAAAACTTAATATTTAATTCTCCTTAAATAATAAATAACTATTTATTATTTATTTCCTTTCTAATAATTAATACAAATTGATTAATTATTTATTTCTCTCTTTTCAATAATTAATACTACTGATTAATTATTTCGTCTTTCTCTTTAATAATCAATCTAACTGATTAATTATTTCCACACAGATTTATGGTGTAATCCAACTGTTCTGAATTGGGTGTGTAGCAGTGTGACCCTTTAGTCTCTTATAACATTGGATACAATATGCCCGTTAATTATCTCTACACATAATCCAACAGGAACAAGGTCTACGGGTGTAGGTACATAACCTACGGCCGTAGTTCCCATAACATAGCTCCTACGGGCGTAGGGATGAGTTCCTACAGCCGTAGTGCTTGGTTTATGGAAAATGAACTTTGCGGTCGCAAGGTATTTCCTTGCGGTCGTAAGGGGTGTTTTTGAAGGGTCCTTGCGACCGCAAGGAGAGTACATGCGGTCGCAAGGGGTATTTCAGTTTTGGCAGTTTGTACAACTTATGTTTAGAAACATGTGTGTTAATTGTAAGGTGTTAACAAGCTTGTAAATGATGTGTTAGGTGATAGGATTTGTGTGCATAACCGTCGAACCCTGATGCCACGTCCAATGTCATAAGGCACTCAAGGGTCACACCTGTGAGGGCATGTAATCCGAGAAGTAATGCAACCACAAGTGGGAGAACGGTTTAGTAACAGTTAGTTATAAACCAGTGTTAGTAAGTTATGGTTTTAACTTACGAAGAGAATTAATTACCAAGTTATTAATTGACAAGAAAATATATATTTATTAGTTAAATAAATATATATTGTTAATTAATAAGATTAATAATTTAAGTTTAAATTATTGGATAAGGATAAAATATATATTAATTAATAAAAGGAAAATAAAATAAAATATATATATATATACTATATAAGGCGTACGCCTCATATGAATATAAATGTATATATATTTTATTATTTATTAATTTCTAATATATATATTAACTTAGTGATTAAGTTATCCTAATTCAAATTAAGGAAATATTCAAATGGTTTCCTAATATAATTCTAAATCCTATTCTTATAAAAAGGAGATTATATTGTGAATTAGAGTTAGTCAGTCTATGGAATTAGAAAAGAAAAAACTATCTCCTCCTCTCTCCCTATGGAGTTCGGCCGAGAACACCAAGAGAAAAACCGAGTTTCGGTTTTTGGTTCGATCACAAGCTATGGTGGTCGTGGTTCGTGGTTTGCTCACCTTTCTAGCGGGATCTCGTCTTGCTTCATCACGGGTGGATTATTACTTGAGCAACCCTAAGGTAAGAAAATGTATGATATCCATATTCTTCATCTTGTTCTTGTTTGTTGATCGAGTATATATATTATATATATATATACTAGTACCGATATATATATATATATATATATATATATATATATATATATACAAGTTTTGTATATTGTTTCTATACATCATATGTTCATATTATTATTGATTGTATTACATGCATACATGTTTCGTTTTATACATATACCTTGTGATAAACAAAGATTCTAACCCTTTGGGGTTTTTGGGTGGTTGATCTTTCAAGTTCCGCTTTATGAAAGATTAATCAGTTTTTCATCCTTGAGTCGGTTCAAACCAGTTTGAGTTTGAATCAGTATGACACATATGAGGTGCTATAAATCCCAACATTAGGCACTTCTGAAGAGCCAGAGGATACCGAACACTACATTTGCCTGCTGTAGCTGTTAAGGTGAGTACCAGTTAACCCTAAGTTTCGTGATAAACATGTTATAACAAGCTTAAGGTAAGTTATGGTTTATGTGTTGTTAATTTGCTATGGTATGAATTACTAGGCGATGATGTTAGGCTTGAGTTGGCCAATCATGTTATAAACTTGTTATGTGCTGGTACTGTGGCTTCTGTAGGCCAACCTTGTTATGATGCGGCTTTTGTAGGCCACTTTTTTATACTATGGCTTTTTGTAGGCCAACTATGTTATGATGAGGCCAGAGTCGGCCAATACGTGTTCGTGCCGACACTTTGATGCTGTTTGGGGTACGGTGATTCGCGGCCGGGAATCTGGGTTCTTGCAAAACCTCCGTACTTCAACAAGGGGCTCTCAGTTTTACTGATCTCCCCGCTCGTTAGGGGCTCTCACTGGTTTCCCCGCTCGTTAATGCAATGGTGGGCTGCTACCCGCTCCCCCACCGGCGCGATATGATAGATGTATTCGGTTTCCCCCCGTTTGGATCATTGAGTCGGGCTTACAACCCTGCAAGACGTGACTCCTCCTGGGCACCGGAACGTCGCTAGCTGTTTGGATAGACTTGATTGTTATTCTGTGATATCTTCTGCATGCTATAACATCTTTGTTACGATGCTTATGTTTAATCGTTACTCACTAGTTATTTATAGCTAACCCCTCCATGTATACTTCCTAATTGCAGGTAATTAGTTGCTGGTGAGGATGAGTGATATGTTTTGGGTATACTGCCGAGTTGGAATTTTTGGGGAACACTTCCGTATATTGTTTTTGTTAACTCTGACATACTTGTTAATGGTCGGCAGATATTTGGTAACCTCGTCGGGTTCTTTTGTTAAATTTATGATGTAAATAACTAACTTTTAGCTTCCGCTGTGTTTGTTAAATGTTATCTTTTGGGTAAAACAGTTGGTGTCTTAATTATATTTATTAATTAAGTTTATGAAAACCCGGTGGCGTCACAAGTTGTGGGCCGAGTGGAGTTCAAATCTAGTTGTGGGCTAAGTGGAATTTCGGCAGTGGTGGCGTAGAGAGACACTAAGTAATAGAAGTGAACTAGAAAATGGTGTTTGGTAACAAAGTTAGAAGAAAACCTTTAATAGATATGTATGGAAATAATGATAACGGATAAAGCTTGTTTAGTAACAAGCATAAAAAGAAAATTCATTAAAATACTTTTTGATTAACAGTCAAACTTAACTAAAATTAGTATAAATGACCAAAAGTGAAACAAAGTAATAGGCACAATGACTATTCTTATAATTTCTAAAGTTAAAAAATTATAATTAAATTTCATAATAACAACATAGATTATTTATGTAATTAAGTCTTAATTAAATAAACGATTTTTTCTTCCATTCAGTTGTTGATGGTACTATTTGTATGGACTTCAAGAATGGTTAAACAAATTACGTATAGCTTTTTTGGTCCTTATTTTGAAGGGGAAGTTTTGTATGGACTTCATTACATGAAACCAAACCTCTTTATATTATTCTTTTAAAAATTGTAAATGACAAAGTAATAATATTCGGGTTAAACTTTATGAAAATGTATATGTTTTTAACAACCCAAAAGACAATGAACACGTCCATTTGCTTACATAAGTACAAATTATATAATTAATAAATATATTTTGACTTCAAGCTTTTTATCTTTTGATTCACAACTTTCGTAACATGTTATTTATATCTACTACACATGTTATAATAGGTTAGATATATAAAGTTCGGGTTTGCCCCTTTCTCGATTCTCATCTTTGTCCATCTTTGTATCTTCGTAGCCGTAGTAGTTACCACCAATGGTAAATGCACCTGCTTGCACACACATACACACACACATTTACATATGTGTGTCTGTGTGAGAGAGAGAAGAGAAAAACAACAAAGATAAGAAAATACTACCAACATTTTTCTTTAAATATGAAAAGTACTAATGTAATCATCGTATTTGTGTGCGTATGCACACGACATGATTAGCGGGTTTGAAGTGGCATTGAGGAGCTAGTTGGTGGTGAAGATGATGATCGTGGTGCTTGGCCGAATTTGAGGGTGAGTGTTTGTGAAGATGGTAGGGACTTAGATGGTGATGGTGAAGATAATGATTGTGGTGTTTGGCCTAATTTGAGAGTATGAGTGTTTGAGGATATGATAGGGATTGAGATGGTGGTGGTGAAGTGATGATGACAGCAGTGATATTCTAGATACGAGGTTTGAGGTGGTGTTAAGGAGTGTGATGGTGGTAGTAATGAAAATAGTGGTGGCGGTTGTTGACCTATTTTAAGAGTTTGTTTGTGATGAATTGATTGTGGTTTTGATGTTGGTGGAGAAATTTATCGATAACGGAGGTTGCTTAATGGCGATGTTGAAATTGTACCGAGTTTAATTGTTTAATAATAATTATTTATAAGAATTACTTATATAATATATAATAATAATAATAATAATAATAATAATAATAATAATAATAATAATAATAAGTTAAGAAAAAGACATATATCTGTTAACTATATAACTGTCTAAAAAAAGATTAAATCACACAATCAACTAAACTTTAAGATTAAATTACTAACTAGTATAGATTTTAGAATAAAATAATTAAAATAAAGTTTAAAAGTTACCTAATAAAGTTTATAGACTAATTAACTTAGCAACAAAATTATGAAATTTTGGTAACAATTTAATCTGTTTTATTGTTAAAAAAAGGTCAAAGGGACATGTTACTTTTTTAATCTTTTTATTGTTGCTTCCTCTTCACTTTCCTTCTCCGTCTTTTTCCAACTTTCCTCCCCTCTTTTTTCTTTCTGCTTTTCTGTTATTACCCAACTAGCCAACTGCTCTCTAACACACCCTTTTATCATCTTTCACACACTTGAGTGACTTCCAAGAACCAACAAAATTATCATATTCATCTTCAAAGCTCTAATCTTTCTTCCTTAAACTCCCCAAACCAGACACCCATTTGGGAATTTGATTAAAAACTTCAATACCAATTACCAATTCACACCACTTCATTCAAGAATGGAAAAAGATGGGTTCTTTAACAGTGAAGGTAATGGAATTGGAATTCCACAGCCTTGGAATTCAATGTTTGGAATGGAAATGGAAAGTCAAGTTAGTGAATTGAATTGCAGCTCAGAACAGATTCCCAATTGTTTTTTTAGCCGCAATTGGGATAATTCAATGGATCAGAGCGATCCCTTTGAATCTGCATTGAGTTCCATTGTGTCATCTCCGGTCAATTCCCACCCCGGAATCCCGATTCCGGGCGGCGGCGGCAGCGGCCGTGAGAGTGTAGTTCTCAAGGAATTGATTGGTAGATTAGGAAGCATATGTAATTCCGGCGAGATGTCACCTCAATCTCGCATTCGTGGAAACAACAGTACCAACACATCATGCTACAACACTCCATTGAATTCACCACCAAAGCTCAATTTATCAATCATGGATCATCATCATCAGAATCAGATTCATGGGAACTTACCAATTCCCAGAAATCATCAATTACCACCAGCTCCATTCCCTGCAGATCCTGGATTTATTGACAGGGCAGCAAGATTTTCTTGCTTATCTGAATTCCCCAATATGGTGGAATCAGGAAAGTTGTCAAGAGTGTCAAGTAATCAGTCTTTCAAGACTGCTGAATTCCCAATTGCAATTCCAGCTTCTGATAAGAAATTCAGCAGGTTATCCATGTCTTTAACTCCAGAAAGCAAGGAATTGGACAATTCCATGGAGGAATCATCTCTGTCTGAACAGATCCCTAATGGGGAAACTGGAATTAAAGGTCAAAATACAAATTCCAATGGCAGAAAGAGAAAGGCTATTCCTAAGGGAAAAGGAAAAGAAACCCAGTTCACTAATCTTTCTGCTAAAGAAAACAAGGTTAGTTGATTCAAGTTCACATCTTTTATGAGTTTTTCACCTCCCATTTCTATTTTCTTATGATATTAAAGATCTTTTTTTTTTTTTTTGTGTTGCAGAGTGTGGGGGAACCAGAGAAAGAAGAATCAGATGCCAAAAGAAGCAAGTCAGATGAAGAAGGGAATGCAATTGAAAAGGAAAAGGAGAAGGGAAAGGAAGAAAGAAGTCAGAATCAGAATCAGAAACAAACAAAGGAAAATGCAAAACCAGAGCCACCAAAGGACTACATTCATGTCAGAGCAAGAAGGGGTCAAGCTACTGATAGTCATAGTCTTGCAGAAAGGGTATGTTATGTATGCCAATTCCATTCCTCTTCTTTCAATTCCATTCCAGTATTCATCTTCTCATTCCTGCCATTCTGAAATTTCAGGTCAGAAGAGAAAAGATCAGTGAGAGAATGAAGTTCCTTCAAGATCTTGTCCCTGGTTGTAACAAGGTAAGCACAAATAATATCAATAAACCATTTTAACATCATTTTATGTAATTTTGGTTGTTAAAATTAGATGGAATTTTGTTTTAAAGGTGACTGGAAAAGCTGTTATGCTAGATGAGATTATAAACTACGTACAGTCATTGCAAAGACAAGTAGAGGTATATACAAAATAAACTTATACTTTAAAGAAAATCAAATAATTATTATTTTTATCATCTAAACGTCTTATTGACTTGATTTCGGTGTAGTTCCTGTCAATGAAACTAGCGACTGTTAATCCGAGGACTGATGTCAACATGGAAGCAGTTTTATCTAAAGACGTAAGTTTTTCATAATATTTTATTTTCGAGGTAAGGGCTATTGTCCCATATCCGATAAGTGTGACTTTGTAATGGACTTTGAATTTTGAAGTAAATTTTTTTCATTTTTTTCAGACTCGAGCATCAATGTTGAATACAATGAACCATTTGGATGCATTGGCTCAGCCGTTCTATGGCATGATCCATGACGGACCAGAGAACCCTTTGATGGCAATGATGCACCGCGGTTCAAATATTAAGTCATCACAGGCTGATTGTTTTGGTGAAGTAAGTTATATATTTCTCATACTGAACAAAAAAGTCTTATCTTGATTCTTGCAAGGTTTTTGTTTTTAATTCGTGTATAATCTCAGGCTTCGGCGTTTTGGGAAAATGATCTTCAGAGTGTTGTACAACAGATGGGGTTTGTCCAAAATCAAGGATCAAGCTTCCAAGGTGGTTAGCTTTTATATAGAAAGTTAATTAAAGATTCAATGAGCAGTTTGATCTTATGTGTGAACTCTTTCATCTGATGCAGGAACAATGAGTACGGGTCAAATGAAAATCGAGCTATGACACTGAACTCTCGGGCCGACCTAATTGTTTAGGCACTTAAGCAAGAAGAGCATTTGTATAGAGAGAAGGAAGAAGACATATCTTCACCTGATATCTTGTTTTTCTTTTTAAAAAGAAAAATTGTTTGTATAATGCTAGAACTAATTTCTATAAGTTTGGGAGTTGGTGCTATTACTATAACTATGTAAAATGTTGTAACATGGTGCAAGGGTTGATAGGAAGAGCCTGCAACCTTGTTTCTTCACATATTTTCTTAACATTATCATATATCTAATCATTATTTTTGTTTATTTCAACAAGTTTTATCATTTATCTTTCCATATCTGTCTTGTAATTCCAATCCATGAAAATACAACCATGACCTGAATCCGTTTTGACCCGTTACCCAATCTGTCTATCTAACTTTCCATAAATCTTTAACCAGGGTTAGTTAACCAAGATTGATCCGCAACTTATTACCTAGAAAAGGTGATTTGATCTACAACAATACTCGAACAGTTGATTATGCTAATGATTTCAAACAAATTGAGATATTTTGTTAAGATCCAGATATACTTGAACATTTTTATCAACTTACTGGGCCACTCTACAAAAAAAAAATATCAAAACTTTGATTTATTTAAATGATATTTTTTGAATTCTTGATGGTGATCTTTCTTTTAGAGGTGTCATAATCATTGGCAAGAAAAATGAATTTCAAGAGAGACCTAACAATAAGAAAAGATGGTACCTATAGGATGAAGATTAGATGTTGATTTTCATATTCTTGATTGTAAACCAGCTGTTAGTGGGGACATTAAAGAATATATCAACTCCATTATGGAATCCAAGATAATTCATGACAACCCTTACTCCACTGTTCTTTTAGCAATTAGCTAGGGGTGAATATATTTCCCCCAAGGATGTTTTAATTCCTTGTACTTTGTGCAATAAAGGTTGTACTTTGTTCTTGATTAGAGTATTGATGGTATGAGCTTTGAATAGAGGCTTGTTTAATTTCATTCTGTAACAAAGTTTAATTAATGATAACTTTTAAAGTTATAGTACTCTTGTACATGAAAATTTTAATTAATGAGAAAAAGGTTTTATTGCTATTATATGTATGTTAAAATGGTGAGAATACATTAAGTTATATATTTTTATATTTTTAATCTATGTATTAAAAGGTTGGCATACAAGAAAAAAAAGAAATATAGACTTTTTTGATTTAACAAATTAATGTGATACCAACTTCCAAATTGGTAGTCATGATAATACAACTCATTAATACATACATAATATTAACTACCAAACACATCACCACATATGTATAGTGTTTGTATGCATAACATGCATGGCCCATATGTATAAGTGTATCCTTTTTATGTGCATACACACATAATAAATTAAAAATACAACTACAAATAGTCTCTACAATATGATTGTGTAAAATAGTACTCATGTATCTTATCTCTCTTATTTTCTATAAATTAAGAAAACAAACTATATGAACTTATTAAATAAATATAAGAAATGTTTCATTTAATTAAGCTAAATGCATATTAATACCAAACAAAATATACCTATTACTTAAGCTAATCCCAACCATATTTCTTTATTATTTGTTCTTTAACTACTGGGATTACTTGAAGTTCGAATCCGGTAAAATGATTGTGCACACACATTACGATACACAAATGATGGAGCAGATACAAGAAGAGAGAGAGAGAGAGAGAGAGAGAGAGAGAAAGAGAGAGCACGAAGGTGAGGAAGAGTGAGAAGCGACTTCAAAGAGAAAGTAGAGAATATACAGAATTCGTAAGGAGAGAAATGAATCAAAATATTTTTGATTTGATGAATTTATAAACTATTCACTGTCATTATCTTTAACCCTTTATTTTGGGTGTTTGTTTATGTGCTGTATACAAACTAGCATTAAGTATGTTTGTGTGTATATATACAACTGAAAGACATATTGTGTATGATCTCAAATTATGAAGAAATTATTACAAAGACAAAGGGAGAAAAGGAATCAAAATCCCAGGTTGGCCATGCTAAAGATCTGACTTTGGCCAAGGAATCAAAGACCTTTTTAATTGGCAATCATCTGCTTTAGAAACTCATGAAAAAGAAAATCTTTATGGATAAGTAGAATGTTTAAAGTAGTGGTGTTTAGATGTAGAAAGATACCCCTTTGGGAGATAGACAGCCAAACTATACATGAAAGCCTGCCTCACAATTTCTCTAGCATCCTTCCAAATATCAACATTAGACTTTAACATCATTTCACAACCCCATTTCTTCCTTCTTTTCTTTTATTGTCAAAGGAATTTTCTCTGAAGACGATATATGCAACTATGATATTCGAAGTCATAGTCTATCTAAGAATAAGCCGACAGACTTAACTTGAATTAACAGTTTCCTCCACGACTTATTAAAAACGTAAACGCAAAGGTTTTTCTTGTTCAGGTTACCCAGAAAGGACAAGTCTTTGACTCAGATGTACGAACGCCTTACCACTAGGCCACCTTTAGTCATTAATAATATTCTAGTTTGCTTATGGTTATTTATTTTGGTTAATGGGGTAGTTTTGAAGTAGGGTAGACAAAAGAATGTAATTAGAGATGAGGGTTATTGGCCCCTTTGATTTAATATCTACCAAATAGTTGTTGTGACCAATTTTATTGAAGAATGACATTGACATTACACTGACTTAAAGTTAACAATCTGTTTAAAAATATTAAAGAATTGCCAAACATAGTTTTTACATAATTCACTTCTTGTTTGTATGTTGATGGTCTTTTACAACAATTTGGGCGAGATCAAAAGGATTACACACGTCGAAAGAACCAATCTGTTTTCGATTTTTACTAGGGAGTCAATGTCAAAGAGCCCTGTTTGACTTTGGTTAAAAGTCAAAACAGAAAGCAAGATGAGTTTAAGAGGTTTGCTTCCATGATTAAGTGAGAAGAAAACAAAGAAAAACAGAAGGTATAAATAAAAAGGAATAGTTAGGGAAGATTGATTGAAGATGTTTCCATGTGGGGTTTCATTTGTTTATAATCAATTATGATTAGGAATGGTCCATTTACCAGCCTGTCACTAATTATCATAGCTCATATAGGTACAAATCACTCTCTTTCCTCACTTTATGTCTCTTTCTTTCACCTTAAGAACCATCCTTTACTGTTCTTATTCCGATCGGTTTTCGTTCTCGACAGAAGTTTAAGCTCGGGATTATCTTTTTCTTCATCGTCTCGATCAAGATTAGTGATGCATGTGCTTTAGATGTACATGGTATTTGTGTTTATCATTCATGAAAAGTGTTATAGACATTCAAGTACCAAAATTTGGCATTTGAGAACTAAATGCTAATAATACTTCCCTTAAAGGCTCTTTGTCTGCATCCAAAATGTACTGTGGGACTGTGGGGGAAGCCTACATTTCAACCACCAAAATATATATATTAATAAATAAGATATAAAGGCTTATGGAAAGAGAGATGGTATTTTTACGAAAAAGGTTGCTAGTTTCACGTAAGGTACAACATTCTGTAGCTAATTTATATATCAGTAACATATACACTGTATGTGGAAACTTCGCTTAGTTTCGTTGAAATATCAACTCCCTTGCGACAAAGCAAATATGCGCACACAAGTTACAATTTTGAATCTTAATGCGTTATTTTATAGTTATATTAGATTAAGCGTTCGTGTGATACACATTTTGGTTTAAAAAACGATATATATATATATTAACCATTAACAAAAACATATTAGTTAATTATAAAAATCGAAGGAAATGAGAGTTTAAAAAATTGACGACATACGACATTAACACTCAAACTAGCGATGGAAGCGTCGATGTGAGAGGAGGATAGACGTGATGGCAGTAACGTGGAATTATGATATGAAGAGACGTAATAGTATTTCTTGTACAAGTCTTCAATTTTTTTTTTTACAATTAGAAACAATAATATAAGTATTTAGTGGTTAAGTATAATAAAAAAAATGCACACATATAAAATATTTTAAAATACTAAAACTAAGAATTCCGTCTAATATCATTTTTGAAGTATTATAAAGGATAGATATGATATTTATAAATTAGAGTTCACAAATACGATATTTTAAGATTTAAGAAGAGAATTTATGAAATTATTACTAATAATTTTGATTCAAGAATATTTACTCTTAAAAATCAAAATCAAATTCAAATGGAAATTTAAATGGATATTTATGATTTAACTTTACTGAAACGATCATATAAGATTATCTAATACAAACAATTTAAGTTAGTCTTTTATTTATATTTAGATATTTGAAATGATCTATGATTTGTTCATCTTTAATCCACACTCTAACTCTTCATATACTAGACCGTGCATAGAGTAGATCTAGAATTAGGGATTTATGGACTCATAGACTCATAGACTGGATCTACATAGATCTTACCTCTATCAAGACCAATTCAATGCTAATTGTCATAAATGATACACTCATCAACAAAATATTTTCTAAGGTTAAAATTGTCATTTTGAATGCACAATGTGTAACAGCAAATGGTTTATCATCCAAGTATGCATGCATATATGAGGGAAAAGAAATAAGCATCCATCCACCACATAAGAATTTCAAACAAGCAACCAATGTGCAAATTGCAACACACTTGTCACAAACCACCTACAAAATCACCACAAACTTATGCAATGACAAGTGGTCATCTACTCCTCATTGCCCATAGTTTACATCAATTTAATACAATATATAAGTAATCAGAATATGTCTCTCTCTCTCACACACACATATATATACACACATATGATCAAATGATAACTTAAACCGGTAAGAACTGTAAGAACTAAGTAATAAATTCACATGCATCTATAAACTCACATGATATATGATTCTACATATTAAACAGAGTGTTTCGTACGTTTTTAGAGTTTTCGAATGAAAGAATGTCTAGAAATTCACAAATAAATAATAAAAAAGATCCAACATATCTACCATATGCATTTTTATGTGTATGCAAAATTTATTGACATTCTATTAAAGTTTCAGAAAATTCATGAAACATTCTAATTAGTAAGTACAATAATGAAATATAGCGGTAATGTAGATGCGCATTATTTGATTGTTTATTTCTTAATGTAGACACACCAGTTTTTAATTGATCGCGGGATGCGTCACAAGAAAACAAATTTAAATATATTTACTTCTTACGTGTATCTGACTTATTTTTCTATAAAAATAATCAATTATCTAATGGTAATCAAGTTTAAAAAACATTCAATTTGTTTTGCAAAAGCAAAAAACAACATCCTTCAATATTTAGTGATCAGAAAATACACTCCCATGAATTTATTATTTACATATAAATTGATGGTACATCTTTACTTATCTCATGGAAAAATGGTAAATTACAGAACCATTACAGAACAAAAAATTGGTTCTGCCAAATTCATTCATAATAATAATAAATATAAAAATAAGTTGTAACTAGTTTCTTTCCCTATTATGTCAGATTTCAAAAGTCACAATCATGGTCCATTTCCTGTCTGGAGTAGTGGCAGTGATGTATTCTTAAAACATCCAGTCTACTTATTAAAAAAAGAAAAAGAAAAAGGGATAATTATCTACATTTAATAATTGTATGGTTAGGATTGTTACCTACTGAGGTTGGTCCTATCTATCTTCTGGTCCAGTCGTAATAATAATAAAACTCTAACTGGTCCAAAAGATATGCTTATCAGGGAAGACATTGCCACAACCAAATTGTTTTATGGTCTCTATTGCCATGAAATAGACTAACCTTATAACACCATTCAGGAGGCCTCCAAAGAACTCCCTGTCTTGGCCCTTATCTACACTCAAGTCTCATCTACTTAGGATTGCCCCCTCCTGCCCTATTACCACCCAATGCCAAAATATATTCTTCTTCTTCTTTATATAAATATCTAGCTAACTTTCTTTTGTTTGTATAAAAAGTATGTTCAAACTATATAACACATCATAGATAACTTGAATGTATGAACTGGATTATTATTGTAGTAAATGTTGGTTTTGTAACGATGTTTAACATGGTAATTACTTACAAAGAAAATCAAAATTTGTTTGTGGGTCAACGAAACCCGACCAAACATGTATTTAGGAATTTGAGGATAAACCCGTAACTTTTGTCATAGCACAGGGACGATAAATATATTTTTTACTCAAAACTTGTGGATATAGAAAGTTGAATTAACAAAAAGATTCATACAAATATAGGCATGTATGGCATAAAGAAAATGTTTTATAATGAAGAAAATATCAACAAAACATTAACAGAGGAAACTACCTCTGCTCTTAGCATCCCTCAAGCTCGTGTTTTTGGCGGTATAGTTCCGATTCATCTTCAACTCTTTTGAACAAGATTTCTGTCCTCAAAGCTTTCAGGATGTTGTCATAAATTTTACTTAGAAGTCTGTATAAACATGCGGATACAGCTACCAATTAGTACATGAGGAAATGCCATATGGACTAAAGCACAACAAAGTTGATTATTAAAAAAGTGAAATACATTCTATAATTATATGTTTGCACTTAGAAATATAAAGAATTTGATTCATTTCAGACACTTGTCCGTTGCAAAGCTCTTCTAATGCTATCTCTCTTTCTCTGCATATTGATGAATACAAGGTTCTAACTGGCCATTAGTAGTTGCAGCACAGAAAAAGGATACATCCTGCACTCGAGTCAGCTTATTTTTTTTACTTGATGTGAATTACTTCATCCTGCCATATGCTATTATCAGTCAGTTGGGTTGACCAAGAACAGTTTATAAAAATTTGAAACTATTTTATAAACATTTAGCGTGCCAAATAAAACAAAAGGATATTGTATTATTTCCATAATACTATACTCTATTGGATTTATGTTTAAGGAGGGTTTATGCACTAAGAAAATACACTCTAAATGGCTTTCGACCCGTTTATTTCTATTTTATTTAATTATTTGGATTTTGCCCGCTCAACATTGGAAACAGAATGTAACCCGCACCTACCTTTAATTTGTAAGTAAATGGATCTTAGTCGGCACCTCTAGTCATTTATGTTGTGTTCCAGCCTTCAACATTGACTCCAAATCCACCATAGCCAATTTTGTTGAAATGAAAAACACCATGTCCACACCACCAAAAGTTGAAAATCAGAGTTCTTGCCATGTGAATGTCTGCAAGGGATGTTAATCAAGTTTCAGAAAAACCAACAACAATTAATACACATATCTTGATAATCAAGTCAACTCCTGACTAAAAGAGACGTGTAATATGAAACCAAAATCAACAAAATGCAACCAAATGAAATGACATACCATAACCATGAAAGTGAACTTAATAAACAAATCAACTCCTAACTAAAATAGACATTTGTAATATGAAATCAAGATCAACAAAATGCAACCTAATAAAATGACACATAGAAGATGGAGAAGTAGAGATGACAGGAACAAAAAGACAAAGATCAGACATATTGCTTTCTGATGTACACAGTTCATTTTCAGCCTCTATATGATATTCCTCAAACTTCAAAAGATTCATAACGCACTGTCAAATTCAACACGTATACAACGCTGTTTTAATCCTTGCATGATTTGTGTATATTTTGCCCAAACAAATTATGTAAAATTCCTGTAAAAGCTCAGTATGGCCATGCTTTCTAGAACAAGAAAACTTTGACTAGCATTTAGATTTATTCCGTGGCTAGTCAAATTCGGCTAAAGATATATACTAATTGATTTGTGACATAAATTAAGGTTAGGGCGTGTCACATGGGCTAAGCATCTGCTAGGATCATGTATTCATTTGCTTTACAAGTTTAAGAAGTAACATAATTTTAGAATGTTACAGAAACAACAGAAAAAGAGCTATCTCTAAACTGAAATATAAATGAATAAAAAATATAACACTGCAATTGATGGGAACCACAAATAAGTAGCAAGAATATAAGCAGGTTTAATTGTCGAAACCCTTGACTGGTATTTGAGGTTAATTGTTAAGGTATTTCTTGAGAAGTTGAGATCTGGAAAAATATATTAATTAGCTGACATGGACAAAGCTTTTTGAGGAGATTTGTCACATCTTTTTCATGTTGCAAATAGGCTTCTTAGTCAAACATGGATCCCAGATTTAGCATCTTTTCTTAGATAAAGGTTTCTTTAAGATGGACCGCGGAAGTCAGTATTTTTTTCATTGTAGCTCTGTAATAAATGTTTTCGTATCAATATAACAGTGACAACAGAGGTTCTGTTGTCAATAAGAATTAATCATGATCCCTCAAGAAAAGAACAGCAACACTGATGCATAAGTAGTTTTTGAGTAATTCAATTACGCTTAATATATTCCCACAAAACATAAGTGAACTGCAACTCGTAAGTGTTTCATCAGTAGGATTATAGACAATATATCACAAAGATAATGCATTGACGGGTCCTCATATCGTGTAGGTCTTTCCACTCCCAGTCTATACAAATCAAATTTATAGCACTAAACTAACAAACATAAACAAAATATCATATGTATAATACTAGATATATGGCGGTAAAATAATATTTATAGACAAGCAAGACCAAATAAGACCTTGACTGCCTGATAATTTATGTTGCAACATGGAATATATGACCTGCATTGGAAACTGGAATCGACATTTATGTGAGAGGGAAGTAGCACCAGTGAAAATGTGTAACCAGTTTCGGGTAATTGTAAGATCATATAAACCCTAAGCATTAACCCATCCCCCTTCTTATCCTAAAAGACAACATTCGATTTACCTGATAATCATGTTGCAAAGGTATGAATTGCTACTATTTCTAAACTAAAAGAGAATGAATTAGTGTTTAAAATATGAACCTTGATTGCCGTATCATGAATGAGATCACCATTATCATGATCAAAGTTGCTGTCAAGCTTCCGCTTGAGAGGACTGGAAATCGCATTGACAGAAGTAGTATTTTATTTGCAATGTAAGCGAATAAATATATAAATGGAAACACAATTTATTCATCATCCTCGCGACTAGATACTAGCATTGCTAATATGCTAGCCAAATGCTCTTTCCAGTTTCCACGATACTCTTGTGCTTTTTTTTTAATTTTTTACTCTTCGAATATTAAAACGATTTGAGAAATATTCTTAAAAAATCCCATCCGCAAAATAATAGTCATTTGTATGTAATCTCATTCATTACGAAAAAAATATAAGTTTTTTCAACTTATTACCTCATTGATTATTGAAGATTGGTTAAGAACATTAATATCTTTGTTTATGTTTCGATAAAAAGTAGTATATTTTAAAATTTCTCACATTTTATATTAAATAAATTTCCAATAAACGAAATGAAAAACCAAACTAGATAAACTCCAAACTAAAACAAAACTAGATACATGTTCAAATTCAGTACAGTGCACACAAAGACCGTCAGACCTAATTAGTCTAGAGGAAAACTGGTCTGAAAAAAGACTATTTCAAGACTTGACGAACCGGACTAGTCTTAACGAAAACCGTTTGAAAAAAAAACTAGACATATCCAAAACCAGATTTATTGACCACTAACTCAATCGGTCAACCCTTTGGCTTCCATACGCCCAAATAGCATGTGTGCGACCTTAGAACAATTGTCAAAATTTTGTTTTGTTTAATAAACTACCAATAAATCATATAATTAATAAAAAAAGTAATTGATTAATTAACAAAAAAAAGGTAATGTTCACTAGATAACTTTTGTTTGCTAAATTCATATTATTGTGTCTAGGTTTTTTGCATGTGTATATGATGGAAACCCAAGATCACACAAATGATATATGGAACCACATTGTGAAAATGTTGATAGAATGAAAAGAGGTTCCCATTTGTTTTTAGGGTAAAATATATTTTAACCCCTAAAGTTTAGGTTTAAAAATGGTTTAACCCCTAAACTTTTTGTATGAACGATTTAATCCCTAAACTTTTTTAATAAATGTTTTAACCCTTAAACTTGTTACAATTTATCATTTTAGTCACTTGACCTTATACAGCAAGTTACCAAGCTTTTAAAAAGCATTTTAATTACTAAGCTTGGGGGTGTAATCGAATCAAGCCGAACCAAACCTAGTCAAACTCTAACTCGTATAGTTGCACTAGTTTGATGATTGCGCATCTTCGACTTTCTCTATCTCTATTTTTGTTTTCTAGTTTATTTAGGAATCCATGAGATGGTGATTCGTGGCTTTGTAGATTGTCGAACATCGGTTAATTACCATTAACTAATCGGTTCTTCAATCTTCACCGGCTTAAGTTTTAGAGGTAGTGTCGAGTTAGAGTTTGACTAGGTTTGGTTCGGATTTATTCGATTACACCTCCAAGCTTAGTGATCAAAATGCTCTTTAGAAGTTTGGTAACTTGCTGTAGAAGGTAAAATGGCTAAAATGATGAATTATGACAAGTTTAGGTTAAAACATTTATTAAAAAAGTTTAGGGACTAAATCATTCATTTAAAAAGTTTAGGGGTTAAACCATTTTCAAATCTAAAGTTTAGGGATTAAAACATATTTTACCCTTGTTTTTATCATTTTTTTCTCACTTGTTCTTTATTTTGCCAGTTTCATATTCATTTCTACACTATATGAATATAAGAACCACATAGGATATGTTGATAAAATGATCATTTAGACCTATTTGTTTATAGGTCCTCATGTTCATTACTTTCATTTCTTCTTACTCAATAACATAAGACCACCACCACATAATCACTATCATGAATTAATGATTGAATATAAAGTCATCTATTCTTCATTTTCACAGGTTTCATCTTCACTGCATATAAGTGGGACCCAAAATGTGAATCTTAAAAGCACAGAAATGCTACTACTAACACATGGAACTGTGGAAGGATTTGGATTTATGCAAAAGGTTTAAAAGGTAGGACAAGATGGCAGAAAGCACATTGGTGCTCACAATTGGTGAGAACAACCATTAGTGGGAAGGCCCAAAAAAAGACTCAACCCTGTAAAAGCTACATAGTATACCAGAGATTTCTATTAAGAACATATAATACATACACATCTAAATTTCAGTTTTGTCACCTATATGTTGCATGCATCATACCCGGAGAACCAAGAAGACGGTTCTGCTAATTTAGTCAACTCTCCCTCATCTTCATTGTAACTTTTGACCAACTCCTCTTTCCATTGCTGGTCTTTTGTGCTATTTGACTCCTGCTCCCCACTGTCATATACTGGCATGTCATAAACCAGGGTTAATGCACCATTTTCTTGTTTTCTCTTCAGTTCTTTTATCTGTTTGTAAGCCTCATCCTTTTCTTGTTCGGCGTCCCTTGCACGTGCCTGCAAATGTAGAGAGTATTAGGCAAAACTAAAGGTCAATATGGAACGGGTTTATTTAGGTTGTAAATTATTGAAAATGTATTACAAATAAAAATTAGCTAAAATGTGAAACATGCTAAATGTTTTGAAGATGGTTTTAAACAGGTCAAAAGTCACTTGTCATGTATTAAAGTCCAAAATAATATTTTTTTTTAAATTTATAAAGTATCTGAACTATAGGGTTTTGTTATCATATTTGAGACATTAGTAATTTCTTATCTTCAATCAATAGACCCCTTGACCTATAACAAGTATACATATCAGCGATCTGTTTTTAACCCACACCCATTTGACATGTCATCTAATCCGCCTGGCCCACCACAATCTTGACACGTCTAGAGAAAACATACGGACGATGAAAATGAGTTATAAAAGTAGTCTTAGTCTTTGCATGCATGCAATATACCTCTGCAGCAGCAGCAGCTTCTTCGGCTTCTTTAAGTCGAACGAGAAGTTCACCAGCTGCTAGTACAGCTTCATCGGTATCCTTTAATTGGGCTTTAAGCCCGTTAAATTCATCCCTGTACTGATGTATCTCTTTCTCCTTTTCCGCCTTTAAAGTTGAAATTTCTGCTGCAAGGGCATTGATAAATTTAGATTCAGCACCCTTAACACCAGCACGAGCAGCTGCTTTCTTGACATCCACAATCCCATCTTCAATTCTCCTTTGAGTTGTAAGCAGATGAATATGTTTCTCCTCTAAGTCGGCATATTGCTCAAGCATTCGTGCGTTACCTTCCATCGCCATTTGCATTGCTTCTTTAAGCTCTTTGGAACATCTTCTTTCGGTTTCAAGTTCGTGCTTTTGTTTTTCCACAAGCAAGCGACTTGCTTGTAGTTCACGTTCCAAATTTTCTACAGCAGAAATATATTTTCTCTCAGCTTCATTCCACCGTGTGCTTGCTACACTTAGATCAGTTGGGTACGTTATTTGCAAGACAGGATTCCCCTTTTTAGATGAAGAATCCAAATAAGACTGAAGATGGCTTCTCAAATCTTGAATCTCTTCCAACAATACGTCCTTCTCCCCCAGGTCAAAGAAGTTCTGATATCGTTCCAGTTCTTCTCTAACTCTTTTATACTCGATTTCTATCTTTAATACTTCTGGGTGGTTCTCATAGTTTTCCTTCAAAATCTGAGTAACATATAACCATGATGTGTTTTTATCTCAAATGGGTTTAATAAACAAAACACTTAACAGGGAACACAGATCACACTTGCCAAAAAGAGAAAGGTTTACAGCTGAAGTAGATTGGAATCCATACCTTATTCTCATTTTTCAAAAAAGACAATTCGTTTTCTTTAAACTCTTCGCTAGACAAAATACCATCCATCAAGCTCTCAAGTCGAGCAATTTTATCTTCCCGTATTTGCCCGATAATTAAATTACACTCACGTTCGTGTTTGTATTGTTGCAGCTGTTGTTGCAAAGAAATGATAAGAAATGTTAATTTATCAATATTTCTATGTTTGCATTTAGAGATAGAAATAAGCATACCAAACAATTAAGTTGGTTGATTTCATAGTCTTGTTTGGTGCAGAGCTCTTCTAATGCCATCTCTCTCCTTATAGCTCCCGTCAACACCTTTTCTACCGCCTGCAAAATGATAAAAATGCTAACCATGAGTTTGACATAGATGACAAACCAACTGATGTACTTAAGAATGGGTTCATTTAAGTTATAGCATAAAAGAAAACATGTCAAAAGTCGCCCAAAGTGTATTCTTGTTGCATGACAGCTTGTATACCATTATAGTTTTTGAGCTGATATATTAATTGTGACCATATATGATACAATAACTATTTATATTTTTAATTGTAAAGGTAATTTTGGGCCAATCAAACACGAGCCAATCCAACCCGTTTCGACCCACAAAAAATCACCAGCTTTGACCCACCCCGTCCAATTCGCACCCAACAAAATATTTTATGTTGAAATCAGAAACATACTTTTGGAACCAACTGTTTTGATTTATCTGCCAACTGTGAACCGCCATCAACTGGAACCATCTGCAAGTTGGGACCATCTGTTACATCGGGAGAGCTTACAGAACACTTACAGTTTCTGCACAAAACTGTCGCTGACTTCTCTGCTTGTAACTCGCTGTTACCTTCTATTAGAACTTGCACACCAACCGAAACTGGCTTACTCTCTAAAGGTTTGTTAGAAAACGTGAATGAGGATCCCCCAAAAGCCACAGAAGAAACTGTAGTTTGTTTAAGTTCCTTCTGAGAAGCAGTTAACCTTAAGGATGTCCTCAAACTTATCCTACTGCTGTTATTAATTATTGGTGAAACACTTGGAGTCGGAGACTTAAGTGCTTCACTTGGTTCTATGGGTAAATTAGGAATAACACAATATCCATCGCCATTTAAATCTTGGGGCATAGCTAACGGATTTTGATTATCTCCATGGGTGTTCATCTCATGATTTTTATATATATCTTCTTCCATATGATCCCCAGAATCTTTTCGCTCAATCCATCCAGATGCACCTGTTTCCATCTTCTTTTTGTTTTCTTCTTCACTTACCCCAAAAGCCTCAGAAGAAACGGTATCTTGTGTGAATTCCTTCTGAGAAGCAGTTAACCTCAAGGATGTCCTCAAACTTTTCCTGCTGGTGTTATTAATTATAGGTGAAACAATTGGAGCCAAAGACTTGAGTGCTTCACTTGGTTCTATGGGTAAATTAGGAAGAACACAATCCCCATAGCCAGTTTGAGTAGATGCATCCTTTAAATCTTGGGGCATGCCTAACAGATTTTGATTATCTCCATGGATGTTCGTCTCATGATTTTTATGTATATCTTCTTCCATAGTAACATCACCATCCCCAGAATCTTTTCGCTCTATCCATCCAGATGCACTTGTTTCCATCTTTTTCTTGTTTACTTCTTCACTTGCCTCAACAATTTCCATTTCTTCATCCCCGTCATCATCTATACGCGGTAAATTCATTGGATAATTGAGGCTGAATTTCAGAAGATTCAGACTTCTACGAGCGTTCCATCCCGTTGAATAGCCTGCTGCACTTGGATCAACTTGGTTTCCGGCTGATTTCACCCTCAGTAATTCATCCTGTCACGTGCTTTTTACTAGTTAGTAGCTATTTCATGGAAAAGAAACCATTGCAAATTACAGCAAGGCTGAAACACGTACCTTCAGTTGTTTTATAACTTCACGCAATGTATTTACATCATTCTGCATTTGTTCATTAACTACTGCTTTGTTCTTGATAGCCTTGGCACGTTGGGCAAACCGCAATGTACTATACGTCTCATTTTTACAACTGAAGCATAAATTTTACCTTCATGTTAGAAAAGAGGGGGACAATCAGAAAGAAGAGCAGCATATATCATTATATCTAGAGGTGGCAATATGGGTAGGCTCAATAGTAGGTCAAAACAAGTAACTTTTTGGAACATGTCAACTTAATTTAAAACACCTTTGGTCCAAGATTTTGATTTTCTTTAACAATTTTTTTGCGGATGACAAATTTACAAGCACACCCGCTCTTCCGACCCTCTTGGCTGATGGGTCACTTTTGTAACTCTAGGCCAATTTGCCAAAAGCCTGCCGCTTTTATAAACAAGTTTCTATAAAAAAAATGTGTTAAAAGACTTTACGCATTATAATTTATAAACACATTTTGGGGCACTTTTAAGCCTTTTGACTGATCCATTCCTTCTTAGAAATTTATTGGATATGACCAGTTAGAGACAAAAGCACAGCCCTGATAACCTGTTAATGAGTAATAGGACAGGATTGCTACCCTTAGTCATATATTACCTTTGTGTGGGAGAAATGGCACAAACCATGGCAAGTTTTGCATTTCCACCTAGGGATTCCTGCAACAAAAATGTCAATTTGGAATCTCTGTAGGGTATGTGCCTTTGCTTTCCTGTTTGCGAGACTTCGGCTAGAATGTTGATCAAGTTTCTGCAAAAGCATAAACAAAATTAAATCATAGTTATTATAAACAGGTAACTTTTAGTATGAGGATGAAATTGGTGAAACACACCCAAATAAAATGACATACCCTAGCTGTGAAAGTGAACGGTTAATATTGCCAGCTTCTTTCAAACGCTCTCCAGCTGTACCAGTTGACTTTTGTCTCTCTGACCCAGCAAGGTCGACAAGATTCATTCTACTTGTTTTCAAGCAGCTCAGACCATCCATACTCTATATGTTATTGTAAAATTATAGTCGCCCTTAAACAAATACATAAATTTGGAACCATTCTGTAAAATAACTTTCGTTCCGTAAACCACAAGACAAACAAAATATTTACCTTGCATCGTGACTCAATAACACATGTAAACACACTGTGGGAACGGGAACTCTCAAAATTTACACTTGTTGCTCCAGTCTTCCTATTTGACAAACCCTGCATATATGTTGCGAATTATTAGTTACCGATACTATCCAATGTACTTCCTATTTGACAAACCCTGCACATGTTTGAGAATTAGTCAAATGTACGAGATACTCTTGATAAATGACAACATATGAAAATCTTGTCAACCAAAATCAAACCTTTTTAAGGAGCTGTCTGACTTGGTTCATATTGCAAATAGTCTCCTCAGTCAAATTTTCTACATAGACCCCTGTTTTAGTATCCTCTCTTAAATGAAGGTTTCTTTGAGATGGATTCAGCAAGTCAGTGATTTGTTCATTATAGATCTGTAAATTAAATGAATTAGATCAGTATCACAGTGAAAACAGAGTTCCACTTGATCATCATAACTGATTGTTTTACCTCAAGAAAAGAACAGTGACACTGATACACAAGTTGTTTGTCAGCATGCTTTTTTTGTTCCTACAAGAAGTAAGCAAACCACAGGTAATTCATGAGATAAAGTAAGTTGCAAACTATCACAAGTGAAACTATGAGAAGATATACAAAGAGACCTCATTTATGCGAGAAAATAGTCTTTCAAAAACACGAGGTGTCAAGCCTGGTTCATTACTAGATGAATGCTCTTCCACTAATGCATTGGCAGGTCCCCATATTGTGTAGGTCTTTCCACTCCCAGTCTATGTAAAGAGATTCATAGTACAAAATTAGCAACAAAGATTATAAAAGTACTAAACTGCTGGAAAAATCGCATTTAGATACAAAGAAGAGCATATAATACCTGTCCATACGCAAATATAGAGCTGTTAAATCCAGCAAGGCAGTTCTCAACAAGGGGAGCTCCCACAAGCTGGAAGATATCTATCTGAAAGACGAATCGTAGCACCAAACATTGAGCAACTATTTCAAGAATACACAACTATGAATTCATTTTACAGAAACAGATATCAAAGCAAACAAGAATCCACTAGCCTGGGTTGATGTAGCATCTGCTACAGAATCAAAAGTAAATTGTTGTCCTAATATGGACAAGGAATCACCGGAAGTCTTCTGCACTATTGTATCTCCTTCGTTTTTATTTGGTGGCCGCATTCTCACTATAACCTAATAGATACATGACAGCAGATCAAAAAACCAATGCAAATAATGAGTTAATGGCAGTCAATTGCATTCGAGCACTTACACAAAACAACCTTTATAAGACCATACCATTGAATCTTTTAGGTGAAAGATCGCCATTTCAAACATTATTTTAGGGAGGTTTGGTTGTGATTTAAAGTGAATATTGCAATATTAAGTCAAATTATCAGTGCTCTTTGATTGTTTGGCAAGATGTATTTATGATTATGATTTGCTAATTATCCAATACCAAAGTAGCCAGATTTCCAAGAAACAATGATGAACTAATTGTAAATAATCTAATTACGTCTAACTTCAATCAACTGATCTGATTCTGAACTTTTAAGTGGCGATAATTAATTTGAAAAAGGAAGGACCTGACACCTCCCCTGATATGGATAATTGTCAGATATTAAAACCCTATTCATTAACATATTCCAAATATTAGCTAAAACGAAACTTCAGTGCAGCTGACAATTATGTTAAAAGGCTACAAGCTGCAACATAAGTACCTTGACCCCTGTATCAGAAGAACCAGAGACACCATTTTCAGGATGAAGATCAGTACAAAGCTTCCGTTTGAGAGGGTTCGACAAAGGAGGTCTCGGAGGGAGCGCGGATTTCAATTTACTGGCAACAGACGGAGAGGGTTTACCAGTGAAACATGGCGAAGGAGATGAATCTGGAATGGCGTTCAAATCGGAAGGAGGAGCATTTTCTTTGCATGATTTCTGCTTCCGATTAGACGGTCTATTGTGCTTCATGGAACTAGGGTTTAGTGGTGGAGTATCAGAAGAATTCTCCCTCAATATAGCGTTTCTGGGTTGCATAAAATGCTTCATCTTTCAAACCCTAATCCAGTGCGCAGGGAGAATGGTTGGAGAGAGGGAGAGAGAACACGATGAGAAAATGTAGCCGTTGGAGAGGGTTTTGAATGAATTTGAAATGGAAGTAGGGACGGCAGAGCTTCTTCCAACGTTCTTTTGAGATCTCACAAATATTATATATGAATAAAATACTCAGCTTTTGGCCCCTTAACTTTACATAACTTATAATTGTTACCCTTGTAATGTTTACATATTGAGGAGCATGATAATAATATTAATAATATAATATGATGAGTTTTTATGACTGTTTTTGGATTGACATAGAACACGATTCAAACATAGTATTGAAAAAATACATGAATTCTGAATTAGTAAAAAATGGATCGACACAAAAATAGTTGAGTTAGATTTAGTCAATCCGACAATCTGAAAGTAACTTGTTTAAGGGTAAAGTGTAAAATTATTTAAAAAATATTAATGCTTAAAATTTATATTTTGAAAAGGTAATTGTGAATTCAAATAAAAAGTGACATCTTAGGAAAATAAACTGTAAAAGATTTAAAGTTTAAATAATATTACACCATTTTGTATTTGCTATTTTGACAATATAGTTTTAGTACTTTAACATTTGACTAGTTGGTATGTGATACTTTAGTATTTTGAATTGATTTCATAATTCTATTTAGTAATGAATTATTTTAATTATTTGGTTGTTTAAGGACATTATTTATTGTTACTCGGTAGAATGGTAGTACATCGCATTATTTATTATATTCATTTATATAAGCTGAATTATTTTAAGTTTGAATCCAATCGAAACAAACATTGAATATTAAAATTAGAATCTAAACCAAAATCATTTTAGAAATTCGTATCGTAACAAGAAAAAAGAAGTGGAGAAATTGAATATGAAAACTATGTACGACAATCAAAAAAATACTCGCCAGATAGATTTGGCCGAAATGGGTCAGTATAACATCCATTTTTCCGAATATAATTGTGCCTTGAGTTGTAGTAATGATTTCAAGAAATAAATACATGCACTTATTGAGTAAATTATGTATGTTTATCTCTAATGTTGAACCGGAACGAAAAATGAAGAAAATTATAATAGGACACATTCTTTATTGAATAAATTATGTTTTATCTCCAATTTGATGTTACATACATCATAGTCACCTTCATGGTGACTCCAAGCTCAAGAACACGTGAAGAAATGGTGAAAAACACTTACTTAAAGTTTGACTAGGTTTAAAATCACTGTAAGAGAATTAGATGGTGGACTTTTAATTTCAATTGAAAAAAACCTGAGATGGATGTGTTGTTTTTGGTTATTCTAACTTCCCAAACAACAGAAATGTGTATGTGTTGTATTAATGAGATAGAGAGAGACTCTATTTGATCAAGGGTGAGCCAATCTAGTGTCAGTCTTATCCCAATTAAAGGATATCACGCTCCTCTATCCGACTTACAACATAACTCTCTTTTATCCGGTTAATTTGACACAAATCTATTTAGAATCATGATTCAAAACTAGTCACTGTTAATATCTAATTCAACTTAAATTGGAGTATTTTCTAATTTCTCAATTTAACACAACCAACTAAACTTTTATTAAAGAGTCAGATATTTACATATAATACATTTAACATGTAACATCCTAAAAAGGGCCTAGTTATACTTTGTGTTTATACGTTTGTACCTTAATATTAATTATGATATTTTAGTTGCTATCTTATTGTAACGCCGGGTTTCACAAGCTTAATTTATAAAATATAATTAACCGTTTAACCAAAAGATATATTTACTAAACACAGCGGAAGCTATATGTTAGTTATTTACACAAACTGTATCAGTGTTTAAACAAAACAACCCAACGGAGTTACCAAATATATGCCGACAATTAACCAGTAAATCAGAGTTAACAAAACAACCGTAAAAGTAGTGTTCCCCAAAAACCTTCGGCAGTATAAGCCAAAACATGGCACCCGTTCTCACCAACATCTAATTACCTGTACATAGGATAAATACATGGAGGGGTTAGCTATAAATAACTAGTGAGCAACGATTAAACATAAGCATCGTAACAAAGATGTTATAGCATGTAGAAGGTATCACAGAATAACAAACAAGTCTATCCAAACAGCTAGCGATGTTCCCGTGCCCAGGAGGAGTCACGTCTTGCAGGGTTGTAAGCCCGGCTCAATGATCCAAACTGGGGGAAACAGAATACATCTATCATATCGCGCCGGTGTGGGAGCGGGTAGCAGCCCACCATTGCATTAACGAGCTGGGAAATCAGTGAGAGCCCCTATTAACGAGCGGGGAAGTCTATGAGAGCCCCTGGTTGAGGCACGGGGTTTTGCAAGAACCCGATCCGTGGCCGCGAATCACCGTACCTCAACAGCATCAAAGTGCCGGCACGAACACGTATTGGCCGACTCTGGCCGCATCATAACATAATTGGCCTACTCAAGCCATAACATACCATATTGGCCTACAAAAGCCATAATACCAACATATACCAAGTTTATAACATGATTGGCCTACTCAAGCCTAACATAAGTGCATAGCAGCTTATACCATAGCAAATTAACAACACATAAACCATAACTTACCTTAAGCTTGTTACAACATGTTTATCACGAAACCTAAGGTTAATCGATACTCACCTTAACAGCTACAGCAGGCAATTATAGTGCTCAGTATCTTCTGGTTCCTCAGAAGTGCCTAACATATCATATACAAGCTTGTTAACACCTTAACACTTATCACTTAACACAAATTACAAGCTATTCATACTGGACAGGGTCCTACGGCAGTAGAGGTCAGGTTCTACGGCCGCAGAAGGCATAACAAACACCTCCTACGGCCGTAGAGGAAATCCCTTACACCCACAGAGCTTCTTTCCATAAAACCAAGCCCTATAGCCGTATGAACTTATCCCTACGCCCACATGAGCTGTTCTATGGTGATCTACGGCCGTAGGTTACGTACCTACACCCGTAGACCTTGTTCCTTCGTTCGTAGATGGTAAACCATACAAAATACCCTCCTATGGCCGTAGAAACCTTTTCCTACGGCCACAGAAGGCTTAATTACAACAATTCTGAAAAACACCCTCCTACGGCCGCAGGAAGTTTTCACTACGGCCACAGGAAAGAAACCGGTCCTACGGCCGCAGGAACTTTCCCCTATGGCCGCAGGAAGGGTCTGCACAGCAGACCTTCTTCCCTGTTCAAACACAGCGGCTGTAACTCGTATTTTTAACACCAAAACTCGACCATAACTTAGATTCAAATGCTTCTACATGATACTTAACATCAATACAACCTTGCTAACATAAATCTAACTCAAAACAAACACTATAACCCATTTTGAACCATCAAAATGGAACATTTCTTTTACAAAACTTAAGAACAAGGTTTAAACCAAATTACTTACAAATTGAAGATGATTTCAGTTGAAGATGATGATTCTAGACAAGGAATTCAGTAAACAACTCACAATCAAAGCTTTCCTCTTGATTATCTTCTTTGAAATTGAGAGAGTTTGTGGTGTATGTGTGTAACCGAGAGAGAGTGTGTGTGTTTAGTATGTGTACTGTGTGGGTTTTTGTTTCTCCGGGGATAAGGAAGAAAGAAGACCGACCCTTGTGGTCCAATTAATTAAACAAGGTATTTTATTCCCCTTTTTAACTTACAACTTATCTCTCGTTTACCCGTTTCACCTAACGAGGATATATTTAGAACCATTACCTAAAACCGGTTACTAAATTACCAATTTTATCTATTATCATAATTATTTTACATAACACCTTTTTATCACATATAATTAACAAATAACACATTTAACAACTAAACACATTGATTAAAATTAATGTACAAGTATACAAGCACATAGTACAACACGGTACAACTAGGCCCTATTTTGGGATGTTACACTTATGTTGTGGTAAGTGGACATATTAACGATGAACCCGAATAAGATTAATAAAAGATTAAACGGTTTTAGATAATAATTTTAAAAATATCCACGTTAATTGAAACGTGTAAACTAGTGTTGAGTTGTAAGCTGAATAGGGGGACAAAATACTCACTATAGAATAATAAAACACCAAAGGCGGTTTTCTCTTTTCTTCTCCTTCTTGATTCACCAGGAAGCCAAATAATCACACACTCTTACGTATGGTAACACACACACACACCAACTCTTAAGACTTTGGAAGGAGAAATCAAAAGAAGTAGCTGAGCCTTCAAGTACAGCAACTAATTCAAGTGTGTAATCTTTTCTTGTGTCATCTCCTCAATTGATAAGTAAGTATTTTATTATAAAACCTAGTTCTTGAGAGTTTGGAGGAGATGAGTTATTGTGAGAGTTGAGTTGAGAAATTGATATTTTTTTTGAAATAAATACATGCTAGTAAGTTGTAATAATGTAAAAAAAGGTGTACAAACATTAGAACCCAGGTTTAAATCAGTTGAAAGCAATTAAAAACGAATTGTAGTTGATGTGTGAAGAACAGAGCGGTGCAAGTCTGGAAAACCGACTGTGTTGAATTAAGATGTCGGATCAGCGAGCTAGCACAGAACAAGCTCATAAACAATTTGTAACGCCCCAAGGTTTGAAAGCTCCCATTATTGTGTTTCTTAACTTAAATGTTAAGTGCTTATATGTTTAGTGAGATGTGATTATGTGGTTCATGTTTTATGATCGAATAAGTTAGAGGACTTAAATTGTCAAGTTTTAAATTTTGAAGTACAAGGGCCATTAATGTCATATTGTTAAAGTAATAGATATATATATATATGAGTATCCATTTGACCATTAAGGTCAAATTCCTTGTTCTTGCATAGCCAAACCCACGACACACACACTCTTTATATTCACAACCTGATTTTGATTCCAAGAGGAGAAATAAGCGTCAGCAAGTGTTCATTTGGTGAATTAGAAGCAGGAGGTATGTGTTCTTGATAAAATTTTCATGGTTTTGTGTTGTTTTAGGTCAAAGAAGGGATTCAAGGCTTGAATCCTTGTTGGTGTAGTCTTTTTGTGTTTTTATTGTTGTTTGATTGATAGAAGAGTTGTAGAACATGTTTGTAGAATGAAAACACACTTCTGTATGCGAGTGGGTTGAAAAACCCAAGTTTTGGACCTGTTGTTCGAACAGAGCAAACTGGTCTGCTGTACCGACTATTCCTACGGCCGCAGGGATTATTCCCTAAGGGCGTAGGAAGGTATTGTGGTGTTTTTGAAGTTTTGTCCTCTACGGCCGTAGGCAGGTGTTCCTGCGGGCGTAGGGTTGTGTTTTGTGGAAATACCGTCTAAGGACGAAGGAATAGAACGTACGGGCGTAGTGCACATAGCCTACAACCGTAGGAGGTAGAGAACAGGTCCTACGGGCGCAGGGTAAATCCCTACGACCGTAGTGAAGGAAACTCCTATGGGCGTAGGGATAATTCTCTGCGGCCGTAGGAAGGCCCAGAGTCAGAAGGTGTTGTTTATTGTTTTGTGTCCAGTTTAAGTTGCTGACAATTGTTAAGAAGTTAATATAGCACTCGTTCATGAATTGTAGGCGTTAAGAGCTTGACGTCACCCTATTAGGAGTATATTTGCTTAGCTGCTGATAAGGTGAGTATATCTAACTATAATTAGTTTGTACATATGCACGATTTACTTGAAAGAATGTGATTTCATGATACCTGTTTACGTTATGTGTATAAAATGTTTAATTATGTTGTTGATACACGATGCTCAAGGAAAGATAGTATTTAGCTAAGAGTAGCTTTATACTAAGAAAAGTGGAAGCCTAATTACGAGTAGTCGTACTTGGACTTCAGAAAGAAGGGAAGAGGGATATATTGAGATCCTTATACCCAAGAAAGGTGTCAGGGCTTTTGACTACGCGCGAGGTGTGGTCATACCTCGTGACGAGTTAACCGTTTATGGTTTACAAGCTGTAGCTGGGATGTAAGGCATCCCGAGAAGAGTACTCATGCTTTATATGTTTATGTGTTCAGTAATATGCTCACTAAGCGTTAGTTTACGTTGTGTGTTTTATGCTTGCAGGTGCGGCAGGTAGTAGTAAGGGGAAGGCCCCAGCGGTGTAGCCGGTCGGATAGCTCCGAATATTTTGTTTAAACACTAACACTACTTTTGTTAAATCCATTAGCGTTATGTAAATATATACTTATTTTGGTGAACTCGAGTCTCTTTTGGAAATGCTAATTGGCAGTTTATGTAAATATAGTCTTTTGAAAAAAAATGGTGTTACACAATTAGAGGATGAGGCTTCTCATGCTCGTCCTAAAGCTGAAGATGAATATTCTCATCATAGTACTGAGGGTTCGAGGCATAACCCTAACCAAGATGCGTACATTCGACGCCTAGAAGAAGAACTCCGGTTAGCAAAGGAGTTACTGTTTGACAAGGCTAAGGGAAAAGTTCGTGGGCAATGTTCCTTCAAAGAATTCCTATCTTGCAAACCTACCAACTACAAGGGTAGTGATAACCCCTCTATTATTGTGCAATGGCTCCGAGAAATGGCGCAAAACTTTGAGTCATGTGATTGTGAACCAGAGTATCGTGTTAAATACGCAGCACATACGCTAAAAGGTCGTGCCATCTTCTGGTGGGATACTGTGAAAGCTTCTGTGAGTAAAGAGGTGATAGATGCATTAACCTGAGAGCAGTTTTCTGAGCGAGTAACGAAGAAATATTGCACTAGTTATGATATGGAGAGAATGGAGCGAGAGTTTAACAATCTCCGGAAACGAGATAAACCTATGGAGGATCTCATCCATGCTTTTACAGATTAGATAAGTTTTGTTCCACATCTGTTACCGGACGAGAATGCAAAGATAAGGAAGTTTGAGGGTACTTTGCCATTGGAATATCGTGCAAATGTTAGAACTGCTGTAAATCTGGACAGAGCCTTTGAGATAGCTCGGCAAATGGAAGGAGATCGTCTCCAGTGCAGGGGTGAAAAATATTTGAGTTGTTTGTAATAGGCTATACTTTAATTTTAAGTAAAAAATATAACACTGATATGACATTTAAATAGGGAAGTGAAAGATAACGCTAGATCCAGATCAAAGAATCATATAAAATTACACGTAGGATACATTTAAAAATATATATTATTAATTAAACTGTCAGTACTATTTCTGCTAAGTAGTACATCGCATGCGACGAAATCTTCAATCTATAGCATCTCTTGGATAAGATAAATACGAAATCTTCAATCTATAGCATCTCCTGTTTTTCACTAGATAATCTATATATATATATATATATATATATATATATATATATATATATATATATATATATATATATAAAGAAAATCAAATATGGGAAAGATTCCATAAATAAAATTTAATTAACCAATTAAAACCTTTTATTTTTTTAATTTTGACTTCCGTTATTAGAATAATTCTTGAAAGAGTTAATGGAACCAATTATAAGGAAGCTATATGAAAATATATATGGGGTGTTTTTATAAATTATATATTTATATTTAATGAATGTATTTAATTGTATATATTTGTAGTTTTTCTGTTATAACTTTTAATATATTATGATTGGTATAAATACAATTATATATTTATAATCGTCTCATTTTTATCTACGTTTTGATCTAAGTTTTACCGTAATAGCACAAAAACTAAAAAAAATACTTTTTTTATTAGTAAAAAGTAAATATTATAACCATTAAAAAAAGGGAGTTACTATTTTTAATATTGTATTTGAAATGTAATGAAAGTTAATCTTTTTCTAAATGTGTTTGCTCATAAAGATGAACATGTGCAATAACGAGGGTAGAGAGTGTATGGTTCGCTTCTGGAATGAATCTCTTGGAAAAAGGACCTACAAAACAGAAGAGACACTACGTTAGAGAGCTTACAGGGACGAGGCCCTGTAAGCCACTCCGATGCTCAAGTTAGCCATGGAAATGGTAAAGAGCTTAGAGGAGAGTTTTAGGCTGTGAAGGTGCATACCTTGGTAGAAGACGGTGGTCTCCGATTTATAGTTGAGGGCTCCTTTGGATGGACCGTTGGGATGAGGGGCACGTGTCACAATCTCCTGTGAGAGACCAGAAAGGTTGTACCTTTCTGCTATAAAGAGGATCTGCTCCCCATTATCGATGTCAGCCAATTGTGAGGCTGTTGGCAGTACTTTTCATACTACTGAGGATTTGCTCCCCATTATTAGTGCTATCCAATCACAGCGAGCCTACGTGTGTCTTAACACAGACATGGCACGCCTGCTCTGGCCTATGATCTTGGGACACGTGTCATGGACAACTCCAGGGCTGTCTATGTTGTGAAACGTTATCGTTGAGCCATGCCTGCAGTGGATGTCAGAGCTGATAATAAGGTTGCTAGGCACATCAGGCCTGTACTGGTTACGCGGTCCATTAGCAGGGCTGGCCTGCATCGTTTACTGTCGTATCCGGGAGGCGTGATAGCTTTGCCAGGCTTGGACCGGGCCTGATTTCATAACATTGAAAAGACGTGGTTGGCAGGCCCTTTGGTTTCTTATTGGGCCTGGACGTAGGTACATCATCAAAATGAGAATATGTATTTTTCTTGCTTATCTTCTTTATAAAACTATAAACCGGTGGAACATATTTATGGCTAACTTTTATGTGATAAATCACTAAATCGTTAATCCTTTTTATGAGGTATTTTTTTGACTTGGAATATATAATAATATATATCTACAACATATTAGTGAGGTATAATGCCTTCTATGTGATAGTTTATGTTTGTGAATATCAAAATCAACTATCTTTTTCATTGACATAATCATACAACGTTAAACTCTTGATCTATTTTTTAATGCCAACGATTTCAAAATAAAATCTTTGTTAAAGTGTGAGGTATTGCTAATCACACTATTTAAAAGTAATTAACCGCCAGTGCTTTACACGTCAAAAAGAAGATTATAAACATGACATCCGAATTTTGAGACGATATTATCATAAGCTAACGAAGTGATTTGTGTATTCGTTTAATTTATAATTCATATTTTATGTAATAACAATGAGAAATTTTAACTAAAATATTTTTTAAAATATAAGATTTTGAAATTATGAAGTATTAATTATTTATATTTAGAATTTTGACTCATATTTTTACTATGTTTTTGATAATTTTTTATAAAATAATTAAGACTAACTGTATATCACGCGTCTAACAAATGAAGGAATGAACATATAATGATATCAATGAACATCTTTTTGATCTATATTTTTTTTTAAGAGATAATAATTTTGTTCTAACAAATGAAGAGGTTGAACACATAAATGATTACATCGTATCAATATTAAACACTATGAGGGTATTATTTTCAAAATTAGATAATATATGTTAAGGACTCACGGTGAACTTTCATATCATGTCTAAGAATCATTGTATACACCAAATATACTTAATTCCCTCAAGGTTTCATCTTAGTGACGATAATAGTAGCCTGACAAATAAAATATGAATGTAGTATACAAAAAAGTACTACTGTAAATATGAAAGCCCCGTCTTAATTCAATTTTTGAGCATTCGATAAATATGTTTTTTATTAATTATTATTTGGGTTTAGTTCCTAAAAGTACACCGAAGTTGTCACTTTTTGCTATTGTGTATACCCATCTTTCATTACTCCCATTTAGTACATCAAAGGTCCTAAAACTACCATTTAGTGTATTGGGTAACCTATTCAATAGGTAATGGTGATGTGGCACAGGTAATGGTGATGTGGCTTTAAACTTGAGGCTGATATTTTTGATTTATTTTATATTCCTAAAAATGACACATGTATAGCCACATCAGTAATATTTGCCACATCATATTTACCTAATTTAAACCATGAAGAACAGATGATTAAGAACATGGAGATATGCTTGAAACCCAGATCTGCTTGAAACCCATATCGTATGAACTAACCAACAGAAAACTAACCAACATGAAGAACAGATGATGTATAGCCACAATCAGAAAACTAACCAATCGTTTGAATTAACCAACATATCTGCTTGAAACCCAGATCTGAGTTTTGCAGAAGAACACCCTAAAATTATATGAAGAAAACGTAAAATCTATGTAATAAGACCGAACCAAAACTCAAATAATCAAAACGGTGAAGAACAACAGATGTAAAGAAACACAAAATAGCAACCCTAATCGTTAGCCTAATCTTCTTCAATTGTTAGCTGCAAATCGGAACCCTAATCTTCGAAATAGGAACCCTGCAATTCTGGAACCCTAATCTTCAAAATAGATGAAGAACCAAAGAGGAACCCTAACCTTCGAAATAGATGAAGAACCCTAACCTTCTTCACACCAAAACTCGCTGTCGTTGATACCTGCAAATAACCCTTCTGTTCTCGATGAAAATGAAGATGAAGGCGGTGGTGGTGGCTGCGAATCGAAAACCCTAACTCGCCGGAGAGAAGATGAAGATGAAGATGGTACCAGATCTGTCGTAACAGTGCAGTCGATGGGTTTCAAACGCGAATATGGTGCAGAAATCCACAATCAGATGGGTTTCGAACGCGAAGAACATTACGAACGTAACAGACCCAGAAATCCACAGTCGAAGCAACAGATCGATGAAGTTCTTTTAATCATTCTTTGAAGATGTACGAATATGAAGATGAAGATGAACGATGGTGTTCTTCATGAACGTGATTTTGAAGATCTGGTACTGAAGCAACAGATCGATGAAAGTGATTTGAAGTGAGAACCCAAATCGATTGAGAACCCAGATCGGTGGTGTTCTTTTAGATGCAAGATCATTATTATTATTATTATTATTATTATTGTTATTATTATTATTATTATTATTATTATTATTATTATTATTATTATTATATTTCTTATTATTTTTATATAAAGAAATTACAAGTCAGCCTCAAGTTTAAATCCACATCACCATTACCTGTGCCACATCACCATTACCTATTGAATAGGTTACCCAATACATTAAATGGTAGTTTTAGGAACTTTGATGTACTAAATGGGAGTAATAAAAGATTGGTATACACAATAGCAAAAAGTGACAACTTCGGTACAATTTTAGGAACTAAACCCTTATTATTTCTATAAATATGATTCTGTTTGTTTATATTATGTTATATATTTTATTTATGCTAGCTTTATGTTTTAGTTTTGTAAAACTTACCGGTGCGTGCACGGGTCATTTCACTAGTAATATATAAAAACCATTATTTTCTTTATTACCTTTATGATTAAAAAGAGAAATAAAAATACAATATATATAACGTAAGAATAAAATATAAAATCTCTTATAAAAGTTTAGTTACGGTCTACGGATCAATATAATAATGGACCAACGACGGTAAAAACTAGCCTAGAAATAAATTATATTGAATTTAAATTTGAAACTTACTCTTTAATTAAAATCTAAAGATTTAGTTTTCAAATCATTTTTGTTACAGTTTTATGCACCCCGATCATAAGGTTATGTAGTCTTGGTAATGGACATATAATATAAAATTAGATAAGCGTGTGTTATAGCTATTTGAGAAAGGGCAAATTGTATTAAAACATAATAAACTTTGTCTTAATTACCATTATATATAATTAACTTTATATTCTTAACAACCAACTTTTATAATCCTTACATTATATACAACTTGTTGTTTACTATAGAAGTTATGACAAAGTTTATTGTATAAAATATTAACTAAACAACATACACATAAAAAAGTTTTTTTATATAATAAGAAGATTATAGAAGTCAATTGTATTATTATAAAAAATTTAAAGTTGGTTATATATAATAATAACTAAGAAAATTTATTGTATTTTTATACAATATCCTCCATTTAAGAAAACTCATTTTCCCTTAATATTAATTTTCTATATAGCAAGTCAATGTATTTCAAATACTTTGATATTTAAAAATAAAAACATTTACAATCAATATCTACATATACATATAGTGATATAGGAACATACCCACTTAACTTTTGCATCCAATTCCATCCCTATAGCCTATAGGTTGGGTTACGCATAATGAATTATTCCATTTTAGTTCAAAAGATCAAGGGAACAGTCTTATATACACATATGAAAACAGGAGATGATTATAACATCCTGAAACTGGGCCTAGTTGTGTAGGCTTGTACCTTGTGCTTAAATAGTTGTACAGTGATTTTAAGTTATTTAGATTAGTGTGTTTTAAGTTAATAATGCGTGTTATGCGTTAATTAGAGTGATTATGTGAAAAAGTGTCAAACGCGTTTAAAAGTGATAAAGTTTTAAACGGCTTCACATTATGATTCCGTAGATATCCCCGTTAGTTGAAACGGGATGGCGTGTGTTAAGTTGTAAGTCGGAAAGGGGAACAAAATACCTCGTGTCTAAATTAGACTCTTTTGAGTCGTTAGTAGTTTTCTCTTATCCCCTGACTTTATTCAACACACACACACACACACACACACTAGAAAGCGTACAAACACACACACACACTCTTGTCTTGGGGTTTTGAAGAATCCAATCAAGAATCAAGCTTCTGCAAGAGATTTTAGTAGCAAATTAAAGTTCCACCCTGCTGTGTTTGTGCATATTAGTAAGTGTTCTTCAAGATTGAATTAGTTTTTGAGTTTTGAAAGGGTTAAACCCATTTGCAAGGATTTGATTGATCCTTGGTTGTGTTTTTGAGCAATAGAACATGTAGAATAAGTATACGGATGGTAAGTAAAGTGTATATATGTTTGAAAATGAGTTTTGGTCGAATTAAAGGTCAAAAACGTGTGTTACAGGCCTGTTTCGCGAACAGAGACGAAGGCCTACTGTGCAGGAACTTCCTGCGGCCGTAGGGATATGTTTCTGCGACCGTAGGGGCCATTTTGTCCTGCGGCCGTAGGGAAATGTTTCTGCGGCCGTAGGGAGGTGTTTTTCAGATTTGTTGAAGTTAAGCCTTCTGTGGCCGTAGTAAGTGGTTCCTGCGACCGTAGGAGGATGTTTTATGTGGTTTACCACCTACGGGTGAAGGAACGAAGCCTACGGGCGTGGGTACATAACCTACGGCCGTAGGAACCCAAAGAACAGCTTCTGCGGGGTAGGGAGAAGTCTCTGCGGCCGTAGTGTTAGATTATGTGCAGAGATAATTAATGGGCACATTGTATCCAATGTTATAAGAGACTAAAGGGTCACACTGCTACACACCCAATTCAGAACAGTTGGATTTCACCTTTATTCTGTGTGGAAATAATTAATCAGTTAGATTAATTATTAAAGAGTAAGAAGAAATAATTAATCAGTTAGATTAATTATTAAAGATAATTAATCAGTTGGATTATTTATCGAGAAGAGAGAAATAAATAATTAATCAGTTTGTATTAATTATTAGAAAGGAATAAATAATAAATAGTTATACATAACTCCCATGCATTGGTTCACTTTTGAGGTGATATGACAAAAAGATGCCGTTTGGACTTAGCGGCGCTAACCCATACTTAGCGGCGCTAACTCTAAAGGGTTAGCGGCGCTAACGCAGCTAGTCAGTTGACTTGACATAAAGCCCATGCAGCCGTAGCGGCGCTATCCTATAGGACTTAGCGGCGCTAACTCCTAATAGTTAGCGGCGCTAACGTGGCCTGCGAAGTCAACTTTTCTCTTTTGCCATTTTTGATCCCTTTACTTAAGTTGCTGTCAGATTTGACCCCGGTGTATGACCCAATAGGCCCATACATCATCGGTAGTGATTCCAAATGGTATACTTGCATCGGTGGGCATATTCTAACAAACTCCCACTTGCACACGATGTACCATTTCTAATAAACCACAGACAATGAGCGGCCTCTAGCAAAAGCATCATTGCCCCCAAGTCAGTATGGGTTTCGTTATACGAATGAAACCTGTTCACAAAGAAAGGTCATATTGATAAGTGATCTTAAACATCCTTTTGTTCACGATATCAATGTGAACACGAGACATGGATTGAGTGTCAATCTCCAGATCGTCCACGATTGTGTTTCTCGATCTTGATTGGTGGTGACCAAAAGTTAAGGACATATCTGATTCTAAATCAATATTCCTTGCGCATGGCCATGCAAAATTTTGGTGTCAGCTCCCAATCATCGAGGGGCCCAATGATATCTCTCTTATCAGAGGAACAAATCCCTTTTGACTGCATAACCCTAAACCATACCCCTTAACTTACTTAGTCGTTTCCTTTATCACAGCCAGTTACGAACTGCTTTTGAAAAAGACTAAAGTAAGAAAGAAATATGATATAGCGGTTCATACATCTCAGGTCTAAGGACGTAAGATATTATCATCCCAAGTTACTCGTGACTATAATCCATGGAGTATACTTGGGTACGGGTCTTCCAATCACTTGAAACTCTTTTCAAGTATAGATAGGCATTGCTCCTTAATTCGACCATCTTGAATTCAAGGTCACATGCTTATCTCGGTCTTGTTTCAATCTTCCTTCCACAAGATTGACCGACCGTGGAAAGTTTGAAATATAAAATATTTCCGGAAGTGATTAAACATGCTAAGATGGAACACAGTAGAGTCTTATGAATGTAACCGTATCATACGCATATATAATCTCTATTATATATCGAAACAAGCATAAGTTACAATACTGTCTATATCGTTCCCAAAATATAAAATAAAGTTTACATATCAAACAAACTAAATATACAAACTCAAACCAAGTCGCTAGCAAATCTTACACCTATAGCATTAGTGTGAGAATCATGAGCTGCTTGCGATAATGGTTTCGTGAACGGATCCGCAAGGTTCTCATCCGTTGCTACTCTGCTTATGACGATTTCACCACTCTCAACTACTTCTCGTATGAAGTGGTATTTGCGCAAAATGTGTCTTGTTCTCTTGTGAGCTCTTGGTTCCTTCGCCAAGGCCACTGCACCTTCATTGTCACAAAATATCTCAATAGGGTCAGTGATGCTTGGAACCACTTGTAGATCTTGGATGAATTTCTTCATCCACACGGCCTCTTTTGCAGCTTCACTTGCCGCAATGTATTCCGACTCAGTAGTCGAATCAGCCACCGTGTCTTGCTTGGAGCTCCTCCAGCTCACAACACCACCATTTAAAAGGAATACAAACCCCGATTGAGATCGGCAGTCATCCCTATCCGTTTGGAAACTAGCGTCCGAGTAACCCTTTACTCTTAGCTCTTCTTCCCCACCATATACCAAGAACATTTCTTTTGTACGTCTAAGGTACTTAAGAATGTTCTTTACAGCTTTCCAATGAGGTTCCCCGGGATTAGCCTGATATCTACTAGTCATGCTCAAAGCACATGACACATCAGGACAAGTGCATAACATGGCGTACATGATCGATCCCACAGCCGAAGCATATGGTACTCGCTTCATTACTTCTATCTCCTCTTGGGAGGTAGGACATTGAGTCTTGCTCAACATCAAGCCTTGCGCTATAGGGAGGTTTCCTTTCTTGGATTCCTCCATTTTAAAGCGTCTCACGACCTTATCTATGTATGCACTTTGAGAAAGCCCAAGTAGCTTTCTAGATCTATCTCTATAGATCTTGATTCCCAGAATATAGCTCGCATCGCCTAAGTCCTTCATTGAGAAACAATTCCCGAGCCAAGCTTTTACACTCTTAAGGCTCGGAACATGGTTTCCAATGAGTAATATGTCATCCACATATAGGACTAAGAAGACAATAGTGCTCCCACTAGCCCTGACATATACACATGGTTCATCTTTGCTTTTCGAAAATCCAAATTCCTTGATTTTCTCATCAAAGCACAGATTCCAACTGCGAGATGCTTGCTTAAGTCCATAAATGGACTTCTTTAGCTTACAAACCTTGTCCGGATATTCTGGATGTTCAAAACCATCAGGTTGTGTCATATACACCTCTTCGGAAAGCTTCCCGTTAAGGAAGGCGGTTTTAACATCCATTTGCCATATTTCATAGTCATAAAATGCGGCAATGGCCAGAAGTATCCGGATTGATTTCAACATAGCCACTAGGGAGAAGGTTTCATCATAATCAACACCGGGTGTTTGAGTGAAACCCTTTGCCACAAGTCGAGCTTTGAAAGTATCCAAGGTTCCGTCCATGCCGGTCTTCTTCTTGAAGACCCATTTACACCCTACGGGTCTAACCCCGGGTGTAGGATCAACCAGTTCCCAAACTTGGTTATCCGACATGGATTGCATCTCACTTTCCATCGCTTCCTTCCAATGTGCAGACTCAGGGCCCGCCATGGCTTCCTTATAGTTAGAGGGCTCATCAGAGTCCACTACTAACTCGCTGCCCTCAGATATGTAGAAACCATATCTCTCTGGCTCGAAACGAGTTCTACTGGAACGCCTTGGAGTAAGAGATGAAGTAGTGTCAGGTATTGCAGCATTTTCTTGCTCAGTTTCAACCGTCCTAGGTTGAGAGCTAGTGCCAACCTCAAGTTCTTTATCGGTTGATCCTTGAACTTCCTCAAGATCGATTTCCTTGTTGCCTCTTTGTTTGGATAGCAATTCTCTTTCTAAGAAGAATGCCCTTCGAGCAACAAAAACTTTGTTCTCAGAAGGTTTATAAAAAAATATATCCAACACCGGCAGAAGGATATCCGATAAAGTAACACCTTTCCGATCGAGGTTCAAGTTTGTCCTCAGTCTCACGTCTCACGTAAGCTTGACAACCCCAAACTCGTAGATATGAAAGTGTCGGCTTCTTATTATGCCACATTTCATAAGGTGTTTTCGATACTTTCTTGGTTGGTGCAAGGTTAAGGATCCTTACTGCCGTTTCTAGGGCATATCCCCAGAAACTAATAGGTACCTCAGTTCGACTCATCATGGACCTTACCATATCTAGTAAAGTCCGGTTCCTCCTCTCAGCGACTCCATTCAATTGTGGAGTCCTTGGAGGTGTTAATTGCGAAATAATTCCACAATTCTTAAGATGATCGATAAACTCGGTACTTAAATACTCTCCACCTCTATCAGACCGGAGTATCTTTATTGTTTTGCCCAATTGATTCTCTACTTCGTTTTGGAATGTCTTGAACACCTCAAAGGTTTCATTCTTGTGCTTGACAAGATAGACATATCCATACCTACTATAGTCATCTATAAAGGTTACGAAGTATCTTGTGTTATTCCTTGTAACGTGTTTGAAAGGCCCACATACATCCGTATGGATGATGTCCAAGAGGTCTTTACCTCTCTCATTTGTCCCCGTGAAGGGTGCCTTTGTCATCTTGCCTAGTAAACAAGAATCACATACATCATTTGACCCTTGGTCAAATGACTCCAAGATTCCATTCGCTTGAAGCTTGGTGATGCGAGTCTTGTTTATGTGGCCAAGACGACCATGCCATAAGGAATACTTGTCTAAACCATCTTTGGAACTCGAATCAATGTTCATGATAGATTTTGTTGAACTAATGTATGCAGTTGCTTCATAAATGCCATGACATGGTAAAGCTTTAAAATAAACAATGTTATCTTTAAAGCATATAATAGTATCATCATCAAAATAAAATTTGTAACCATCGTCATACAATGCATGAAGTGATATAATGTTTCTAGCCACATAGGGCGAATAGCAGACATTTTTCAATAAAATAGAATAACTAGTCTTGAATGAAAGCTCCACACTTCCTTGAGCTTCCACCGGGACAATCTCGGAGTTTCCCATCACAAGATCTAGTTCTCCCTTCTCCAAGCTCCTACTTGCCCTTAGCACCTGCACCATATTACATATGTGAGTGCCACAGCCAGTATCTAAAACCCAGCCTCTAGAAGTAGAAGTATGGTGAAGTTCTATCATGAACGTACCTGAAGTTTCCGGGCCCGATATGCTCATTGCCTTGAGCTTATTGAGTCCCTCCAAGTACTTGGGGCAGCTTCGGCGGTAGTGGCCCTTGCCCCCACAAAAGAAGCACTCCGCATCCTCCGGAGTCTTGGCTTGGGGAGTCTTCCCCTTACCCTTACCCTCGGAGGCCGGGGCAGGCTTGGTTGCACCAACCTTTCCCTTACCCTTCCTTTTCTTGGAAGGGGCGGCCTTCCTTTTGGTTATGCGGCCTTCCCGGATGGCAAGAACGGGAGTGGAGGAGGAGGATGGCTTGCTCTTGGTCATGCTCGCTTCGGCAGTCTTGAGCATACCATGCAGCTCCATCAAGGATTTATCCATGCTATGCATATGATAACTCATAGTGAATTGGTCATATGCACTGGGCAGGGATTGGAGGATCAAATCGACCGCCATCTCCCTCCCGATGGTAAATCCTAGCTTCTCCATCCGCTCAATGTTTGCTTTCATACGCAAAACATGAGCACTCACGTTCCCTCCATCTTGAAGCTTGCAAGCGAGGGCCGACTTGAAGCATTCATACCTCTCTTGCCTCGCTTGCTGCTGGAACATATCCCGCAGCTGCACGATCAAGTCGTGAGCACTTAAGTGGTCCATTTGCTTTTGCAAATCAGTACTCATGATGCTCAGCATGAGGCATGTAATCTCCTCAGTCTCCTTGAGGCGTTTTTCATATGCCTCTCGGATTGCCCTAGTTGCACCGCTTGGAGGTGCCTCGGGTAAGGGTTCCTCTATGGTGTGCATCTTCCCTTCATAGCGTAGGACAAGTTTGAGTTGCCTATACCAATCCATGAAGTTGCTCCCATCGAGCTTCTCTTTTTCAAGGAAAACTCTAAGAGAAACGTTGGTGGTGGTGGTGTTTGTTGATGCCATCTAAAATTGCAAAGTAGACTTAAATTAGTTTGTTATAGATATGTATTATCTTGTTAAATTAATTTACCCATAAAGAATTAACTTTAACAAGGCTAAGAACCGTATTTCATCCCACCATGTGACGGGGTTACCGCGGATCACATGATAAAATTATTTAGGTCGGCAACCATTTTGCTAATTGCAATCTCTATTGCAATCCTTAGCGCCTTGCGGGATCCTACGACATCCAATGGTCGTTTGGCATGTTTGATCCCTTCTTGCACCAATTTTGAATCTTGAAATTTTGGTTAGCTCGTGCTAAGCTCGACAACTAACCAAGATTTCAAATCCAAAATTGCAAATAGTCCGTCAAGACATACGGTGACAAATTCACCAAAGTTGGCTCGTGCTAAGCTCGACAACCAAAATTGTGAATTTCCACACTCACCTTCCACACAGTTTTATGGGAGTTGGCTCGTGCTAAGCTCGACAACCAAAACCCATAAGACTAGATTCGGGTGGTATCATCTTACGGATGGTGCATTATTTACGTTTCGTGGAAAGACGGGCTTTTGTTTCCGGTTTGATTTTAGATTAACATGCAAGTGACAAAAGCCTATTTTCACTAGGTGGGTTAATCTTGTATGTGAGCGCGCGAGAGAGTTGTAAACCATTTTTATCAAATCTCTTTTGATTTTGTTAATTTTCGAAAAATTATCTAGCATGCGAATCCTACACAATCCACGCATACAAAATCAAATCACACGCATAAAATATTAAAATTGGTAACCCTTGCCATAAAAACCTATGCGTTCTTCCCATGAGCCGAACGGGAAGAACTTGGTCAATTCTAGGGACAAAATCTTCGATGCGAGCTCCCACTAATCCCGCCATCTCCATTGGACTCCATCGTGGGCTTCATGGGCTCCTAGCTCCATCTCCTTTGACCCTTCTTGTGTGTTCATCATCCATCATAAAATACATACAATAGAATAAAATGGCATACAAGCCATAAAATACCTATTTATCTACTACAATTACATGGATGAATGAAATGGCATGCAAGCCACATTATTATTACAAATTAATAAGAATAATAATACAACCAAATTTGCATCCAAACACACAAAACAACCAAAGGGTCTAGGCAAGGTTACCAACTAGCATTTTCACATACAACCAAACATACATACATGCTACTGGAATTTAAACATCAAAGTAACAAGATTAAAATTTCCAGAAGCTCAAAACATGGCTAAAAACCCGAGACCAAAAAACTGTTTTTTAAACATGAACAAAAACTGACCAGCGACGATAGCACCGCTATCTAAAACTAGTTAGCGCCGCTAACTCAAAGTTAGCGCCGCTAACCCTGTTCGACAGAAAACAAACAATTTCGATTTCGGGTTTTCAAAGCCACCAAGTGCATAACAATCATAGAGGTGGCTCTGATACCACTGTTGGGGTTCTCAGGGCACGCAACGGAAGCAAAGGTACAACATAAAAGGCCCAAAGTACAAGCACATAAAGCATAAAACGAAAACCCCAATAATGGACCAATCTCTATGAAATGAAATGCAACAAAACTGAGGGTAAAGGAGATTATACCAGCTCCTTAGCTCCAGCAAAATTTGATGAAGTGGTTGATTTTGTTCCTTGTGACTTGAACGAATCGACTATCGGATGGATACCCCGGCAACACGCCAAATCTCTTTAGCTAGGAAGCTCCCTTCGATTCTTCACAGTAGAAAACCGATGAGAGAACAGCAACCACGAACTTGGATCAACTTCTGGAACTAGAACCCTTTTAGAACTCTCCAAGTCTTTGTAGCACTTGAGAGAAAATAAACCAAAGTGTGTGTATATGTAATTCTAGCCAAGAGAGAGAGTAAGAGAGGGTTAAGCAGCCCTTTTATAAAGATTAGGACGCCACTTAACCTTCCCAAGCCGGCCAAGATCGATGATTACATAACTCCCATGCATTGGTTCACTTTTGAGGTGATATGACAAAAAGATGCCGTTTGGACTTAGCGGCGCTAACCCATACTTAGCGGCGCTAACTCTAAAGGGTTAGCGGCGCTAACGCGGCTAGTCAGTTGACTTGACATAAAGCCCATGCAGCCGTAGCGGCGCTATCCTATAGGACTTAGCGGCGCTAACTCCTAATAGTTAGCGGCGCTAACGTGGCCTGCGAAGTCAACTTTTCTCTTTTGCCATTTTTGATCCCTTTACTTAAGTTGCTGTCAGATTTGACCCCGGTGTATGACCCAATAGGCCCATACATCATCGGTAGTGATTCCAAATGGTATACTTGCATCGGTGGGCATATTCTAACAGAGGTAAGTGGTGGAGTGTTGTGTTGTGCTATAACGTGAGTTATGTGTTTATAGTAGTGACAATAGATAAGTGAAGTGATACGAGATAGACCCATGTAGGGTTATGACTTATGTGGCAACTGTATGCTATGTTTAAAGTGTAATTTAGTATTCTGCTCATCAAGTATGAGCAGAAGCTAATGTGATAATGTATATGCGCATGTAATTGGATCCTGATTGGATCAGCTGTGTTAGAGTGTTATATTGTGCATGCAATTGGATCCTCATTGGATCGGTTATGTGTTATTGTGGTATGTCCGGACAATTTGGGGACTGTACCATAGTTCCTGGGATTGGTTAAGGTCAGCCGCGTAGGCTGGTTCCTGGGGGGCCCAATAGGGTCTGGAAGTGGGGGATTAACGGCATCCGAGTGTATACGCTTGGTGACGGCTCTGCAGGCTACCGTTCCTTGACGAAGATGGGGTTCTTGGCGTAAGCCGGAACTGGTTATGTAATGGGGTTCGCGGTGAAAGCTGGAACTGGTTGTGAAATGGGGTTCTCGGTGCAAACTGGAACTGGTAAATGTGATGGTGGACTGCTCTTCGCTCCCCCACCGATGCGGATGGTTGTGACTGATTCCCCAGTTTGGATCGTTGAGCCAGGCTAGCTACCTCGCAAGATATGATCCCGCTGACATGTCGGTACACCGCTATGTGATAGCTTAGCTCTGTGTGCCATATTGTGATGTGATAGCATGCATATTGATGCTTATGTGTAAATTGATGCTCACTAGCTAGTTGTAGCTAACGGTGCAAGATTTCTCTTTTTCGCAGGTTAATGACTGATGGTCTGGCGAGCTGGGGTTACTCGTGGGTAATTGTAGTATGTATTTTTCGTGGAACACTATTTTGTTATTTTTGCATGTGATCCGATGGTCGGTTGTTAGTTGTGGTAACACCTGTTATTTGAAATGTTAAATAGTCAGATAACAATCTGATACTTTGTAAATGGTGAATATATCCGCTGCAAGCCTTTGATAAATAAGTTTAAAAAGTTTAAATTGGCGCTAATTTTAAGCTCGTGAAACACGGTGTTACAATGATTTTGTACACGTAGTATTATTAAGTTTATTTCATAGAATGGTAATTAAATTTAATAATTATCCTACTAAGGTTTTTCATCAGAAATTTGACAACATAAAATAAAGAGGTGAATGATTTTTTTATTCAGTTTTTAAACTTGGTTATTATTTTATGAATTTCTTCACAATCATATAACATGCAAATATGAAATTTATACCTTTACAAACTTATTATTAGTATTATATCCACATATTCAAAGATATAATTATCTAACTCAACACTGTTTATTTTGTAAATTATTGTTATATACAAATCAATTTTCTACAAATATACCCACTTCACTCCTATTTTGTACTTTTCTTCTTTGAATACAGTTTTTGATTGAAGTAATATATAGCTCATAGAATTTAGTTTGGTGAATAGCGACGCAAAGTAACACCATAATAAGTCCATAATTGTGCAATAGAAGCACAAAATGTGACGTGACATATATACGTATATATACACAAGTATCTAAATAATGTGAGGCGTGATTGACGGAAAAGTCAAGTCTTAAGTTTTGAAAACCATGACGAGATCACAGTGTTTCACAAGACACGACTTAAGACGACAATTTTGTATATAAATTCTAACTATGTATATAAAATTATACAAGCAAATATTAAAAATGCATAATTATTGGTTTACAACGTAGTTCATCGATTTTTTTCTTTGTTTTGATATATTCAAGCATTCTTATAACCGAATAATTATGTATATTCACTCATATGACTTAATACCTCTAAGACGCCTAAAAGAACACTGTTTATAACAAATAATGACATGTCAAGCAGGACCTTAACATATGTCAACCTTTACGTCCAAGTCTCAGACCATATGTGACGATATAATCAAGCCTCAAGCTATGACTAAGTCATACAGATATCACAATAAACTTTTTAGAACTATATATATACATGAAAAAGTTTAGAGAAATATGTTTAGTACGAGAAGTAGATAGAAATGTTTTAATATTGATTTTGACGGTAATCCCTATCACTTGGGTGGACAAAACATACTGACATCGTTTGTCGTCTTCCCTAAAATCTCTTCGAAACGCGGCAAGCCGTAGGTCTTGCCACACCGGCGTTTTCGCTACGTGTCCCTCCATTCCTTCCTCTACATAACCAATCTCTCCACCGCTCTACAAAAATCATTTTCCACATCACCATGGCAACAAATTTCTACATACTCATCTTTTCAACTCTAATTCTGATTTCGAGTTCCGTAGCTAACGGATCACTTCTAGGAGGGAGGACGAAAATACCTGATGTCAAGACCAACAACGAGATTCAGGAGATCGGGAGGTATTCGGTGGAGGAGTACAACCGTCTGCGGCGGAGCGGTATGGGGAAGGAAGACGTAGATCTGAGGTTTTCACAGGTAGTGGAGGCGGAGAAACAGGTGGTATCAGGTATGAAGTATTATTTGAAGATCGAGGCGTTTTCGGAGAGGAGTGGAGATCCGAAGGTGTTTGAGGCGGTTGTGGTGGTGAAGCCATGGCTTCGATCGAAGCAGTTGATGAAATTCTCGCCGTCGCCGGCGGTGATTTCCCAGCCGGGTTGGTGAGTTTTCGCCTGAGGTTTAAGGCTGGTGCATAAAAGCACCGAGTTTGTGCGCCGGCGGCTTCTTGTAGTGTAATTTGTGAGAGGCAAGTAGTGTACAATGCTTAATAAGCAGGGAAAATTAAAACTAGATAAGTTCGGATAATAATTTATGTTATGAAGGGAAAAATTACTCATCGAATAAACTACGTGTTTATTTGTTTTTTATATACTTTTTTCAACTGTTAAAACATAATAATTAAGTATAAATGGTTATATGATCTAAATAATTCAAAGACGAATCCGTCTCTGACAGTTCCCTTTATGATAATTATTTACAAGAGAATGTGTAACAAAAGGTTATATTAGTGTTACAAATTCGGTGATTCATGATTAAAATATACTATAAGCTTATAAGGTGAAATGATTATGCTTTTTTTTTTGTTTATTCAAATGCAGCAAATTAAATACTTCAAATTTTAAGTGACTCGGTATTTTTGACCAACATAATTCACATCTTTACAACTGTTTTAAGTAGTGTAGAAAAGTGATTTTCTTACTGCTGTAAGCGAATTGTATAACCGTTCGTGAAATTGTTCGGCTGGAGGTTTGTTTATGTTCGCTTCTTTGTTAAACAAAAGAAATGAACAAGATTTTCTGTTCGTTTAATTAAACAAACGAACATGAATAACGATTCGTTTGATCATTTATGTTCGTGATTGTTTGTTTATTCCTTTGTTTATGTTCGTTTATATTTTTATATAAATATATATTTTGTATTATATGTCTGTGGTTAGATATAGTGTTCATTTGTGTTTGATAATGTTGGATTTGTATTATAGTGTGTTTCTTTGTCTGCGTTTGTTTATCATTTGAATGAAGGAACAAACATGTACACGAACTAACCAATATTTCAAATAATTGAACATACATGCTCGTTCGTTTATCGTTCGTGTTCGTTTATTTGTTCGGCTAAACTTAAATAAACAAACACGAACACAGAAATCCATTATTGTTCGTTTATCTGTTCGGCTAAAGTTAAACGCCGTTCGGTTTGTTTATAGCCCTAAATTTCCTAATGTGTTTAGGAGTTCTTTGACTTTTTTATTTATAGTTAATGTTTTGAGTTGAAATTCTGTAATTTTATATGGTTGGTATTAAAGCAACATTTATCCGTGTTGGTCGAAGATCATACAGACTTCACATAATCCGCACATGTTTAGCGTTAAAAAAAATATCACACCCGAATATTTCCTATAAAATGAAAAATGATTTTGTAATATATTTAATAAATATTATTGTCTATTTTACTCGTAGTCAATAAATTGGAATCTTCAAACTTATAATAACTTGTTGAGCATCGACTAAATAAAAGGTATTATCCATATAAACGTTTATACTGAAGCACCATTCGCATAAGTAGTTCATATTGTTTAGAGTTAATTACAAGGACGGTCCTTTAAAATACATCTAAATCACACTCTTAGTTCTTTATTTGAAAAACTTACAAAGTCAATCCTTAATTTTTAAAAGTTAAATAAGGACGGTCCTTAACTTTAACTGTGTTAGTATTAAACTTTTTAAAATAACGATTTTACCCTTTTTAATATTACTTGAACAGTCCTTTATAAAAATTTAATAATATTTATATATTTTTACCTTTCACTCTGGTTTAGAGGGTTGTGGGGAAATGTTTTAGCATTGTTGCATAAGTTTTATACTTTTATCACTAAACGAAAGGGTACCTTTACTTCTCACTCATTTTCTATAACGGGCATATTATCCGATTAACTATTTAAAAAAGGATGGATTTTATAAAATAGTAACCAAATTGAAAAAACGTTACATCAAAGTTATCCGCCCTTTATTTCACATTTCAAATTTCCCATAAATGACTTTTATAGATTAGTTTTCAAACTTAAATACTATTATGTGAAATAACCAGTAAAAAGAAACTAATTTGTTGGGCCACCTCCGTCGCCATGTCTGTGTAGAGGTGCACATCTTCGGTTTTTTTGGGACCGGATTTTCGGATTGTAACCGGATTTTCTCGGACAGAGGTGTAACCGGTTTCGTACGAATTAAAACCGGATTTTCTTGGACAAAAGTGTAACCGGTTTCGGATCGGATTAAAACCGGATCGGATCGGATAAAACCGGTTTAATCCGCTCCGGTTTGAAAAAAACCGGTTTTATAAAAAATCGGTTCGGATAGTTTTTACACAAAATCGGATATTCGGATTTTTTGTGCACCTATATGTCTGTGGTATTCTCCAACACCAACCCACCACCGTATGTGATATGTGCGTATGGTGGTGTTACATGTGCCCTTTCCATGGCTTACGATTCCTTTTCCTGCCATTGGCATAAAGCCTCAAGTTGCTGAGGACTTTCGTCCACAAAGGATTGAACACGAATGTTTAATTGGTTTTTAACGCTTAAACTTGATTTGTCTCGACCTTTGTTTTAGTATTGTTTCAAACTCATTGTCTTGATTGGGTATTGATTATTATATACCAAAATTTTGTCGAACGAGTTTTCCATAAAGAAATTTCTATGAATGTTAGTCGACTGTCGTATAAAAACTTCATGAATCAAAACACCATAGTCCGTTGTATTATAATAATACAAAGTATAACTTGTTTCGTATATTTCTAGCAACTGATCATCTCCTTATACAATCTTCGTTTTCAACCAAAGGTCGGATCATAAGGCTCGCGGGAAAGACTACAAAGGGTCATTTATCCTATCACAACCAAATCGTATTTTCGTCCCCTAATAAAAAGTCGTATCAACTCTCCATAACCATAAATAAGTAGCAGACTGACCTATTAACAATGCAGCATTTAATGATCATACGGATATTCAGAATCGTTTTCCTTCACTTTAAAGTGCTGCGGTTGTTGACCGCCACAATGGAGATTCCACATCTTAAAGTACGCTCGTTCTAGATTTGTAACCTGAAAATTTATCACCCACACTGAATCTCATTACAGAGCATGACTAATGGGAAAAGCCAGGATAACGAATAAAGAATTTTTATTAAGTAGTGGTATTTATATATGTTGAAATAAGTTATACTAGGTTGTCCCAAATTTTCAATTTTTTAATTTACAATTAGAGTGTCAACTATAGTTTAAAATTATTTTAAAGATACAAAAAATGAACTTCGACTTTCCACATGTTTGACCCATCTTTTTAGTTATGTGACATTTTTTATTTACTAGTTGGACCTGCGGAGATAAGATATAAGCCACATCAACCCGTCAATAAGTAAATGGGTCAGAATTGCAACCATATTTAAGACCATGATCTTGCTTTTGTAAGTGGTGTGCTTTATCACTCTGCTATCAACAAGAGCAAGAGTTCACAAATGCAGAAACTGAAAAAACATGAAAATGAAGTTTACCCATCGTGATGTATCAAATAGTGGGCAACTGAGGCGTGACAACTTGAGTTTCCTTGTAAGATCTTGAAGCTTTGCTGGATTTAAGGCTAGATATACTGCCCTGTCTTCATACTCTTTCATGCTTTAATATCAAAACGAACAAAAGTTAAATTTTTGTTAACCCAATTAGCAAACTCCCATGGAAATTATATTCAACGGCTAGAAGCCAGTATGTTAGTAAAATCCATTAAAAAGATAAATGACACCACTAGGTCAACAATTGCATGATCATGTGTCACTAATTGGCATGATATACACACAGCAAGAATGGATAAGTTTCTCCATAAGTCTCACTGTTTTGATTTGAGAAGTGCATACATATATATTTAACAAATACATAGACCATTTATTAAGGCTCATGTGGGTGTTTTCTCCCCTTTTGAGCTGGAGGTCTTTTAGGAAGCAGTCTCTCAACCCACAGCTAGAGGTATGACTATCTACACTTTACCTCTCACATATCCCACTCTAGCAGGATTGGGTAATGTTGGTGTTGTTGTTATAGAACATTTGTTAAAATGTAACAGTAAAACAATGCTCTTCTTAACATATCTTGTCATCCATACTTTTAAAAGAATAAAATGAAATGATCTTTTTGACCTAGCCTGTTTTAATCAGTTACCCAATCCCACCGACCTGTACATCTTACCACCTTCAGTGTATAGCAAATACTAACATGTTATACGAATTTATTCCTAGGGCCACAGATCAAAATCTGACCTGTTCACAATCATCTCTTCACCAACTTCAGTGGCTAAACAGAGGGAACCAGCAACTCTAGTAGCCATTTTCTCAAGGGGAAGGGTTACCATTGGCAGACCAGCCCAGAGAACATCTGTTCCGGTTGTATGTGCATTGCATAGCGGCCTGGAAAAAGATTCTTCTGTAAATAAAACTATTTTCCTTTTTCATTATGACAGGATTCAGCAATGAAAAAATATGTATCTTTGGGACAAAAGATTCAAGTTAATATACGTGTCAAGACATAGATCGGCTAGAGAACTGCGTCTGATGTGCTCATTCTTCATAGCAACGTCCGTGAATATAATTTGGTCAGGCTTAATACCCTGTGCAGCAGCATCTACATGATACAGGTGAGTTATAATTAATAGTTGAATACCCCTCTTTCTCTCACATGCATAAACACTCAACAAGAATTAGTTGAAAATTATTCACATAATATTTCACTAGCAAAAGGAGAGCCATGAGAAAGGATGCCACAAGTTTAGAGGTAGCAATTGTTGCTAACATACTTAAGGTTATGAATGAGTCAATGGTGGTTGAATTTTATTCTAACATGTCAAACAAAGATAAAATGAAAATAGGTTGAAAGTGTCCCAAAGTGTATTTCAAATGCAAAAACCTCCTAAATCATTTTATTTAACAATTTATTTTATTTTTAAAATAATATAACTTTGTAATCATACTTGGCACAAGCACTGTTTATTAAAAGAAAAGATGTTCCGAGTCAACATAATCCGGATGGTTTCAACCATAAACGACTCATTTGACCGACCTAGCAAAGTGATCCCAGCCACTTTGCCACCCCTACACAAATTAACCACTTATGAAAGAAAACATATAATAAAACATAACATACAGGTACGAAGTCTCATCTCGCCAGCAGCTGGGAATCTGAGGAGCCAAAGTGCACTATTGGGAACACGCTTCAGAATATTGCACCTGAAACAAATGCAGGCAGAGTTAAATTTCTGTGTTGTTAAGAAATCCAACTTTTCATGAAAATATAAGTTACCATGTCACAAAAATTTCAGGATCCATCTTATAAAGCTGATTGAAACAAGCAAATATAAACTTGTCTTCTGGCAAACCATATGCAGACCTCTTTGATCGACAGTTTGGGTCAAGGACATCAAGATTTTTCTGAAAAAGCCAAGAACAAAGTTCATGGTTACACAAAGTCTCACAATATCCAACAAGATATCTGAATATCCATGTGTTCGCACTGAGAAATACCTGCTTATAGTCGTTTACAAAGTAACAATGAGGAAGATGTACAAGTTTCTCAGAGTAAATATGGGAAAACTTGAGCGGGGACACAAACTGTCATAGAAATCACGACATATAAGTGATTCATGAAGTATGATTACACTATCACGTAGTATGGGTTTGTTGGTTCCCCCGTCAAAATGGGTGACTCTCTTTGGTACGGGCTGAGTCATGTTGACCCCAAACACATTTTTTGTCCAGTTTTAAAAAGAACTACAGACATTTAATGCGTGAATACAATTACAAAAAACGAGATTATAATAACTTAAACAAAACAGTTTGGGATGTTAGCATTAATAATATACTTTGGACAAATTTGGATCTGTTTTTTGGCAAAATATATAAATTTTAATGATTTGATTTGTTAAAGTTGTAACATAACCCAAATTTACCCATTCATAGGTGAATGGGTCAGATTAACCCCACCCCCCAAAATTATTTTTTATCTCTTTGAGAGATTAAGTAGAAGAGACATAAAAGAAACTCACTGACCTCATCAGTGACCAAATACTGTATGTAGTCAGCTCCTGTTGTCCCAGGAAACCCCATATAGGAGACCTGGATAGGAGCAGGTTGCATGGCAAAAATTTCATTTCTGGCCCCCTGAAATAGAGTATCAAAAACATAAGGATACTCACGTCACAGATGAAAAGACGACAAACTAACATTTTAAAATAAACTTTGGACCCACGATTGGATCGAGCGAAATTGGCCACAAACATAATATCTACTTGAAGTCAGGTCCGGTTACCATGGTTTTCACATTTACCATTATATCTCTGATTCTCTTCAGAAAGGGAAGAAAGAAATAAAAAACAAATGACCCTATCCCTCCAGTACATGCCACCAAAAAACATTAATGCAAGGCCATAACAATCGAATTGTCACCTAAAAAAGGTATGGTATTGGGCAATGGTTTAGCTGTAAACAAACCTTGGTATAGCCGTTAAGATTGATAAGTATCTGTATCTGATTTTCATTTATAAGCCGAGCAATCAAATCAGATGTCATTCCTGACACATCCTTAAAGTGCTCCGCCTCTGATTGAATACGCATCCGCCATTCACTACCATCGTTTGGACTCAAAGCATAGCAGAAGACCTGAAAATAATATAATTTGTAGTTTCTACCAAACCAAATTTTACAGATATAGAAGATCGTAATTAGAGATCAGAACAAAACCTCAATATTTTCTCTGTTATGCATGCCAAATACTGATCCCATCAGATGGGAAAGAGGGTGGTTTCCAAAATCACTGCTCACATATCTACAACAGAAGTGATCTTCAGGTAAATAAGTTGCTCTTAGAATAAAAAGCCTGAAATAAGAATTTTTTACATGTCCAGTTTTTACCCAATTTTGAGCCGCTTGTTACCGCCTGTACTCTTTACTTTTACAGGCAAAGGATGGTTGAAAGCAGGAAGAGAAAAACGACTTGCTATGATAGAGCAGTGTGCAGCATACTTGCGGCTACAGACAACCAAGAAAAATATAATTCAAATCAATGATGTTATACAAATTATTTCAGGACTCTTAAGCCAAGATAAACCACAATTGTACCTGATTTCAAGTGCTAGAATAGGATCAAGCGGGTAAGCAATTGCATGGAAAGGTTGCACACTTGGAATAACTGATGTCTGAAAAGAAATCACCACTGCATTACACTTATAGCACAGATACACCCACAGTAAAAGAATAATGAACTAGCTGAATAGCTATCTGTTTGTGCATGTGTGTACAAAACCTTGATCTGCCTTCGGAGGATACTGTCTACTTCAATAAACATCCTCTTCCTGTCATCCCAGTCGCACACACACTAGGGGACATTTAGGGAACAAATTAGAAAAGAGAAGAGAATCAAGTACAGCAAACTGTCAGATATGTGACTAGCATTTGGTGAAGACTTAAGTTCATGATGGAATGATACATCATTTTCAGTCAAAAATTATTAGCAGTATCAAGCTTATACCTGTAAAGTGTGTAGCAGGTTACAAGTGGCTTCAGGGAAATTGGCACGTATAGCTAACGCTTGCCTGTAGCTTTTAATAGCTGCTTCCACATGCCCACTACATTTACCATATCAGGAGTTTAGATACATGACCATGACAGAGCTATTAGTGCCTGTAACACTCCTCTAAAGAAGCTCTAAATACCTGTCTTTGTAAGCTGAAGCCAGATTTGCATGAGCTTCTGCCATATTTGGATGGATAACAATTGCATGTGAATAATCTTGAATTGCTTCATTCACTCTCCCAATTTCTTTGTATGTGTTTCCACGGTTAACAAGACCATCAGCAGCTAGAGGATCGATTCGTAGAACTTCGTTGTAGCAAGATATGGCATCCGCATAATTACCCTGTTATTTCATTCCACATGTCAACCAACTTTCAGAACACGGTTTCATTTGCACATTGTAACAGAAAATTTTATATTCGACCTAGTAAAAGCAGGAACGGAGAGAGAGAGAGAGAGAGAGATTGCTACCTGCTGCTTATATATTATTGCGAGATTGTTAAAAGGAGCAGACAACCCAGTAGTTACGGACAAAGTTGCCTGGTAACATTGAGCAGCAGCAGACATCATGTTCCTGAATATCAGAAGCGTCTCCTTAAGGACACTTTACATGCATATTTCTTAAAGCTGGCAGTTTCAACCCATTTACTTATATATGGGACCTTTTGGTTTATGTTTTATCATTAACCAAACAAACAAAATTACAGAAAATAGTTTCAAAGGAGACGAATCAACGAACCAAAATCACCCAAGGTATATTTTCAATGCATAAAAACTGTTCCAAGTAATTTTATTATAAAAATCAGATTAATATTGAAATCAATTAAGTTCTATAATCATGTCATGTTATTTGCTTATCAAATAAAATAACAATTTTGAAAAATACTTGTTTGGGTGAACCCAACCCAGGCCAGCCCTTTCTGATAACTACAAAAAGATTACTCATTTTCACCCGTAACCCATCCAACCTGTTTTGCCACTTCTAACAAATAAGCTCCGTAATCACGTTACTTTTTTTTTAAAGCGTCATGTCACATTAATTTCTTAAATTAACATCACAATTTTGAAACACAAGTGTATGGGTGAACACAACCCAGGTCGACCTTTTTTAATAAGCACCAAAAGATTACTCATTTCCACCTGTTACCCAACCAGCCCGTTTTTCCACTTCTAACATTTCTACTTTTAAAAAAAATCCATCACTTTCAATGTGAATCACAATATACCATTCCATGTATATATTTCCGAGGTTGGTGAGTGCTTGAGGATGGCTAGGTTGCAAAGAGAGGCATTGCTAGACATTTAAAAGAAACTCAATTAGTATTAAAGAAAGAGAAGTGTGAAGCTATAAGCAAATGTCAACCATAACCTACACGATAGCAACGAATGGCTTCCTCAACTTTGTCAGTATCCTTGAGTGCATTACCCTAGTTATAAAAAAAGAAAGATTTATAATCAGAAGAAAAAGAAATGTACGCAGTAACTTATTTCAGGAAAATGTGAGAGACAAAAGTCGGAGCAGGATACATACTCACCAGATTGTTATATGCCTCCAAAAATCCAGTATCACAAGCAATTGCCTGCTTATAGTGATTAATTGCCATCTCCAAGTTACCTTGCTCATAATATATGCTAGCTAGGTTCCCTGATTTGATGTGAAAATATAAATAAAATTAAATATATTGTGGATATCATAGGTAGGCATAAAATAAAGCAAAGGTGCTCACCAAAAGCCATAGCATAATCTGGTTTGGACTGAAGAGCTTTCTGATAACAGACAATAGCTTCAGCAGCTATTCCTAAAGCCTGTGAAGTGAAAAATAACACTAAATTTAGCCAAACTTTTCATCTTCCACATCTTGAAATGTCAACTGAAGCGTCACCTTATAGACATTCCCCATGTTCAAATAGGCATCAGCAAATGTCGGTTTCAGCTTGACTGCCTCCTGAAAGGGTTACCAAACAGCAACGAGAGAAAACTTATAATTACAATTAAAACGTACATAAGATGTGCATGTGTGTCCAAATACATATGCATACTGTCAAAAGAAACCAAGATCAATAGAAAAACAATTTAGGTAAATAAAAAAGAGCAAAGCTTCTTTTACAAGTCGTAGCATTCTCTACCAAGCTAAACTATCAGTTACATTGACATATAATTACTTTCAACTAGTGGCCATCAGATATAACCAAACCTTCCTTACCTGGTAATACTGAAGTGCCCTACTAAGATCACCCGATTCCATAAAGAGGCCAGCAAGATTAGACCATCCAACGGCAAAAGTTGGCTGTATACGGAGGGCCTCCAGGTAGCAATTATATGCCTGTCCAAAAAATATTCCTCGATATATATAGCATAGAGCAACAAACGAACTCACCATAACGCTGATAAGAAAATCCCGATTGGTCTTCACTTTAACATACAAACAGATGTAGTGAGTAGACAGACACAACAACCTATAACTCAGCTATGGATAAAATGGCCATTTCTCTAGCCGCTATGAACAAAATGATCAGTACTCTAGCAGCTCTGAACAACAGACCTAGGAGTCAAAAGAAAAACAGAGTACAAAAGGGGACTATGAGAACCACTTTCTAGATGATAATGATTTCTAGGGTAGAATAAAAGGTTTGCGTCAATGAATGACGATAAATGGTCAAAGATGAATGGCACGAATGGTAACGTGTAGCAAGATGGTAATGCCATTTTATATCCTCCATAGTTTTGAAATAATAGCCAACAAAAATAACTTTAATTTTTCTTACTTCTTGCACCAATCCTTGAGCTTTCATCAAGTTTCCAAGGTTGCTGTGAGTATCAACCTACAGAAGAGGAGAAACAGAAGAAGTCTCACATACATAAGAACAATTCTGTTATATATATGAACCAAAAACCAAAAAAAGAAAGCTAAAAATCAACCAAATGAGGGTTCAATGAAAGAGCCTGCCGATAGCATTGAGCAGCTTCGGTAGGCCTTGCTTTCCGCATATATGCACTTCCCAAGTTCGACCATGCATCCGCAAAATTTGGACGAAGCTGCATCAATCATAATTGCGGTGAGCAGGTTTAACAACACCTACCAAAAAACACTTAAAATGTATTGAACTGAGTTAAGATAAATGTTATAAATGCAGAGTGCACAATAATGTGTCGTTTTATCAATTTACGCCACTGGTCACTGCTTCATAACCAGTGCCACATAGTTAGAGCAGAAGTGATCAAGCGAACTTAACTATTATGGATGCATTATTTTGAGTACAAAACATTATTTATCTCTTTTCATTTATAAGTGGTTCTAGTGATTAAACTGTTCCCGATATCACTATGAAGCATTTTTTCAAAAGCCGGATGAACAGTTGGATTTTCGTTAATATTTTCTGCAATCATAGATATATGAGCTAATTGGAAAGAAGCAGTTGTAGAATACCAGATACATTAATAGACCTCTCAACCATTCATTGTGATTCCAACCCGTCCCATATCTTCAACATGAACGTTTTTCCTTAATGCAACCATGATAACAAATAAAATACTACTTTTCACATCATTTTATTTACGGGCATAGAACTTAGATACTGTGCATACATTACAGTGAGAAAAAAAAACTAATTTTTCATGTTTTCATTCTCCTGTGGAATCTTATTAGATGTTCCTTCCAGATTAATTTGGCACTTCAGTGTTTGGGTAATGTTTCTTCAAGTGAATAAGTGATATTGGTAGTCATTGCTTCCTCGCTAGATATTTATAGATTCAAATATATAGCTAGAATGTCACATACCTCTATAGCGACTAAATAGTAGCGGATAGCAGCATCAATATTGCCTTTTTCCTGTAGGATCACAAAACACATTGCTTAGGTTCACTGTTCACACCAAATAAGATAAACAGGAGATTGTCCGTTTATATAATAATGTGCATCACCTTCCATGCATTTGCCATATTCCCATAACACTCGGCAAAATTTCGATCAATTCGAAGAGCTTCTTCATTCTTAGCAATGCACATATCGAATTCATGTAACTGAAAAACCATTAATTCCTCTAATCAAGAGCTACACCAAGGTCTAATTATAGAAAGTAAGTCTACCTCAAGCAATGACCTAACCTGATAATATATCGCACCCATAAGTAGAAGATTATCTAATCTCATTGGGTTTCTGTCATAAACAGCCTTGCTATGATCTAAAGCTTGTCTAAAATCTCCAGATTTGTAACTCTGATGAGCAAGAGACATGAGCATATCTTCCGTAGCTGGAAACAAATAGCTAATTAAGATTCACAGATCCAAAACCCTAAAAAGTTTAAATTCTCAGCTAAAAATAACTGTAACAGAGGCATACAGATATAGACCCACAAAAATCTAGCCCTAGACATCATCCAGTAGAAAGAATAAGCAGAATCAAGTTCAAACCTTCACGTGACTCCAGTCCTTGCGATAATTTAAGGTTGGCATTAAGCGATGACGGAGCAAATTCCGTTGAAAATAAATAAGAAGAATCACGCAGATGATCACCATTGTTATAAGAAACCCTAGCAGCCTGCTGCAACAACTGCTGTTGTTGTTGTTGCTGCTGAACCTGCCGTGGATCACTCTGTAACGACAACATAGCTGATCGGCCGGTAAGCACCCAAATAAATTACTAAACAAAACTGTCGTCTAAGATTTGAATTTCTTCTTCTTTTTCAATAAATATTCACGGAATGCAACGGTGTTGGAAGTGCCGTATCATTAATCTAACGGCGGACGAAGAAAATAAAAAGAAGATGACGATTCTCTCTCTAGTTTCCGTAGCAAAGAAGAACAAGAGAGAGAGAGAGAGAGAGAGAGAGAAAGAATCAAGAAATCTTGTCCCTGGTTGAATAAAACTGCCGCAAAATCAAGGGTTTACCGCGATTAAAGGCGAATGAAGTAATTGATTTGCTTATGTTGGGAAGGATTCAAGCGTAACGTGACACGTAGCTTCTTTCTTCAATGAGGGGTTTGGACTCCATGATCGCGAATTGGGAAGACGTCTGGTTCAGCAATCTAGACCGTTTGATAGTTCGGTAAGCAAAATGACTTGTCACTTTGTCAGGCTGTGACACTTGTGAGAAGGGCACGTTTAGTTTTTCATACCAAAACATTTTTCATCCTAAACTCTTTCGATCTTCAAACTCATTCTCTAAAAACAAATACACTACAACACTTTAAAAAATTCAACATGGATCCACGTTGCAACCGCGCTCGAAACCCGGATTCAAACACACTATTCTCGACCGGTTTTCCGAATTCAGGTTTCAACAATTTTATCAACAAGTTTACAACCCGCAACACGAATTTTTATCCCGCTTCCAACAATTTAAGCAACAACGTTACATCCCTCCCCAATTGACGTACCAAGGGAGTTACAAGCGGATTTTGTTCCGGCACCCTTCAATCCTCCAAACCCGATTCAAGATGACGCCGACGACATTGACTATGTACCGGAAACTCAACAAACGGAGACATCTCAATCCATTTTAACCCAACAATCTAACCGAACCCAAGAAGAAATCCCGACACCATAAACGGGAAAGAAAAAATTTGACGGTTGAGCAAAAACGAATAAATGGACCGTCGAGAAAAAGGTCACGTTTGTTCAAGCTTGGGTTGACGTTTCCAAAGACCCCCTTGTCAGAAATGCGCAAACGGGTGGTATAACTTTTATACATATTATTTTTATTATACGTATTATTACTATATATTGTTGTATGTATTATGAGTATATATTATTATTATTACTAATAAATTATTATTATACGCATTTTTATTATTATCCATGTTATTATTCTTACCATTTTTATTATTACTACGTATAAATAGTTTTTAGAGAATAGTCGAGATCTTGTTTCACACTCAAATGCAACGTGGAACATATAGAATTGTTCATCAAGTGACCTAAGTTTAGATACCTAAACAAAAAATAAAGTGTTTAAGCTTGCATCTACAACAACCTAATAAATACAAGACGTAGCGGTCAAAGAGAAGCCGATATTCTAAGTTTGGCGCAATACTGTTATCAGGAGGATTAGAAAGGAACTACTAAAGTGTGGAGTGTCCTAAAAATTGTCCAAAACGGTGCACGGTACAACCGAGGACCTCTCCTTTTTTCGGCCCACAGAACATAGTAAAACGTCTTCGAGCCAAAACCCATTGACCCCACCATCCGATGCAAACATTTACTTTAACCTCAATAATGATTACGAGGATGATGAAATTGAAATAGAGGAGCCTCAACGGCCTATCGGGAGAAACAAAGGAAAAAGGCCATCCACGTGTACAAGAAATTCTGGCGTACAATCAAACCAAAGCTATGATACGTTGTTGGACCAAATATCTACGTACAACCAGCAGGTACATCAAAATTTGACTTATAGAATGAAGAAACTTAAAGTCGAGGAAAATGTGTTGTTGGTCAAACAAAACGAGGTCAAAGTAGAAAAACAAAAACAATTCGACAAAGACTTCGAGTTTTACATTAGCTCGCATTTGCACCCGGAGGGTCCTGTTTAAAGGCAACGTTAGCCAAGAAAAAAAAGAACTAGAGAATTATACGGTTGGGACAAATGAAATGTATTATTATTATTATTATTATTATTATTTATTAATGAAATTTTTATTTTTATTATTTGCTATATTTATATTTATTAAATATCTATTGAATTGTTTAAATATTTTATTTTGTTTAATATATAAATTTATAATTAAATAAATTAAGAAAATAGGAAAAAGATTGAGTTGATTTATGATGAGTGCTACTTGAGTTTTAGATTAATTTGGATTGGATGAAAAAAGGAAGAAAAGCTAATGTGGCATGTAATGTGGTATCTAGGTTAATTTGGGTTGGGAAACGTTATACTCATGGCTTAATAAAATAAGTGAAGATGTTACGGACTTACAGGTAATTATAAAACTATAATAAAAAGTCGAATTATCAATTCAGAAAAACAATCTTTTTACAATCTAGAAGTTATCAAAGAATTTGCTATTGAATCCATAAACTATATACATTTTTGTTATAGCTTTTGTCTTTTGTATGCATCTCAAATCATTATTAACGGCGACAAGGGAGCGACGTTAAACATATTCCACCAAGCCTCATCCGAAACCGGCATACAATTTGACGGCGTTAACGGCAGATCAGCCGTCTCAATTATCCTCTCCTTCTTTACAACCACCACCATCTCCTTCACATCTCGCGGTCTTTTCCGGCAGCCACCGACGACGGTTAGGTTTTCAGATCTGGTCGAATTATCAATCTCAATCTGCAAAGGAAAATTTAGAATCGCTTTACTACCACGCATTTCAAATGCGGCTCTATCATAAGCCTTTGCAGCTTCAACACCAGTATCAAACGTCCCCAACCATACTCTACTACCGTTACGCTTCGGATCTCGGATCTCCGCCGCGTACTTGCCCCACGGCCGCCGCCGTACTCCTCTGTAGTGTACCTTCACCTCCTCTGCTTTCTCCGACACCGGCACCGGAAAAGCAGTTGATAAATCAGATCCGGCTTCTTCTTCGGAGCCGAGGTAATCGGAAACTGAAAGATCGGATTCGGAAATTGATGTTTGCGAAGTCAAACCAAGGCAGTTAGGGCTTTCGAATTCGTCGAGAAGATGGTGTCTGATGAATTCAAGAGCTGAAACTTCATCGTTAGTCGCCATTGATGAGATGGAAGTGAGTTCGAAGATCGATTTGAAGATTGGAAGATGAGAGTAGAAGATGACAGTGAAAGGTTTATATATGAAAAGGGAAACGGAGCTTCTTCGGGGGTTCGTGGATACCGAAAGGAAGGTGAGGTGTGGACAAGAATGCCATGACCCGAAAATATTATTTAGACTAAAATTAAAAAAATATCCACTTGGATTTTTTTATTAAAAATTTAAAAGAAAATGCTACTCTGGCTATATATATAAGTATATTTATTAATTTTAATTTAATATGCACGGATGTTATAGAAATTAATTAATATTTATCTTGTTAGTAGTAATGGTTGATGAAATTTGACATAAGACGCACTAGAAGAGTTTCATGTATTTGATTAACATACATAAATAAAAGATTTATTTGTTTTGAGTTTCACATTTATTTTTATAAGATTGAAAATCACACTGCTGATACTTCTGATTAACTTTTTTTTAAACTATGTTAAGATTCAGAGTTAAAAGAAGAGTATTTTAATCATTTTTCCAAAAATGATTTACCTATTATTATTGTTTCTATACATGTTTTTTAATATTCTCTTATAATCTAATTACCAAACACAATTACTTCTTTCCTACCATTTTTGTTCTTATTTAACTTTCTAATCACATTTAACTATATTAAATAATTAAATACATTATTTAGTAGAATAAGTAAACATATCAATATTATAATTATTCTTTAAATCAAATTATACTATCTAACATTTTATAGAAAGATGAATAGTAATATTTTTGTCTATTAGTAAAACAGTATACTATATATAGTTTTATCTACAACTAAATCCAAAAGGATGATCTGGATGGAGCGGTAGAGTTGATTTTTTGCAACCCATCCACCAAGGTTCAAATCACATAAGCAAATATATTATATTTTCTTCTTCTTTTGTTCAAAGCTATCAAATGACACGAACATCATTGAATTTTATTAAAAATTATATTTTCCAACTTAAAATGTTATTTTCTTTATTGTTTTCTGTCGTTTTTTCATTTCTGTGTTAATTTAATTTCTTTTTCCTATTTTAATATTATTTAGATTTTCATTGAATTGTTTTATTTTGACTATTTTTATACATGCTTTAAAATTTTTGTTACTATGTTACCGAGTATTCTTTCATTTTTTTTTAATTTATATTCGTGTTTAATTATTTTTTCCAATTAGATTAATAAATTAGGTAGATAAAAGTGAAATAGTTTTAGATGAAGAATTTTTTTAAATACATTTAGCGATTAAAACTATATTGTAACAAGTACTACGCATTTGTTAATTTTTCTTTATGTACGATCATATTTAAAATGAAGTGGTTTAATGAATAATTTAATTCTTTCATAGAAAAAAAATAATTATTCTATATAACTATATAAGATATAACATTAATTTCTTTTATGAAATAATCACCTATATGTTTGATTCTAACAAGCAATTTAATGGCCCTCGTTATTGCGAGCGGTAAATTACTTTTATTAGTATATAATTATAACTTTTAGCAAGAATTAATTCTAAATAAATCTATTTTTTTTAAAGTAAATTTGGATGAAAGCTATATAATATAATTTTTATCTATAAGATTAAAATGATTCGTGATGTTAACATCATCAAATTTATATTAAAGTTTAAATAATGAAATATAGATATCAAAAATTTTAATCAGACTTAACTCCAACCCCTTAGGGGATTATAGGGGCTTAGGATTGTAAGTTTTATAATCTCAGCGCTTTAGTCACGTTTCTGGGTTAAAATCTTGAGGGGATTATCAATCAATCAGCCCCAGTTCCAATCTCAGCCCCAACCCATCTTTAGCTCGTTACGCCAAACACACCATAATTCAATATAGAAATATAACATGTAAATATATATATGAAAAAGAAAACTAAAAAATATGCCCTACATTTATTTTTTCTCAGGAGATATCTAAAGATTAATATATCTAGTGTATTGGAGATCAAGGATCATGAGAAACATAACTATCTCAAGATAAAATAAATATATCATAATATAATGGAAAAATTACAAATCTACCTCCTAATATCTCATGATAAATTGGAGTTTTAGTTAGCAAATTGATAAATATATCATTAATAAATGTAATTTGTTGGTACCTTAGAAAACATTTAGACAACTTTCATGGCATTTAGTTATTTTTCTTTCACCTACATATCTATTAGCAGTTTAGAATCTCTAGCCTCTAGCATATGTGTTTATCAACTTTATAATGTTAAATTTAAATATTTATGCTTATAATAATAAACTAGAACAGTTCTATTAGAGTGTTTTTTTTTTGTCTTTATAACATTTTTCTTATTATAAAGAGTAATAATACTTATGTTGTTTGCAATAAAAAAGTAAAAGTTAATCAATTTGTATATGATCAAATAGCGAATTACTATCCTAAATGTTTTAATTTTTTTATATTTATATTAAAACATTTGTGTTAGAATGTTAGTTTTCATATTTTATTCACACCAAAGTCCCGTTGCAACGCGCGGGTATTAATCAACTCGTTAACCTTTTAATTATTAGGCTTGAATGGCAACTAGCAACCTGTAACCCATATATAAAGAACAATAAATCAATTATGAGCAAGAGATTGAATAAAATCTGGAAATTTAACTATACAAAACTTACAAACAAAATTGACGACTTACCTAACAAAATATACAGATCTAGAAGTCTAAAACACAAAATCAGTGATTAGCTAATCAACAATTTAAATAAGCACACATCTTGAAGGTTAAAACATAAATTATAAAAACCGATGGCATATGTACAATAGGAAGTTTAAACAACTAAAAACCAAATAGGAAGTTTAGTACCTAAATTACAAACCTAATTGGTTGAAGATGCACACAAAAACAAAAGCTTAAAACTAGGCCCAGATCCAAATCGACTTCTAAAGTGTAAGAATCAATGGCTTATAAAAACCAAAATCAGATCCAAAACCGAATTGTGAAAATCCGATGAACATATGTTTTGAATGCCTTTGAAGATGAACATATACTTTGAAGAACAACAAAGATGAACCCTAATTTGCAACAAAGATGCTTGGAAGAACTACCCTAAGCCTTAAACCGGATCTAGATTCGAACTCTAATGCAATACGACGACGGTCTGAAAGAGAGAAGAATGAATTTGTGACCAACGGTCTTAAAGTAAGAAAAGGTAGTGGTGTTCGGTGGTCTTGAAGAGAGAAGGGATGGTGGTGGTTTGGACGCATGGTGGTTGTGGTGGTCGACGGTATTGGAGAGAGAAGTGGTGGTGGTGGCATTCGGCGGGGGAAAGGGTATGTATCCTGCCAGAGTGGTGTCATCTAGCGGTTAGAGAGAGAGAGAGAGAGAGTGAGAGAGAAGGAGAGTTGGAGAGAGGTAGAGTTTAGAGAGACGATGAGTTAGAGTGTTTGTGTTTGGTAAAAAGAATGTTAAAGAAGAATCTACAAAAAAAACATGTTTGGAAACAATAATAACATAGAACATGTTTGGTAAAAGAATAGGAAAAGAAATGACCAAAATACCCTTTCTTTAACAGTGAAACTTAACATTGGTTAGTATAAATGACCAAGTTTAAAACAAAATGTCAACCATATAGATCATCAGTTTAATTTTCAATATTAAATGGTTGAATGTGAAACTCAAAGCAAACGAGAGGAACAATTTTGTAATCAATTCTAAACAAAATTATATACCTAATCGAACTTGTAATTATTAAACCCAATCTTCAACTTCGTTCCCCTAAATAATTTTGACGTTTCATGTATAACTAACAAGAATAACTTTATAACAGAGTTAGAACTAATTTTTAATAATAAGACCGATAGACCTAAATAGGTTAGTAAGGAACAGGATAAACTTGTTTTATACTTGCAACTTATTCTAACACTCACTTATTTTAGATATTAGGTCGCTAACAATCTTTTATTACATTATTATTGTCATTTTTTTACCCAAACGACTCAAAATTTACCACTCTTTTACTTCCCCTTAGATTCAAAATAATAATAATAATAATAATATATATATATATATATATATATAATATATATATAAATATAAGGTAAGTTATATAAAGAACCTCTCTTAAACATAGAACCTAAAGAACCTCATCTGGTGTTGACACATGACACATAGTTATGGCATCTCATAGACCCCCCCCCCCCCCAAAAAAAAAAAAAGCAACCCCCAACTATTTAAAAAAAACCCATTTACTTTAAATGATCATAACTCGTTCGTTTTTATAAAAAATTTAACAAAAAAATTATACCGTTAGATTCAGTTTTTCGTCCTCTTTCAAACAAGACCGGGCTTGATATATTTCAGAAACTTTTTTTTTGAAAATGTACATTTTGCATTTTGAGCTGTGTTCATTATAAATGCAAAATGCAAAAAACGAAAAACGTGCAGAATGCAAAATCCGTAGAACATAAACATAGAACCGTATAACGTAAAATGCAGAATGCAAAATATAAACATGCAGAATGCAAAATATAAACATGCAAAATGCAAATTTGCATTTTGAGCTGTGTTCATACTAAATGCAAAATGCAAAAAACGAAAAACGCAAAATATAAACATGCAGAATGCAAAATCCGTAGATCGTAAACATAGAACCGTAGAACGTAAAAAGCAAAATGCAAAATATAAACATGCAGAATGCAAAATATAAACATGCAAATTGCAAAATTTGCATTTTGAGCTGTGATCATACTAATGTAAATGCAGAATTGTAACACCACTTTTCTGAAATAGCTTTTAAAAATTTAATTACCACTAATTCGCATTCTAAAACATCAGAGTTTGCGGAAAACTAGCTACAACACTTTAATGCTAACAGTTTTACAAAAAGCAGTGTTAAAAGTACTCTTTTCAAAAACTGGGAGCTATCCAACTCTGCGGAGCACCGGGGCCTTACCCTTGCTGGAAACTGGTTATCTGCATGCACAATATACCAAAACGTAAGCTTTCGCTTAGTGAACATACTACTAAACTAATAAACACATATAGAATGAGTATCTCTTCTCAGGATGTCTCACATCCCAATTTTAATCTGCAAAACAATCAAACTGTTAACTTGTCCCGGGGTATGATCACACCTCGCGCGTAACCAGCCCCTGACGTTTTACTTGGGTATAAGGATCTCAATATACCCCTTTCACTTGCCTGGATACAAACACCAAGCCCTTAACGCTTTACTTGGGTATAAGGATATCAATATACCCCTTTCACTTTCCTGCATACATAGTATCCGCTTTTCTTTGTACAAGGCTTCTCCAAGCCAGGTACTTTCTGTACTCGTGCACATACATAACACATATCATAACACATATATCATACTGTTTACTTTGTACATAAATGCATACTACTCATATCAAACACTATAACATAGTGCTACTGAACATCTGAACAACAACCTTTAACTTTACACATCAAACATACAATTGATATATTAATCACTTAGTGCACAAACATATACTAATCTGATTAGGGGTAAGTACACTCACCTTAGCAGCAGTTAAGAGATATACTCCTCTCACAGAAACGTCAGTCTCTTATTGCCTACAAGCAATAAACATGTGCTACATTAAAATCTATACGCCCTACGGCAACTTAAACTGAACATGAAGCATCAAACAACAAAACCTACTCCTGGCCCTCCCTACGCCCGCAGGAACATCTACCTACGGCCGTAGGAAGCAAAACAACCAAACCTCCTTAAAAAGCTTCCTACGCCCGTAGGAAACACTTCCTGCGGCCGTAGGAGCCAAAACTCCAGAAACACTCAAAAACCTCTCTACACCCGTAGGGAATTATCCCTGCGGCCGTAGGAACAGTCGATACAGCAGAAAGATTGCTCTGTTCGAACAGCAGCTGCAAAATCCCAATTTTTCTCATCTTCAACGATTCTAAATCTGTTTTTAAGCATAAGAACACTTCCCAACATGTACTACTACTTTAATTACAACTAAACATCAACAAAAACACAAAGATACCACACAAAACAAGGATTCAACTTATGAATCCATTCTTTGACCTAAAACTTCAAATACTTCAAGAAAACACATACCTTATGTTATACAAGCTCTATCTGATCGAATTCTAGGTGTTAATCTTCACTTTTGAATTGAAATCAACAAGCTAGAGAACTAAGTGTGTGTATCGTATGTGTGTATGCATGCTCCTGGTGGTTTGACTCCAAATAAGTCAATTGCAACTCATATATATCTAAACTTTCAGAAATAACATAACAAGTCCCTGTACTTCCTTAACTTTCTGATTGGCAAAACTAGTCCTTTAACTTAGTAAACATAGAGAACACTTATCACATTAATTGAAATTACTCACATCTTGGAACTTACGAACTTTGGGGCGTTACAAGAATGCAAAAAAGAAAAACGCAAAATATGAACATGCAGATTGCAAAATCCGTATAACGTAAACATAGAATCGTAGAATGTAAAATACAAAATGCAAAATATAAACATGCAGAATGCAAAATATAAACATGCAGAATGCAAAATATAAACATGCAAAATGCAAAATTTGCATTTTGAGTTGTGTTCATACTAATGTAAATGCAGAATGCAAAAAACGAAAAACGCAAAATATAAAATGTAGAATGCAAAATTCGTATAACGTAAACATAGAACCATAGAACGTAAAATACAAAATGCAAAATATAAACATGCAGAATGCAAAATATAAACATGCAGAATTCAAAATTTGCATTTTGAGTCGTGTTCATACTAAAATGCAAACAAAATTTTCATTTTCAAAAAAAATTTAGAAAAATATGGGAAGAGTGATCTTGTTTGAAAAAGGATTAAAAAACAAAAAAATTAGTATAACTCTTTTAATTAAATTCACAAAACATAAAAAGTTATGACAATTTAAAGTTTTTGGTGAGTTTTTTTTGTTTAAATCGTGGGGTTTTTTTGAGAGGTGGGGGGGGGGGGGGGATATTCCATATTTACCATTTTCTTCATAATTTAATACATAATAATTACAGTTTTGCCATCGTTCAATATTATCCATTGATTTTGATAATCCATTGGTCCAGATTGGTTCTTTAGGTTCTTTGTTTAAGAAGGGGTTCTTTGTTGATGCAATTTCTATATATGAGTTGTGTTCAATAGTCCATATAAAAACATAGTCCTAAATTTTAATATTTAATCACATGTGATTCAATATAAAATCACATGTGATTCACTATACAATCATATGTGAAAGTAAAATCATTACATGTTAATTACGAAAATATCACTCCTCCCAAATTTTTAAAATTCAATCTGGACCATTAATGGGGCCGATCCAAGGGCTAAGATTAGTCTCTCAGGACTATGCAATAAGTATGAACTATATTGAACATTTCTCTTATATATATATATATATATAATAATTCACTTGTGATGTCCTAATTTAAATGGGTGGGGTCCTAATTTAATGTGTTGAAGGTATATGGTGAGGTTGTGATGTTCAACGTAGTGGTGTGGTGCTTTATGGTCATAGTAGTCATTCTTAGAGGAGGAGTGGTCACGAGTCTGAATGCCACACATCTCAGGAGCGAAACACCACTCCCCTTTGGCAAAGAGTGACCCGGAGTAATTAATTCTAAAATCTTGTTTTGGGTTAATTAATTCTTGATCCTATGATGTTCTTTAGCTAGCACATATTTACTTTTTAAGTTAACCTAATTTAGCTGTCATCCTTGCGCAAGAGTGATACTAGTCTTCTCTGTATCATTCCAATTTTATTGGATGTCCCCGAATAGACATTTAAAAAGGGTTACCTAATTATTTAAATACCCTAACTTGATCATACTTCAAATTTCAAACAAACAATAACGGTTATTAAATTAGTTCAATATTTAACTTCGGTTCTGTTTTATGCACTACCTGACGATGTGTCTATTGCTTCAACCTTGCCCACCTACGGTTGTCCATTCTGACCGTCTAGTTGCTTCCTATTTCTTAAAAAAGAGACCCAAAAGGCTATGTGATGCAGGTTGCGGGGACTTAGGCGCAAAGTCTACCACCCACCGGAACACCAACCCCCATCGCCCCCCCCCCCCCCCCCCCCCCCCCACACACACACACCCACCCTGCAGCAGATCAGTGCTAGCTCCCTGTGTCAAAAGGCTTCTCTCTCTCCTTTATATCTCACACTTTCTCGCCTTATTCCCTGTCTAGCTTTCCCTTCCCTAATAAGCGGATACCCGTTCTCTCATCCGTGCTGAAAGAGCACTCCCCATGCGCTGGTGACACCACAACTTGAGACCTAAGTTATGTCTTTTTGAAGAGATGGTATGCTAGCACCTAGACCAAACATTGAACCAATGGGCTCAAAGCCAGGCTGTAACTCAGCCCTTCGGAACCACTAGGCTTTAACTTTAGTCGCTTCATCCGTTTGAGCGGTAGATGTCTTGCTTTGTACATACCGAACAATGCCGTTTCTTTTGTTCTTTATGTTTTCATGCAGTGTTATATTTTGTTAATCGTCAAACTCATTTCATCTAACAAACAAAACAAACTCCCATAAACACTCTAATAACACAAGCTTCTTTTACAAAACATCATTGATTGGCAAAAGCATACAAAACCCGAAACAAATATCAAACTTCAAACCTAGATGTTACAAAAAGAGTAACTTATAAGTTTAAGGTTGATGTATTAATAATCAAACAGGAAAAACCTGCAACCCAAGTCTCTTTTAGCTCTTTGGGAGCAGAATCTGCTCAAATATAACCTTAAAAGTTCAATACACAAAAAAGACAAACTATTATCTCATCATAACTTACAAAACCGTCAAAATGCAAATGTCATAGTGATTCGCATACTCGTCTTGCTAATTTGCAGCCTCGAATAATCACTCTCAACTGTTTTCAACCCGCTGATATTGTGAAATCCTTAATACAAGGATAGATCTAAATCAATGCAAGATTTCCTCTCATAAATGAGTAGTATAGAACATCTAATTGAGAGAGAAAAGAGAAGGTGTATGCTGCTGCACAAGTGATAACCACGAGTTAAGTGCTTGTTGTTGGAGGGTCAAGAAGATTGTACTGCAAGCTTCTGTAGATGCTCAAAGAACACTTGAAGATTCACGTCATCAGTGAAGATAACGTCCATTCCAGCAGCCACTTCGTTGTTGTATGTTGCTGAAGGGTTCAACTTGGCCAATAAGAATCTAGCCTGTTATACATAAAATAACCCATCAGTTAATCCTAAGAACAAGTATAAACAGGTTACAGGTTAATCGAATCATTTCATAGTGATTCAGCATACAATTACATGTGATTTGTAAAAGCATCACATGTAAATTACGAAAATGTCCCTCTGCCCAAAATTTTAAAATTCAATCTGGACCATTGATGTCATTGATCCAAAGGCTAAAATTAGTACCTTAACGACTATGAACTATGTGTGGACTATATTGAACATTCTTCTTAACTATTATACATTCATGCTTTAATCTTTTACAATTATAAAAACAATAGTATGACAAACGATATAGGAGGTCGTATCCATTAAAAATAGATTTTTGGATGACTTTAAACCCTTTCAATCATTTGACCCGTCCTTTTTGAAGCAAAACTATTTTGTTGTGAATTGAGTCTCGGTTATTAAGAACTACCCAAATTGACCAATTCTTAAGTCAAAGGGTGAAGATTGTCACTAGTATCAAGAGTGGCATAACTCAAAAGTAAGGCCACACGTACTAATGATTGTCATGGCTGTCTGTCACATCACTTTACTCAGAGTCTCAAATCAGCTTTACCAGACCCACATAATTTTAACTAACTTAATTGGTTTTAAAAATTAACAAAAGTTGATAACCAGCGTTTAAATTGTCACCGGGATGACGAGCCATCTCATAACAAGCTGAATGACTAAACTGGCCTAGTACATGACAAGCAAATATGAGCTCTTTAACGAGCTATTACATGAGGTCCTAGGAAATTATCAAGTTAAGAGAGAAAAACAACCAAATTCTAGACTTCTTTTAATGGGTTCAGCTATTATAAGAACAAGTTTTGCATACAAAATAAGAGGAATTTTCTAGTCGAACATCTTTTATTTGCAGCAAAATAAATAAATAAATAAAGCAGATGGGAGTGATGACCTGAGAACCATGTTGATCGCACACGACCAGTCTTGGGACTGGAAATCGCTCACGGATTATAAGTTCAGCATCGTCACGTGGAGCTTGCAATAACTGTGCTAATGCCTATAACATGAAATAAAAAGTCATCATCTTGCAAGCTTACATACGCATACAAGTATATACACATCTATATGAGAAAACATTAGATGAAGTATCTCATATAATGAATAATGCTTGTATAACAGTATATAAACATAAATATATATCTTGTGTAGTAATATGGGATTTAAGAGGTGACCGGATGTGTTTTAAGTGTGATATCACAATTTGGAGAACAAAATTATGATTAACTGATTAAAGATAGGAATAGGTGGAAACTTTTACATTAAATTCAATATTCATCAAGTACAATCGCTTGTTACATGCTTCTCAAATTTTGATTACTTTGACCCTAAATAACTAGAAATCAGAATCACGATCATCTTTTACCAGTTGAACGTGAAAACCAAAATCAAGATTACTTTCACCTCAACATTCAAATTCAATTATTGCGGTTCCAGTTTAAAAGCACATCATAACACCCACCTTAACTCATTAAAAACTAATCTTTCAAGATTATTCAATAAATTTAATAAACGTACCTGATGTTCTGGCTGATTCTGGTATCCCATGTTCCTCCATTGAGCTATCGTTAAACCATGGAAAATAACTACACTAAAGTATGAATCTAGTAAAAGGATTCGATCGGATTGAATGGATGCCACATCAAGCAATGCTGGTGAAGGAAGGGAGTCAAATGAATATGATATTAATGAAGGTTGAATCATGACGGTAGCATTTGTAATACTCTCTCGATTTAGCATCATGCGAAAATAAGCAGTTTCATCCGGACTGTTATTGAACACCTACCCACACAATAAAAAGGAAGCATATAATAAAAAGTGTGAAACTTTATTTATCAAAACTCAAAGACTACAAGGTTTACCTGCACAAATTGTGATCTCCGAAGATTGAACATAAACTGAGGGAACAATGAGAAACTAGGGTTTAAAGAAAACGAGGACGGATCATCTTTTCGGTAGTCACCAAATTTAGAACAGAGACGAATGAGGTTTCTATCTAACCACCTTGTTGCATCAAATGTTTCCTGAAGTTATTAATGGTCCATCAATGGCCAAAAATAATAGTAGTAGTTGTTGTAGTAGTAATAAAAAATAAAAAAAGAGAAACACCACATGATAAAACATATAAATTGCTGAATTCATACCTCGATCTCCATCTTATAAGAGGTTAATCTAGCCATTACTACAGCAGCAGTCTCTTGATCAAAACCTTGCATTAATTCCTGTGAAAGACATCTATCAGCTGATAAGATATCTATCTTAAATAACATGAATCTATTTAAAAAAGGATATAGTATAACTCAAAATAGAGAAAACTCATCATGCACCAAATATATATATGATTTCTTCTAAAGCCACCAAATATTATAACACTGAATGTATATGATACAGAGGAATGGGTCCTCCAGGCCAAGTTTTAGCCATGTGGCCATGTGGGAACCTGGTCCTGTAATCCTAACCACTTGCTAAGCATTCAAAAATTGAGATTTAATCAGACTGGCAGTCCTAACTCCTAACCAGCCACTCTTTTTAGGCCTCAGTTTTTTTTTCTTATTTTTCTTTAATTGTGCGGCACTTATTCGATTACTATGCTAACAACTAAAATATCTATCCACAAAATTTTGCTCATATTATGTTTAACTAGTTGCATCCTAATATATACTATATCAAAGGATGTCCAGATGTTTGATGCTTCCAAGAACATACTGGAAAAAGAGTAAGAATCAGTTGAATGAATAAAGGGTTTTATTATTTTACCTCTGAATTAACAGCACTCTCTACCCATCTTCTAGTAATGGTAGTAACTCGCAGTTTAAATTGCCCATCAGCACTCTGGTAACTGCATCAAAACACATGACGTAAATTTTAATTACCCAAGCAGCATGCTCCCTCTTAATTTAGAACTCAAGGCTACTACACGGGCAAACAGAAAGAAATTTAATCACTTTTGGCCATAAAGACCGTCCTGAGCAGACACAATAAAAATTATTATACAAAACTAATATATGCAGCATCTTTTAAAGACACCATCTCCGCTACTAGAAGTATCCTGTAACTTGCCCATTTCAGGAATAAAGCACCTGTTTGTTCACTTGAGCCTTATTATTAGAATGATAACTTCTCAAATCATTGTATTTGGCTTCTAATTGAAAGCTAACCATCATTTTATGAGAATTCCAAAAAAGACTTGGCAAGCAAAAACAAGTACTTTGATCAAAATGTGAAAATGCAAAAAGGAATATCTTAATTCTCACCTTGTAGCCTACACTCACTCTTTCTTGCAAATTTTGGGAGGTGTTTGAGAATATTGTTTTATAGTTATAATATAATATTTAATTTTCAGAACCCGATAACCAACTGTGATCAGAACAAGCTATAGAGATTGTGTTTGGGCACACTTCAAATACTTGAAGTTGTCAAGTTCAAAATAATCAGATTTTTAGTATTTTGCAAATCAGACTACTTTAAGGAGCTAAAAAGTAAAGTGACCAAAAGACATTATACTCAAAAAGAGGAGACATGTTGTTCAATGAGAGTAGAATTCCTAAATTAGGTATAAAAAATAGGTAGATAGAAAATTTACCAGATAAACATATTATACAACCCCAAAACAATTGAATAATCAGAATCAGAGTTTGTTTATGACTTTATTCGAGCACTAAAAGGTAATTCTTGCAGCTTCAAGTCATGATAAATAATCTGTTCCAAAACACAGCTACAAACACCACTTTGTGTTCTTTATGCATTTTATCAAGAATAATAATTCTTGGCACAACCTAGTACAATAGCACGAAATCACACACACCTAGTCAATACTTTAGTAGAGACAAGTTGTGTCAGTTACCCTAATCACTACTTCCAGAGAAATTTATCTCAAACTCTCAAGAAAGAAAAAGAAATAAAGTCTCCTATTTACCTTGTAACAGTCTGTATAAACAACTGTGGATTTACATTGCCAGAAGGATCTTTGTCACTTGATGATATATCAAAGAAAACAGTCAAACAAGTATCTTTGTCCAAACCGCACAGCTTCCAAGCTGTCGTATTTCCCTGTCCAATTGTCGTGCTAGCAACAGTTGGTCCTTTCTGCAATGAGAGTCTCAGTAAATAGCATTTCAGAGAGAAAAATTATCACTAGAATAACTTAAATAATGTTTTGAATAAAAATATGCAGTTTCAGCTAACATTTAGTAAATAACCTTGTCCAAGGATGTGCAAGGTCCAATTATCCCCTGAATTCTAATATCCTTTGAACAGTTGATCTCGAGCGTGCCACTGAAAGAAAATCAATTAGTAATGAGTTTCAAAAGAAACAAAGTAGCGATATATCAATATAGAAGTACAAAAAGAAGGAAAAAAACAACCCTTCGGTTAGTCATCAAGCATGATAATACTCACTTGTGAGCAAGGCCAAGAGATTCTTCCCCCTTTTCAAATACACGCTTGAATGAGTCCTTGAAAACTGAATGACCAAAACTTTCAGCTAAAACAACAAGGCCACCAGTTCTTTCAATAACAACTTTCATCTCTGCAACTCCAACCTAAGAATATATTAAATCCATCAGATAATCTAATATTTAGGAGAGGTCAAATAATCATCTTTGGAAAATTAATTTCTTAGCAGCTACCAAAAACAGAACTGTTATCAGAGGACAGAAAAAGAGAGATCTGAAAATCTGATGTTCTATTATCTGATTACTTAGTTGCAAGAAAGAGAACTAAAAAGTATATACAAGATACCCCAAAGAAGCTAAGGGCCCACAAACCACTAAAGAATATTAACCTACAATAAAAAATATTAACAACACTTCCCCCTCAAGCTCGAGCCTAGATATTGATCATGCCCAACTTGTTACAAATATAATTAACTCTATTCCCCAATAAGGCTTTCGTGAACTCATCAGTGAGTTGACCTCCCGTCCTTACACGAGAAGTTGTAATTGTTCCATCTTCAATATTTTCTCAAGTGAAATGACAATTCACCTCAATGTGCTTAATTTTCTCATGAAATACGAGATTGTTGACAATCCAAATAGCAGCCTCGTTATCACACCACAAATTCATTGGTTTTGATTGAGAAAACCCAATCCCATCAGGTAGATTACGCAACCACACATCATCGCGCCATAGCTTTATACTCGGATGCAGCACTTAAGCGAGAAACTACATTTTGTTTCTTACTCTTCCAAGAAACTAGATTGCCTCCTTCGAAAACACAATAGCTTGTTGTAGACCGTCTATTTGTAGGATCTCCACCATAGTAGGCATCGGTGAATCCCTCTATAACATGATGAGCAAGGTTTTGGTGTTTGATGCCACAACCAGGATATGACACACGGCATCCTAATGTGAGGTTCTGGGGGTTGCCATGAACTGGCCTATCACACTCAGGGAAAGCCATATTCAGGGCATGTAATTGACAAGTAATTCAGCTTTCCGACTAACCTTCCATACTTTTCTGGATTCTCAAGGGGATCTCCATCATCTGCTTTCAACTTAGCATTTGGGATCGTAGGAGCCTCACAAGCTTTTGCCTCGATCAAACCACAATCACTCAATATGTCTAAGCAATAATTGTGTCGAGACAAACATACTCCTTTGTGAGTACAAGAGACTTCAATGCCCCGAAAATATTTCAGTGGACCTGGACCAAGGTCCTTAGTCTGGAATTGAGATGCAAGAAAGTCTTAATTTCTTGATTCTATTTTAATCACTGCCGACAACAACTATATCATTAGCTTTGTAAAGAACACCAAGTGATCATATGAGCTTTGTAATCCAAACTTGGTCAATATTGAACCGACCGTACCAGGCACGAGGGGAATGCTTTAGACCATACAAAGACTTCCGTAATTTGCAGACTTTACCACACTCCCCCGTGGGTTACTGGATGTAAACTTCCTTGTGTAAATCATCATGTAAGAAAGCATTCTTCACATCCAATTGGTGAAAGGGCCAACCGTAGGTAGCAACCAGTGAGATAAATAATTGAATGAAGGTTAACTTAGCAACTAGAGAAAAGGGTTTCAAAATAGTCTACTCCATAAGTCTGAGCATATCCTTTGGCAACTAATCGAGCTATTGAATTGTCTGGATTAGTTTTTATAGTGAATACCCACTTACAAATAATGACCTTCTTGTGCACAGGTAACTCTATTAAGGCCCACGTATCATTATGTTCAAAAGCATTCGTTTCTTCGATCTTTGCACTGCACCAACTTGGATGAGCTAAAGCTTCTCCAATAGTTTTAGGAGAGAATATGGAGTCTAATGAAGTCCAATAAACGAGAAGATAACATTTACCCTTCTAAAGAGCAATAGAAACATAATGATCAGACTCTGACTATAGAGGTGATGACTCGGGTAGATGGTCTCCTATTGTTGTATGTGTATCACTGCTAGGTGATGGATCAGATGCTGACACCCCAAGATCCGGAATGTCGGTAAAGGAAGGAGGGGCATGGTTACAACTTGAAGACACTAGTGAAACCATAGCCGGTTCTGATGTAGGTTGGTGTTGCCTACTATATACATGAATCACTGGAGGTCGTGCCGGTTATGAAGATTGCTCGGAGGTAGATGGAATCGGTGATTCACTTAGACGAGTTTGTATAAGTATAGAATAAATCATCATGATCTCCACGATCAGAATAGGTGATTACCGGGAAGAAAGGTACTTTCTCCACAAAGATGACATCTCGGGAGTCGGGAAACAATGTAGCGATCAAGGGTAAGAGAAAAACACACTTGAGAAATTTTGGATCTAGTTTACTAATGTGAGGCCGAGTATCTCAAAGGGAACTATAACCAAATATCTTAGGTTCAATAGAGAACAAGCGTTGATTAGAAAAAAGGATAGACATTGGAATCTCATCACGCAAAACAGTTGATGCCATACGGTTGATTAAAAAACAGGCAGTGGAGATTGCATCCGGCCAGAATGGTTTTGGTATCGCACAAGAAGGTGGCGATTCTTTCTTTCAGTAGCTTCATTATGAGGAAAAGTTATACGCAAGAAGGACAGCCAAAAAACATGTCAAACACAAGCAACTGCTACTATAATTTCAAAGAGCAAAAGGGCAGCCAAACACAGTCTCCTGCCGACCATTCTATTATAGCTGATTATGCTATTCAGCTAGAACCACCATCAGATATCTAATTTTACCCCAAAAATAACAAAGAGCAAAAAGAATAGAAAAGTCAAGATATTCCCTGTTGTACCTGGTCAAGGGCAGAAGCAAAAAGGTCCAAGACATGACCCTGGCTCACCATCTGCTTTGCAAGTTCCTCATAAAACTGGACTGCCTTTCTAAAATATGGTGCCGCATCCTTGTCCAGATCTTTATGTGAACGAACTGGATCCGAGAGATCTTTGGATACAATCTGCCAAAAGATAGAATTTGATCAAAGTTCAGATTCTCGGAAAAGTGGAAATATGTATGCTCATAGTTACTGGATTCATAAAGTCTATCAACCAATTTCCACGAAACCTGTTAAGAGAACCATAAACTTACACGCATTTCAACCAATCAAGTGCTTGGAAAACAATAACCAGAACAGGGACCATTTACAAATTACAATACCAGCCTTATTTGAACATAGATTAATAGGTCAACTCGCAACTGGTTCCTATAGTCGATTTGCAATGTGCTATTTACAATTAACCATATGCTTATAAGGCAATGCCGAAACATATGCAAACAACATAATACCATGACTATGACAGTATAAGCCTGACCTTTCAAAGATGATTACCAGATTACGATATCAATGGCAAAACAATGCAAATGTTAGGGGATATATTAGCTACATCTACTATTAGCTATTATAACTACAAGAACAATCTTCATAAATAGTATCAGCAATTTAAAAAACTGAAATCAGTGTCACTGTAAAAGACAGGAAAAACAGTTAAACATTAATATGATATATTGCAAAACAGCTTAATAGCTTACCGAACCAGGGCCTTCAGTGCACGGACCACCAACTAATGCCACAATACGAGCACCAGTACCAGGCAAGCAAGCCCCAAGCAGACCTGCTGCAACACTCAGTGCCACTCCAGTACACCTTAATGATCTATTACCAGGTGCAACCGGCCATTGATCCGTGCCTAACTCCTCCAAAAGCTGAATTATCACTTCAATAAGCATCCAATTGCATCAAATTGTTTGAATTTAAAACAATTTCATAAATAAACTCACCGAATGGATAATATATGCTCCTTCAGAAGCAGGCAATAAGAACCTCGTGACCCCAGAATTCGGAAACCCCCCACCTTGTACTGGTCCTTTCTGAAATTGTCCTGGCACACCACCTACTCTCCGGCCTCCGGCCAAACCTCCACCTAAACCCAATTGATCTAAAACCTGATCTTTGGTCATCTCTTTCGATCCTCTAAAGACATAAACCTTAGACATATCAGCGTACCCTAACTCGTGAACTTGAACCTGCGTCCCAAAAGAAACGAAACCAACCAAGGCATTTTCCGGCAAGAATTCCAGCGCTTGTTGTAACGCCGACTTGGCATACCCTAATTCCTCCTCGATCATGCAAGTATCGAGCACGAATATGTAGACAGGTGGAGGAAGCGTCTGGTGTACATCATGATTAGGGAGTGCGTATTCAATAGTGGTGTATTGGGGATAGAGTTCAGCGGGAACATTAGTTTCAGAAATACCAGAGAAATGGTGGGGAAAGTGGTTGCGTTGGAAGCAAAAGGGGCAGATCCAGATGAGGGCGGAGAAATCAACGCGGCAGAAGGGGTTAAGCACGGCGGAGCAGGTCTTGCATCTGAGAGGTGCGTAAGGATTGGTGGGGATGAGTGGGTGATTGCGGATCGGAGAGATCGAGGCGGCGATTGGGATCACACACTTGCTTGCTTCAACTTTTGTGCGAGGCCAGGCGTTCCAGGTCATACGAACACCGTCGATTCCTTCCGGATCGGTATTCGCCATCTCAGTCGACATCAAAATTGAAGCTTTTTTTGTGGGGTTTTTGCAGAATTTAGAGGAAGTTGGATTGAAGATGATGGGGTTAGAAGAGCGACCCCTTTGGAGAAGATGATTAAGAAGGGGTCGCTGAAAATGGTGAAATTGAGTCAAAATGGGGAGAGGAGTGAAGGGCGACTAGTGTTTTGTAATTGATCTTCTTCAAAGATGTTGGTTTTGTGGTTTTTAAAAGTTTGTAATATTATGATGATGGTTACATAGTATTAATTCATTATGAAATACATCAATCCATGATTTTAAAAAAACACTTCAAATAAAAACTAATATTCTCACTAAATAATAATCATATATATATTCGTAAGAGTTGTGTTTAATAAATTCCATATAAAAAGCATAGTCAATTTTAATATTTAATCACATGTGATTGTAAAAGAATCACTTGTTAATACGAAAATGTCACTCCGTCCAAATTTTTAAAATGCAATCTGGACCATTGATGTCATTGATCTAAAGGTTAAAATTAGTTCTTTATGACTATGAATTAAATATGAACAATATTGAACATTATTCATATTCATAAATACACAGAAAGTAAAATATTTATACGACAATTCAAATTAAGAATAGATCCAACTTTTGTAATTCTAAACTTATTAACTGAGTAGGAAATAATTCCTTGATAAATAAATATTACCTAATGTTTAATATGAATACATAAAGGAGTCCCTATAAAAATTAAGGATGGTTGTTAAGATTATCTCATGCATCATCATCCCTCTTTGAGGAAGATTAAACCTTGCTTTGTCATTGCTAGTGCAAAAATAATAAGACGGAACAACAATATTAAATGTGTGAGAGATATTATAGGGGTCATGGAGCTCATTTTCGTAGGTGTGACATTAATCTGTTCAAGAACCAAAACGATCATTAGCTTGTGGCTTAATTTTCCGAAACCTATCACATGGAAAACATTTTTTTCGTAAATGAATCCGTACAGGGGCTGAAGGGTGCTTGACCCCCTTCAATGATCTCAAAATTCTTAGTATTTTTATAAGGGGTAAATTGCGCGAAAATACAACAAATTATAGCTAAAGTACCATTGTATACAACCAACTTCATTTTTTATCAAACAATACAAACAAGTTTCATTTTTGCGTCATTGTATGCAACTGGTAACCTGATTATCAGGTTACCGGTAATTTCTTTCTTTTTTTAATTTTTTTAATTAAGATATTCATATGTTCTTGGTGTTCTTCAAGGTATTCTTCACCTTCAACCCACCACCACCGCCTCTCAATCCTTTCAGGCCACTCTCCGGCCAATTTCCGGTGAACAGACCGTTGGATCTTCGTCATTTTTGGTGGGGTTGGTCGAAATCCCCTCCCCTACAATTATATGGCCTCTGATCATCCCCCCGACCCCATTAACGTGCAATCGAGCAGAAACAGAAGTCTGGGCGGCTAGGGTTTGTGCCGCCGAGGTGGTGGTCTGAAGCAGCAAACCCTAAATGCGACGACTATGTACCAGAAAACCCTAAATGCGAGAGAGAGATACAAGAACCTTAGTTCTGGAATGAAGAGAGAGAGATACCTTCGAATATGTACCAGAACTTGACAAAAGACTTACACATGAAGACTTAACCTGGAATGAAGGCTTGTAGTGATGTAAAGCTGCGGTGGTTGTTAAAAACCCTTAATCGCAGGCGGCGGCGGGTTATGGTGGTGTAAAGCGGCGGTGGTAGTTGAAAACCCTAAATCGTTGGCGGTGGCGGCGACTTGTGGTGGTGTAAAGCGGCGGTGGTTGTTGAAAACCCTAAATCGCAGGCGGCGGCGGCTTGTGGTGGTGTAAAGCGGCGGTGGTGTAAAGCAGATCTGAAGGTTTGCTTTGCTTTGCAGAATAGCAGATCTGAAGGTTCTTCTTTTCATCTTTATCATCAACACCCCTTTCATCTTTCATCAACACCCCTTTTGATTGAATCTGGAAGAAGAACATGTCAAAGTTGAATAACAATAATTATTTTTTAATTACATTAATTTAAAAATAAAAAAAATAAGGGAGAAACCGGTTGGTAACCTGGTATCACAGGTTAAATGTATACAATGACGCAAAAATGAAACTTGTTTGTATTTTTTCATAAAAAATGAAGTTGGTTGTATACAATGGTAATTTCGCTATAGTTTGTTGTATTTTCGCCCAATTTGCCCTTTTATAAGCATAAGTCTAACACATACAATATATATATATATATACACACGCGCGCGCACACACACACACACACATATATATATATATATATATATATATAAACCCCCTAATAATATTTAATTAGTAGCGCAAGTATTGCTTAAATCAGAAAAGGTGAGTCGAAGGCTCGAAGTGACGATCCTGATATTTCAAAGAGCTTTCTTAGCAATGAAAACTGTTGAAAAAATAGACTTATAAAATATATCATCTTTTGTTGACACAAAAATTAAAAATTGTTTATATAATTGTATTCACTAACATTAACATATGTGCACATATTTATATATACTAGCCTCCGACCCGCGCAATGCTGCGGCGACGAATAGTTTTTGTTTTGCAATATGTTGCTTTCAGTAATGTAATAATATGTTATTCGCGTGATTCAACGTTACAAAAAGTTTTCTTTAGGAAGATGCCCGTTTTTTCAATTTTATTTATTTGCATCAACTATCTATTAGTTTTAAAAAAAAAAATTTATAAAAGAAATTAAAATTAGAAAAAAAAGATTCAAATTTACGAAATGCTTTTAAAAAAAATATTTATATTTATGAAATAAGGAGAGAGAAGTTAATAAAATTTTGAAAGTTGTTTTATATGGTGAATAATTGTGTTTGTGTGAGAGTATTAAATAAACAAAAAGTTATAGAATCAATAGCATTAAAATTATTGAGTTAATATTTTGAGTTTTCATTTATCAATATTTTGTTCCTTGCTTTAAGTGGTTATACATTTGGTTATGAAAATTGTACTACTTAAATTTAAGAAGTCTTAAAAATCTTAGGAGAGAGAAACATGAATGCTTTATATAATAGTAATATAATATATATATATATAGGGGAGGGTTCATGCGAGAAACGTTTTTATTGCGAGAATTGCGAGAAGCAATTTCAGCCATCCATTGGTTTTTAATCTTATGGTTCACATTAATCATAATTAATATTTTTATTTAATTAAAAAGGGTAAATTAGTAAACAAAATATTTTCTCTCTCCTCTCTTAAGTTCATTTTTCTCTCTCTAATTAATTTTTTTTCTAGGTTTTTAAAATTTACTTTTATTTTATTATTAATACGGTATTCATTGCTGAACACAATCTACGACTTACAAAATTTTCGTTATATATACAATATTCATTAATGAACACATCCACACCCAACAATTATCGAAACCATTAATAAACTTTTTAATCTATGTTCACGGGTGAACAAATAGTACAACTATTTTTTCATCACTCTTAAGATGTTCCTTTCTATTTGATTTTTTATTTACTTCTTCCATTTGTTCACTAATGTTTAGATTACTGGGCCTGGTTTATATAAAGATATGATCGCTGTTTACTTATACATAGAATCAATTGACAATCAATAATTATGTTCGATCATAAACAGTAAAATTAATAAATAACAATTACGTTCAACACTGAACTACCTAAAATAAAAAAATCAAAATCAAAAGATTGTGAGTTCACTAATTGCAAAACAAAAAAAAATTATCTCCTCAAAAGTTTAATAATTAAACAATAAGCATTTGTGAACAACATCGGGAGAAGTAAAATTGGAAAAAACAAACAATATCTAGCTGTCAACATTGGGAAGAAAAAAGCAAAAAGCCAAAGAAGAAAAAAAACCCTCATTTATTTATTTGAATATCACGGACTTCCGATCAATAAGCAAACAACGATTACTTTCGGATCAACATTTTCCTTGACCGTCGATTACTTTCCGATGACAACATTGCTAAAGGTAGATCTGCGTAGAAGGGGGACCCCGGAATAGAGTTCCTGGCAGAGACGGTGCTTGGAAGGTGGATTACGGTTGTGGTTATGGTGGCCGATTGTTTCTGCGAGGGAGAGAAACAGAGATAGAGAGAGAGGAAAGTCTTGAGGAAAGGTTTTAGAGAGAGGGTAAAGCTAGAATAGAGTCAACCGGTGAAAGTTTTAGAGGGAGGGAGTTGACCGGCGAAGGTTCTAGGGAGAGGGGTTGGCCGGAGACGATGAGAGCGGTGGTCTAGTATGGAGACGATGAGAGGGAGGGCTGTAGAGTTTGGTTTTGAATCTCAAAAGTCAAAGGTATATGAAGGTTACGGTTATAAATAAAGAAAATATTGAATGAAAAATTAAAATTGTGATACTATTACCTTTTTACCCTTTAATTAATTTATTAGTATTTCTAGATTTTAATTTATTTACAAAAATGCCACATCTAATCTTGACCATCAAATAATTAATCGTAAGGCTTAAATTGCTTCTCGCACTTCTCGCAATAAAAACGTTTCTTGCATGAACCCTCCTATATATATATATATATATATATATATATATATATATTCAAACAAATAAATATTCGTATTTATTTGTTACAAAAATTTTAATCAAATCGTCGAGCTCCAATCGTCAAAGATTCGCGTTCAAGTAGAAGACATCGTCGAAGATACATACAAGCAAACCTTCGAATTATATGAGCTTACAAATAAATAATTAAATAATTTTAAGTTTTTATAAAATTATATTTATGAACTTTTATAAAAATCAACAATATTTTTATAAAGTTCACTAAGTTGGTTGAATAAGTCCAAGACTTCTTATTTGAGCAAATACCAAACACAGTATATCTTTGAAACAATACAACACTATATTTAACAAATGAATCCCTCAAAGAGTTAAAATTCTAACATACTTTGTGTATTGGTTTCCAAACTTCCATTTTAATTAAATTCAAGGGTTAAGGCCATAAAATAGCAACCTACTTTCTTAAAATTATCTATTTAGGTAACTTACTTTTTTATTACCTAAATAGGTAATGTACTTTCTGATAAGTTGTTAAATTAGGTAACTTACTTTTTTATTACCTAAATAGGTAACGTACTTTACAATGACTTGTTAAAATAGGTAACCACTTTGAATACAACATGTAAACATCTTATGTCATGGTTTTTTTGTGGAATGTACTTTGTTTTTGGGTTAATATATGTGCCATAATGCCAATAAAATACAGATTGTGTATTTTGGCGGCATTTATGCAGCATTTCATGTGTGTTTGACGACATTTTATTGCTTTTTTGAACAACATTCTCGATGACAATATTTAGACAGCATTGTTGTTTATTTAGTTATGTATTGACAACATTATATATGATACCTAATCTGTATTTTATTGGCATTATGACACATATATTAACCCAAAAACAAAGTACATTCCACAAAAAAACCATGACATAAAATGTTTACATGTTGTATTCAAAGTGGTTACCTATTTTAACAAGTCATTGTAAAGTACGTTACCTATTTAGGTAATAAAAAAGTAAGTTACCTAATTTAACAACTTATCAGAAAGTACATTACCTATTTAGGTAATAAAAAAGTAAGTTACCTAAATAGATAATTTTAAGAAAGTAGGTTGCTATTTTATGGCCTTAACCCTAAATTCAAACTTAAGAAGTATGGGATCAACCTAACTTTTCTAAGACTTCTTTTCAGTGAATTTTTATGGTAAAAATGAGTTGTGTACGGTTTTGGTCAAAGCGCAACGTCTATATTTGCAAGGCTCGCAAATGCTCCAGTAGACCGACGGTCGAAGCCACGGTCGACCGTGGATCGACTGTGGACAGTGTGGACACTTTTTGAGCTTGCACCTTTTCCTTATTTAAACTAACTCAAGTCTTGTGTTTTACTCACCTCTTGCAATCTATAACACTCTCTATATCTTGTGAGCTCATATACTTTGATGATTCTTCCATCTCTCAAGATCAAGAATCAAGCAAGAGCCAAAGCTTTCCGAGCTTAAATACTACATCATCTTTCTATACTTTGTAATAGTGTGAGGATCATCTCTAGCCTCTAGAATTAAAGAGAAGTGAGGATCAACTCTATCCTTCTAAATTAGAGTGAAGTAAGGTTTTAACTTATCCTTGTTTTCAAGAGTGAAGTGTAATTCTTGTAAGCTAAAACAAGAGAAGTTGTAAAAGGTTTATCTCTACCTTCAAAGAGAGAAAAAAGTGGAGCAACTCTTGGTGGGTGAGGCCAATGAGTGGATGTAGAGCAAGGTAGTTAACCCTTGCTTGAACCACTATAAATCATTGTGTTCTAGCTTCTTGATTGGTGATATCTTTCTAAGTCAAACTCTTCATTTCTTGCAAACATTGTTAAAAACTTCAGAAAGTGGGCATATAACCTATTCACCCGCCTCTAAGTTCTAATAATTGGTATCAGAGAAAGTTGCTCTTGATAATTTTTGAAAAGTTGTTTTAAATCTTCTAAAAAAAATTTCAAAAATTTTTTAGTTGAAAACGGGACAAAACTTTATAGAGGAGAATTCCATGGTTAGACCTCCACTTCTTGAAGAATAAGGTTTTTGTTTTTGGAAACAAAGATTTATGACATATGTCAAAGTCAAAGATGTTGATTTTGGGAAATTATTGAAGATGGAGACCATGTGCCAAAAACCTTTGATTCTAAGACAAATGTATATGTACCAACTCCAAAGGATAAACAAGATCAAGATGACAAGAAAATGATTTCCAAAAATTTTGTAGCAAAACTCTTTTTATATAATGCTTTACCTAGAAAAGAGTATAAAAGAGTATTTATGTTGAAAAGTGCAAATGCAATTTGGAAATCTCTTGTCACTGCACATCAAGGAAATGCCCAAGTCTTAGACAACAAGATTGAATTGCTTGTACAACAATATGAGCAATTTCAAATTCTTGATGGTATGAATATTGATGAAGCTTTCTCTAAGTTTAATACTACTGTTACTAGTCTCAACTCACTTGGGACTATTTACACTAACAAGAAAATTATGAGAAAGTTTCTTAAGGCTCTTTCACCAAAATGGATAGCTAAAAAGTGACGGACATTGAGGAGTCAAATGACTATATATATATATATATATATATATACACACACACACACACATAGAATTAATTCAATTATATATATATACATAGAATTAGTTCAATTAACATCAAATACAATTCACACTAAGAATATAAAAGAAAAAAGAATAAAAAAGAATTCAAAGATGGCGGAGGAAGTTGCTTTTGTGAGTTGCAAAATAATGGAGTCATTGTTTGATATGACTAAGAAGGAATTTAGTTATGTTTGGAATTATAGAGGTAATGTTGATAACTTAAATAAAGCTAGTCAGAAGTTCAAGGATATGAAAGTAAATGATTCAACAACAAATTGATTTAGCCAACACTAAAGGTGATAATCTCACATATGGTGTGCAAACATGGATGGTGAAGGCAGAAAATGAAATTTTTATGGTGGAAGAATTTATTGAAGAACACTCTAAGGCCAAAAAGGGTGCTTTTATCTCTGTCATAGTAAGAAGGCGATAGAGATGACGATGTGCCTTGTAGAACTCCAAGAAGAAGGCGCCTCGTATGAAAACCCTGTATCGATTCATACACCTAACCCGGGACGGTTAGATGTCTATCAAAAGAAGAACCTTGCTAATCTTGTTACAAAAGATTTAACCTTGGTTGATATAAAGGAAACTATCGAAGATGAGGGTATCCAAATAGTTGGAGTTTATGGCTTAGGAGGAGTAGGAAAAACAACATTGGCAATGGAAGTTGCTGCTAGAGTAAAGGATCAGTTTGCAGCGGTTGCTTTTACTACTGTTTCACATATTATAAACATTGAAAAGATTCAAAAAGAAATTGGAGAAGCAGCAAAGAGAAAAATGGAAGGTGACAAGATTCTTATCATCTTGGATGATGTTTGGGAGGAACTGAAGATAGAGGAATTGGGTATTCCACGTGGGTTGGAACACATGAATTGCAAGATTCTGTTGACTACGAGAAACGAAGATGTGTGCGTATCAATGAGCTCAAGTAAAAATTTGTGTAAGCCATTTGCCAATAGAAGAATCATGGGTTCTTATTAAACAAGTAGTTGGTGAAAGAATAGAGAAAGACTTAAATTTGAAACGGGTTGCAATTGAAGTTGCAGAAGAATGCGGTGGATTGCCTCTCATCATTCAAGTGGTAGGACATTCTTTGAAAAAAACATCTATTCATGGGAAGCGATTCTTGCTCGATTAAAGAAACATGCACCTTTGGATATTGCTCCCGATATAAGGAAAGCATATACGCATTTAAAGCTAAGTTACGACTATCTTGAAAGTAAAGAAGCCAAACATGCTTCCTGTTGTGTAGTATGTTCCCTAAAGGTGCAAGTAATCCTTTAGAACTTTTGACTCATTACGCAGTGGGTCTATGGAAGTTTGATGATCTTGATAGCTTGGAAGATGCAAGAGAAAGGGTTCGAATTGCGGTAAATATTCTTAAATCTTGTGGCTTGTTATTGAATGAAGAAAGTAAGAAATTCACAACCAAGATGCATGGCGTTGGTCGTGATGTAGCATTGTTGATTACTTCTTCTCCTTCTAATGGAAAGGAAAAGCTTTTTGTGAATGCCGGAACCGGTTTGAAAGAATGGCAACCAAGAAACAACTCTTTTGAAAGCTAAAATAACATTGATAATCTTCCTGATTATGAGATATATTTACCATATCTTGATACTTTTCTTGTACAAGAAAACTATAACCTGATGGTCCCAAACAAAGAAATAAACCAAAGGTTTCATCTTTACTACTTCTTAAATAAACCAAAGGTTTCATCTTTTCTTGATACATTTTCTTAACTTATAATACATAATACAAATAATAATACTACTATGTTTAGTTTAACATTTAACACTCCCCTATAAACTAAACATATGTCACCACCGGCCATACTCCAAACGACAACGTATGCCGCCGGGCAACTGTAACCACAGACGGTTGTCCGCCGCCGTCACGTCCAACCGCCACCGTCACTTGACGGAGAACCGCCGGGAAACCGCCATTATTACAAGTATATATAGTTATCAAATGTAAAGGATTCGGATGTCGATTACATTACAGATATAAGAAGAATCTTTAGTTTATATTTCGTGTTCTCTTGCCTTTGATTTCCAACATAACCTTGTCTATCATCTCTGATGAATTCATTCTTGGAATAAAAGAAGCTAGAGTTTTGGATATGGCGGATAATCAGATCTCTATTAGTATATAGATATAGCATAGGCTATTTAGTTAGAACTAGGATATATATGTCCGCGCTTCGCTGCGGAAGTTTGTGAACTCATTCTTATATGGGCAATTACACCGGCATATAATGAACTTTACATTAAATGTCATTGCATGTAGCTAACTTTTTTATTCTTAAATAATGCGAATGATTTGTAAAAATGTGACATTGTATGCAATCATGACTTGAAATAGCAAATGTGACCTGTGTCTTTCAAGGATTTTCTAAATTCCGGCCAATATTCCATAAAACATGTGCATATTTTTCCTTGTTTCTTTTATTCATCTAGTTCTCTCCTAATTTTTGTTAAGAGCTATCTATTATATTAAAATCTCATTTCCAATGTGTATATGCTTTGAGCCCAATTGCACAAATATTTGCACTGATCTGCTTATTTGATGCAACGTTAAAAATACTCATTTGATACATCAAGGGTTACTGATTTGGTTATCACCGTTCACACAAAAAAAACACTGATTTGGCTATCAAGAGACTCGATTAATCTCCACTAATCTGATTGTTCGATTCATCAAATACTCCAAACGTTCAATTTATCAAGCCCTCTTTCTAAGGTTTCAATGTAAAAATAATTTGCAAAAGCCAAAGGAACGATTCTAGAGAGAAGAAACAAACACTTTGCCCTTCTTTTAAAGAAGTTAAGAATTTAACTTTGTAGCTTTTATTTTATCATATAATGCGCATGTTAATACACCAATTGTATATATTGTTAACAAAGATCAGTGATATTGCAAAAGTTATATGGAAATCTCATAAATCATAACATTTTCGTAAGTTGATAACTATATTTGATGGTTCAAATATGTAAATTTCTAAAAAATTAATGATTTTTTAAAGGTCTCTGATGTATTATAAGTTAATAACTATATTTGATAGTTCAAATATGTAAATTTAAATTGCTTTATTTAAATATAGTGGTTGAAAATAGTACTATACTAAATAACGGAAGAATACTTAAACTTTTAAAAAAAATTCATGTATAAGAAATAACAAATAGTTTTTAGTATTAATAGAATCAATATTATTTTCAAATATAAAGGCTTTTAATTGGCTGCAGGAAGGAATAAAATAAAGAAAAATTCGACTTTAATTTGCTGACCCACCTGATATTTGGCCCACAAAGAAGAAGGAAAAAAACTCACCTGTGAAGATTCGAACCTACGACACTTTAGATGTGAGCAATGATGTTGTCCATCTAGAACAACTACAATTACTTTAATAGAGTTGAAGAACAAAATATATAAATAAGATAAAGAAAAAAAAAGACAAAAAAAAGTTTACTATTCATGATGTCATATCATCTTTTGCCAATTGTGTATATATATATATATATATATATATATATATAAATAAGGCCCAAGCCCATTAGGGTTTTACTATTTGTACTCTATTTATATGTTCTTATGAAATGTAATGAGTTGAGGAGTTATGTAATCTAACATGGTATCAGAGCCTAAGCTCTACCTGACTTCTCCTTTTCTCCGGCTACCTTCTTATCTCTAGTCTTTCCACTCTATCTCCTTCATTTTCCGTCCAACCTCCCTTTTTTTCCGGTGACTTTTCCTCTCTAAATATATCTACACTCGCTCCTCTGTTGCCTTCTGCCTTAAAAAAAAACACTTACCGTCGCTGCCGGAGTGCTCGCTCTCAACGTTTTCCGGCACCTTCCGTCTCTCCATCTCCTTGGTTGTCTCTATTTTCTAGCCACCCTGAATTTCTCCTAGCCACATCTGCCATCTCTACCGGCTCCTCCTTCCTATTTTTCCGTCATTGTCGATTCTGCTTCACTTGCCGCCGCCGGCGCCACTGCTTTTGTCGTCGATGCCAAATCTCCTTTCTTCATATCTTCTAGCATTTCCTGCCACCACCGCACTACTTACCCTCGCCGGAAATCATCTCCGTCGATCTTCTTCAAATCTACTTCTCTTGGCTACGAATTAGCCTTCATCGCCACTGTCATCGTGTCAGTCGCCCATCTCCACACCGTCGCCATTGTCGCCGCCTACATTGCCGGCCATCTCTCTCCAGTTCATCAAAGAGAGCTTCTTATCTCAATTAAAAAAAAACACCGTCGGTTACCTGCTGCCCCTGACCATAACTGTCTTCCGTTCTTTGTGCTTCTCACTGTAACGCCACCCCTAACGAGCTTATTTTTAGAGTTAATTTAAACTTTTTAAACATCGATTATCAAAAGTGTTGCAGCGGAAATAAACACCATTTACAAAAACAACAAGTTTGACTCGGCTAATTAATTACAACAAAAAGGTTAGCCAAGTTCAAAGCTACAAGTGTTACCAACTAGTTCCGACCACCGGATCCATACAAACTACAACGTGTTCCCCAAAAGGTATATACAACAAAAGCTACCATCGGTACCCGCCTCACCAGGCCTCTAGCATCAACCTGCGAAAAAGGTAAATCTTGCACCGTTAGCTACAACTAGCTAGTGAGCACCAATTACACATAAGCAACAATAAGCAGGCTATCACGTATCAGAACAGCACACAAGGCTATCCTATCATATTGTGACGTGACAAACGTGTCAGCAGTAGTCGTATGTTGCAGGGGAGCTAACCCCGCTCAACAACCCAAAAGCATTCCACATAGTACGCCAATTATCTATCATGTTGGTTCCCATCTATCAAGGAACCTTACTCCTTAGAGGAACGGCGGCCTGCAGGACCATCACCCAAGCGTATACTACTTGAGTACCGTTAATGCCCGGGTACTAACTCCCGTCTACCCGAGAACCCAGCCAAGTATTGACACCCGTCTACCTGACTGACCTCCGTGTTCTCCAATTCAGTGTCCGGACAAAACTTCATAAACAACTAGTTGATCCAATAAGGATCCAGTTCATGCGCGCATATAATCACAACAATATCTTTCATATCAACAATAATAATACTAAGCATGCTTGTACAACTTTATCATAACATACCTCCATTTCCACGTATCAATACACCAATCATGTGTCAACATGTACTACAGATAACTTACCTACTGAGACTCATGGGAAACCGGTACTCACCTCGAAACTACAAGAGGCAGATATGCAATCGGGAATCCCAAGAGCACACAGAATCGTCTGAGTCACCTACCACCAATAAACATAGATAAACACCCCTTAGTATACACTACAACAGACTGCACTAACAACAGTCTCAACAAAAGGTCAACATGGCTTCTGACAGCCTCCTACGGCCGCAGGAACATGTTCCTACGCCCGCAGAACAACATTCCAACATGTACTACGGCCGCAGTACATATGCACTACGCCCGTAGGAGTTCTTGCCAAAGAACCATGGCCTACGGCCGTAGTAACCATTCACTACGCCCGTAGTATGTATCCTTTGGGCAACTACGGCCGTAGCAACCATATCCTACGCCCGTAGTCTTGTTTCCATCACCCGTAGGTGGTAATCCTCATAAATTCAATCCTACGGCCGTAGCAACCATTACCTACGACCGCAGTAACATAAACAACACCCTACGGCCGTAGTAACATCATACTACGCCCGTAGGAACCATATTTACAGCGTGTTCTTGCTCTGTTCGTAAACAGACGCTGTTTTACGGGTTTTTGACTCAAAATCCAACTTGAATCCATATTCAAGTGTTTATACAACATTTCTAACATATATATAAACTTCCTAACATGATTTGGTCACAAAAACAACATTAAAACCCACTTGAATCCATCCAAATGGGTCTCCCTCTTCACTAAACTCAAGAACAAGGTTTATGAACAAGAACTTACAAAAGATGATGATCAAACTCCACAAGAACAGATTCAGTACACGAATCCAGCCTCTAATCTTGACCCCACTTAGTTTTTCCTCTTCAAATCCACAAAGGTTTGGGTGTGGCTTTGCTTGTACGTACATATGTGTGTGTAAAGTGTGTGTATGTGTCTTTTAAGCTTATCCAGTAAAGAAGAAAGAGGATATAGACCGACTTAACAAGTTAATACCCCATCTCGGGTATTTCGTTCTCCTATTCAACTTAAAACTCAACTTAGGGTTATCCGTTTCAACTAACGGAGATATTTTTGGAACCATTATCCAAAACCGTTCAACTATTTGTCAACATGGTCAACTTATGACACTTTTCATAATACTACATTTTTATCCACATTTAACACCAGTTAACACCATTTAACACCAATTAGCACCAATTCGCACCAATTCATGTTTAAAACACCAATTCACATTTAAGACACCATTTAGCAACATTTATACTACAGTTAGCAACAAAACACCAATTAAAGTCAACGTACAACTGTTAAAGCTACATGTACTACAGTTTACAACTAGGCCCCATTTTGGGGTGTTACACTCACCACTTCTTTGTTACTATCTTCTCCCTTTCAAAAAAAAAGTTGTCTCCAATTTTTGATTTTCAAGATAAAAGTCCGGTGCCCTTGCTGCGGTCATACATTGCCTGTCACCCTCTCTCTAGGATTACCTATCCATTTCCTAACTTCCTCACTGCTAAAATCAGCCTTTCCCTCCCTCTCATGCCTCCCATCTTTTTTCCTTTCTCCAAAGCCTACATCGAGAAACGCAAGAGACAAGAAAAAAAAGTGTCTCCTACTTTGTTGCCATTACGTTTTTTTATTTCATGGTCTTAATTTGTAATTTGTCTCGGTTTATTATTATTTTATTCAGTTTGAGTCTTTGTCTTCTTCTCCCGCTCAAACTGCGGGGGAGTATTAGTATATAGATATAGCGTAGTCCATTTAGTTAGAATAAGGCCCAAGCCCATTAGGGTTTTACTATTTGTACTCTATTTATATGTCCTTATGAAATGTAATGAGTTAAGGAGTTATGTAATCTAACAATCTCATCCTTGCCACAATCATTCAATCTACTCACAAAAGTTCGAATGGTGAATCTTGGTGGAAACAAATTCCTCCGTCAAATTTCTATACTTGGCGAGTTAAAAGACCTTGAAATTTTAATTCTTAACGAAACTGGGGTAGAGGAAATCCCTTGAGAGATTGGTCAATTGACCAATTTGAGGTGACTTGAGGTTGCACGTTGTAAGCATTTGTCTCATATATCACCGGGTGTCGTATCAAAGTTGCGTTGGTTGGAAGAGCTGTGTGTTGGCTTCTACACAATGCATCAAGGAATTTATGCTACTCTTGTTGAGATGATGAATTTGACGAAGCTAACATATATGGATTTGTCCGTGCCACGTTTTTAACTGTATATATATATATTCTTATCGTGATGCATCAGGGTTATGAACTGTATATATGTTCTTATATATTAATTGGCAAATTAACATACACGTCTTTGATGTTCTCATGAATTTACTAAAGTCTCATGCTTTAACTATTTGTACTTTGTGTACTAATAGTTGTCCCACATATCAAGCTCAAGCTGTAATTTTTTGCAAATAGATGGCTCGAGTAACGGGTCCAATAGGTAACTCTTAGTACGGGTTGTTTTTGGACACACTTTTTAATATTAATGTGTTATATATGAGTACAAAAGTTATATTATAGCAACAATCTAAAGTTTTGTATAAAATGACTATTAATGAATTACCACCATATATAGCCAATCACATTTTATGACTGTAATAATATTGTTTTAGTGATCAGTATTTAATTCACTAAAACAGTTCTTCAGGTCAACATAACCCGACCCAAACAAAAAGTATTACCTATATATAGCCAACCCCATTTTGACCCATTACCGAAACCTCCTGACTTGCCTATCTGGATAAACAACACATCAAGTTGTTCCACATAATCAAGATTTTCTTGAAAATAGCTATTATAAATTGTAATGTAGGAAACAATCCATTTGAACTTTTGGAATAAATGGAATAATGCATATAACAATATAGTTTTACCATAAGCCGAGTATGATGACATGACAAATAGCTAAGCAGAAGCTCGCTTGATAGTTCATTTTCACCTATACCAAAGAATTGGATATTAATAGTGGAAATGTAGAAACAAAGTGTATTCACCGTAGTTCAAATTAGTAATCCTTCATAGTCTTTTTCATCATAATGAATATATTTTGAAGTTCTTGTTAGATATAATCATGGATATAAGCAAAAACTATAAAGCTTAAGATAGTGTGTGATCTGTAAATGAAATACCATGTCTACTTTTGCTTCATACCTTATTCATAAAATGAAAGAACCCATCTTCCAAAATAGTGATTTGTTGTATTCAATAAAATTCATGTGAAAAACATAGTCCTAAAATTTTAAAATGCAATTACAGCCTTTGTAAAAGCATCACATGAGAATAACGAAAATACCCATCCGTCTAAAATTTTAAAATGCAATTTGGACCATTTATGTCATTGATCCAAACACTAAAATCAGCCCGTTAGGACTAAGACTTAAATATGAACTAAATTGAACAATCTTCTTCTTCTTATTTATATATATATATATATATATATATATATATATATATATATATATATATATATATATATATATATATATATATATACACTAGTTTAATACCCCGTGTATAAAAACGGGGATTGTTAATGTGAATTTTAAATATCTATGGTGTTAAATCTTAAATGTATAATAAATCCATATATTATTAACAAATCAAGAAACATTCATGAAATCAGAAGATGATCAAGAAAGAAAATTGACTTAGAGATTTGCATCGATAGTTGTTAGCTTTTAGGAAATAAACAGAGTTGATTAATGGGTAAAAATTCCAAGAATAATTTGAAATAGGGGATTTTGATTGGTAAAAAATATTGTAAATATAATTTAACAATCACATAATGTCTTTCTAAAAATAATTTAAAATCATTGTGAAATAGGGGATTTTCGTGAATGTCTTTTAATATATAACGGGTTGGTTTAAAAAATTGATAAAAACTAATCATTGGCGAAAGAAATAAGACTTTTACAAAATGGTGACAAACAACGTCAAAACCCAAACCAGCGGTTGAAGCATCGACGTAATGGATGGAAAACGTGATATTATGATACGAAACGTTATTGTATTTTTTATACAAATCATCGATAATTATTGTTACAAGTAGAAACAACATGATCAAACATTTATTGGTGATAATTTACAAATACTTCGAAATTATTATAATATATTTTAAATGATAAAACTAATAATTTGCTTAATATAATATTTTGAAATATATAGATTACATAAATAAGATTTAATTAATTAACAATAACAAATCAATTAGTTATGATGTTTATCCAATTTATAATTTAATATACGATTGCTTAATCATTTAAATTTTTATAATTTATTGATATTTATCGTTGATTTAATTAAGGGTTAAATTTATCTAATTCATATTAGTTTGACCCTAAAAAGTCAAAATCAAAATTTTAGAATTAAAAAAATTAACGGTTAAGATTAAATCTTGTTTTAAATGAAGGGTTTAGATTATCTAAAAATATTTTTAAATTAGTCTTTTATATATATTAGAAGATATATACTATCTTATAATGCATTTAGGTGTTTGTCTTAATATCTTAATTTTAAGTAATTTGAAATTACTAATTTACCATCATATTAAACTAAATAGAAATTGTTAAATGAAGTAACTATTAGATGTAGTTAATGAGATTCATATATACCATCTTAGTAATTAAACCTTCCATAATAAGAACATATTCAAAACATCAATCAATGCCAATTAACTTAATTACTACAAAATATTTTAATAGTTAAACATTTCATATAATATTCTATCACATAATAATTATTTTAACTTATTTATTAAAAAAATATGTATAAACAGAACTCATTAATTTGAATAACATAGATTCAAAAACATTTATGGAATTTAAATAACTCAATAATTAAAGTGGACAAATTGCCGAGCAAAACTATTCGCCACCACCGTATTGGCGCGGGTATTATGCTAGTTTACTAAACCACTTAAGAAAGAAATATTCGATACATTAAGACTTGGTTTAGGAATGATGGAGCATGTACCTTAGGAAATAAAGCTTGAATATGTGAATATTTTCCAAAACGCGTGTCCAGATGGTCCACGGTCGAACCATGGTCGAAACCGTGCATCGACCGTGGGGCTACTACCCAAAAGACCAAACTTGAAAGGAAAAACACGCGGTCGATACCATAGTTTTTAACCCTCTTTTTCATTTTTTCTCTCTCCTTTTTCACTTTCATCGCTTTCAAAGAAACCCAAGCCGCCATAGTTGATTTTGAACCGTCAAAATCTCTTCAAGAACGTGATTTTTACTACTAAAATCATAAAAGAGTAACGATTTATCTCACGGTGGAAGCTACGGTCGAAGCCACAATTCCATCTACGGTAGATCTACGGTTGAAGGCGTCTTTCCAAGCGGTTTCCTCTCTTCTTCACAAACTCTCACTCAACAAAGGTATAACTCTAACCATTGTTACTTCTTTCCTCACTAGGTGTAACACCGTACTTTTAAACATAATATTAACACGCGTGCGAAAGCTAATTACATATAATTACATTTAAAACCCAAAAGTCAAATACAACTTTGACTGGTTATAATTTACAAAATATTCAATACGGTGTTAATAACAAAACAGGCTCTTTCAAAATCTTGGACATCAGAGTTATTGGTCTGTCCATATTCCCAGTTCCACATCTTCAGAAAACTCACGACAGAGTACCTGCACAGACTAGTGGGGAAGTAGCACAAAGCTAAGTGAGGGAACCAACATCTAAGCACATACAAGGTAATCAACCAAACACCTAATTGCTCATCAACCAAACACACAATTGCTCATCAACCAAACAGAGAACCGGTAGTGCTGCCACTAACTACCGATAGTCCTGCTTACTTGGACAACAGCACAGGCACCCTTGAGTGCAACAAATGCCCCTCAAGATCAAATACTGTTAATCCCTAAGCACAGACCCAGCTACAAGCCACTAAGCTGATCTCAAGCCACTATGTTGATCGAACAAACAACAAGTATACAGATCAAGCAACTACTATACAGATCAATCAAAGATATAGCCACTATTAGGATATCATATCCTGCATATCCGAAGATATAGATCCACTCACCGAAGTCTTCACAACTCAGGTCACTCAATAATCTATCTTACTGAGTCTTGTCACCTCCTGAGAAGACAATTACAAATCAGTATTTGCTTAATCAATCCACAATAAGCAAAATACATAACATATACATAAAATCAACAAGTACATAAATCAACATCTCACATGTACTAATAATCTACAAGTACATTGTCAACAAGTACATTTAAACAAATATACCATTCCTTTCACATGCCAAGGCTACAAGTTCATGGTTATCTTCAAATCATTCAAGAGTTGATCTTCCATAACACAATATTCATCAATTCCGAGCATAGGTATGTTGGGAAATACGATTGTGTTCAAATCCGACAAGATCAAATCTGATTGGGCCAAATCCGATGATATCAAATCCGAGAAATGGCAAATCCGATAAAACATGAAAACCGATCAACCAAATCCGAGCAAAGGCAGTTCCGATACAATCGAATTCCAAGATAATCCACAATCCGATAAAAGCCAAATCCGATCAAGTCATACAATCCGATAAACTTCAAATCCGATAAACACAATCGGAATCCGAGCAAAAGTCCTATCGGAATCCGAGTGAAAGTAAAGGCACATCTAACATAATCGGAATCCAAGTGCTTATCACGACTTAATATTATTTCTGAGCAAAACTAGTCAGAATCCGGGCAAAGAGGCGGAATCCGACTCCTTCATACTTCAATTCCGACTCATTCAACCTTCTAAATTCCGAGTCCTTCATAACTCAACACGTTATCAATTCTAACTTCATTTCTAAACTGATTTTAAGCATACATGTAATCTATGTTTCCAGAATGCATTAAAAACATATAAACAACATATATAATTCATAAAATCTAACATGCATGCATCCTATGATTATCAAATCATTTACCAAGCATCAATCGGATTTCATAAATATACATATATTTTCAAAACCGAATACAAACAACAATTAACAATTACCATACAGTAATCTAACCTTGATATTGTTATGAATTCAAAACCCAAATTGCATGCAAGATCTAAGATTAAATTGTTGGATCTTTTCTCCTTCTTCTTTCTCCTTTCTCGGCCGAAACCCACACAAACACACACAACACTTTCTTATTTCACTCTTACAAGCTAAGAGGTATGGGTGTTGTACTACATAACCCCCCATACCCACTCAATAAAATATCTTTCTATAAAATAATAAAGCCAATAAATAAAACAAATAATTTAAATAATACAAATAAATCACATAAATAATTATTACATAATAACAATTATGTAAAATAACAATTAATCCCCATAATTAAATTAAATCCCAAACTTAATTTAATTAATTACCTAAATTATTCTAGGCCGGTTTTGGGGGTGTTACACTAGGATTCTATTTTTGCACCAAAGAATCATGTGAATAATTAGGTTTTCTTTATTTTGTGTTATTCTAGAAGTAGAAATGATGAACACAAACTTTTCTTCTCATGTGTAGTTTATTGAAAACCCTCATAATGGAAAATAGTGGGGTTTGGTGTAAAAGGCAGATTATTAGTGAAGTTGCTAAGTATAATTTTAATTAGTATAAATCTTATCATGTCAAAAAGTACAAAAAGGTAAAATTTTACAACAAGTCATTCACGGTCGAACCACGGTCGAAACCGTGGATCGACCGTCGAGCCACTAAACTTAAAATCAACAGGAAAGTCATCATGTGTTTCACGGTTGAAACCGTGGATCGACTGTCGACCCACTGGAGTTTTGAACATCAAACAACATGTTCACAGTCGAACCACGGTCGGAACCGTGGTAAAACTGTGAGCATGCTGGAATTTTACAAGTTTTTAAATTTTTAAATTTTTGATATTTAATTCGCAACTTCTAACTTAATTTTGCTTCTTACATGTTAACTAACATTAGTAATCACATGATTCACTATTTTCTCAAAATCTTCTCACATTTAGGACACACACACACATATTATGAACATATTATCAATGAGTTTATTACATTTATTAACTACACTCTCAAATATGTTTCATATATATATATATATATATATATATATATATATATATTAAAGTATCATGTTTCTTGTCATAATTTTAGAAAACGAAAGTTTTTTTTAATTTTAGTGTCATGACAAGATGGAATGAACATGGTTTGCACAATAGACACGCACTAGGCTCATTCTTGTTCATAGTAATCATCATTAGTGTGTAATATGAGATTGTTGCATTGATAAATCATCATGGTTCGTCAAAAGACCCTTGCTTCTAAAATCCACTTCCAAACAACTTGACATAATGGCCAATTTAAACAAACGCTCCATTAAATAGGGGCGTTTGGTTGTGGCTGCCCATCTCAACCAATATGATACTCAAGCCACCTTTGACCGTGTTCGATGGTCAACCTTTTTGCGTCTCCCTAATGTTTATTATCCAAAACGCATTAAGAATTTTATGCCTCCTATCTTTACAATGAAGATGAGGATTATGTCACCTTCAAAATAGCCAACAATGAACTTGTATACACTCTTGATCAACTCGGCACCATGCTAAACATCCCCTCCTCCGGCATTTGCTTTTATAGCGATTCCCATAACATAACCAACCTACCACCGTCTTTCTCCGTTTCTGAAATCGTTGGCTCTATTTGCCTAGCTCACGTGCCTCGGACTATGGTTCACATTTTAGGCAAGGACCTCCATAACGATTGCAACATATGGAACAAGGTCATTGACTCCAACATTTTTCCTAAATCCGGCCATCGGTCGGAGATAAGTGTAACCCAAGCCCTTCTTCTTCATGCTCTAAAGACCGGGACGGAGATAAGTCTCATGTACGTCATTGCCAAAAGAATGGAGGGCATTCCTAACATTAACAAATAAATATTCGTATTTATTTGTATTCACTAACATTAACATACGTGCACATATACATTTATATATATATTCAAACAAATAAATATTCATATTTATTTGTTACCAAAACTTTAATCAAATCGTCGAGCTCCAATCGTTAAAGATTCGCGTTCAAGTAGAAGACATCGTCGAAGATACCTACAAGCAAACCTTCGAATTATATGAGCTTACAAAATAAATAATTAAACAAGTTTAAGTTTTTATAAAATTATTTTTATAAAAACTTTTATAAAAATCAACAATATTTTTATAAAGTTCACTAGGTTGGTTGAATAAGTCCAAGGCTTCTTATTTGAGCAAACAAAAAACATAATCTATCTTTGAAACAATACAACACTATATTTAGCAAATGAATCTCTCAAAGAGGTAAAATTCTAACATACTTCGTGTATTGATTTTCAAACTTCCATTTTAGTGTTTAAATTCAAACTTAAGAAGTATAGGATCAACCTAACTTTTCTAAGACTTCTTTTGCATGAATTTTTATGGTAAAAATGAGTTGTGTATGGTTTTGGTCAAAGCCCAACGTTTATATTTGCAAGGCTCACAAATGCTCCAGTAGACCGACGGTCGAAGCCACGGTCGACCGTGGATCGACTGTGGACAGTCTGGACACTTTTTGAGCTTGCACTTTTTCCTTATTTAAACCAACTCAAGTCTTGTGTTTTACTCACCTCTTGCAATCTGAAAAAATATAGAACACTCTCTATATCTTGTGAGCTCATATACTTTGGTAATTCTTCCATCTCTCAAGATCAAGAATCAAGCAAGAGCCAAAGCTTTCAAAGCTTAAACACTACATCATCTTTCTATACTTTGTAATAGTGTGAGGATCATCTCTAGCCTCAAGAATTAGAGAGAAGTGAGGATCAACTCTATCTTTCTAAATTAGAGTGAAGTAAGGTTTATCTTATCTTGTTTGCAAGAGTGAAATGTAATTCTTGTCAGCTAAAACAAGAGAAGTTGTAAAAGGTTTATCTATACCTTCAAAGAGAGAAGATAGTGGAGCAACTCTTGGTGGGTGAGGCCAAGGAGTGGATGTAAAGCAAGGTAGTTAACCCTTGCTTGAACCACTATAAATCATTGTGTTCTAACTTCTTGAGTGGTGATATCATTCTAACTCAAACTCTTTAATTTCTTGCAAACATTGTTAAAAACTTCAAAAAGTGGGCATATAACCTATTCACCCCCCTCTAGGTTCTAACAAAAACTATGAAAATAAAGTTTCATATATGCATTGGTGATGATTATCTTTTAAAAAAATTTGTTGTTTACATTTATTGCCAATACTTTCTCTAGATACTATACAATACATGAGTTCTATTAAAATAAACAAAGCTCGTCCAACTACAAACACACGAATTATGATTTCTTATTGTTAATTTTGGTTTCATTGAAGTTTTATCAAGATAAAACATTTGAGTTTTTATTTTAATTAATATTATGCTTGTAGCACATTAAATCATTACAACCGAATTAGCTATTGTGAGAAAACTTTGGTCATTGAAGACCGATTTTGAAAAAGCATAAGAGTTGTTTTATAACATGAGTTTCTTGTTTTTAACAAACTTTCATTATTTATTTAACTAGACAAATAATGGACTTTTTAATGTCGTTCATATATAAGTGTATCATTAGAAAAAGTAAAACCAGCCCCCGTTATACTAAAATCCTAGCTCCGCCCTGAATCCGTACAATATCACCTTTCTTGTAAAGGACGTGCGATGTTTATTAGCTCAAGTATGATACACTTCATTGTGTCAAATAACATGGTCACACACTTTTGAAGAGCTTTAATATGAAGAGATTCTGCCCAACTTAAGCCAAAAAAAAAAAAGCTCGGTAACATGACAGGAGCAAGGTCAAGAGGAGTAAAAGGTTTCAGACCATAAACAATCATGAAAAGACTTTCCTCGGACGTGCAGTTAATTGCTCTATTGAAGGAAAATTCAACACGAGTAGTTGCAATTCCTGTTGCTTTTTGGAATCTTCGATAAGACTCGTAAAAATTTCTTGAGGTTCCGTTGATGACCACAGTTTGACCATAGGTTTACGTGTGATGAGAGCTACTGATCTTCAAAGAGCATCAACAATTATTATTTTTGTTGTGACATTTCATATGGGTAGACCTAAAACAGAATCTATGCTAATAATCTTGCAAGTATCATAAGAAAGGCCAATGTTGTATAATCATATACTAGTATCATTTTTTGTGAGAAGACAAACTCGACAGTGGGCAATAGCATGTTTCATCATAAGCCAATGAAATCGATCATGAATCAAGCCAAGGTCTTGTTAGGAGGAAGGAGGGGCTATTTGTTTAACAAACTATCCTTCCAAATGTGGGATGATACATTTGGAAGGAAAGAGTCCCCCGCTGTGTTCCCGAGTTAAAATCAGGAGAGAAAAGAAAAGATTTAAGAAGGAAAATAAACTTCAGTTGTGTTCCCAAGTTTTTTAGGAGAGAAAAGAAAAGATTTTGGAAGGAAAATTTTCTCTTATTTTCCTTCCAGATTTTCCTCCCAAAGTAGGGAAGATTTTAGAAGGAAACAAAATAACACTTAAAATTCCACTTTTCCTCTAATTTTCTTTCGAACTCAGGAACACCCAATGACAAAAACATTTCCCTTCCTCTTCTTTTCTCTTCTCTCCTTAATTTTCTATCCTTTCATTTTCTTTCCACATGTAACTGTGGAACACTATTTTTCCTTCCAACTCAAGAACACAACTTCATCCTTTCTTTCTCTTTCCTTCCATTCCCTTCACTTTCTTTTCCTTCCCTTTTCTTCTTAAAAAACTCGAGAACGGGGCGTAAGATATAGGATTTTAACTTTATAGAACACGTAATCAAACATCTTTAGTAATAGTCATCAGTGACTCAAGTTAATGACAACGATATTCGTCAAACCTCATTCATGTGTGATGTTGAACGAATAAACTGTAGAGACTCGACGAATTTAGCATGTCAAATGTCGAGATTTAGTCTACAAACTTGCGAGCTTCGTGATCAAAGAAAGAGACAACATCATTTGGAAGTAAATAACGAAGCAAGTACTTCTAACAACGGCTCTTTGGTGGAAATTCTTATATGTCTAGCGGCTCTTTAGACACATTCCACATGATAGTTGTGTCCTTTTAGCCCATTTTTGACAACAAGGTTGAAGATAATGGCCATGCCATACGTGGAAATGTTTTCTATTGTGTACAATATCCCAATTAATCATATGCCTAGATTGTAAAATAATCATCCTATATATTAAGTGCATTTACATACTCAATAGAAGCTTCATTTTCTACAAATGTAAATGGTAGTTTGCCTATAACAACGAGGTTTAGTAAAGCCTTTTTAATCATAAGGTTGTCATGGTTCCAAGTTATGATACTGCCTTCCCCGTTGTTTCTTAAATTGAGCTTTTGTTTTTTATGTTTTCCTCATTTTGTTTGTAGTTACTAATGTGTTTAATCAACCTTTGTTACATGATGTACCCGTTTTTAAAAATGGTTGAGCAAAACTTACATTTAGCATTCATGATTCATCTTTTTTTTCCATCATCATCTTCTATCCAAACGACCTTAAAAGTTTTCCAAGAATGCATTCTCTTTTTGCCTGCTTTTGGTTCTCATTTTTCGTTGGACTTTGGCACATTCTCTTTTTTTTTCTTATTAGAATAATCATCATCGTTAAATGGATGGGGGTAGATTCAGTAAATTAAACCAAACAACCAATACAATATTATAACAAAGAATACAACAATATAGCCTGCAATTGACATAAAGGAACAATCAAATTACAAGAATTACTTGAGTATCTTCTTTGACAAGTTTCCGACAATAAAAAAGAGTGAAAAAACTTGAAAAAACATTTTTGTGTAGAGATTACTTGTTGATTCTTTGAAGATGATTAAAAAAGCTAGGGTTTGGATTGTCACATAGATTAGTTCACGACACGTCAAAAAGAAAATAGGGGAAGGGGTGTATGGTTTTTGACTTTTTGTGCAGAATTAAGGAATTTGAGATAACATATATTGTTTTCAAGTTTAATTGACTTTTCAAATTATGCACCGGTTTCGGGCATAAACCAATCCAGGTAGAGCTAAAAATCGAAATAAGAAAAATAGTGAAACCGAAAACCAATCCTAATGTGTATAAGTCAGTCCGGTCCGGTTCTAGTTCTGGTTTGAAACAATTTGGTCTGTATGTTTTTTCTTATTATGCCAAGTTTTACTACAAGATAAAAGAAAGTAATAAAAACCTACAAATAGCTAAAACTCGACATATAACTTCGGAAATAACTATAGAATCATTTATGATAAGTAACTTTTGTTGTATCGAACTCTCTCGAATTACAAGGCTGTCTATAGCATTTGATTTAGTGGTATCAAGGTGTGTAAGGTGTTTCTCCCTCTTTGAAGTTGAGGGTTCAACTCTTATTTGAGACTAAGGTGTATATTTAGGGTGTGGTGAGTTTGTTGCATAAAAAAAATCTATATTGACACATGAAAAAAAGCTAAAAGTCGTAGCTAGAAAGTGTGGATAAGTGTCTAACCGTTAACCTCAATTTCAAATGAAATTGGAAAGGAGTTTTATGAATATTGTGAGGGGTTTTTTTTAAAATTATATTGTTATTATATCAGTGTAATTAGTTATAGGTTGTTTATAATTTTTATTTAATAACGTGCGACATAGTTTATCTAGAGTAAAAATTATTATTTATTAGTGAGACTCTCGTTTTTATTTATGGTTCGATATAAATTTTATAGTAATATGACATTTTTAAAAAATATTATATTTAAAAAAATTTTGAATTACAAAGCTTGAAAAAATGTTTATAATAACAAACTGAAAAATGTAACTTGATAATAACAAAAAACTATTACAATAGTGGCCCGATATTTATAAATAGGGTTTAGTTCTACAAAAATGTTAATGTGTGTATTCATCTTCCAAAAATTCTATTGTGTGTATCTATCTTTCAAAACAATGTGTTATTGTATGTATTAAACTTCCTATTGTATGTACTAAACTTATAGTTTTTTGATTTTTTATGTAATCAAAATACATACAATAACAACAAATTTAAAAATTCAATACACACAATAGCATTTTTGGAAGGTGAATACACACATTAAAATTTTGGGTATAGTTTAATACATTTTGGAGAACTAAACCCTTATAAATAATGGGAAAACTAATTTGTAATTTCAACGAGCAGGTTCCAACTGTTATTTGAATTTACAATTTTATCTATTATGGTTTGGTTTTTCGGTTAGGATGATTGCTCTTAAAGTCTTAAGAATGGTTGGTGAGTGTGTCAAATATAACCTTATAGAAATAAGTCATAAAAAAAAAAATTTAAATCATAATAAGCTAACCCCTTAAGAGTGAATGAAATGGGGAGTAGACTCACTATGTGTAGGGTGGAGGGGGCACAACTCTGCCATTCTAGTACATGGGGGCTTAAGGCGTGAAGGGGTGAAGACAACAGGGGGTAGGGTTAGAGCATGAGGTGTACCTCATGTAATGAAGGGTTTTGAACCTGACCAAACCACCTTATGACACAAACTGGTCAATCCTGGGTTTGATTCCACTTGTTCAATCCTAAAAGCGGAACTGGATTGAACACAACCCTTTAAACCCCAAAAGGGTTAGGATCTTTAAAACTTTAAATGATTTACATAGTTTCTTACAAACAATCCATATATAAGGTTATAGAAAATATACCTGATCAGACTTGGGATTGCTAAAGTAGTCCACCACTACAGCACCTCCGATTGAACTGGGTGCTAGACCGCTCCTGGATTACCAAACCTTCAAACAATCGATACCTTGATTGTATGTATGTATGCGTGAATCGACACAAGGCCAAAAACCAAGAACGCCTTCTGTTCTTGTGACTTGCGATCGTCGAGAGAAAGAGAGCCGAGAGAGAGAGGAGTGTGCGACGAGAGAGAGGGGAGAGATGTGGTGGCTAGGATTTTTCCCCTGTCTCTTATGATTAATCCTTAAGGCTTAAGGATATATATAAGGATTAAATGGACCTAAGCCCGTTTAATTAAAAGCCCACTGGTTTTAATTAAACTTTCATCTCTTCTCACTTTGACCCCCTGGACTTTACTAGTCAATTAATTAACTATTAATTAACTGGTCCGTTAAATATTAAAACTTAATATTTAATTCTCTTTAAATAATAAATAACTATTTATTATTTATTTCCTTTCTAATAATTAATACAAACTGATTAATTATTTATTTCTCTCTTTTCAATAATTAATACTACTGATTAATTATTTACTTTTCTCTTTAATAATTAATCCAACTGATTAATTATTTCCACACATATTTATGGTGTAATCCAACTGTTCTGAATTAGGTGTGTAGCAGTGTGACCCTTTAGTCTCTTATAACATTGGATACAATGTGCCAATTAATTATCTCTGCACATAATCTAACATGTAAACCATCCAATGCTTCGTGTCATATCAGCGCCACATCAATCATGCTTCAGACATGCTTAAACCCCGTACTAACTATGCTTCCGCTTCAAAAATATATTATCAAAAAAATTCTATTTATCCTCTTATCTCTCTCATCTTTTTCTTTCTTTCTCTCTCATCTCTCTCTCCTCTCTCCATCGGCATTCAAGCGCCGAGAAGAGATGCCATGCTTGGGTACCCAACTTCGGGGGTGGTGTTTGCTTTGGTACCGTGACTCCACATGTGTATGTCGATGCCATGCTGAGACCACGCCCAATGCTCTTACGGCGTGGGAAGGAATATACAATGAGGGACTTTTCTCTCTACTCCTATTTCTTCTTTTCTAACTATTAAATTGAATAATCAAATATCCGATTCATTAAAATTGATGATATAATTTGTTTTTATAATATAAGGGTAAAATTGTGAAGTTATAATATAAGGGTAAAATTGATAGTATAATTTGGTTTTATAATACTAGTATGATACCCGCGTGATACAGTGACGATAAATAATGTTTCTTGGTAATGTATCCATTTATATAACTAATTAAAAACCGTGGCTTCCTATGGATCCGTGCCCGGATCCGGGTTTGGGTGAGAAACCGGGTTTGGGCCGGACTTCATCATTGGGCTTTTTGTTTTCTCCCTTTTTATTCTTAGACCATCGCCAGACAACAATGAAGCATCACCAGACCACCGTGAACAATCGCCGAACCATCGTGGGACCACCGTGAAGCATCACCAACACAAAGACTCAAAATCTGGAATACATATTCACCTCAAAATGAACACATTTAAATCCAAATTGAAATCGTACACATCTTTTCATCTCGAAAATCCATAGATCTGTTTATCTTCAAATGTTATCTCAAAAACCCACAAATCTTTTCATCCACGAACACAACTCAAGAACACCTACAACCTATGGATCTGGAACTTGAAGAAGAGAGAGAGAGAGAGAGAGAGATCTAGAACTTGAAGAACACAAAGAGGTGACTGATGGTGGCGGTGGAGCGGAAATTCGACTGATTCAAACTCGATTTAAACTCAGATCTGGAGATGACGGTGGCGGTGGAGCGATGGTAATATAGATCTGGTCAACCCTAACCAAAATCCGAAACACTACCACCTGGTGCAGTGGAGCGACGGTGGATCGACAGTAGTGCCGGTGGAATCGTCTAGAGAGGAGAGAGAGACACTCGTCGTGGTGGTGGATCCGTGGAGTTGTGGTGGTGGATCTGTGGAGTGGTGGTGGTGGAGCCGTTTTTAGAGAGAGAAGGGAGAGAGAGAGAGAGAGAACTTCAGAGAAAGAGAGAGTGTGGGTATTAATTAGATTTATAAATTAAATTCGTTATATTTAAAGATTTTTTAAAATTAAATAAAAATGTCACATCACAAATTATGTTGGCACCTCAGTTGAATTTTAACTTCAACTTTCGCTTACCGGTTCCCGTTTCTGTTAGAAATTGAAATTTGTAATCCTTTGTGGGCCTAAAATATTGGACATTACCTTTATTCTTTTTTTTTTGGTCAAATAAGAGCCGGGTTTAGAATGGGTAGGGTCGGTCAACCCAAGACCCGTGCACTCTTTTCACAAACCGGGTTTACGTTTTCAGTTTTGAATTATAATTTTTTTTTTAGCATGCTCTTATGGGACCAGGTCGATTTTTTATTCTTTGTTTTGGGTTGGATAAGAGCCGGGTATAGAATGGGTAGGGACCGTCAACCTAAGACCCGTGCACTCTTTTCACAAACCGGGTTTACGTTTTCAGCTATGATCAGATTTTAGCCCTCCCACACCCGTGCGGAGCACGGGCTCAAACTAGTTTTCATAAAATAAAGAATTTAGGGCCTCTTCCTAAATTATTGTTTAAAATTTGGTAGGAATACGTATATATTGCTTATATGGTATAATTACGTATATATTGTTTACTGTTTTTTCTCGTTAATTACATATTGTTTATTTGATAGGAATACATATATATATCAATAGTATATTGCCTTATATTGTTTACTTGCCTTATATATTTGTTTAGTTGTTATAATATATTGTTGTCATTTTAAATATATCTTATTGCTATTTATATATACGTATATGTTGACTATATAGACTTTTTAGAAGAGTTTTAGTATGTTGATTATTGAGAAGGGTATATAGGTAAATTTAAAACACTTAGGTTTTAAGAGTTTAAATAAAAATATATAAATGTTTTATAATATAGTATAGATAGGAGTAAATTTGTAAAATTTTATATTTTTTGTTTCTTTTATACTAAGGAACATATAAGATACATATTTTCTTTTGTTTTTCTTCAAACACATAAACTTCCTTTTCTTTTGTGTCCCAAATTATTCCTCCCTTACTTTTCTCACTTTAATAAAACTCTATCTTTATTATCTTTATAAATAATTCTAAATCATTATTAGGGTGTGTTTGGTGAAATTAGCTGGGGTTGTAACGATCGGGATCTAACTATGGATCATTTTAGTCATCACAAGATCGTAATCGTAAGACCAGAGCAAGATCGTAAGATCCTACTATGATTTCTCAATTTCTTTTATATGTATAATAATTTATATCAAATGATAATTTTATGATATATTAATATATAAACTAAAGCTTAAACATGATATTAATAGAAGAGTTAACTCTTAAAGATATTATATTAGTAATTATGATATTGTAAATTTAGATTTTAGAATGATAAGCCAAAAACAATATGAATACTACTTTTATATATCAATTTACAGGGTTACACATTCATATTATATGTTACATTAACAAAACTAGCTAATTTGTAAAGTTTTATTTCACTAACTCTAGTAAAGTATGACCGAATCGAATCGAGCTCTTAAAATCATATGATCAAGATCGAGATCCTATGTACGATCCTATGTCTGCAAAAATCCTACCAAGGTTCATAACATTTTAGGTAAATGAAGTCATAAAATTGAAAGATCTTAATATCAAGATCAAGATCTTAACAGCAATGCCAATATATATGTTTAATAAATAAACTTAAGAGTTAACATATGATTTAATTATTTTTCTCTTTAAATTTTACCTTTAGGTTTATCATGTAATATTATCTCGTTTTTAGCATATTTTTAAACACATATTTTTAGACATATAAATCATTTTATTTCTTTAATAAAATTAACTAATGGGATTAATTATGTTAATTTCAGGAATTTAAAGAGTAACACATCCTTGAAGATTGGATCATTGAGGAGAAGAAGCCATTAAAGAGACACCATCAGCATCCCTATTTACCCGCTCTCATCTTCACTTCAAATCCATGGAACTCTCACTCACTCACTCTCTCTCCCCAAACCCATGCGTATATATACGCCATGCCGGAACCACTATCCGTTCTGTGTTTTCTGATTCAATCAGAGCCTCTCAGATCATATCCGAACACCCATTCGATAACAACCCCACGTTTCACTCACCAATCCTTTTCGTCTTTTTGTCGGAATTTGCTTATATAATTCTGTTACCGGATAAATGGAGGACGGTTTTGAGATTCCCACCGCCGGAAAATTCAACAACAGCGACGACGAAGACGGAATCGGCGAGGATATGGACGTCGTAAAAATTGGAGAGGAGAAGGAAATCGGAAAAAATGGATTGAAGAAGAAGATTCTCAAGGAAGGTGATGGGTATGATACCCCCATTAATGGTGATGAAGTAGAAGGTAATCTTGATGATTCTGTACTTATTACTGTCAGTCTGTCACCCTCATGAGTCTTGATTTAAGAATTGAATTATGTAACTCAAAATTCCCACAAAAAAAGTGTTGTTAGTTGTTTGGTTTGAGGATTAACATCTGATTCTGTGATTCATATTGTAATCTAGTTTTCGGGTTGGTGGTTCGATCTTGCAGTTCACTATATTGGAAGTTTACTTGATGGAACTCGGTTTGATTCAAGTTTCGATCGCGATATGCCATTTAAGTTCAAGCTCGGGCTTGGTAAGAGTGGTTATGAATAATGTGATTGTTGTCTATCTCTGCAGCTCAAAACATCATATGTAGTTGTATTAATATTCATGTGTGGTATTACAGGACATGTGATCCAAGGGTGGGATGATGGTATCAAGACGATGAAGAAAGGCGAAAAAGCCCTCTTCACTATCCCTCCTGCACTTGCATATGGCGAATCTGGATCACCTCCAACCATCCCTCCTAATGCAACACTCGAGTTTGAAATTGAGTTGCTTTCATGGACCAAAGTGAAGGATATATGCAAAGATGGAGGTATATTGAAGTCAATACTGACTGAAGGAGAGAGCTGGCAGACTCCTAAAGATCCAGATGAAGTTCTTGGTACACTGTCACTCCTACTTTGTTGTTGATTATGTAATAAATGATCTGATATAGTTTTTCATGACATGAGTTCTTGACTTCTTGTTATGCAGTCAAGTATGAGGCTCGGCTTGAGGATGGAAGTTTAGTATCAAAGTCTGAGGAAGTTGAGTTCATTGTGAAGGATGGTAAGTAGTTTCAAAGTCTGAGGAAGTTGAGTTCTTTAAATTTCGGTTAATCCTGATTTACATATGATATTATGTAGGGTGGTTCTGTCCTGCTTTATCAAGAGCTGTGAAAACTATGAAGAAGGGAGAAAAAACCCTCCTTATTGTGAAGCCACAATGTGAGATATTTCAACTTGAAACAACAGCAAATGTTAATTTCCTATGCACCAAAATGGGATCTTGATGGCATAATTCGACATCTTTTCATCACAGATGCGTTTGGGGAGAAAGGCAGGGAAGAAGCAGATGCTAATGAATGCATTGTACCACCAAACACCACCCTCCAAATAACGCTCGAGTTGGTTTCATGGAAGACTGTTTCTGAGGTTACAACTGACAAAAAGGTTTTAAAGAAAATCTTGAAGGAGGGAGAAGGTTATGACCGCCCGAATGATGGCGCAGTTGTTCAAGGTTTGCTTCTTCTTATTGTCTTGGCAGAGGTTGCAAGATGTGGGTCTGTTAACATATTAAGTCTTTTGCTGATTTGTTGTAGTGAAACTGGTGGGGAAGCTCCAAGATGATACCTTGTTTGTGAAGAAAGGATATGATGAGGTTCCTTTTGAGTTCAAAATAGATGAAGGTGAGTGCCATTTCGGTGTTTACCTGTAAAAAAATGATTTTTTTATACTAAAAAATGGAAACAAGTGAGCTAAAAATGAACTGGGATTGATCTTCTATGACAGAACAAGTTATTGATGGACTTGATAGAGGTGTAAAGACCATGAAGAAAGGAGAAGTTGCACAACTAACTATTCATCCAGAATACGCGTTTGGATCGTCTGAATCACTTCAGGAATCCGGTACTGTTCCTGCAAATTCCACCGTGTATTATGATGTCGAATTGATTTCATTTGAAAAGGTATATGAAGCATTATGCCAAAGTTTTATCTTGAATTGTTTTTGAAGCATTTGGGAGGAATACGATTAAATTAACATTAACTGTTGCTAATTGCAGGAAAAAGACTCGTGGGAGCTAACCACACAAGAAAAGATCGAAACTTCAGGAAGAAAGAAAGAAGAAGGGAATACCCTTTTCAAGAAACAAAAATATGAGAGGGCTTCAAAGAGATACGAGAAGGTAAACAAGTATTGCTACAATAATACTGGCCTTGCATATCTTAGGCCTTGTGAGTTTTTGGATTTGTTTTATAAATAGATTTATAACTCGGCAACTAAGTTAAATATTTTATGAAAAATAAAAGTTTCTTAATGAAATATTAACAAATTTATACTGCTCTTGAAGTATCTCATGCTTTTATATACTTGTAATTTGGACCACAAAAATGTCAACTATATGCATGACTTTTGTAGAAAATTTAGCTAATCATACACCCTTTTCTATGACATAGGCTCTTAGTTTGATCGAATACGATTCCGCTTTCAGTGAAGATGAGAAACAGCAGGCCAAAGTGCTAAAAGTCAGCTGCAATCTAAACAATGCTGCCTGCAAACTAAAACTAAGAGACTACAAACAAGTGGTAAAACTCTGCACGAAGGTCCTAGATGCCGATAGCAAGAATGTTAAGGCCCTTTACAGGAGAGCCCAAGCATATCTTCAACTTGTTGATTTGGATCTTGCAGAGATGGATATCAAGAAAGCACTTGACATTGATCCTGATAATAGGTAATCTTGGTCTTTCTTTTACCTTGTTAACCAGATAGATTCAAAAGATAACCTGAATAAATGGGTTAAAATTACATCCACTTTATGGATTGGTTTTCATTACCTTGACTTGCTTATGACATCAGGGATGTTAAGCTGGAGTACAAACTGTTGAAAGAAAAGGTGAAGGAATATAACAAGAAAGATGCACAATTTTATGGCAACATTTTCGCAAAAATGAACAAACTCGAGCACCTTAAAACTTCAGTAAGTAGTGACACTATGCTTATAATTTTTCTTCTTGAACAGTGGACAAACTGATACGCTTATGTTTTGTAAAGTAACCGATACACATGTGGGTCTTTCATCTTCCTACATTAAAATGTAAAAGATTACATGTAATTAACCATATTTTTGTTAATTTGCAGAATGGACCAATAAAGCAGGAGGCCGTGCCCATGACAGTTGATAGCAAGGCATGATGACCGAATCTTTATTCGCTTTCTTGATCTCTAGTCCTGGTGAATAACTAGAAAAGTCGTTTAGTTTTTGATATGATAACACCTGTTTAGCTAGTTGAGGTTTCGTGATGAGAGTTTGTAGTGTTATTGAGAAACTTGTGGAAAATTGATTAGTAATAAGAGCTAGCTGTTTTTTTGGATCTTTCAATAACTTATGTTATCAAATGATCCTCACTACATGAGCAACCAACTTTTGTTGCTATCTAAATGGTTATCGTTCTTTTTTCGATTTTTGACCTCGACTATCAGCTAACTTTTGATAGGTTTGATCGGTCTGGCTAAGTTCGATCATGTCAGGTTTAATATGTATAATTTTTAAACCTAGCTTACCCATTTGACCAATCCAACCAAGCTACATATGTGAGTAATTGACTTCAATTTTAACATTTTGAAATTAGCATAGCTTTGCTACTTTGAACAACTAATACTACCCCCAACGAATTTTCTTTGATTTTTACGAAACCGTCAAATTTACAGTCAGGCTCACGCCGCGAAAATTTCCATGGAACCTCATTTTACATCTAACTTCGACCTCGCGTAACGAGACATCTACAGGTCCAAAAATGACTTCTTTTTCATGCCTAAAACACCTCTTAATGTTATCCGGCTTAAACCAACTCATTATGCAACTTAAATAAATACCTTTTGAGTTATAAAGACTCATCAAAACTATCTTTAGGTTAATGATTACCAAAGACCCATTAATCAAACTTACTCATGAGTTTTAACTCAAAATCAAGGTTTTGGTTCTTCCATCTTTCATTTTTTCTTAAAATTGCTAGAAATCAACACAACACAAACTCAAACTTGACCTGTTTCTATAGCCCAAAAACATAAACCCTTTGAAAGCTTACATGCAACGTCTCATTCATACTCATTTGACCCAAAGTGAACATGTTATTATCTTATAAACTCATGCTATGATAATAATTATCACGTTTTAAATGGCTTGTTACCATGTCTGTATGCATTTGAACAATAACTATTAGATGGAATAGATATTAGGGTTTGGTGTAGTATGAGCTAGCCCAATTGTATATGTGGGTTAAGGCCGATTAGAGTTTCTTTGCACAAGATGAATAGTGATCAATGTAATACACAACATTATAAACCGAGTTTTTCTTTATTCCACAATCATTTTTTTAAAAGTTCAACTTGAACTATAAAATTACTTTGCAACTTAAATGGAGTTAAATACATTTGAAGAAACACATATTTATTTACATATATGTGGTTCCTTATTCACAAATTGAACAAATGCATATCAAATGCTCTATATGAAAAAACTTATCCAAAGAAAGAGGTGTCTCCATGGATGGCCACCTCTGCCTCTATACAACAAACATTTTTATACAACAATCCTCTATTTGTTTGAAAGAAGGTGCCATGTGAAATGAATTTATTCCAACCCCATTCCGGCTTCGAAGCACTGAACCAGTAACTAGCTGCAATTATATATGAAACATATTTACAATCAAAGTTCATCTTGATTTTACACATGTTATCTTGAGTGACGAGATACATTTACCTTTGCCATAATCATGCCTTTTATTCAACTGATCCACAATACGAAGAGTAAACTCTGCAAGTATCTTTGTTCCAGATGGAAGTTGTTCAAGATCAGCCAGAGTTAGTTTTAGAGATATGTATCCACTAAACCCTTCTTTTCCATTAGGATATAGTAGTATCTTCCTGCACATATGCAAGTAACTGACTTGATCTGATAAATATACGCAATGCTAACGAATAAAAAATTCTGGGTAACAAAATCGTTTACCATTTGTGACCCCAGACACTGAATATCTCAGAAGTTGCACAGTCTGTGTTTAGTTTTGTGTAGTTTTCGATTCTCCATGTGTGTTTGTAAGGAACTGCATCTTTTACCATAGACAAAGACTCGGTTTTTCCTTTACTTGTCTCTTTACATACAAACACTTCTGCTCCAAAAACACAGTTGTCTCCAACAAGATACCCGTTGCTGGAATCACCAAATGCTTTAAGACTGATGAATTGATCAAAGCCCCACTCAGTTCTCAGTCGATGAAATCGTCTTCCTTTACTCATTTCATCTGGGGTAAGACAGAATTTGAACATGGACTTTGATTATAAGTTATGTGCAAGTTAATATTATGTTATAACCGCTTGTTACCTTCAAGTTTCAAGTAATTATCACTGTTCTGATCAAGTAGAAAGATTCTGAAAGTCGCATAGACATCCCAACCAGGCAGGAGTGAGGTTGAGTCTGCCATGGCTACATATGCAGACAAGAACTCTGCAGCATTTTTACTCTTGTTGCCATTTGGGTGAATCACCAACTTCCTACATGTTACAAATGCTACCCATCATCAAATCTTGAACCCCTATTGATTGGATAGATAAGTGAGAAAAAGAAGTACCATTTGTAGCCTCCAGCTTCAAATTCACTTGATTCATATCTTTCGACTTCGTGCTTTTTTAATAAAGAAAATTGTTGAATTTTGAGAATGTAGTGAGCAGGTGGTGCCTCAGATGTTGATCTCACAGCCCCTGTAACATTTACTTGATGAATGATCAATTTCAAGAAAAAAAAAATTCTCATATTTTCTTTTATTTTGGGAAAATGTTCATTAAGCATGATGTGAGAAATCAACATGGATTTGTAGTTTTCTAATTGGGTACACAAACTATGATGTTGATTACCTTGGGTAACCCTTTCTAGTGAACATGATTCTCCAATGGCCATGTGAAGTGAATTTGATGCAAAAGTGAAAATTCAAATGAGAAGTGATAATGTTTTTGACCAATCGCTTGTCAAAATCAAACCCATTATGGAGGACTATATATGCCAAGAGAATGTAGTTTTCCCTCCAATGCACTTATTCTTTGCTTCCCATATGATCAAGCATTTAGTTATTTTAATATCCAAGTTTAACCCAAAAAAGCATTTCAAATTTAGAGGTTCAAGCAATGAACCATTGGCAAGCATAACAACAAATAACAGCTTAGTTGATTGTTATGTGTAGTTAAGGATAATTATGAGGACAAGGAGGAAAAACATTTATATCTAACAAGTCTTCATCTCTTATTATATGAGGGATTTTTTGCTTTAAGAAGTTTCTAGCGGAGTAGAGCTTGTTAAGTTTGACTTGAAATTAGCGGTAAGATATTTGAAACTAGAATTAATCGAGAAGCTGGATGGTTGCCGGTTTTAGTTGTTGATTAATTAAAGGCAATGGATAAAGAATTAATTGGCTTGAAATTTAATTAGATCCTATCTAGATGCTTAAAATTTGAATTGCCTAATTCAAATAAGATAAGGATAGGGCTGAAATCTGAATAGTATTTGGATAAAATTTGAAATTTAAATTACAAATTTTGGTGCTTATCATTGTTTAGTCAAGTTGTATTAGGATTAGAATTTCTAGTTTGTTTATTATAAATATCGTAGCTAGGTTTCATTCATCCTATGTGCGTTTGGGGTGAAATCTATGTAAACACTTTAGTCATAATAAAGAAGTCTCTGGTTCTTGCCCGTAAACGTAGGTCGTGACCATGACCGAACCATGTTATATATTGGTGTTGTCAGTCGTGTTTATCTCATTTCAGTTATCCGCATATTCTAACGGGTTCTTGTTAAGGTTTCAAGTTCGATCCTAATAAGGTGGTGTGTTAATCCTTACAAGTGGTATCAGAGCAGGTTCTCTTGGCTCGCGTATTGTTGATTGAAGATCTCAGGTTCTGCGGTTTTGCTGGATGAGGGCTCTTTTGGTTCAGCAGGATTACACGGCGGCGTTAGAAGGAAAAAATAAACTTCCAGATGATATAGAATGGAAAGAGACGTTATAGCAAAAGCAGGTTTTGTGGTTTTATGGTGTTTGACTGATGAGTGTTGTATGGGGAAGTGGATCAAACAACGAATACTAATTTGTGGGGAAATCTGGGTGATAAGATTTATTAAGGGCGGTGTCTGTTCCTCCGGATGTCAAAATATTTGCATGTTCTGTCCTTGGAGTTGGAAAAAATTGATCGAACGAAGTTGGGACGACACGGATGGAATTGGTCTCCGGTGAAATCACGTGATGTGGTGTCGGACTTCGTGGCTCGTATAACGAGGTAGTCCCTTTGGGGAAGTTGGCAGGAAAGATATGGTTCATTGATAATCTCGGTTGACTGGTTGAAGAGAGTTCAAGTCAAGTGGGAGATTGTTAGGTTTGACTTGAAATTAGCGGTACGATATTTGAAACTAAAATTAATCGGGACGCTCGATTATTGGAGGTTTTAATTATTGATTAATTGAAGGCAATGGATAAAGAATTGATTGATTAAAATTCAAATTTGATCCTATCTAGAAGCTTAAAATTTGAATTGCGTAATTTGAATTAGATAAGGATAGGGCTGAAATTTGAATGGTGTTTGGATCGAATTTGAAATTGAAATTTCAAAATTTTGTGCTTATCGTTATTTAGTCGTGTTGTATTAGGATTTGAATATCTAGTTTGTTTATAATAAATATCATAGCTAGGTTTCATTCAACCTAAACACCTTTGAGGTGACATCTATGTAAACACTTTAGTCATAATAAAGAAGTCGACGTAAGTCGTGACCATGACCAAACCACGTTATATCTTGGTATCGTGTTTATCTTATTTTTGTTATCCGCATCTTTTAACGGGTTCTTGTTAAGGTTTAAAGTTCGATTCTTACAAGGTGATGTGTTGATCCTTACAGAGCTAACTGTTTTTGTGGCCGTTTTGTGTACCCCCTTGACCATTGAAGATGTTTACATATCCGATATTAAACCCGAATTATTTATGAGACCTTACAAGACACCATAACCACTAGATCATCTTGAAATGGTTATATTCCATCAATGCAATTGAAGTTAGATATTGGTCTTGGATCAATATTCAATAGTGATACGGCAATACATAGATTGTACCCTTCTCTCTTGTTTTTCGAGTGTTCATTGCTATTGATATGAAGCGTGTGTGCAGCGGCAAAGGTGGCGTTAGTGATGGTCGGTGGAGGTGGGTGGTGGCAATGCTAGTTAGAGGTGCTAAGGCGGTGAAGTGTGTGTATGCGTGCGAGCAGAAAGAAAGAGGTAGAAAAAGAAGATGAGATGGTCTGATGGAGGTGAAAAGAGAGGGGGAGAGTGTGTGACACGTGCATAGGAAGAGAGAGAGAGAGAGAGAGTGTGTACAAGAAAAGAGAAAAGAGTGATAGATAAAGAACAAGAGGAATAGAGAGAGTATGGAGATTTATTTTTTATAAAAAGATCAAATATGATTTAAAACCAATTAAAAATTAAAAAATGATCGAAAAACACCATTAACTTAATAGACTTGACAAACGGAATCCGTGAGAACTTAAAAAGAGTCAAAACTGTAACAAAATGGTAGATTTAATATATAGTTTGCAACTTTTTTATAAAAGGACTAAACTTGCAATAGGAAAATAATTAAAAGGACCATTTATGAAATTAACTCTTGTGAATATATTTATTGTTGCTATTACAACGTCATCCTATCTTTCAACACAATAATTTATACTTCCAGACAGTTCTAGACAAATGATTCGGCTATAAGCCCAAGATTCTTTTCATCATTCTCTTCTTAAGGTGTATTTGGTGAAACTAGCTGAGGTTGGGGCTAGAGCTGGGGCTTATTAATTGATAGTCTTAGCCCAAGCTATAAGCTACCTGAAAAAACTTTTATTTAAGGGACTTATAGGGGATTATGTTTTTAATAATTCCTCAAAATTTTAACACCCAAACAAGGCTAGAGGGCTGGGGATTATGAAAACTAGAATACCAAGTTCTAAAGATATCACTACCAACTTTGGGTTTATTGCTAAACCTCATATTGAATCAAAAGTAAAAATCATCCGACAAGATTGGCAAATTGTGTATGACATGGTTCATGGCTCAAATACTAGTGGATTTGGGTTTGATCCTGTTACCCGGTGTGTGGTAGTTGAACCTGATGTTTGGGAGGCATATCTCAAGGTAAATAGTTTTATAATTATACTTATGTTATTATTTATTATTAATCGTGTTATATGAATTAGGTGCATAAAGGAGCTAAAAAGTGGAAAAACAAGTCGCTTCCTCATTTTGAAGACTTGTGTACCGTTTTTTGAAAAGACCGGGCTCAAGGAAATGAAGCTCGAGATGTTTTAGAAATGGAAAAGGAGCTCGAGAAAGAAGAAGAAACACAACAATTGGATAATGATGATGCATTTGAAGTGGAATCTAGTCAAGTTCCACCAAGTCATTCAACAATGCAACAAGAAGTGACATCAACGGCAAGTAAAGGTAAGAAAAGAAAAACCCAAGTAGACCCAATGTTTGAGGCGTTTCAAGATTCCGTTACCTTTCTTGGGTAGGGTGTTGTATGAGCTAGCCCGATTGTATATGTGGGATAAGACCGATTAGAGTTTCTTTGCACAAGATGAATAGTGATCAATGTAATACGCAACATTATTAACCGAGTTTTTCTTTATTCCACAATCATGTATCCATACACCGAGAGACTTTGAGTGTCATTTTTTTAAGAGTTCAACTTGAACTATAAAATTACTTTGCAACTTAATTGGAGTTAAATACATTTGAAGAAACACATATTTATTTACATATATGTGGTTCCTTATTCACAAACTGAACAACTGCATATCAAATGCTTTATATGAAAAAGCTTATCCGAAGACAGAAGTGTCTCCATGGATGGCCACCTCTGCCTCTATACAACAAACATCTTTATACAACAATCCTCTACCTGTTTGAAAGAAGGTGCCATGTGAAATGAATTTATACCAACCCCATGTCGGCTTTGAAGCACTGAACCAGTAACTAGCTGCAATCATGATCAACTTACTTTCAGATGGTAATATGAAACATATTCACAATTGGAGCTCATGTTGATTGTACATATATTGTTGCAAGTGACGAGATACATTTACCTTTGCCATAGTCATGCCTGTTATTCAACTGATCCACGATACGAAGAGTAAACTCTGCAAGTATCTTTGTTCCAGATGGAAGCTGTTTTGGATCAGCCAAAGTTAGTATTAGAGATACGTGCCCACTAATAACGCCTTTTCCATTAGGATATAGTAATATTTTCCTGCACAAACGCAAGTAACTGACTTAATCTGACCACTTTATGCTAGGCTACTGAATATGTGACAATCGTTCACCATTTGTGACCCCCGACACTGAATACATTGGAACTTTCACAGTCTGCGTTTAGTTTTGAGTACGTAGTTGTTGATTCTCCATATATGTTTGTAAGGAACTGCATCTTTTACCATGGACAAAGACTCGGTTTTTCCTTTACTTGTGTCTTTACAGAGAAATGCCTCTGCTCCAAACACACAGTTGTCTCCAACAAGATACCCGTTGCTGGAATCACCAAGCGCTTTAAGACTGATGAACTTATCAAAGCCCCATTCAGTTCTCAGTCGATGAAATCGTCTTCCTTTACTCATCTCATCTGGGGTAAGACAGAATTTGAACATGAACTTTGATTATAAGTTATGTGCAAGTTAATATTATGTTATAACTGCTTGTTACCTTCAAGTTTAAGTAATTATCATTGTTCTGATCAAGTAGAAAGATTCTGAAAGTGGCATAGACATCCCTACCAGGCAGGAGTGAGGTTGAGTTTGCCATGGCTACATATGCAGACAAGAACTCTGCAGCATTTTTACTCTTGTTGCCATTTGGGTGAATCACCAACTTCCTACATGTTACAAATGCTACCCATCATCAAATCTTAAACCCCTATTGATTGGATAGATAAGTGAGAAAAAGAAGTACCATTTGTAGCCGCCAGCTTCAAATTCACTTGATTCATATCTTTCGGCTTCGTGCTTTGTTAATAAAGAAAATTGTTGAATTTTGAGAATGTAGTGAGCAGGTGGTGCCTCAGATGTTGATCTCACAGCCCCTGTAACATTTACTTGATGAATGATCAATTTCAAGAAAAAAAATTCTCATATTTTCTTTAATTTGGAAAATGTTCATCAAGCATGATGTGAGAAATCAACATGGATTTGTAGTTTTCTAATTGGGTACACAAACTATGATGTAGATTACCTTGGGTAACCCTTTCTTATGAACATGATTCTCCAATGGCCATATGAAGTGAATTTGATACAAAAGTGAAAAATCAAATGAGAAGTGATAATGTTTTGACCAATCGATTGTGAAAATCAAACTCATAATGGAGGAGTATATATGCCTAAGAGAATGTAGTTTTCCCTCCAATGCACTTATTCTTTGCTTCCCATATAAACAAGCATTTAGTTATTTTAATATCCAAGTTTAACCCAAAAAAGCATTTCAAATTTAGAGGTTCAAGCAATGAACCATTAGCAAGCAGAACAACAAATAATAGCTTAGATGATTGTTATGTGTAGTTTAGGATAAGTATGATGACAAGGAGGTAAACATTTATATTTAACAAGTCTTCATCTATTATTTATTTGAGGGATTTCTTGCTTTAAGCAGTTTCTAGCGAGTCGAGCTTGTTAAGTTTGACTTGAAATTAGCGGTAAGATATTTGACATTAGAATTAATCGGGAAGCTTGAAGATTGTATGTTTTAATTATTGATTAATTAAAGGCAATAGATAAAGAATTAATTGGCTAGAAATTCAAATGTGATCCTATCTAGAAGCTTGGAATTTGAATTGCCTAAATCAAATAAGATAATGATAGGGCTGAAATTGAATGGTGTTTGGATTAAATTTGAAATTGAGATTTCAAATTTTGGTGCTTATCATTGTTTAGTCAAGTTGATTAGAATTAGAATTTTTAGTTTGTTTATTATAAATATGTAGCTAGGTTTTATTCAACCTATGCACCTTTGGGGTGAAATCTATGTAAACACTTTAGTCACAATAAAGAAGTCTTTGGTTCCTGTCCGTGGACGTAGGTCATGACCATGACCGAACCACGTTATATCTTGGTGTCGTGTTTATCTTATTTCGGTTATCCGCATATTCTAACGGATTTTTGTTAAGGTTTCAAGTTCGATCCTTACAATGTGGTGTGTTGATCCTTACAAGTGATATCAAAGCCAGGTTCTCTTGGCTCGCGCATTGTTGATTGAAGATCTCAGGCAAAATCAGGTAAACGGTTTTGCTGGATGAGAACTCTTCTGGTTCTGCAGGATTACGTGGTGGCGTTAGCAGGAGAAGATAAACTTCGAGATGATATAAAATGGAAAGAGACGTTCTAGCAAAAGCATGTTTTGCGGTGTTTAACTGATGAGTGTTGCACGGGGAGGTGGATCAAACGACGGCTGCTAGTTTGTGGGAAAAACTGGATGATAAGCTTTATTAGAGGCGGTGTCTGTTCCTACGGATGTCAAAAGGTTTGCATGTACTGTCCTTGGAGTTGGAAATAATTTGATCGGACGAAGTCGAGACGACACGGATGGAGTTAGTCTCCGGTGAAATCACATGATATGGTGTCGCACTTCGTGCCTCGTATAAGGAGGTAGTCCATTTTGGGAAGTTGGCAGGAAAGAGATGGTTCTTTGATAATCTCGATTGATTTTTCGAAGAGAGTTCAAGTCAAGAGAGAGATTGTTAGGTTTTACTTAAAATTAGCGGTACGATATTTGAAACTAGAATTAATTGGGAAGCTCGGTTGTTGCCGGTTTTAATTATTGATTAATTAAAGGCAATGTATAAAGAATTAATTGGCTTGAAATTCAAATTGGATCCTATCTAGAAGCTTGAAATTTGAATTGCGTAATTCGAATAAGATAAGGATAATGCTAAAACTTGAATGGTGTTTGGATCGCATTTGAAATTGAAATTTCAAAAATTTGTGCTTATCATTGTTTAGTCATGTTGTATTAGGATTAGAATTTCTACTTTGCTTATTATAAATATCGTAGCTAGCTTTCATTCAACATATGCACCTTTGGCGTGACATCTATGTAAACACTTTAGTCATAATAAAGAAGTCGACGTAGGTCGTGACCATGACCGAACCATGTTATATCTTGGTATCGTGTTTATCTTATTTATGTTATCCGCATCTTCTAACGGTGTAACATCCTAATTTAGGGCCTAGCAGTAATATGTTGTACATTGTGTTGGTCTAGTTGTACGTTGACTTTAACCGAGTTGTTTAAGTTGTTTGTTGATTAATTGTTGTTATTTGTTGGTACACGTGGTTATGGGGCTAAAGTTAGAAATGTTTCATAAATAGATGATGTTGGTAAATAGTTGAACGGTTTCAAATAATGATTCCGAAAATATCTCCGTTAGTTAAAACGGATAAACCTAAGTTGAGTTTTAAGTTGAATAGGAGAACAAAATACCCGCGAGGGGTATTTGACCACTTAGGGTCGGTTAAAGGCTTCCTTTATCCACTGGAAGCTTCACAAACACAAGTCCATACACACACACGTACGTTTGAACACATACACACAAACCATTGATCTTTTGAGAAGAAAATCAAGTAGGAAGCTGTGATTTGGAGTTTCTTGATCGATTTCAGAGGTGATCCAGCCATTATCATCTTCCTTGTAAGTATTTTGAAGCTCAAATCTAGTTTGTGGGTTTTATGAAGAAAATGACCTAATTGATGGTCTAGATGTGTAGTTAATGTTGTTTAGAGGCATAGAATCATGTATTAGATGTATATGTATGTTAGATAACATGTGTAAACGCTTGAATATGGATTCAAGTCGAATTTTGATGTCGAAATGTGGTAAACAGCGTATGTGCTCGAACAGAGAAAGAACACTCTGTAATGAGTGTCCTTGCGGTCGCAAGGGTATGCCTTGCGGTCGCAAGCATGGTTGTATTGTCACTTGCGGTCGCATGCATGGGTCTTGCGGTCGCAAGTGGGTGTTGTCAAGGTTTACCGTCCAAGGACGAAGGAAACATACTTGCGGTCGCAAGTACATAACTTGCGATCGTAAGCCCCCAAGATACTACCCTTGCGGTCGCATGGATATGTCCTTGCGGTCGCAAGTTGGGGTGGGTTGGGAAGGACCTTGCAGTCGCAAGTGGTGTGTTGGAATTACCCTTGCGGTCGCAAGTGGACCCCTTGCGGTCGTAAGCGGGGGTTTATGCTGGCAGTTTTGCAGTGTTGTGTTTTAAGCCTCGTTGGTTGTCGTTGTTTGGTGTCTAAGCTTAACCCTAATGTGTTAGGTGATTCGGACGACTCCGTGTGCTCCTGGGATTCCCGAATTCATTCTGCCTCTTATAATCTAGAGGTGAGTACCGGTTTTCCCATGAGTCTCGGTAAGTAGCGTTGTCTGTTGTTTGTTGGCATATGTTGTTAATGTCGCACACGTGCGTATATGAGGTATGTTGTACATGTAGTTGTATATTGTTGCCATGTTAAGTTGCTTTACACGTTGGTTATGAATCGCATGCGTATAGTTGAACCCACTACGGGTTATAGTTGTATATGTGGTACTGGTCCGGACTGATGTTGACATGGTTAAGGTCAGCTTTCTTCCCGAAGGCTGGATTCCTTTGATGGAATAACGGGGATCAACGGTACCCGGTGTGCAGCACGCCGGGGTGGTCTTGCAAACCGCCGCTCCTTAACGTGAGTTGGGATCTTAACTTTCGTTGAGATCCGAGATGTCGAGCTTCGAGCTTCGTAACGCGTTTGGTGGACTGCTCTTCGCTCCCCCACCATTGCGGATAGTTATTGCTGATGGTCCCCAGTTTGAATCGTTGAGCGGGGTTCCCTTCCCTGCGAGATATGATTCCTACTGACTCGTTGGCGCGACGCTATGTGTTAGGATAGCCTTATGTGCTGTCCCGTAGTTGGGGATAACCTGCTTATTGATGCTTATGTGTTAATCTGTACTCACTAGCTAGTTGTAGCTAACGGTGCCTAAATTTCCCTTTTTGCAAATGCGAAGTAGTTGGCCTGGTGAGGCGGGACTGTTGGTAGTTGTTGTAAATATCTTTTGCGGAACACTGCTCGTTGTATATATGTGATCCGATGGTTGGTAGTGTCGGTTAGTTGGTAACACCAAACTGTTGAACTTGGCATATTTTGTTGTACTTAATTGCCGAGTCAGTTAACACTTACAATATTTTGTAATAACGTTTACTTCCGCTGCTGGCTTTTATTATATAAGTTTAAAAAGCTTAAATTTTCCCTAATTTTAAGCGCGTGAAAACCGGTGTTACAAACGGGTTCTTGTTAAAGTTTCAAGTTCAATCCTTACAAGGTGATGTGTTGATCCATACAGAGCTAACCATTTACGTGGCCGTTTTGTGTATCCCCTTGACCATTGAAGATGTTTACTCATCCAGAATTAAGCCCGAATTACTTATGAGACTTTCCAAGCCACCATCACCATCTTGAAATGGTTATATTCCATTAATGCAATTAAAGTTAGATATTTGTCTTGGATCAATATTTAATAGTGATATGGTAATACGTAGACTGTACCCTTTTCTCTTGTTTTTCGAGTGTTCATTGCTATTGATATGAAGTATTTGTGCAGCGGCAGAGGTAGTGGTGGTGACGATCGGTGGAGGTGGGTGGTGACAGTGCTTGTTAGAGGTGCTATGGCAGGGAAGTGTGTGTGTGTGTGTGTGCGCTCGAGCAAAAAGAGAGAGGTAGAAGAAGATGATGAGATGGTCAGATGGAGGTGGAATCAGAGAGGGGGTGTGTGTGTGTGTGTGTGTGCATAGGAAGAGAGAGAGAGAGAGCGTGTGTGTGTGTGTACAAGAAAATAGAAAAGGAGAGTGATAGATAAAGAACGAGAGAAATAGTGAGAGTGGGTGAGATTTATATAAAAAAAGATCAAATATCATTTAAAGCCAATTAAGAATGAAAAACTGGTTAAAAAAATACCATTGGCTTGACAAACAGAATCCGTAAGAACTTAGAAAGGGTCAAAATTGCAACAAAATGGTAGATTAAGAATGTAGTGTGCTAATTTTTTTGAAAAAGAACTAAACTTGCAATATGCAAGTAATTAAAAGGACCATTTATGAAATTAACTCTTGTGTGTATATTTGTTGTTGCTATTTAGGACGTCATTTTATCTTTCAACACAATAGTTTATACTTCCAGACAATTTTAGACAAATGATTTCGGCTATAAGCCTGAGATTCTTTTCATCATTCTCTTCTTAGTATATTTCTCTTTTGTACAAACCAGTACAAAATGTAACGTAATTATAGAGTATACAATACTCAGAGACTAACTAAAGCCTAATCCTGATGGGTTATATGACCAACTTTACTCGCGATTCTGCATCCACCGATGCAGAAAATGCTCTAGTTTTCGATTCTCATATGAGGCCGGAAAGTTTACTGGAAATACGCCAATATGGACAACTTATGCTAGGTCTCATAGAATCCGTATTTGTGTTACCTTGCTTGTTTGCATTTGAGCGATTAGCATTACACAAAAATGCAAAATAGATATTAGGTATAGTGTAAGATGGTCTAGCCCGATTGTATAGGTGGGCAAGATTCCGTAAGAATTTTTCTTATATCCCTTTTACTAAATAGATGGTGGTCAATGTAATACACAACAACGCATATGAAGTTTTTCATTATTCTACAATCACATATCCATACCTCAGACTTTTAAATGTCATTTTTTAAGATGATAACATTCAACTTGAACAACAAGAACAATTTGCAACTTAATTGGAGTTTTATACAATTGAGGAAACACATATATTTGTTCGCCAATGGTTTCTTATTCACAAATTGAACAAATGCATATCAAATGCTCTATATGAAAAAACTTATCCAAAGACAGAGGTGTCTCCATGGATGGCCACCTCTGCCTCTATAACACAAACATCTTTATACAACAATCCTCTATTTGTTTGAAAGAAGGTGCCATGTGAAATGAATCTATTCCAACCCCATTCCAGATTTGAAGCACTGAACCAGTAACTAGCTGCAATTATGATCAACTTACTTTCAGTCAGTGATACGAAACACATTCACAATCAAAGTTCTTTTGATTTTATTTTACACATGTTATTGTGAGTGACAAGATACATTTACCTTTGCCGTAGAAATGCCTGTTATCCAACTGATCCAAGAGACGAAGAGTAAACTCTGCAAGTATCTTTGTTCCAGATGGAAGTTGTTCAGGATCAGCCAGAGTTAGTTTTAGAGATATGTATCCACTAATACCGCCTTTTCCATTAGGATATAGTTGTATCTTCCTGCACAAATGCAAGTAACTGACTTGATATGATACAGTTACGCAATGCTAACGAATAAAGAATAATTTGGGGTAACAATACTGTTTACCATTTATGATCCCCGACACTGAATACATTGGAACTTTCAGAGTCTGCGTTTAATTTTGTGTAGTTGTTGATTCTCCACGTGTGTTTGTAAGGAACTGCATCTTTTACCATAGACAGAGACTCGGTTTTTCCTTTAGTTGTCTCTTTACAGACAAATACCTCTGCTCCAAACACACAGTTGTCTCCAACAAGATACCCGTTGCTGGAATCACCAAACGCTTTGAGACTGACGAACTTATCAAAGCCCCACTCAGTTCTCAACCGATGAAATCGTCTTCCTTTATTCATCTCATCTGGGGTGGGAGAGAATTTGAACATTGACTTTGATTGTAATTTATGTGCAAGTGAATGCTACATTATAAGTTTATAACCATTGGTACATGATATAGAGAGGTCTTACCTTCAAGTTTCAAGTAATTATCATTGTTCTGATCAAGTAAAAAGATTCTGAAAGTGGCATAGACCTCCCAACCAGGCAGGAGTGAGGTTGAGTCTGCCATGGCTACATATGCAGACAAGAACTGTGCAGCATTTTTACTCGCGTTGCCATTCGGGTGAATCACCAACTTCCTACATATTACAAATGTTACCCATCATCAGCCTTAAACTTCTACTGATCGAGTAAATAACTGAGAAAAAGAAGTACCATTTGTAGCCTCCGGCTTCGAATTCGTTTGATTCATATCTTTTAACATCGTGCTTAGTTAATAAAGAAAATTGTTGTATGTTGAGAATGTAGTGAGCAGGTGGTGCCTCAGATGTTGATCTCACAGCCCCTGTAACATTTACTTGATGAATGATAAATTTCAAGAAAATAAGATGTTGAGAGGCTAAGAAGTTGGTTACCTTGGGTAGCACTTGCTTCAGGACACGATTCTTCGAACGCCATGTGAACTTGATAAAAAAGTGAAAAATCAAATGAGAAGTGATTGTGTACCTGATAAAAATATCTTGTCAACATCAAATGGATATTGGAGACTATATGTGCTTAGAGATTGTAGTTTTCCCTCCAATGCACATATTCTATGCTTCCCATATGAACAAGCATTTAATTATCTTAACCCCAATAACCCAAATTTAACCCTAACAAGCATCTCAGATTTAGAGGTTCAAGCAACCAACCATGAGCAAGCAGAACAAGCAAAGGATAGTTTAGATGATTGTTATTACAATTTTTAATATTCTTTTCTTTTAGATGATTGTTATTACCATCATCACCCGGACCATCTTGAAATGGTTATTCCATCAATTGATATGAATTTTGATATTTTTCTTGTTTTTCGTGTGTTCAATGCTATTGATATGGAGTTGATATCTGTCTTGGAGGATAAAATATATAAAATGTTATAGTTAGCAAAGAAGTTTGTAATTACAAGTGTTGGAGATTTATGCACCAATACAATGATAATCCAAACATATTACGAGCTGGTTAGCTGATACAATTTGCTTCTTCTACTTCTCGAAATCATATTTTATTTGATTTTTATGCTGATGTTGCTCGACCAGTTCGATTAGATGCTCATAAGTCCAAACTTTGTCCTTTGTGTGGTCAGCAAGTTCTTCTACAGTTGTTAGAAAACCCCCCTTTCCAAAAGCAACAAGAACCAAAGGGTCAGTTTCAAACTCCACAACATCCCCAAAAAATCCCATCTTTCTCCAAGAACTTAACTCACCAACCCCATCAAACCCAAACCCGAACCTGTGTGCATCATACAAGATCCCACAGGTAACAATGTCGGGTTTTACACGCTGAGCCTCCATTTCCAATATCACAATTTTAAAGCGTCGAAAATCTTTCATTTTGACATATGCAAAGAGCATTGTGTTCACAATTGTCACATTCCATGGAACTTTCTTGTAGTTCATTTCCCGAAGTATAGACTCCATTCCTGTTCGGCTCAAAAGACAAGCATGAGCAAGCATCCGTAAACACCATACAATGCTGTTGTTGCTGGTTTTGGAGTAAAGACTGATACCCATGTCATCTAGTTTAGAAAACATAAAGTTCTCTATATAAACAGCAGCCACTTTATGAATCAAATCATCTTTCAAGTAAACTTTGGGTTTCAATCTCAAAATCCGCTTATAAACTTTCTCCATCTTCTCCACATTCCCAAAATTAGCATATGCCTCGAGCATTGACACCATGGTAGAAGCCTCAAGGTCCAACTTTTTTGAGATCACAATCCGATATGTTCTTTCCATCCTCTTGATCAACCCGGGTAGTGAAAACTCTCTGATCAGCAAATTATAAGTAGATTGATCAGGGAAACACCCGTTTGATTCCATTCTCTTCACACATTTTGCCATATCATCATACAGAAAATTTTTCGCATATGCTTTGATTAGCCCATTATACGTTGAAGTATGTGGCTTCATTTTAATATCTTCCATCTCCTTAAGATGAAACAATGCATCTTCAAATCTATCTTTTTTGACAAAACCACCGATGATCGAATCGTAAATCTCTGAAGAAGCCTGCACACTATGAATATCCCTCATCTCTTTTAAAGCTAACACTGCAGCTTCAACGAGACCCTCATCAACCAACAACCTTATGATTCTCTCGTAATTAAATGCGCTAAGTCGTGTTTTGTCCTTACTCGTCCATTTATCAAACACCTGGCGTGCAACATTACTAAACATTAACTATGCATCATAAGCAGGCTTAATATTCCCCAATTGTTTCCATTTCAAACTCAACCAAGTTAAAAGTACTGTAACACAAAAGGGTAATTTCTAAAGAATGCGAAAATTCACCTGGAGAACCTGGTTCGATCTGGAGGTTTGGTTGAGAAATCCAACAACAGCCCAGAAGAGTTCTTTGCTCCAGTCTCCATCCTCTTCGAGAATCCGAATAGGGTCTGAGTCTTTATCTTTGAGCTTCTCAAACAAAATGCTTTTGAGGTTCCAGTTTTGATAGTGTTCGTCAAATTGGACCATATTTTGTTTGTCAGATTTGGTTTTAGTACGGGAGATGTGTAATGAAGAAGGAAGGTTGGTCGAACGTGAGAATTGGGGTTTTGTAAGTGTTGGGATTCTGGTAGAGGGTTTGAGAAAAAGTAGCGTTTTATTGAGGAAGATTACATCGTTAATGGCGGTGTAAGGAAGGAGTACGTCCATACCTATTCAAACATCAATCTATGACTGCTTTGATAGTAGTTGTAAGTTTGTAACCTCCTGCAGCAGCCGAATTTTTATTAGAATAAAATGTAAAAACTAAGAATGTGTTATTGTAGAGAATGAAATTATAAAGAAAAAGAATTAGTATAAAAAATGAAAATTGAATCTTCTGTGTGATTGTATAGAGATTTCAACGAAAAATTGCAATAGATAATTATTTTTCTTGTTTGGTAGTACACAAAATTTATCATTTGCTTTATTATAATTCCAAAACAAACAATCAATTTGGGTCAATTAACAATCTAATTTCATATATTTCAAGTAGTGGTGGCAAAACGGTCGGGTCGGATCGGATTGGGTAACGGGTCGAAACGGGTCGCTTTAAAAATTAAAAAACTATATTAAAACCTTGCATTCAACACAAAATCACAAATAATCTCTACCAAATTTCCATCAAATTTCAACATATATGATAACATCACCATATCAAGCTCTCAAAGTTAGAAATATATGTGTGATAACACTTATACTTATATATATATGTGTGTATAATTATATTAGTTAATTCAGAAAAATATGAATATATAGTCCAAAAAGAACAACATTAATAGCAATTTGAAGTTGGCAGGCATACTAAGATTAGTGCTAAACTTTGAGCTAAGAAACACATAGTTTCAGTTACATACATACAAAAGTTCATCCAACATCAATTCCTTGGATTTGATGAGGCCCTACAGTTAGTAAACAATGATTACATATTTGTGGTTAAAGAAAGTATTATCAGAAATAACAGAAGAACAAGAAATTCAGATGCAAATTGATTGACACAATGGATCAAGACACACAAAAGAAATGGAATTTTGCAAGAAAAGAGTCAAAACATAGTGATCTAATTTTGACACATCGATGTGGGGAGAAAGAGAAAGGGAGAGAGCCTGGAACTGCTTTTTTTTTTTAACCACACAAACCAAAACTTGTAACTCTGCTTCTTACAATATATAGACTTCACTGATCTATCAAATACCAATATGCATTTCAAGCAAAAATTTTCAATACAACCAATACCCAATTGGCCAATACCAATTGTTCCCAAAATAATACAGCAAAAACTACACACAGCACACAATGGCGGTTCAGGATTGAAGGATGGCTGAGCATACAAGTATGAGTTCGTTAATATTAAGTTTTATCCATTTTATAGATAATTTGGTTTTTGAATTTATTTTTTATATTATTTCAAACTTTTCGAGCTCAACTCGAGTTAATAATGTATCTTGTCGAACCGAGCTCAAGTTTCAACTATAAAAGCTTGTCGAGTTCAAGCTTAACATAAAGTGTTTGACTCGTTGAAACCAATATCCAGCACTCTAGTTGCTAAATTATCCGATACCTAACACCATTTTTAGTGACTTCGTGGAAAGATTCATCCCATACTGCACAAATGTACAATCAATCAATACTTGCTTAAATGGGCCCGTAGCCTCTTTTTTCTTTGGCCCAAATGGATCCGCCGGCCCAAATCAAGCCGTTTCTTTTGCAGTAGGTGATGGGTTTTAATCTTGAAATGAATTATGTATTTGATGTTTAAGTGTGAGTGTGTGACTGTGATGTTGAGGCTGTTATGAAATTAAAGAAGGTTTAGGGATATTGTGTTTTCTAACTTTTTCATATGATGTATCATTATCATCAAATTGGTAAATTGTTATGGACGCATAAGTTATGCTTATTGTGGTTTCCGATGAATCCTCTATCAAAGATCCCAATTAACTTGAAACCTGATTTCAAGTGACTAATATTAGTATCAATAACGGGGTCAAGGATAAATGAATATACTTGTGCAAACCTTTTACCATTTAACTATTTAAGTCATATATAAAAACCTTCATAGTTAGAAATTGGAAGAATAAAAAGTAAAAAGTTCACTTTTTAGTTCTTTTTAACCTTTTTAGTGTGAAGATAACATTAATAGTAAGAAATCATCTAATAGCATATAGTATTTAAGAGGAAAAAGTATAATGTTAAATTGACTATAGAAGATGTTATAATCCGCCTTTTTGTAATTTGAGTGGAATTTTTTTAACTTAAATTTATTCTGAAACAGTATTTGCTCTGACCCAACCAACTTAATTTAACACTCATAGATCATTTTATATAGCGACACCTATAGATTTTAGGTTCAAGTCAAGAACTTAAATATGGATTAATTATAATAAGAAAACAATGGGATACTTTAAGTTAAGAAAATAGATCGAATATGATGATAACATACTAAATTTACATACCCAAATTATCTAATAACAATAATCATCAAAGAAGATGTTGGAAATCAAGCTACGAACTCTATGGAAAATATAGAACACTTATGTTCTTGAGGACATGTTTTGTATTACTGAGTTGATTCATATATAATGAAAACTTTTTTTTAATAAGTTGAATCATCTTTGCTTTATTGTTTGATGAAATAGTATAGATCTTTGAGAAGTGTAGAAGCTTCAAAAGAAAAATAAAAAGAACATACTAATACATAATCATTTGAATTTGATTATGTGGTTTATAAGCACTCGATTCGTTTTATGAAGGTTTCAAATTGCTTTATAAAAGTTTGACTTTAAATTTAAATGATCTTTCAAATAATAATTAATGATTTTTTTAGAATATTGAGTTAATTATATGTTTAGTCACTGTAATTTCCTATTAATTACATTTATAGTTTTTAAACTTTATTAGTTACATAGATAGATGCTTTTAATGGTTTTAATATAGTAACACCCATAATCCATTGTGCAAGTGAAAAAACCAAGATATCCTTAAATTTTTACTTAAAAGATTATTATACCAATATCCCCGTTTATTTATTATTTTCTTAGTTTTAAATCATAGAGTTAATTATATTTTTTGTCCATACAATTTATTAGAAATTATGGATTTGGTCCCTTGGTCTGATTTTTTTACTGCTTTGGTCTCTCTCGACCCGACTTTCTTGCATGTTTGGTCTCTGCTAAACTTATAATGACTAATATACCCTTGTATTATATATATATATATATATATATATATATATATATATATATATATATATATATATATATATATATTCCATTTTCTTAAAATAACTAATATACCCTTGTCTCTTATCACCCCCTAATACACTCACAATCACCGTCACCTCTACCGCCACCATCACCTAACCAGCACTTCTGGTCACCGTCGCCTACTCCTACCATCTCCGTCTCCCCCTCTCCCCCTACTATGGGTTTGGTCGGTCTCCTCTATTAGCTAATCTCTCTCTCTCTTAAACACACACACACACACATATTATATCTCTCTCTGCTGACGACTACCACCACCATCTTACCACCATCACCTTCACCATATCCATCACCCACCACCAGCATTAACTAAATCAATTATAACCCATCGGATAAAAATTTCAGGCTAAGGAACTGGAGCCTTCTCTCTACTCTCTTCTTTTTCCCTCCTCTCTGTTCCTCTTTCTCTCTTTTATCTCTTGTATTATAGTAAAAAAGATAAGATAAAATTAAATTATTAGTTAAAAAGAAAATAATACAACACTAATAAAATAAAAAGTGAAAGTAACATCTAAAACAAGTTCGATATCCTTACCCCGCACAGAGTTTTTGACCAAATTAGTATTTTTGAAACATTTATTGACCAAAACAGTATACTTTTATAACCATTTACCAAAGCAGTATAATTATCATTTTAATTTGGGGATAATTTCTTATATACCCTTATTAAACTTGATAATATCTTATTTATCCATCTTAAATTTAAAATATCCTATATACCCTTATTAAACTTGATAATATCTTATTTGCCCAAATCAATATTTTTATCAATTATGAATCATTTTAAATGAGTTTAAATTATAAAATATGATTAAATGACTATTATACCCCGTTTAAATATCTTCTATACCCTTACTAAACTTTATAAATATCATATTTATCCAAGTTTATATTTTAATTTTTATTCACACACGTTTTTTTACTACAATTCTATTCACATAATTCCATACAAATATACAATTATATTTATTTAACTAAAAGATTTTATACACACACATACCATGGACAATGTAATACAAACATACATATAGCATACACTAAATTAATACAAGCATGCGATTTCCATAGATTTGAGTTTTTTTCAAGCGTAAACATTTGATTCAACCAAATCAGAAGTTAACCATACAAATATATTTACTAATGTCAAACCCCTCAAAAAGCATGATTGAAACCTTTGAGAAAAGCAACACAAACTACAAAACACCCAAAAGCATACAAATAATTAACTACTCCCATTCCAAATCCAGAAAGGAAAATCGCAGAAAAAAACAAACCTGGAGCGTTAAGGGCAGAATGCGAACGCCGACAAGTGTAGAACGTGGAGGGCAGAAGCAGAACGCCGGCAAGTGCTGCGGCGGCGAGTGTGGCGGCGGTGAGTACGGAGGCGGCGAGTGTGGAGGCGGTGAGGGTTGCCAAACGAATGGAGCGACGTGGGGGGGAAGAAGAATCGGAAGGGAAACTGATGTACGTAGAAGTTGAAATATAGATCTATACGTGACTTTCAAGTTTCAAAGAAGGATAAAATGGTCTTTTCCTTATTAAAAAATAATTATAGAAGATTTAAATCTGTAACACCGTACTTTTATATTAACTTAAATACGCGTGCGGAAGCTAAATACATATTTTTAGATTTAAAACTCAAAGACAACACAAACTTTGTCCAAATTATAATTTCAAAATACCACTACGGTGTTAATTACAAAACAGGCTCTAATAAAATCTTGGACATCAGAGTAGCGGTCCGTCCATATTCCCAGCCTTCTTTATCTACAAAACTTACTTAGGAGCATCTGCAAAAATAATCTAGTGGGATTAGCACAAAGCTAAGTGAGGAAGTACACATCCAAGAACATACAAGGCATAAAGCCCAAACAAACAAAGCTCAAGCAAACAAGGAGAACCGGCGGTCTTGCGGGACCTTCAACCAAATGCCGGCCAAAGCATAGGTCTACCGATAGCCAAGTTACAACAGACAACAATAATAGCACTTCTTGATTACAACAAATGCAAATCAAGACAATTACTAATACTGTTATCTCTAAACATAGGCCCAGCTGAATAACTTCCGCCAAGCTGATCTCACAAACGTCATGTATATATACAGAAAAGAGCAAACAATCAGGTGATATATCTTATACATCCAAGATATATATCCACTCGCCAATATCTTCAACAGTTCAGGCAACTCAGTCTTTTCTAACTACTGAGTCTTGTCCCCACCTGAATAAACAGCTAACAGTCAGTATTGCTTAATCAACACACAATAAGCAAAATACTATAATCAACACATATGTACATACAATCACAAGTACATATCAACTCATGTATATACAATCAATATATCACAATTCACTATTACTCTTTAATTACTGTAACTCAATGAATTCATCCCAATTCCTTAGCTTAGGCAATTCATTCCTTACTTTCATAAACCAAGGCAACAAGTTCATGTTTATCTTCAAATCATCCAAGAGTCGATCTTGCATAACACAATATTCACCAACTCCGAGCATAGATATGGTTTGAATTCCGATTGTGTCCAAATCCGACAAGATCAAATCCAATATGTTCAAATCCGATGAAACTAAATCCGAGATAAGGCCAAATCCGATAAAACATGAAATTCGAGAATAACCAATTCTGACTAACTCAAATTCCGAGTAAAGGAAATCCGTGTAAAGGAAATCCCAATCTAATCGGATTCCGAGACATTTCACAAATCCGAGAAAATGGCATAATCCGAGCAAAGGCTCCATTCCGAGTAAACATCAAATCCGATTAAACATACAATCCGATGGAAACAACAATCCGATAAATCTGGATTCCAAGGAAACACATAATCCGATAGTATCGGAATCCGAGTAAAAAGATAATCCGATAAAAGCACAATCCGATTAAACTGAATTCCGAGCAAAGTGTTAAGGCTTCATGAAACTGTTTTAATCGGATTCCGACTCAATCCAAATCCGATAAAAGAGTTAAGGCATTTCATGAGTTTAGTTGGATTTCACCCAAATCCGAGGGATTCTGTCGGATTCCACTAAATCCGATTAATTCATACCTTGAATTCCGATAGCTTCAAACTCAAGAATACCGATAGATTCAAATTCAATTTCAACTTCAATTTCTAATCTGATTTTAAGCATGCAACTCATCTATGGTTCCAGAAATGATTCTAAACACATAATGAACAATACTAACATAGATTACTAACATGCAACAACAAAGATCATCAATTCATCAAATCAAGCATTAATCGGATTTCATAAATATTTATATATATATATTCAAAACCAAGTACACACAATCAATAACCATTATCATACACTAATCTAACCTCTTAGATGTAAGTCTACTTCAATTAAGCAGGTTTCACAAAGAAGATTAAGAACCCACAATTCTTTTCTCTTCTTTCTTCTTGCTCTCGGCCGTAGGTACACAAACACACACTTACACCTTTGATATTTGCATGTAATGAAACAAAAGTGGCATGTTGGTGAAGTGTAGGTGTCAAGACAGCCATCTCACAACCCACTAACTTACAATTTTACAATTATTCACATTTTAATTAATTTAATTAATTAAACACACGAAATAATTAATTAACCAAATAATTTAAAAATAAACCAACTTAATTACCATAACCCTACTAGGCCGGTAAGGAGGGTGTTACAAATCTTCCCCCCTTAAAAGATTCCGTCCTCGGAATCTCACAATACTACCCACTCAACAGTTCTGCATTTATCCTTGTTTTCAATTCATCCTTCTATTCAAATACCAGTAGAATCTGACTTTCATAATCTATTTTACATATATGCAAATTGTAGATATTGAACATATAATAAATATCCGCCAACTCAACACGAATATCACAAGTAACCATCTGATTATTTAATTGATCAAATATATAATGACGAGATAACATTCAGCGTTTCCCAACGCAAACTATTTCTTTTCAAAGTAATGGATCTGCAGGCAAAATTCGTCTCTCATACAACAACAACCTTCTTAGTTATTACCTGAACAATATCGAGACCGGCCAACTGTTTCTCATCTGTCTCTAATTAACATGTAGGAGTACAGCAGTGATGATCACATAACATTTCGTAAGGCGTCACACCAATACTTGAGTAATACGAATTTCAAACGCAATTTAATCAATGATAAATACAAATAATATATCCTCAAATTTCTGAATAGTTCATTTAGTCTGACAATCTGTCTGAGGTGAATAAGTTGTACTCTAATCCACCCGTATTCACAATTCTCGTTGTAAAACTCTTCTAGAAATTCGAAACGAATTTAGAATTTCTATTAGAAATAATTAATACTGAAATATCGTGTCAAGATGCAATGCCATTACTATGCAGCCAAACTAATCTATTGAGAAAACTGTCTCATTGGTGGCAAGAAAAGCACATCATTTGTCAAACTATCAACAATCACCCGAATCATATCATGATCTCACTGGGTACATAGGAGTTTGGTTACAAAATTCATCATGATAAACTCCCATTTCCTTTCTGATATCTCTATCTGTTTCAAAATTCATAAAGTTCCTGAAGCTCTATTATAACATGTGCATAATTATCAAAATTCCTCAAATTATGCAATATCTATTTTCATCGTGAACCATCATTTCAACACTTTAAGTTCGTTACTCAATTTAGTGCTATCTGATAAAATCGACAACCTGTTCTTGTCGATCTCGGTTAAAATTAAATCACAAAACTCTCCAAGCAAAGACACTTAACATACTAGACCTGCAAGTCTTTAATCCTCGAAAATCGACAATTAAATTCTCTTTTCTCCTTAATAAAATTTCCACTTCAAAATTTCATCATTCAAAATCTTCACTTGAACAATTTCAGTGTATCCACTAAGTTAAAACAATCTCAATTTGCACAAAACAATATTATCATTCCTTCCATCGCATTTCCAAGCATAGGCTACTATAGTAGTTTTCAAAAGTTGATAACGAGATTTCGCAATCATAGCATTAAACTATTTCTAATCGCTGTTTCTATTTTATACTCAATTCTTTCTATTGAAAGCACATGTCATAACCCAACTGCTCCATATAATTACATATTTCATTTCAAATCAATAACATCTCCACAGTGTCTAAGGCAACCATCAGTTGTAAACTCCAGGTCATGCAAAGGAAACATTACAATGCACTTAAAATCATCAAATCAATCTAGTGGTGCAAAAAATAGGTGTCTGGCAAGATAGTCATTCTAAAATCTGAAGTACTACTTCTATTCATCATCCCATTCAATCAAATCTCTTTATAGACTAGTCAGGTCAAGGAATTTACAATCTCTAATGCACATATAAATCACAACAAGCATTGGTAATCCAGGACTCCCTAATATCAAACATCATCTGCCTTTTCATTTCAGTCCAATTCCAAATACATTCATACGTAAAATAAGAAGATAAATCTTCATAGGAAAGTAAGGATGTAATCGTTTGTGTTTTTAACAATTGACTTAAATACAATAAATCTTACAACATGCAATTCAACTAATCAGAAAACAACTTCTTATGAAATTTAATAACTGATCTATATTGGTTCAAACAATACACACTTATTAATATATCAAACTAAAATATAGGCATCTCAAATCGGTCAACAAGATAACTAGTACTATCTATGTCTATCTGAGTTTAATTTATATAACACTTTAAATCACATAAGGATACCGTCCACATATGTCTCAAGTCAAATAAATAGTCCAATTCAGGCTCAAGTTATCACATACGCATGTCATATTAAACTAACAACATACCTAATTCCAACTCATACGTTGTGACTGTTACACAATAAGCAGTTACCAACATAAGCAATTTCATATACAACACATTATGTAATCAACACCTATGCTTACAAAAGTAAATGTTCAAAATACGTACCCGTATTGGTAACATTGAAGTTGGTGGTATCATTTGCATCATTTTCTGTCATCTGAACGGCTCTCTCTTCTACAGAGGGTGGATTCTTTCTCTTCTGACCTGTAAACGACGATTCTCCGATCTCAACCATTCCCGACCCCATCCCTGCTGGTTGCTGACTTGAACATGTTCCAGCTCTATGACCCTCTTTGTGACATTTCCAACATACACTTGTCTTGAATTTACAGTCACATATTTCATGACCTAATTCACCACAACGAAAACACCGACGAGTTCGTAGTGTGCATGAACCAGCATGACGTGATCTGCAAGTTATACACCACTGATTTCCTTGTTCTTTTTCCTCCTTCCTCACTGAAATACAATTACTAGTACGATGTCCTTTCTTGTGGCAATTCCAACAAACATGAGTTGTGAACTTGCAGGCATCCAAATCATGGCTTATCCCACCACACCTCAAACATCTACGAGTCTGTGGGGTGCAATCACCAGTGTGACGAGACTTGCAATTTCCGCACCATCGTTTTCTCTGACTACAATCCAAACCTTTAGATTTCTGATCTTCTTGGTTTTGGTTACCCTGCCACTTTCCTTTACTAAGTTTCGGTTTAGTAACCTTCTGCTTCTCATTACAATAATAAGCATTCAAAACTTTAACAACTCCCTTTAACTGATTTAGGTTTACATTAGAACTCTCCCCATCATTGAACCCTGATGAGCTAGCATATGGATTGGGTTTAAGGTTATTAGATTCATATCTTCCTTTTTCTAGTGGTAACATCGAACATGTATATGGATAGGGATACGGATACTGTCCTGCTGATCTTAATAATTCATGAAATGGTTGCTGTTGTAGAGTGTTCGGTGCTCTAGGGGCATAGGGTCTAGATAGGTAAGGAAACGATAGTTGAGGAGGCATGTTTGGGATAGTAGTTATTCCAGGTAAATTCATGAATTGTACATTCTGAGCTTGCTGTTCTTGCTGTTGCATTTCCTGAATTGATCCTTTAAGTTCATGTATTTGTCTTTGCAACTGTGAAATTCTCTCTTCTTCTTTACTCATACCAGATGAACTACCTGTCTGATCAGCATCACCCGTATGTTTCATAGTCTGTTCATTGCTAACTTTTTGAAGATTTAACGGGGCTTTGGTTAAATCATCTTTCGCAGTCATTTGCTATCTGTCTTATCAATTATTTCAATACTGGGTTAAACATAACCCGTTAGTTACAATCAAGCTAATTACCCTCTAACTACACTACTAATTACCCACCCTGGAAATACTGGACCGACCAGAGCCTTGGTTCGAGTATTGCACAAATCATTTATGCAAATCCTCAAACCAGTGCTCTGATACCAAATTGTAACACCGTACTTTTATATTAACTTAAATACGCGTGCGGAAGCTAAATACATATTTTTAGATTTAAAACTCAAAGACAACACAAACTTTGTCCAAATTATAATTTCAAAATACCACTACGGTGTTAATTACAAAACAGGCTCTAATAAAATCTTGGACATCAGAGTAGCGGTCCGTCCATATTCCCAGCCTTCTTTATCTACAAAACTTACTTAGGAGCATCTGCAAAAATAATCTAGTGGGATTAGCACAAAGCTAAGTGAGGAAGTACACATCCAAGAACATACAAGGCATAAAGCCCAAACAAACAAAGCTCAAGCAAACAAGGAGAACCGGCGGTCTTGCGGGACCTTCAACCAAATGCCGGCCAAAGCATAGGTCTACCGATAGCCAAGTTACAACAGACAACAATAATAGCACTTCTTGATTACAACAAATGCAAATCAAGACAATTACTAATACTGTTATCTCTAAACATAGGCCCAGCTGAATAACTTCCGCCAAGCTGATCTCACAAACGTCATGTATATATACAGAAAAGAGCAAACAATCAGGTGATATATCTTATACATCCAAGATATATATCCACTCGCCAATATCTTCAACAGTTCAGGCAACTCAGTCTTTTCTAACTACTGAGTCTTGTCCCCACCTGAATAAACAGCTAACAGTCAGTATTGCTTAATCAACACACAATAAGCAAAATACTATAATCAACACATATGTACATACAATCACAAGTACATATCAACTCATGTATATACAATCAATATATCACAATTCACTATTACTCTTTAATTACTGTAACTCAATGAATTCATCCCAATTCCTTAGCTTAGGCAATTCATTCCTTACTTTCATAAACCAAGGCAACAAGTTCATGTTTATCTTCAAATCATCCAAGAGTCGATCTTGCATAACACAATATTCACCAACTCCGAGCATAGATATGGTTTGAATTCCGATTGTGTCCAAATCCGACAAGATCAAATCCAATATGTTCAAATCCGATGAAACTAAATCCGAGATAAGGCCAAATCCGATAAAACATGAAATTCGAGAATAACCAATTCTGACTAACTCAAATTCCGAGTAAAGGAAATCCGTGTAAAGGAAATCCCAATCTAATCGGATTCCGAGACATTTCACAAATCCGAGAAAATGGCATAATCCGAGCAAAGGCTCCATTCCGAGTAAACATCAAATCCGATTAAACATACAATCCGATGGAAACAACAATCCGATAAATCTGGATTCCAAGGAAACACATAATCCGATAGTATCGGAATCCGAGTAAAAAGATAATCCGATAAAAGCACAATCCGATTAAACTGAATTCCGAGCAAAGTGTTAAGGCTTCATGAAACTGTTTTAATCGGATTCCGACTCAATCCAAATCCGATAAAAGAGTTAAGGCATTTCATGAGTTTAGTTGGATTTCACCCAAATCCGAGGGATTCTGTCGGATTCCACTAAATCCGATTAATTCATACCTTGAATTCCGATAGCTTCAAACTCAAGAATACCGATAGATTCAAATTCAATTTCAACTTCAATTTCTAATATGATTTTAAGCATGCAACTCATCTATGGTTCCAGAAATGATTCTAAACACATAATGAACAATACTAACATAGATTACTAACATGCAACAACAAAGATCATCAATTCATCAAATCAAGCATTAATCGGATTTCATAAATATTTATATATATATATTCAAAACCAAGTACACACAATCAATAACCATTATCATACACTAATCTAACCTCTTAGATGTAAGTCTACTTCAATTAAGCAGGTTTCACAAAGAAGATTAAGAACCCACAATTCTTTTCTCTTCTTTCTTCTTGCTCTCGGCCGTAGGTACACAAACACACACTTACACCTTTGATATTTGCATGTAATGAAACAAAAGTGGCATGTTGGTGAAGTGTAGGTGTCAAGACAGCCATCTCACAACCCACTAACTTACAATTTTACAATTATTCACATTTTAATTAATTTAATTGATTAAACACACGAAATAATTAATTAACCAAATAATTTAAAAATAAACCAACTTAATTACCATAACCCTACTAGGCCGGTAAGGAGGGTGTTACAAAATCAATTAAAAAATTATTAAAATTAATAAAAATAGTGATTTGGGCAAATAAGATATTATCGAGTTTAATAAGGGTATATAAGATATTTTAAATTTAAGGTGGGTAAATAAAATATTATCAAGTTTAATAAGTGTATATAAGAAATTATCCCTTTAATTTGAAATCACCACTTTAGCCCTAGCAATTGACTTGACGAGACTGCCCTCTTTTACGACCCTGCCCTTTCTCTTAAACGGCTACACTTCTCGTCCTTAAGGATCGCCGGCGAATTCGACGGCGACGGAAAGGGCAAGGGCGAACGGCAACGGCGACTGTTCCTAAGCAACGGCAGCAAGGACGACCTTTCATTCCCCTCAAGTACGACTGTAAGCTTTTTTTTCTCGTATTTCAGATACACATACTAAGAATCACGATTTCTTTTTTAATCTATTTTTTCCCATACGACTTCTTGAATGTTTTTTCCCATCTTGAATCTGTTTTTTTTCCCGTAACATTCTTCTTTTTTTCCCACATATGCACACATTAAGTTGTAATTGTTGATTCAATGAAGCAAATTGCTTTTTTTTTCTTTTGAATTGCTTCTAATTCACAACTGTGGATATATATTGGTTTTTTTCCTCCCATTTTACTGAATGCTTTTTAAGTATGTTTTTGTCTGTAGAGAATTAGTGGTTGTTTATAATTAATTTAGTCTACTTGGTAGATGAAGAGTATCATACTTGTTTGGTATTGGTAGGTACTGGTTGTTTATAATCAAATTTTTGATAGATACTGATTGTTTATGATAAAATTTTTGCCTGTTTTGGTAGATTAACGGTGTTAAATTGGTAGATGAATGTTCTACAAGACTAAGGAATGTAATGGACGTAAATGAAGCACGAAATGCTCAACTTTGTGGAATTTGTAGGCAAAAGGGTCATAATCGAAAACGATATTCGTCTAAACCAAGATCAATAAGAAACAAGTAAAATATTACTTTTATATTTCATTTGTACGACTCTCTCTTATTTCTTTTTCTCCTCCCTTTTTTCAGGTAGAAATGAATTACTAGTTTAAGTTTTACGCTGATCATGTTACTTTAGATTGTATGTTGATTGTGGTACTAGTTTAAGACTTCAAGTATGACTATTATTTCGTAAAAAGACTTTGTTTTGTACCTCAAAACATTGTATGTTTAGTTGTGTTTTTTATTTTAAATTGTTAGACTTTTTTATTTACAATTTGTTTCTTTTGAACAAGTTTAGAAGAGTTTGTTTGATTGTATTAAAGAAGTCATTTTGATAAATTTTGTAAACGAAGTAATAAACTTATAATTTATATAGATATACAGTTAAAGACAAAAAAAGAAGATAAAAATAGAAATAAAAACTGAAGGCTGGTATTATAGAAAATAGAAATAAATACTGATTTGATAAATAATTTTACTACTATACTACTTTGTAAATAGTTTTAAAATTATACTACTTTAATAAATATTTTTTTCAAAAATACCTTTGATAAAAAACAAACACACACACACAGGGAGTGACCTGTAAAGCTTTACGCGGTATTTACAAGACTCCGCTTGCAATATCCGACCACCACCAATCACCTACACACCTCTCTCTTTCATTCCTATTTGTCTCGCCGCCGAAACAACCACCACCACTAGTCGGAGATTTCAAAAATGGCGTTTCACGAAGCCCGTCACCTCCGCCTCCTCTGTCTCACCTTCTTCCTCCTTATCTCATTCAACGCCGCCGATGACGCCGACGTCATTACAAAACTCGCCTCCTCTCTCTCCCCGGTTCCACCCTCCTGGACCGGTAATGATTTCTGTAAATGGGACGGAATTACTTGTGATAATTCTAATCGTATTACCTCCATTAACCTCCCTTCCAAATCCCTCACCGGAACCCTACCTCCAGACATCAACCAGCTTTCCCAACTCAAAACCCTCGCTGTCCAACGTAATTCCATCTCCGGCGACTTACCGACCTTAGCTAACCTGACGCTTCTTGAACAAGTCATCCTCGACAGCAATAATTTCACCTCAATTCCACCGGATTTCTTTTCAGGTCTTAACAATTTACAAAGCTTTAGCATCTCCGACAACGGAGATCTGTCTTCATGGGTTCTCCCGGAAGGTCTCGCTCAGAACAGTAATTTGCAAAGTTTTCAGGCGAGCAACGCCAACATTATGGGTTCGATACCTGATATCTTCGACAGGTTACTTAATTTGCAGAATCTCCGGTTGTCTTACAACAATCTCACCGGAAACCTACCTCCGAGTTTCGGTGGTTCTCAAATTCAAAATCTCTGGCTCAACAATCAATTGCATGGACTTTCCGGTACTCTTGATGTGATTTCTTCCATGAGTCAACTTAGTCAAGTATGGTTACAAGCTAACGGTTTCACCGGAGCTATTCCTGATCTTTCCAATTGCACTATATTATTCGATTTACAACTTAGGGATAATCAATTAACAGGATTAGTTCCTCAATCATTGACGTCTCTTCCTAAATTAGCAAATGTTACTTTACAAAACAATAAATTACAGGGTCCATTACCTGTGTTCAAGAATGGTGTTCTTGCTGAATTAGGAACTGATACTAACAGTTTCTGTTTATCTACACCTGGACCTTGTGACCCACAAGTGACGGCCCTTCTTGAGGTCGCCGGAGCAATTGGGTATCCGATGTCACTTGCACAATCTTGGAAAGATAACGATGCTTGCCAAGGATGGACTTTCATCAGTTGCGATTCTTCCGGGAAGAATGTGACAAGTGTAAGCTTCGGAAAACAGAGATTTTCCGGCACTATTTCACCGGCGTTTGCAAATCTGACTTCATTAAGGAGTTTATCATTGAATGATAATAATCTTGTGGGTTCAATCCCAGAAATCTGGACTTCTTTGCCGAACCTTCAACTTCTTGATGTCTCCAACAATAATCTTTCCGGCCCAATTCCAGTGTTTCCAGAAAGGGTGAAGTTTTCACATACAGGTAATCTTTTATTAGGTCAAAACGTGTCTAGTGGGTCACCCGGGTCTGGACCGGGTTCTAGTGACCCGGGTGGGAGCTCAAATGGGAAGAAGAAAGGCTCATCGGTTTCAGCCGGTATGTTTGTTGGGATTATCATTGGTGTTCTTGTTTTTGTCATGATTGTGTTGTTTGTGTGTTACAAATGTTACATAAAGAAAAGAAACAAGAAGCCATTGAAGGTTGAAGATCCTGAAAATGGTAAAGAATTAGTTAAAGCTAGTGTAATGGACGGTAGTTCGAATGCTCATAAAGCTGTTAGTGAATTACAGAGTCAAAGCAGTGGCGATCATACTGAAATGTCGGTTTTTGAAGGGGGTAATGTTGTAATTTCAATCCAAGTTCTTCGAGAAGTCACTAACAATTTTGGTGAAGAAAACATTTTAGGGAGAGGTGGATTTGGGGTTGTTTACAAAGGCGAATTACATGATGGAACTAAGATAGCGGTTAAAAGAATGGAATCGGGTGTTATGGGGACAAAAGGGTTGAAAGAATTTCAAGCCGAAATTGCTGTTTTAACTAAAGTTAGACACAGACATCTAGTGGCTCTTCTTGGATATTGCATTAATGGTAACGAAAGACTTTTGGTTTATGAGTACATGCCACAAGGGACGTTAAGCCAACATTTGTTTGAATGGAGGGAATATAAGACCGAGCCTCTTAGTTGGAAACAACGGGTTTCCATAGCTTTGGATGTTGGGAGGGGGGTCGAGTATTTGCATAGTTTGGCACAACAAAGCTTCATTCATAGAGACTTGAAGCCATCTAATATCCTTCTTGGTGATGATATGCGTGCCAAAGTTGCCGATTTTGGTTTGGTCAAAAATGCTCCTGATGGGAAGTACTCTGTCGAGACTCGCTTGGCGGGAACTTTTGGTTATCTTGCACCCGAATATGCTGGTAAGTACTCTAGAGTTGTGTTCAATATAATCCATAAAAAAACAGTCCTAAAATTTTAATATCCAATACAATCACATTTGATTGTATACTGAATCACATGTCAATTACGAAATTGCCACTCCGCCCAAATTTTAAAAATTCAATCACATGTGAATGTATACTGAATCACATGTGAATTACGAAAATGCCACTCCGCCCAAAATTTTAAAATTCAATCACATGTGAATGTATACTGAATCACATGTGAATTACGAAAATGCCACTCTGCCCAAGTTTTAAAAATTCAATCTGGACCATTGATGGGGCTAATCCAAAGGCTAAAATTAGTCCCTCGGGACTATTAAGTATGGACTATTTATTGAACATTTCTCAAGTACTCTAATCTGTTCTATGTACACTCTTATTGTTATTAATTTAATGTTTACCCTAAGAACTAAACTCAAAGTTTTTGTTAATGCAAACAGCTACTGGTAGAGTGACAACAAAAGTGGACGTGTATGCGTTTGGAGTGGTATTAATGGAGTTGATCACGGGCAGAAAAGCCCTAGACGAGACTATGCCTGATGATCGAAGTCATTTGGTGACATGGTTCCGTAGAGTTCTTATTTCCAAAGAAAACATAGTAAAAGCGATAGAACAAACTCTTGACACCAATGATGAAGAAACCCTAGAAAGCATTTGTAAAGTGGCTGAGCTGGCGGGCCACTGCACGGCACGCGAGCCGTATCAGAGACCTGACATGGGTCACGCGGTTAATGTGTTGGGTCCTCTTGTAGAGCAGTGGAAACCCTCGAGACCCGAAGAAGAAGATGGCTATGGCATTGATCTCCATATGAGTCTTCCTCAGTTTCTTCAAAGATGGCAGGCAGATGAAGGTACTTCAAGAATGTTTGATGATTCATTCGATCAAACTCAGTCGAGTATTCCGTCTAAAACAGGAGTTGCAGACACGTTCGGGTCAACGGATTGCCGGTAGCCAAAAAGGTCAAGAGTTTTGATCAGAATCTGCAGAGGAAGGTGAAAACAAGTACAGATTTCAAATTGATTTGTTTATTCTTTGACATTAGAGGCTGATAAACTCTTTAGTAATTTTTTTGTTTGTTTGTTGGCTGGAATTCTTTAAACTTTTTCGATTGCAAGAGACGTGACGTATAGCAGTTTGGAAGTTAGACAAACGTGTGATAATTACAAGATAATTTCGAATTTTCTGTCATATTTTTTGTAAATGAATATACACACACTTAAGGGTGTTTCTATTTGATCATGATGCTTGAATCTTGATAGTTTATCTCATGGAACAACAGAGCTAGATGGAGAAAGAATTAAGCTTGTGAAGTAGAAACGTAAGTGGTACTTGTTCGGTGCTTCTGTTTGAGCCCTCTTTGTCTCACATATAAGATATATTAGATCAGTTAGTTACAGTATTTAATACATGTCATACACTTACATATATCAGAGGGTGAATCAATTATATAAGTTTTTAAAGTCGCACGAAAACTGGTTAAATAATTATGTGAGACAGCCTGTTTTGTTACGGCATATATATGATATCTTCGGGTGATGTAGAATAGAATAAAAAAGAGATGTGGGGTAGAAAGTATGTAAAGCTGGCAATAGAGTGGAAAGATAAGGAAAAGGAACTTGTGGAATAATATAAAACTTGTTGGACACATACATGACATCTCAGTTGTCAATTGGTTAACATGGTATGGTTCTTTTTAAAAAAAATATTCATAAATAATTCAAAGCAAAATTTGCACATGGGTTGAGTTGGGTGTTGATGGATGGATAACGACTAAATAATGGTTTTAGAACTAATAACCAACACATAATTGAACTGTCTTAGGCTGTGATAACGACCCGTCCCGTCAATTATAGAATGTGTATTGCAAAAATAATATATTCTTTACTAATTTTTTTTGTCATCTCTTTCATTGATTTTGACATTTGTGTTGATCTTGTAAAGTAGGAGGATGTATTACCTAATAAGCCTAACCAAAACTAACCCGATCAATTTTCAACTTTTTATAATTATAATATATATAAGAGAGAGACCAAAGGGCCTTTGGCCTAGCGGTACTAATGTGTGATTAAGGTGTCTCTTCTTAGAGGTTGATGGTTCAAGTCCTGTTAAGAACATAAGGTGTAAATTAGGTAGGTGCGTGTGTTTTTGGTTCAAAAAAATATAAGAGAGAGAGACACATAATTGGAACACCCGATGGTTTATCCGGTCTCTACCATACGTATGATTGTATGAACTAATTAAGATATGATAAAGAATTTCAAGTTCAGCAAATGAATAATTGGATTCAGTCTAGCAAATATTTTCAGCGGGTCGACTACAATTTAGTTGTTCACCAACTGCCACATGGTCAATTATTGGGTTGAGTTTATATGTAGACAAGATTATTGCTATATACCATCTAATATAACGTGTTGGATTAAGTAATCCTAGTATGATTGAACTATCATCTTCTTAAATTAGTGATTAGAACTCCATATTATTCCTATATATATATATATATATATATATATATATATATATATATATATATATATATATATATATATATATATATATATATAGACAAAAGTTCATGCGAGAACCATTGTTAGCGCGAGAACCAATCTAAGCCGTTCAATTCCCCCTTCTTCAATGTCATTGCCCACCCGTGAATTCCTCACATGCACCCTGCCACACCCTATCCCTCCATGCTCTCCATCCATGATACTTCCCATATCTAAGGAACGGCTGATATTGGTTCTCGCGGTTCTCGCGCTAACAACTGTTCTCGCATAAACTTTTGTCTATATATATATATATATATATATATATATATTAAAATTGATAGAATGATTCCTCCTTTTCTTGATTTTTCCATTCATTTCTAAGGTGTCAAAATACAAACAATAACATCATCAAGTTCATATTCTGAACACAATTATAATTTTTCACTCCAAAAAAGATAACTTTTAACACCCTAATTTTAGGCCATGTTTGTTTTCTAAAATAAGGTCCTATTTTTAAAAGACGTCTGCGTGTTGCAGGCGTTTTCAATAAGTTTAATTGTTTTTTTCAAAATCATCTTTATGGGTGGACAACACTTTTCAGAAAACTTCTTGTTTTTTTGGGAGAAATAAGACATTATTATGTCTTATTGTTGCTTATCATAAGAAGCAAAACCACATATTTTCTTCGCAGACTTGATATCTCTTCTAAAGCACATATTATCGTGAAGGCATGAAATATAAAACATAAGATATTTATATCTTAAAAATAAGCGACACCTTAAAGTTGGGAATTTTGTTAATAAACAATGGTAATAACTTAATTGCTTAGAAAACTTTTTGGCATGAGTTGCATGAATTTGATTTGTAGTAGTTCAACTACTAGTCTGGAAAAATCGTACCAGTCAAATAGTTTGTTTATTCGTTATAACCTATATAATATTTTCAAAATAGGAAGTTAAAAAACTGTATAACAGTTATAACTACCAAGCGATCACCTAGATAACAATTATAATCAGCTTAAGTTGATAATCCAGGGTCTCCTTCTGTTACAAGTGTTATCTTTAGTGAGTAAGGTTCCACAACTCAACTTTAACGAGTAAGGATCAAGTTAAGTTGACAGCTTATGCTGATAAAGGTCAACACAACTTATGTTATCAATTTAACCCGAAGAACATAAATTATCCGGTTATTTGTAACTAAACCCTAATCCCTAAACTCTAAGAGCGAAAATTAAACTGTATTATAACAATTTCTAACACTATTCACAATTTTATCCGGTTATTTGTAACTAGGAATATTTATCTACACATTTACCATATTGAAATTTCATCATTACATGCTAAATTTGTGCTTGTTCATTTATAGTTATCTTAACAATCTTAGTGAAAGCAACAAAATAAACGAACAAAAATTATAAATCAACAAAAGTAAAAACAAAGACATATGAAATTTTGAAACTATATATTAAAAAGGAAATAAAATACGATATATGTTATGTGTTCTGGCCTTTCTTCACTACCACATACCTTCCCTCTCGACATTTGAGATCTAAATTGGTCTAATTAAACGTTTCGGTATATATTGGTTAACGGGGTAGCCCTAGTTGTTTTGACGAGAAAATTCCTTAGTTATAAGGGTTCAAGGTTTTAACAGGCAAGTTGGGTAAGTTGTCATGAACATATTGCCAACTACATGTTAGAACAGGGTATTGGATTTCTTCTACAACCGTGATAAACACTTTTCAAATTCGATATTTCGATCATAAGTGTCTGAGCATCACGAAATCCGAATTGAGATAATTATAGAAGTAATAATCTTGTTTTAGGCACAAAATAAGATCAAGAAAACTACAGAGAACCAAAGTGTGTTTTTCGAATTGTGTTCAAATCTGATCATCCCTTGATGATATCAAAACTGACAAACGGGAGTTAACTAGTTTTAAGAATTATAATGAAACCCTTGAATCTTATTGAGACTAACCTAGACTAATACAAACATGTACTTAATACTCTCGATATTTGTTTTATAACAAAGTTTATATTCCTTGAAACACATATATAAATTATATTATATTAAACGAACCGTTAAAACTAAAATCACCATCACTACATAGGATCTAAGTGTCAGGATGATGCCCTATATATATAAAACCCTACAAGGAGTCATGGCCCCCTTGGTTAGTGTTGTTGTGTCAGGTTTAGATTCATAGCAACTTATAGAAGTATACTCTTTATACCCATTCAGTATAAAGTAAATCTCAATTATATAAAAGTTTTTAATCTTATTATACTGAGTTAAAGGTCTAAAAGTTTGCAAATACCTCATATACTTTTATAGTGTTCTAATTAATTAGTTGTCCAACAAAATTAGAAGAGGGGCTTTATTTGTTATATTAAATAGAAATTAATTAGGCAGTTTATTAATTTAACTCGTAAAACAAGAGAGATTTGAATATGAACACTAGCCATCGTATTCAAGATTGTTAAGAGTTTGAAGCCTTATTCTTGTAATTTTAAAATTTTAGATAATTTTCTTATTTTATTTACGTAATATTTACTACAATTATTAATAAGTTTAACAGCTCGTGCATACACATATTTACATAAGTAAATCTAAACAAGTGATGCAATCAAATACAAAATCAGAATGTTTTCTATTGATTTAAAATAAAAACGATTTGACTATTTCACCACTCCGGTCTAGTTCATCAATTCACTCAAAACCAATCGATTTTTTGTAAGACGGTTTAGCGGTTCATTTGAATCCATGTAAATCACGGGCCCACAGTTCAACCAGTCCAGCTAGCCGACCTGACCCGGTTTTCAAAACAATACTAAAATCCGAATCATATCATTACTCCCCTTTTATTATCATCACCACCTTAGCTTTAACCTAAAACAAACTTATAAGTTATACCCATCATCACCTTGCTCACCTTCCTTCTACATTTCAATATATAAATCCTTAACATGTCAAATGTCACCCCCCCCCCCCCCCCCCCCTCATAACCTTTACCTTCCTCACCTTCATTTCCACTGCCATAAAAAACTGCGCTATTCTAAATTATATTTTGAATTCTAAATCTCTCTCTCACAAAGATCATTCACAAAACCTTTTCAAGTTGAACAAAATGTCTTTATTTTTAACACTCTTCTCATGTATATATACCATCTTACCCCCCATCTTCACTTACCATCTCAATCTTTAAGGATCATACATTAATATTTCCAATTCTTGATTCATATGGAGATTCACAAATTCACTAGAATGGCTCTTGTTTTCCTCTCTTTCTTATGTCTCATTGCTTTCTCAAGTACCAATCTTGGATAAATTATCTTTAAATTCAACTAATTAATGTTGTTCAATTGTTTGATGATTCTTAGCTTTGTTATGTTTTGATTTCAGGGTCCGTGGTAACGAATCGAATCGGAATAAACTACGGGCGGCTCGGAAACAACCTTCCATCTCCAGCTCGATCGATCGAGCTCCTTCAAAGCATGAACGCGGGTCGAGTCAAACTGTACGATGCTGACCATGAAATCCTCCATCTCCTTTCGGGAAAAAGCGTCGAGGTCGCGATCACTGTCGAAAACGACGAAATCTCGGGCATTGCTGCGAACCAACACCTCGCAGACCAATGGGTCTACGAGCATATCTTGGCTCACTATCCTAGTACCAGGATCCGGTTCGTGCTCGTGGGGAATGAAGTATTCAGCTCCACGAGCACGCCACAAGACCTGCAGATCGCCCGTGATCTTGTACCCGCCATGAGGCGGATCAAGAACACGATAAAAGCGCAAGGGATTCGCAACATTAAAGTCGCGACCCCCCTTGCAATGGACATGATGGAAACCACATTTCCACCTTCAAATGGGAGTTTTAAACCAGAGCTAAGAGAACTCATGGTACCTTTGTTGAAATACTTAAATGGCACAAAATCTTTCATCTTTTTAGACATTTACCCTTACTTCACATGGTTTGAAAGCCAAACACAGAATCAAACAGGCATAAACCTTGATTTTGCTTTACTTAGAAGTGTAAATGAGACCTACACTGACCCACAAAGCGGGCTCGTTTACACGAATCTTTTAGACCAAATGCTCGACTCGGTGGTCTATGCCATGGCTAAACTCGGATACGATGACGTGGTGCTCGCGATCTCGGAAACCGGGTGGCCCCACGAAGGCGACTCGGGTGCAAACAAGGAAAATGCAGCCGAGTACAATAATAATCTTGTACGAAAAATGTCTGCGGTCCCGAGTGCCGGGACCCCCGCCCGGCCCGGGGAGGTGATTCCAACCTTCATATTTTCTATGTATGATGAGAATCAAAAGTATGGACCAGCTACTGAAAGAAGCTGGGGGTTGCTAAGTTCTGATGGGAGCCCTGTTTATCAGGTGAACCTAACTGTGAAAGCCACATGACCATCAGCTTGAGCTATAGAAATAATTCATAGCAAGTAATGAGTTATATTATGTTTGAAATTTGATTAAAAAACTTTATTAGCAGTTTGTTAAGCATGAATGTTAATGATTAATTGGTATTAATTTATAGAAATGTTGTTGGTATTTCTGTTAAACTTATGTTTACTCTTGGATTCGCCATGGGAAACCCTAATACCAAACACAAAATCAAAACTAATATTTTAGATAATGAGATTATGCCATTCTGATTTCGATTTGGGGATAAGTGATAACAAGTTTTATTGTGATTCAAAAGATTAGGAAGAATTAAAACTTACAGAATGGAATTTGGAAGTTTTGAAGTTTATGTTAATTGCTATGAACGATGAAGTGATGACGATGAACAAGAGCAAAGTGTGATGAATCGATGGGTGAACAGTGAGTAGATATAGATGTACGATGATCAGTGATGAACAACAGCAAAGCAGATTGAGTGATTAACGATCATTTAGGGTTCCACATGTTAAGGATGAACATGCAATTGGGCGAATAACACTCTACAAGTCGACGAGGATGATTCGATGAAGATGAACAAGACGATCTGTGTTTGGGAATTGACATGCATATATACTAGTTTATTGATCCGTACACGTACGCGTATTTCGAAAATATATTTGAGATATTAGAATTTTCAAATAAAAATAATGCAGAAAATGAAATATCACCTTTGTGATGAGAATATACTAATTTCAAAAAAGTGTCATATTACAATAAAATTTATACCAAAACGTAGATAAAAATGAGACGGTCGTAAATATATAATTATTTTTTTATCTAAACAAAATATATCACAAGTTACTAAACATATTTATAAACAACTTATAACTAATTACATTAGTATACAATTTTTATAAAACCCCTCACATTTTCTTAAAACCTCCTCATATCTTTTATAAAACCCCCTCACAATTTTCATCCAACCCCCTCCCAATAGATTTAAAATTGAATTCAAATTTCTAAATTGAAGGTTGTGATTGGTTAATTAAGATTCAATTTATAATTAATTTTAAAAAATTTGCATGTCTTTTATATATAGATATAGATAAAAGGTTTGAATTTTCACAGGGGCCTTAATATTTTTGGGCTTGGACAGTTGCTATATTATTATCAAGGTCCAAGGTTTAGAGCTTGCCCAGAAGTATGAATTTTTTATATTGAATTATGTAAAAGGTCACGTGAAATGATGCTAACATGGCATGAAATATTTGAAACAATCAAATAATGACATGAAATTTATGAAAAGACATAGTGGACAGGGGTGAGAATGGTTCGATTTGGTTCAGTTGTGGTATAAAATCGAAACCAAAACGAAAATTTCGGTTCTTGGAAAATCAAAACCAAGACCGTTCGTTTTTTAGTGGTTCGGTTTTTGGTTTTGAAGTTGGTTTTTGGTTTTTGGTTCGGTTTTATAGATTTTTTGTTTTAATCATCAATATTTGAAGATATACAACGATCATTGTAAGGTTATGAAATTAAATAGGATTGAAGTTATATTAAACACATCAAGATTTGTGCAACATAATTCAAGCTATACATTGCAATTGATACAAGCAAAATGTTTGTCAAATATTAACACTTTATAGCCAAAATTGAAACAAATCAAACTCAAAGCAAAAACATAATAGCAAAACTGAAAATCGAGATGAACAACTAACTTCAGATAAACTACATGCAACTTAACTAGAACCTAAAAATCGGGATAAACAGCTAAAATGGGTTTTTATATTAAGTTATAAATAGATATAATCAAGATGAAGTGAACTTGTAGACTCGAAATGAAGTGATATTTGCAACATTGCTAATTGGAATGGTTCGGTTCAGTTTTTGAAATTTCAAAAACCAAAAACAAATCGAAAAAGCCGGTTTTTGAAAATTTGAAAACCAAAACCGTCAGTTGCTATATTGGTTTGGTCTTTTGAGTTTGGTTTTTTTGAGTTTTTCGGTTTTTTTGAGTTTTGAGTTTTTGGTTCGGTTTCGGTTTTGAGTTGTGGATGTAGGTGCATGCAGTACTCCCTGTTACACACACATTTAGACAGGGTGTTGGTATTTAAATTGAAAGCTATCAAAAATGCTATTAGAGCTTGGAAACTAAAGGCTATTGATGCATGGAGTATGGCAAACTGATCCTGTGACTATTAAAATGAGGTTGGTATTTAAATTGAAAAGGAGGATGCAATAATAATGGTATGTCATTTTGAAAAGACTAGCTCACTTTCTCCAGAATGTAACTTTTTCTTTAAATCAAGGGTGCACCTATGCTTGGTTTTGTAGTGGCACGACACCGGTCAACTTTACAGACTAAGTGAAAATTTTGAATATAGCCGGTGTCATTTGTGATTTTTTATGTCATCAAAATTTGATTAAAAATAAAATTTTAAAAATGTAAGATATGGTTCAATATTCGATTTGTATATTTAAATTACTTTAGTTTACCTTATAAATCGCAATTTAATTCATGGAGGTTCATATAACATTTATTGTTTTGGATTTTGGCCTATAATGAACAACTTAAACCTCATTAATTCAACCTGATTAACTGAAAACCCAAAAGAACACTGGACAACACCCTCCATCTTAATTAATTCTATTTGTGTTATTATATGGCGCATCAATCACCAAAAATCATGGGTGCTTCTTCATACCATCATTTTTAAAAGTAAACGATCTACTCATGCTCAAGGAACATCTTCCCATAAGTCTTATGGGTATCTTTTACAAAAGGATTGCAAAAATTCTAACTTCTCTGTTGAAAAAGGTAGTTGGCAAGGTGGTGAGCCAGGAACAATCAACTAATATAGAAATGAGATAAATTTGGATGGTCCTTTCATGTTAAATGAAATTTATAGTTAGGCTAAGAAGACAAAATACAAAGCTATGCTTTTCAAGGCTGCCTTTGAAAAGGCTTTTGATTGCCTTAGTTGGTCATATCTTGGAGTAAATGGACTTCGGATCAAAGTGGCCGTTCATGGATTAGAGGGTATCTTAATTCGGCTAAAGCTTTGGTGTTTGTGAATGGCTCACCCATGAAAGAATTCACTCTTACTCGTGGTGTGCCACAAAGAGACCCATTGTCCCCCCTTCTTTTTGTCATTGCGATGGAAGGTCTTCGTATAGCTATGAATGAATAGGTTAATAGAGGTCACTTTCACGGGATATTATCGCCGAATAAAGGTCCTTCACTTTCTCATTTTTGTATTTGTAGACGACGTTATTTTTCTTGAAAAGTGCTCAATTTCTAATATAATGCATTTAATCTCACAATAATTTTGCTTTATTTTCATTTTGCTTCGGGTTAAGGTAAACTTCACAAAAAGCAAAGTTTTGGGTCTTGTAGTTCATGAATATGAAGTGCAAAATTTATCATCTTTTCTTAAACGTAATAGTGTGATTTTACCATTTTCTTTTTTTGGGGTTATATATTGTTGGTGCCAACATGAACTTAATAGAAAATTGGAAACCGGTGGTAAACAAAGTGACCTCTAAAATTTCCAATTAGAAAGCTAATCACCTATCTTTTGGGGAAGAGTCACTTTATGTAAATCATTATTAGGAATCACTCCTTTGTACTTCCTATCTTTATTTGAAGTTCTCATTTAAGGTCATTGATTTCATTGACAAAATCAGAATCATTTGGGACCAATCAGAGAATGGTAACTCTAAAATTTGTTGGGTCAATTGGCAAACAATTGTCCCCAAAAAGTTTAGGTGGTTTGGGTATTGGTTGATCGAAAGTTGCAATGTTGCTCATTCTTACTAAACGGGGGTGAAGATTGAAGGTCGAATCGAATGCATTACGGGGGAAAGTTGTAAATGCTATACATGGTGTATGTGTAGAGGATTCTTCGACTATTACATCCTTTTTTGTAGTGCTTTATGCAATAATAATTATTTGGAAACAGGCAATCAGCTCTTTTTTCATGTTCACCGGTGAATGAGCTGGTATGGGATTTGTTTATGAAATGGTGCAACATCAAAATTACTCTTCACACTTCACTAGATCAGCTTCTATTCAATGTAATAGAAAATGCATAGGAGCATTGGAAATAAAAATAAGCTTTTTAGAATTAGCAGTAGAGGAAATTCAAGAACCATCTCCTAATGGCCTAGTGGGTAAGGCACTTGCATTTTATAGGGGAGATTAAGGGTTCAAGTCCCACTAGGTTTTAATTAGGGATGGCCACGGGGATGCTTCGGAGACGGCCACAGGTAAAACCGGTCAGACCGCCTATATCTGAGTCAAAAGGCTCGGTGCCCCGGGAGGAGCCCTAACGGGGAAAAACTCCTTTAATAAAAAGAAAAAAAGTAGAGGAAATTCAAGCATTGTCGTTCGCACGGACAGATCGAGAAAAATGTAATTGTTTGCTTTGGTTTACATGGAGCTGTAGTTACCCGTCAGTATTATTTTCATCTATTGTAAACTTTATTTTAACGCTTTTTTAGAGTTTATTAATAATATTCATGGATTTCTAGTCTAGATAGATAATGGTTATATGTCGAAACCCTAACTCTAGTTAGTTATATTTTTTGCGGTTAAAAAAAAGACAACATGTATTATATATGACCTAAAATGTTTTTATTTATTTCAAGTTGTTGAACTTTTTTATTTCTACGAATTACAATTATAAATGTAGACAACTTAATTGTCTATTAATTAATTAGCATGTAACTTTCAAGTGTGTACTGGCTTAGTTAGTGGTTAATTTTATGTATTTTAGTGTGGATTTTTTTAAACTCATTATTGTTTATGCAAATTTAATTATATTCGTGACTTCTTTTTTATTTTTTCTGCTTTACTTCTTATATACAATTAGTAATTAGTTTATAATTTTCATTATTTCCACGCAGACTTATTCAACGCATTGCAAAGACTTTATCTGCATCTTTTACACTATTAAGTACAGGTTTTCTTGGGGAGGGCGAGTCTTTGACTCATATATACATGGTTTAACCGGGGTATCCCCGTGATTGTTTCCTTACACTTCCCTGGCCATCCTCAAGATGTTTACCTTTTACCTAGTGAGGTTTGATCCCGTAAATTCTTTAAGGACGGGACATCATACCAATAGGTCATCTTAGTGGTGGTTGTTTACACTATTTAGTCATTTATTATATATTTCTTTTTAATAATTATCATAATGCATGCTTGCATTAAATATTGCTCCAGAATTAAAGAACTAGCTAGTGCAACAAAAGACTTGACGAATGTTAGTGTTGGTCAACTTGCCTTGTTCACAACTTGCATCTCACACCATTTATATATGATTTAACACGCAAAAACTAACAATAAAAGGCAAACTGGTAATCTAGCTTATGATATTAAGTTTATACCTGGAAATCATCATGAAGTTTAGCCAAACAGTAATTTGCTTATCATCTTCCTCTTATATCAATGTATTCCTACTTTATGCTTTTCTTATAACACTATTCCTAACTACTAGTGCAACCACGATCGCTGCGACTAGTTCCAATGTCGGAAATAACGAGACAGATCATGAGGCTTTATTGTCGTTCAAGTCGATGATCACCCACGATCCATATGGAGTCTTAAGCTCATGGAACTCTTCATTACATTTTTGTTATTGGAGTGGCGTTTCATGTGGGAAGCGGCACAGAAGGGTGACTATGATACAACTAGTTTCACAAGGACTAGAAGGCCCGTTGTCTCCTCATGTAGGGAACCTCAGCTTCCTTCATTCGTTACGCTTGCTTAACAATAGCTTTCACGGTACCATCCCTCATGAACTCGGCCGTCTCTCTAGGCTACGTTTCCTTGGTCTTGACTTCAACAATTTCAACGGAACCATACCAAGTAATATTTCTAGTTGTTCTAACCTCGATCTGCTTGCTGTCGGTCATAACAAGCTAGTTGGAAGCATACCTATGGAGATCAGTTTTCTCTCTAAACTTACTTTTTTGACGGTTGATCATAATAACTTAACAGGTGGAATCCCACCTTTCCTGGGGAATCTAACATCAATGGAAGTCTTCTCTGCTTCCCATAATATGTTTGGTGGGAGCATTCCGGACACCTTAGGCCGATGGGAAAACGTTACGGAATTTGACATTGGTAGTTGTGAATTACAAGGTACCATCCCTCAATTCATCTATAACCTCTCCCTCCTAGGTAATTTGTCTATGCCAAATAACCAGTTTACTGGTAGTCTTCCTCTAGCCATAGGTACAATGCTACCTAATCTTGAATATCTTCAACTAAGGGATAACGCACTCACTGGACCTCTTCCCTCCTCATTATCTAATTGCTCGAAATTTAGGCATCTTGAAGTGCATAACAACTTGTTTAGTGGCAAGTTGTCTGTTGACTTTGCAAAGCTTACAAATATTGAGTATATAACCTTAGGCAATAACTCCTTTGGAAGTAAAGACTCTGATGAAATGAAGTTCATTGATAGTCTAAAAAACTGCAGCAAGTTGCGTATATTGGAGTTTGATCTTTGCAACTTTCAAGGAATGCTTCCTAGATCAATCGGCAATCTTTCTGATCAACTTCATTTTTTAAGTATGGAATACAATCAGTTTCATGGAAACCTCCCTTCAGATATAGGTCATCTAAGTGGCTTATCCTCTTTATATGTAGGAGATAACCTATTCACAGGAGAAATCCCCTCCACCATTTGTGAGATTAAACTATTAGAAGTTGCTGGATTAGAAGGAAACCAGTTTTCAGGTTCAATTCCAGGTTGTATTGGAAACTTATCATTGTTGATTACTCTTCATCTAGATTCCAACAGATTGGGAGGGCATATTCCATCAAGCCTGGGAAATTGTCTTCGTCTATCTGACTTGTCTTTTTCTAACAATAATCTTAGCGGCCAGCTACCTAAACAGCTTTTTCGACTTTCATCTCTATCCATAGCACTAAATCTTTCTCGAAACAACCTGTTTGGATCACTTCCGTATGAAGTTGGAGAACTTAAGATGTTGAGTTACCTAGATTTATCTAATAACAATTTATCAGGTAATATTTCTAGTAACCTTGGTGGTTGCACTAGCCTTTCGGTCTTATCCCTCAAAAACAACTTATTTCAAGGAAAAATACCACTATCGCTAAGTTCCATGAGAGGATTGTTGGTGCTCGATCTTTCTCATAATAATTTATCGGGCAATATTCCTAGGTTCTTAGAGCAGCTTCCGGTACAATCTATGAACCTATCATTTAATGATTTTGAGGGTGAGGTTCCGGTGGAAGGAGTGTTTGCTAATGCAAGTGCATTCTCGGTTTTGGGAAATAGTAGGCTTTGTGGTGGCATTCCTGAACTTGGGTTACGTAAATGCAAACATAAAAAGAAGTTTCCTTTGTTTGTAATAGCCCCCTTGATTGCATTCATGCTTTTCGTTATCTTATGTTTTGTGTATGCTGTGTTTAAGAGGAAAACCAAAGGGCAACGGTCGAATTCATCAAACGACAGAAGATTCTTGAAAGTTTCCTACAATCAACTTCTCAAGGCTACCAATGGCTTCTCCGAAGCCAATATGATTGGAAATGGTGGCTTAAGCTCCGTTTATAAAGGAATCCTTGATGATAATGAAACAATTGTTGCAGTCAAAGTTCTACATTTACAAAATCAAAGAGCTCATAGGAGCTTTGATAGGGAGTGTGAAGCATGGTGCAATCTTCGACATCGAAATTTGTTGAAGATAATAACTTCATGTTCAAGTGTTGACTTTCAAGGCAATGATTTTAAAGCCTTGGTTTATGAGTTTATGCCCAACGGGAGTTTACATGATTTGTTGCATTCAAGTGAAAGCACATCTAGACTAGACCTTCTTCAAAGAATTAATATTCTCAACGATGTTGCAAGTGCACTTGACTATCTTCACAATCACGGTCCTGCAACCTTTGTTCACGGAGACTTGAAGCCTAGCAACATTCTACTAGATGAAGATATGGTGGCACATGTTGGAGACTTTGGTCTATCTCAATTTCTTGAAACAAATGCAAACCAAAACAGCTCGAGTGGGCTAAAAGGAACCGTTGGTTATGCTCCTCCAGGTACAGTTAAAGTATTCTTAGATGTTTATATTTACTTCAATTGAGTATTACACTTTTATAAAGTAATTGCTTATGAATTGCAGAGTATGGTCTTGGGAGTGAGATGTCATGTAGTGGGGATATGTATAGTTTTGGCATATTATTGTTGGAGGTGATGACGAGGAAAAGGCCGACAGATAACATCTTCAATGAAGGCCTTAGCCTTCATAAATTTGCATACATGGCTTTGACGGACAACGTAACCAATGTTATTGATATTAACCTTCTAAACTACCATCAAGCTGATGCAATTGCTAATCAAAACAAAACTCCAAATGCAAAGAAAATTGAGGAATGCATGGCTTCAATTGTCAATATTGGAGTGTCATGCTCAGTTGATTCCCCACCTCAAAGGATGAATATAAAAGATGTTGTACATGAACTGCAACATATTCTAGATATGCTTCAAAACTTTTGAGGTTAATTTCCTCCTCTCTTTATCTTTCACCTAAGTGAAAACAAAGGTAGACAAGTTTATCTGTATATATTTATTAATTTTTTTTTTGTAGATACTGATGCCTTTGCTCTTGATTGATCAAGAAAAACAAAGATTCCATTTCAACATATGAATATGGTGAATCAACCTTGTCTAAGGATCAAAATGGCATTGGAAACATCACCTTACCAAGCTTTGTTTACATTTTTGAAATGTTATGTTTGATATTTATAAGAAACATTAATCTTTTTGTTAGAATCAAGCTACTACTCTATGCCATTATTTAGCTTAGTGTATTGAATGTTTAATTGTATTACACGTTTCATTATTACAGAATAAGAACCGGACGTATTATATATTAATAGATGATCATTACACATACAGTTGGTGAATCATTGGTTGTTTGGATATGAGTTAAATTAACTTGGATAAAAAAAACTTGGACCTAATTATTGGTACTTGGCGTGGAGAAATTAAGGGTGCACGACGAGGAGAAGTTTGAAAACAGGGTTTTGAGTTTTGGGTTTTTGATGGCTGTGCGCCATGTGCACATAACTCCACGGCATTCAACCACCTGATACAAATCCAAGCTATTTTTTTTTTCGGATTTCCTTCGGCAGCCTTTTAACTAATAATTAGGGTTTTTTAGGGTTTCACTGTTTTATAATAGATATCAAGCTAGGGGTTGAGTCATATGTATATCTAAACACTTTTGGTTAATAAGGATGTCTCTTGTTCTTTTCTTTGAATGTAGGTCGTGACCATGTCGATCGAACCACGTTATATCATATCTTGGAGTACGTTGTGTTTAATTATCTTGTTAATGTTACTCAAATAATTCTAATATGTTCTTGTTAAGGTTTCAAGTTCGATTATTACAAGTGATGATTTGATCCTTATAGTTATACATTATTTTGATAGAGAGATGTTCTTCATTTTGCATAGTTGAAGAATGAAGATCATGTAAATGGAATGTGTGATTGGAAGATGTTTGGTGAATTTCAAAAATGAATGTTTTGAATCTCTAAGCCTAAAAGCTTGGGTAGAACCTAGGGATAACAATCAAATCGATTTGGACTTAACTCTGCATCCGCCGGGACCAATAGCTCCTTCCGCTCAAACCGCCCCCGCGACACATGGTCATCCGTTCCAAGGTTCATCCACCCAATCCTATCTAGTGTCATCCCTAGTAGCACCTTGATTTTTTTATAATTTCATTTCACTAACACGTACCTTAGTATGAATTAATACATTCACCCAGAGTTTTACGATTATCATATATTGAACAGGTTTTAAGGGATAAGCTTGATATGTTGGGTCCCCCTTTCTAACTGAAGCAACAATGGGTATGCATTAGCTTGATTTTGTCACAATCCAATTAAGTTACATGTAATTTTTTAATAATTTTAAGAAAAAGATGTCAAGAATAATGAGAGAACGGCATCGTGCAGGTTGTGTGCATGTCCAATTTTCCCTACATATTACTCAGCCCGGTGAGGGTATACTTGTACATTCCCAAAAGTCATGATATATTGCAAAAAATCAACTGCCACTTGTCCCAAGCTATCAATCATAAAGGTTAAAGTTTTGAAACATGTTGACAGATTTCTAGTACGTTTGTTTACATAAAAATCACTACAAGAAAAGGAAGATTTGGCGGCGACGGATTTTTGCAACGACTTTTAATTGTGACCTTTTGCGGCGTTGTGCGGTTGATGACGCTAAAACTTTTGCGATTTTATTTTGATACTTTCCCCCGAAAAACAAAGGCAGGAGCTTTTCCCACCTAAAATATTATATGTCGCCGCAAATACATAACTGTCGCTGCAAATAATGACACCGCAAAAGGATTTTTCGTTTTCTTGATTAAATAATACTAAGTGTAGCCGCAAAACGGATGGTGTCGCCGCAAATACAATTACGAGATATAGGGTTTGCCTTCTCTTTTTATGTAATTAATTAAAGTATATCGAGTTTCTTTCGATCTCCTGCTGCTAATTGCTACCAATCTCGTCTCTCGCCGGCCATCATCGCGTTCTAGTCTCTCGCCGGTTCTCGCTCTCTCTCGGGTTGTCGCAGACCCTCCTCCGCCCTAGAATCAACGTCGTTCTCCTTCTCCGCCCAATCACGGCCTACTGAGAGATTGTTTACACAAGTTGAGGTTGATGCCATATTTGTGTCTCATTGTTCTCAAGTCCAGGAGGAGCTACGTGTTCAAAATGGTAACACACAAGCAATCTATCAAGTCATAGTTCAGGCAGATATAAACGTCAATCTTCCCTCGACTTCCCAACGTCACCCCAACACTCATTTGTCTCGCGAGGAAGAGTCTAGCGATGAAGTTTAGATAATTAATTCGTTAAAAATATGTGATTATGTTAACATGTTTATGTTAACTTTGGAAGTACCATTTGTTTTGTATGAAAATGTTGTTTAATATTGTTTTTTATATGTTGTATTGTAATTTTTCTTGTTGATATATGGAAAACAACAGGTTTTGTATATATCACCCGAAAAAACGGGTGAAATACGCAGAATGCAACAAATTTGTTGTCTACTTATATTTTGGCTTTTTGCGGCGACATATCCTCGCAAAATAAGTCGCCGCAAAAAGGCTTAAGAATTAATGATTAGTTTAAAATAAAACATTCACTGCAAAAGGTTAATATTGTCGCTACAAAAAGACTTAAAAGATAATGATTTATTTAGAAAAAAAATGTGGCCCCAAAAATCCAAAATTCTCGCCGCAAAAAATATTAAATATATTATTATTATTATTATTATTATTATTATTTAAATTATTAAACGCATGGCACTGCAAAAGGTTATATTGTCGCTGCAATAGGGTATTAATATATATCATTATTTATTTTAAATTACTAAATAAATACTTGTCTTCACAAAAAAGTGTAAGTGTCGCCGCAAAAAGCGTACACGTGGCAAGATCTCGGTCCAGTTTGTTTCGCCGCTAAACCTCATACTTTTCGCTGCAAATACGTTGTTGGCACGAACTTTTTGCGGCGAACCTTCTGCGTCGAACTTTTGCCGTTATTTAGTATTTGAGGTGACATTTTGGCCTTTAGCGAGATATTTGTCGCCGCAAAAAGACGTTTTTTGTAGTGAATACAACACAACCTCATAATCCGAGGATCTAAATAGAGCAAGAGTTAGAACACATGTAGTAAGAGCAAAAATGCTCTACATCAGCTTCTCTCATAGCCTTGTCACCGTCATCAACTTTTGTCATCCACTACAGCCACCTCATTGTAGCCATGCTCGTTGTCCGAATGAAGGAATGAGATCTTAGATGAGAATGAGAGAACAAATACTAACGATTCTATAAATGTTGGTCTATTAAATCTCACGGTCATAATTCACCGGTCATAAATGTTAGTTTATAAATAAAATAAAAGGTCAAGTATAGACCATCTAATCAAATCAAATGAAGGGTGGATTAAGTCTCTCGTTCTCATGATTATTTGCATTCTCAATTCAACCTCTCTCTTTCTCTCTCTCTCTCTCTCTCTCTCTATATATATATATATATATATATATATATATATATATGGTGGAGGGTTCAATGAGAACTGTTTTTCGTACGAGAAACCAATTTTAGCCCTCGATTAAAGTCAATCAATAACTATGACGCAATTCATGTTGGGTAAATATATAAATGACCAAATTATCCCTATTAACGAGTCATTAATGCTTTCTCAGTTTTCAAACTTTATTCTCTGTAAATTTATACATTTTCTCCTATATATATCCCCCATTCTTCTTCTCGCATGGGTTGGCGTCCAACACATATAAAAGATCTGTTGGACGTACAAGCATTTAAGACGTCCGCGCATTAGAGGTTCCACAAGTTTGAAGACTTGTTATACTAGCCCTGTTTGACATCCCAGACAAAGTGTCACACCCCGCTAAAGCGGAAACATGGGATATTGCAGCTCTATGATTTCATAGCTTAAGGTTGTAGTTAATACTTAATACAACCATCACAAAATGTACCATCACCAAAAGTTACAAACATTGTTCAAAATGAAAATACAAAATATTGTCTTAATATTTAACACAAAGATTAAACGGTTGAAATCCATGAGATGCAACACACACATGCATGGCCATTTGATCACTTACATCTTTAACCTTAAAAACATGAATAAAAATTAAGGGTCAACTATAAAGTTGGTGAGATCACATGTTTTCATCATTCACAAAATAATTCTTTAATGCAAAAGAAGAAAGTTTATAAAAGGGGACTCGAAGTCCAATAAAAGTACGATAACTGATGTTAAATATTGCCTAACTATATTGCACATGGTATAAGATTATACTAAGGTATCTACTACTCGAGCCATTATCCAACCTCTTGACATACTACGCCCAAATTAACCTTAACACCCATACATAAATGATGTTAGTAGTGGTAAAGTGCACCTATAGTTCGTCAACCATAAGTGGGGGATGTCGACCCCAAATAGCGCTATCTACAATTATCATCGGCTCACTGGCGGAGTTATGGATAATGTCAAAAAACAGGACTTTATAAATAACAAACTCAAGCATATCAAAGCATATCACCATAGTGCACAACTTTTCATCAATATTTTAAATACAAAATAATAAGGCAATAAGCTATCACAATGTAATAATTCATGCTTTCACCCCAAAACTTATAGTAAAATATAGTAAAACGGGGTTGTGATTACTCACTCGGGTATAAATACGGGAAAGCTTGAACTTAAGTCCTTGATCTACCGTAGCTTCCTACCTAGTACAAGATATATATATATATATATATATATATATATATGACCTAATATTTAAGTATTTATAAGTGAAAATTATTAATATTATTAATAAATTACTAAACCCTAAAAGGTTTTCCTATTAACTTTAATCTATAAAACATACTGAAATTTATAAACTTTTAAATCAAATTTAAAAATTATAAATTTGTATTCTAGAAATCAAATCGATTTTTAATATTTTTATATAACCTCAATGCATGTTTCTAGAATATTTAGTAAAAATATAGGAAATTGTAAACTATATTTAATATTTTTAATAATTAAAAGTAGATAAAAAGGTCACTGCTCAGTGTCTGAATGACACACTGTTACTAAAAAGGTTGTTTGAGGCTCATACGACCTCATTTTTACATGATTCAAAAGGGAAATAATCAACAACTCAAAAATGAAACTTAAAAAGATTTTGAACTAAGAATGGCCAAGTTATGCACGTTTAAAGTGCACCCTTTTTAATCTCTCATATTCCAGATTCAACACATATAACTTATAAAATACGTTTAAGGATCCAAACCTTCATAAAAACTGGTGTAATTAGATTCAAATGAAAACTAACACTCCAAACTAAGTTTAGCAAAAAGAATCAAATGATTTTGATACCTACAACTCCAGATATAACAAAAACAAGTGAAGAGTTTCAAACAGAATCCACTAGATTGTTTGATCTTAGATTTTTGGGTGTTCAAACACCATTTTCTTTTAATTTTGAGTCATCAACACTATGATAACTCATTATTCAGATCAAACAACCTTTATTAACATAAAAATAGAAAATAATGTGTTCCTGACTTTAATGGTAGGATGATAGCACATACATAATCAAAAGTTCTCATTTTCTTGAGTTTTTTAGTTGTATGGATCATGGATTATCATCGTTTTTGGACATTTTCATGTATTTGATGTATAATTTACCATAGAAACACATGATTACTCATGCATTCATAGTTTCTTATGAAACAAGAATAAAAATTAAAGAAAAACTTAAGAAAAATAAAGAAATGAAGAAGAAATAGAAGATATTGATGCATATTTACTTACCCAAGTTTTTGCCTCTTTGATCTTTTTTTAGATCTTTCAAAACCCCATGTTTTTTATGTGTTGGAGGCTGAACTCGTGGGTGTTATGATAGAGAGAAGAAGATAGAGTTTAAGAAGTAATGAGTGTGTGTAAAGGTGCAAATGAAGAGGTTTGAAGTCCTTAAATAGAGGATGGAAGATGAAATGGCAAGAGGAGGGGAGGGGAGGGGGTGGCCGGTTATGGGGAGGGAGGGGGGTAGGTGCATTAATTTTTTTAATAAAAATCTAGTATATATATCTATATATATAATAAAAGTATAATATAAAAGTAGGTTTTAGAATTAATGAAAAAGGCTTTAAATCACAAAAATTATATAAGTTTTTATAAATTCATAAAATAACTCAAATTAACATAAAAATATATAATATAGGTCATATTTAATGTAAAATCAATTAAAATTTAAATAGCTCAAACAAAACGCGAGTCGGTCTAATGATTTATTAAGTTTTAAAGGTTTAAAGTTCTAACCGGAAATTCTACTAAACCTAAGTGCAACACCCCAAAATGGGGCTTGGTTGTAAATAGTTGTACATGTAGCTCAAATAGTTGTACGTTGACTTTAATTGGTGTTTTGTTACTAACTGTAGTATAAATGTTGTTTAATGGTGTCCTAAATGTTAATTGGTGTTTTAAACATGAATTGGTGCTAATTGGTGTTAAATGGTGTTAAATGTGGATAAAAATGTAGTAATATGAGAAGTGTCATAAGTTGACCAAGTAGACAAATAGTTGAACGGTTTTGGATAATGGTTCGAAAAATATCTCCGTTAGTTGAAACGGATAACCCTAAGTTGTGTTTTAAGTTGAATAGGAGAACGAAATACCCAAAGGGGGTATTAGCTTTTAAGGTTGGCTTAATAGCCTTCCTTATCCCCTGTTGAATCTATTAACACACATACATACTTTCATACATACGTACAAACCCGAACTCATAAACCCTTGTGGATTTGAAGAAGAAAACTAAGTTGGATCAAGATTAGAGGCTGGATTTGTGTACTAAATCTGTTCTTGTGGAGTTTGATCATCATTCTTGTAAGTTTTCTTAGTTGAAACTAGTTTTTGGGTTTTAATGGTGAAAGACCCATTTTGGTAGATTTAGATGAGTTTTTGTGTTGATTTCGTGTCCAAAGCATGTTAGTAAGTTCATTTGTATGCTAGAAATGTTGTATAAACACTTGAATACGGATTCAAGTCGATTTTGGGTCGAAAATGGTGATTTGCAGCGTCTATTTACGAACAGGGCAAGAACACTCTGTAAATGGTGTCCTTGCGATCGCATGGGGAGGCTTTGCGATCGCAAAGTGTCTCGGTAGTCCTTGCGATCGCATGGTGGTCCTTTGCGGTCGCATGCATGTGTGTGTTGTGCTTTGCGATCGCATGCATGGGTCATGCGATCGTAAGGAGGTCGTTGTCGTGGTTTACCGTCTAAGGATGAAGAAATGATACTTGCGGTCGTAAGTACGTAACTTGCGATCGTAAGCCCCCAAGGTACCACCCTTGTGGTCGCATGGCTATGTCCTTGCGGTCGCAAGCTAGGGTGGGTTGGGTAGGACCCTTGCGGTCGCAAGTGAAACCCTTGCGGTCGCAAGGAGGGTGTGTAAGGGACCCTTGCGGTCGCATGTGAGACCTTTGCGATCGCAAGTGGGGGTTCCATGATGTCAGCCTTGTAGCCTTGTGTTTAAGTGGTGTTATGTGTTGTTAATTGGTGTCTAAGCCTGAACCTAATGTGTTAGGTGATTCGGATTTTTCTGTGTGCTCTTGGGATTCTCGATTGCATATCTGCCTCCTGTAAACTCGAGGTGAGTACCGGTTCCCATGAGTCTCAGTAGGTAAGTTATCTGTGGTACTTGTTGACATGTGATTGGTGTGTTGATATGTGAAAATGGAGGTATGTTATGATAGAGTTGTACAAGCATGCTTATTATTGATATGAAAGATATTGTTATGATTATATGCGCGCATAAACTGGATCCTTATTGGATCAGCTATTTGTTTATGAAGTTATGTCCGGACACTGAATTGGAGAACATGGAGGTCAGTCAGGTAGACGGGTGTTAGTATCTGGCTGGGTTTCCCAGGGTCCTTAGGGACTCCAAATTGGGGAACTAACGGTACTCAAGTAGTATACACTTGGGTAGGGCTCTGTAGGCCGCCGTTCCTCTATGGGACTGGGTTCCTTGATAGATTGGAACCAGCATGAAAGACATGGTGTACCACGTGGACTGTTGTTGGGTTGTTGAGCGGGGTTGGCTCCCCTGCAACATACGACTACTGCTGACACGTTTGGCTCGCCTCAATATGATAGGATAGCCCTGTGTGCTGTTCTGATACATGATAGCCTGCTTATTGTTGCTTATGTGTAATTGGTGATCACTAGCTAGTTGTAGCTAACGGTGCAAGATTTATCTTTTTCGCAGGTTGATGCTAGATGCCTGGTGAGGCGGAACTGGTGGTAGTTTTTGTGGTAAATACCTTTTTGGGAACACGTTGTTATGTATGGATCCGATGGTCGGAAAACTTGTAGGTAACGCTTGTAGATAACGAACTTGGCTTAATTTTTGATGTAATTAAATAGCCGAGTTAAACAACGTTGTTTTTGTAATTGATGTTTATTTCCGCTGCAACGCTTTTGATAATCGTAGTTTAAAAAGTTTAAATTAACTCTAATTTTAAGCTCGTTAGGGGTGGCGTTACACTAAGAGTTTTATTATATAATTTTCACCATAACTAAACTTATTACCTAATTTATATATATTCAACTCACTTATTCAATACTGACCTAAGGCATAGATGACGGTTGTCACACAAAGATACCTTACACGCTATATCGACTTTGACTCACTCATTTACCTCACGAGTAGGCTTGGAATGTCAATATCCACTTTTCTTAGGCCAATATGGAGGAATGGAGAATCGCTCCTCCAGCTCGTCATCGACAAAAGGGCCTTTTTCATATTAGTTTTAGTTTATTTAGTTTTAATGTATAAATATAGTTTATTTTATTTAGTTTAAATGTAATATTCTAGTTAATTATTTAGCTTTAATGTAACATTTTATGTTTATTATACTTATGTATGCAGTATTGTGTTTTTAATGTACTATTTTAAAAAAAATAGGTTAGTTTATAAATTATTTATCTTGATTTAAAACTTAGAAATTAAAGTTGGCATGTGGATGATATGACGGTTAGTGATGTTAATCATGACAGTTATTATTAAGGTTGTTACTCAATAAATTATCATTTATTAGAAAAGTTAATTCACAGACAGTCATTACTACCTGTGGTCTTATACCCAACACACCCGTATATGTACGCGTGACAGTCGGTCCACACAACCCTTATTTACATTAACAAAATAGCTAATTTGTTATAGTTTCTCACACTAAGACACTTTCTCACGCATACACAATGTAAAATGTAACACCCTAATTTAGGGTCTAGTTGTATAGTGTTGTACCTTGTGTTTGTTTAGTTGTACATTGACTTTAACCAAGTTGTTTAAGTTATTTTTGTTGACTAATTGTTGTTAAGTGTTGGTACACGTGGTTATGTAGCTAAAGTTGGTAAAATGTTGGAATTAGATAGAGTTGGTAGTTTGTTGAACGGTTTTAAATAATGATTCCAAAAATATCCCCGTTAGTTCAAACGGGTAAACCTAAGTCGAGAAATAAGTTGAATAGGAGAACGAAATACCCACGTGGGGTATTAAATTAGTCAAGGTCGGTTTTAAGAGGATTCTTATCCTCTGTTGCTTCTCAAACACACCCAACACATACACAAGCATACGTAAACACACACACACATACCCTTTGAAGATTTGAAGAGAAATCAAGGAGAAAGCAATCTGATTTGGAGTTCTAGACGTTGGATTGATTGATCTTGTACCATCTTCTTGTTGTATTTGTAAGTATTTCTCCATAAAATCTTGGTGTTGTGTTCTTGAAGAGAAAACACCCATTTGAAGGGTAAAGATTGATCAATAGTTGTTCTACAACTTAATAAACATGTAGGAAATGTTGTATGAGGTCTAAGTAACATGCTGGAACAATTAAAGCTTGATTTCAGTCGATTAAATGGGTAAAAACCCGAAGAACAGTCGATGTGTTCGAACAGAGCAAGAACACTCTGTAACGAGTGTCCTTGCGGTCGCAAGGGTATAGCCTTGCGGTCGCAAGCATGTCAAGAGGTCACTTGCGGTCGCAAGCGATGGGTCTTGCGATCGTAAGCTTGTTGCGTGATGGTTTACCGTCCAAGGACGAAGGAAAACATACTTGCGGTCGCAAATACATAACTTGCGATCGTAAGCCCCCAAGATACCACCCTTGCGGTCGCATGGATATGTTCTTGCGGTTGCAAGCTGGGGTGGTTTGGGTAGGACCCTTGCGGTCGCAAGGTAAACCCTTGCGGTCGCAAGTGGGGTGTTGAAGTGACCCTTGCGGTCGCAAGTGGACCCCTTGCGGTCGCAAGCAGGGGTTTATGCTGGCAGTTTTGTTGTATTGTGGTTTAAGCCTTGTTGGTTGTCGTTGTTTGGTGTCTAAGCCTGAACCTTATGTGTTAGGTGATTTGGACGACTCCGTGTGCTCCTGGGATTCCCGAATTCATATCTGCCTCTTATAATCTCGAGGTGAGTACCGGTTTTCCCATGAGTCTCGGTAAGTAGCGTTGTCTATTGTTTGTTGAAATATGTTGTCGATGTCGCACACGTGCGTATGAGGTATGTTATACATGTTGCTATATATTGTTGCCATGCTAAGTTGTTTTACATGTTGTTTATGAATCGCATGCGTATAGTTGAACCCATTACGGGTAGTAGTTGTATATGTGGTACTAGTCCGGACTGATGTTGGCATGGTTAAGGTCAGCTTTCTTCCCGAAGGCTGGATCCCTTTGATGGAATAACGGGGATCAACGGTACCCGGTGTGCAGCACGCCGGGGTGGTCTTGCAAACCGCCGCTCCTTAACGTGAGTTGGGATCTTAACTTTCGTTGAGATCCGAGATGTCGAGCTTCGAGCTTCGTGACGCGTTTGGTGGACTGCTCTTCGCTCCCCCACCATTGCGGATAGTTGTTGCTGATGGTCCCCAGTTTGAATCGTTGAGCGGGGTTCCCTTCCCTGCGAGATATGATTCCTACTGACTCGTTGGCGCGACACTGTATGTTAGGATAGCCTTATGTGCCGTCCCGTAGTTGGGATAACCTGCTTATTGATGCTTATGTGTTAATCTGTACTCACTAGCTAGTTGTAGCTAATGGTGCCTAAATTTACCTTTTTGCAGATGCGAAGTAGTCGGCCTGGTGAGGCGGGACTGTTGGTAGTTGTTGTATTTACCTTTTGCGGAACACTGCTCGTTGTATATATATATGTAATCCGATGGTCGGTAGTGTCGGTTTAGTTGGGTAACACGCGGTGGTATTTTAGACTGAGTTTTTGGTGTTGTACTTTTACTTTACCAAGTCAGATAAACAATATTATCTTTTGTAAAACGTTGGTTACTTCCGCTGTCGGCTTTTATAATATAAGTTGAAAAACTTAAATTCTTCCCTAATTTTAAGCGCGTGAAAACCGGTGTTACATAAAATATGATTCAATTTAAAATAAACCATAAAAGTAAGCCCTTGACAAGCTAAAATAAATGATAAAAGTAAGCCCTTGACAACCTTTGCCATACAACCCTTATTTACATTAACAAAATAGCTAATTTGTTATACTTATATTCTACTTAAGCAAGGGTTTTTTCTTATCTCCAAGTGTTTTAATAGTATAGCATGGTACCCGTGTAATATGGTAGTGATGAATATTTCCTACTTGATAACATATGAACATGGTATTCATGTACTATGGTAACATCAAATAATCTCCATACGTAGCATGTGCATTCTCTTTTTACTTTTTCCATTTCTTTATTTCTCTTTTATCGATCAACTTTTTTATTAATTCTTAAAATAACTTTTAAAAAACTATAAAATAAGAAAAAAAACCTTACTTACAATATAAGATGATGAAACCATATCATGACTTTATGAATTGTGTTGATGTGGATGTGGCATTATGTTGGTATGAGAGAGTTTTTAGTCCCAAATTGAATACACAACAACAAATATTTGTACAAGATGGGTGAATACAAACTTAAGTTTTTTAAAATTAACTAATACTTTTTAGTATAGTTCTTATTGATATGAATCCAGAATTATATGTACAAAGAAGCGAAAATTCCTAATACAATAAAATGTGGCAGCTAAGGTGTCTAACACGTACAAAAGTTTCTCTAAAACAACTAATGTTTAAGAGATCCAACACATCGACAAGTTTTTCTACATTTATGCAAACTCTAAAAACTTGCTTTTGCTTAAAAGCTTGAAGTTTGTTATTAGAGAGAGATTTTCAATCCGTGTAAAGACGAGTATGCATGTTGTGAATGCGTATTTATTTATAGAGTCTTGGCAGTAGGTCGGAAAAGGTGTTAAGTGATGAGGTGACATAGAAAAGATAATAATATAGTTATAGTATTAAAAAGAAGATATACGTTATAATGTTATATGATAAAATATTTTTAATATTACTTTTATGAAGATCATTTATTTAAATTGTAACTAATATTCAATATCTTATAAGTTAAAAATTAATTTGAATTACTTTCATATTTATAAATATTTTGTTATGAAATATTTAGTTATTAAAATAGTGTTTAAAAATTTAATTAATTTTATTTAATGATTTCTTTTTAGATTTAAATGAATGATAAACTAGCATTTTCAAATTATTTAAAATCATGAGATTCTATATAATAATATTTATCAGGAAGTTATGAACATTAACTTCCTGAAAACATGAATGTGTTTTGGTGCAAATACAAACATCCAAGTTAGTCTAGCTGTGTTGTTAAATGCTCTCTATTTATACCGAAGGTTAGGGGTTCGAATCCTCGGTTTCACATTTTTTGTTGCTTTTTCCCCTTCCACCTTACCACCTGGCTTAGAGCATGAGACCTTAACTAATTATATTAAAATTTTAATATATCTTATCTATTTTTCATTTATAAAATTAACACATAATGTTTTCTATGAATATAAATACATACTTGTGATCGTCTTATTTTTTTCTATATTTTGATATAAAAATTATCATAATATGATATTAATCTGAAAAATGGTTTTCTAAAAATCATAATACTATAAAAATTATTTCTTATATTGTCTACTAAAATATTTTTTGTGTCCTATTTTTATGGGGTATGCCGGGACCTTACCACTTGTGTTGGTGTTTGCCCTTTTTTTTCCGAAAAAATGACTTACAGTAAGATATTTGTAAACTACTAATATGTCTCACTTTCAAAATTGAAACTCTTGTAATGGAACGTTTTGTTTAGAAGGCTAGTGGATAAGTACCTATCTACATAATAAAATTAATACTCTTCAAAACCTTACAACAAAGCACGGGTACTCGACCTCGTTAAGATTAATAAAGAAAGAGGCTTAATATATGGTAAAATGTATTAAAACACTATGAACTTTGTCTTAATTACCATCATATACAATCAACTTTATTTTTTTTAAAATAATACAATTAACTTTCATAATTCTCACATTGTTTGCAACTTGTTGTATACTATGGAAGTTATGATACAGTTTGTTGTATAAGATGATAACTAAATAACAGACACATACAAAAGTTATTTGCACACAAATAAGAAATTTATGAAAATTAATTGTATTATTTTTAAAATTTTAAAAATTGATTATATACAATAGTAACTAAAAAAATTCTTAATTACATTTTCATACAATTTTTTCTAGAGTTGTGTTCAATAAAATACATATAGAAAATTAGTCCTGAAATTATAATATTCGATCACATATGATTCAGTATACAATCACGTATTGATTACGAAAATGTCACTTTGTCCAAAATTTTAAAATTTAATCTTAATCATTGATAGAGCTAATCCAAATACTAAAGTTAGTCTCTTAAAACAACTATAAATTATGTATAAACTATATTGAACATCTCTTAGAGCATGCGGAGTACTCTAAGCATGCGATCGGTATGGTGATGTGGCGGTGTGGTACCGAGCCAAACACCACCCCTCCCCCCGGGTACCGATTTTGGGCATGTTTTTGGAGCATCTGGATACCGAAGAGAAGAAGAGAGGGATGAGAGAGAAAGAGAGTAAAGAAGTGAAATAAAAAAAAGCACAGAGAAAAGAGGGTATTTTCTAATAATATTTTTTTAAAACATTAAAGCATGACTAGTACGGGGTTTAAGCATGACCGAAGTATAAATAATATGACGCTAAAATGCTTCAAGCGTGTACTCCCCTTGCTCTTAGATATCATTTATTTTTAGCAATTAACAGTCATTGTCTTTGCTGGATAAGATATTATACTTTACTTATATATAGTATATTATATTCAAACGCACACCGAATTATCACAGACTACAATGCCTATGAGCTCTGAAGCATAAACACTGCCGGATGATCGATTACGATACCTCAAATGCATCGTTGCGTTGTCTCTCTCTCCGGTCTTCTCGAATTCGGAAGATTCAAAGCTTCACCTACTAAATCTTCGATCCAATTCACACACGAAAAATGATTGTATGTAGAGGTTTGTTCAATCCTTTGATCCAAACTCATTCTGTGTCTACTTCGATGTCGATTGCAATTACTTCAACCAACATCATCTATTCACCTTCATACAATCGGCGGCATTCCTTTTGCTTTCACTACCGACGAGTCAACGTCAACTCCGGCGAGGTATTTTTGCGTATCAGAAAGGGCAATCGAGATCGAGTCACTCTGTGTCATGCAATTCCAGTTGATTCCGAATCTAAGGTATCCGAATTATTCTTTTTGTTTTGAGTCGATCCTTTATGGTATATGTGAGAATCGGATTCTGGTGTTCAATTATTTGTGTGATATGGTCTTGATGCGCAAAATTTTGTGTTATGATCATTGATGCACTAATTGAAGTTCAGCGTGCTAGAGCTAGCTAATTAATGTGGTCTATCTTTATTTCCTACATTTGGGAAAAGCATAATTGAGTTTGAATTAGTCTTTTTTATGGATATCTTTCTTGCATCTTTGTTTTTAATGGCGAATTAATGGGAAAAGGACAGGTTAGAAACCGCTAAACAATTAAATAGACATTGAAGGCAGTTGAGAATTGGGAATTGGCGGAAAGGTGTACTAAAAAGAGGCAATGAGGATTGTGTGCTTTTTGACAACTGGAGTTCCTTTCTATTATTCTTTTTTCTCTCTGCATTTTCACAACAATTTAATGTGAAATGAGGGAATTTAAAATGCTAAGTGTGTTTAGTTGTGGAAATTTTTTTAGTTTTCTAGAAAACAGCTAGAGTTTATTATATAGAAAATAGTTAAAAATTGGAAATTCTTTCGGGTGAAAAGAGATAGAGTTTTCTAACTTGTAGTAATATTTCTGGAAAATAGAACAGTTTTTTTTTTTTTTTGAAACTGTCTATCATATTTTCTAACTTCTAGTTATGATTTGGAAATCAGGAAAAGTTTTTGTAAAGTTTTATTGAAAAACAACAATATATTTGTACAGGCGTTCATTTTTACAACAATATATATTTCCACAACTGAATACTTATTAATTTTCAACTTCATAACTCACATGGAAAATGAAAGTTTAGCGACGGCTGCGACGGGGTCAATAGCGGACCCAGGAAGTTAAAGTCAAGGGTAACACAATATTTAACGGCTCGTTCTGCTCCATGGCTAACTTCATTTTATGGATATTTATTGAATGAGTTAAACTATTAAGTTTTCTTGGGTCTAATTTTGTTTTTGGTTTGGGTTATTGGGTTGGTTTTGGTTTGGATTTCTTGTATCTGAATAATAATGATAACAATATTATGTATGATTAAATATAAAACTGAAACAAAAAAAGAAGGAAAGGAAAAAGTAGATGAACAATGCAATGGGTGGTGAGAATAGAACCAATGACTTCAAGTTATACGACAAATGTTATAACCTTTAGCCTTAGTTTTATCAAGTGAGAGTTCAGAGGTGGCACGACACTAAATGACTGGTAACACAACTAAAAGTTTAGGAATTATCAAAAAAAAATTACAGTTCAGGAGATAATTGAGTGGTAGCACAGGGTCTTCCCATGGAGAGGGTGTCATGATTATTAAGCATCAATTGCTCTTCTTTTTATTGGCTATGAATGTCTTATGTCTCCTGTGAGATTCATATCCAGGGATTTAGTGTTATAGGCAAATTTACATTTCTTTACTAAGCAAAGAGGAGGTGTTTTCTTTAATTTGTAGTACCTAACATATGAACGCTAAGAGGATTCCAGTTCTGATTTGCCAGCTGCTGGTAGAAAAAAATTAAAACTGATTTTGGGGTCTACTTTTGGAAGATGATGTACTTATTTGATTTTTATATTGCTGAAGTCCGTGTTGAGCACCTTGATAAATGCAAAGTGCTGGTGTTATTAACATGTTGCTTGTTGAGCTATTAAGAAGATGACAAGGAGGGCGTAGTGCATGTTGTAATAATATAGCCTCATCGATAGTAATTGAGATGAAAGACATAGTAACAAAGTTAATATGATGCAAATTTGTCCATCCTATTAACTAATTGGCATTTTGCTCAGGTTTCATGTAATAGTCACATCGCAAATTATGTTTGTGATTTAAAACTGATTATGTTTAGACTGTTGTCTGGTCTGGCTATTTGACAACTGGTGGTAGAGGTCCAAATACAAATTGTGTTTTCTGATCAATTAGCCATGTTATGTTTAAGTCTCTAATGCTAATGACATACCATCATTTAAAATACTGTGATGATTACTATGATACATGATTAACCTGATATGATAGAACTTGTATAATTTTAGTGAAAGAGTAGACATATATCATATAAACAAATATGCTTAGAAATGCAGCAGGTTTTCTCTCTTTTGCACTTCCAGTTGTCTCTTTAGTTTCAAGACTTTTTATTTGATATTGTAAAGGATGTTAATAAGCTTGTATATTGATAAAGATAATGACCATTCTTACATTATGCTCAACCGTAGACGGAAGAAAAGCACGTCCGAAAGTATTCACCTCTTCTTGAGAGTCCATTACTGTCAGAGAACAATGTCTCGGGTGCAGAATTAAAGGCAATTCCTGACATTTGGAGATCAGCAGCTGAACGGTTCGGTGATCGGGTTGCATTGGTGGATCCACACCATGATCCTCCTACAAATATGACTTACAAGGAGGTCTTCACTTTTACCCTTTCTTTTTCCATCTCTAATGATTTTTTCCTTTTAAAGTATCCGTTTCTAATTGCTGACTAGGTTGATTTGTTTCCTCACGTTTTGTTATCTTAAACACACATAGTTTTCCTTTCTTTTTTTTAAAAAAGAAAACATTTACAGAACAGTTTAGTTTGAACCTTCACTTTTGATTATGAACTTTTAGGTGGAAGAGGACATTTTAAATTTCTCTGAAGGTTTAAGAGTTATTGGGATCAAGGCATGTGAAAAGGTAGCACTTTTTGCGGACAATTCCTGCAGGTGGCTTATTGCTGATCAAGGTAGATTGCATTCATTATTCATCTGATAAAAGCTTGTGCTTTCTGGTTATAAATTTATAATTCATCCACATTATTTCATGATCATATCTTCTTATTTGTAATATCATAGACTTGAGAATTACAAACTACATGTATGGTTATTTCTTATGTTGTGCTGGAATGTCAATTTGAGAAATTAAATGAATAGTAACACTTGTAAGTTTTGGTTTAGGTATTATGGCCACAGGAGCTATAAATGTTGTGAGGGGATCAAGGTCATCTGTGGAAGAGCTGTTACACATCTACAATCATTCTGAAAGGTTAGCAGAGGCATTTCATATTAGATGTTCCTTCTATTTGTTTTCACTGACTGTAAATTCACTCACGTTCTGGAGGTAGATTTGCATTTGACTTTTTTATAATTGTATGGATTACTTTCAACTTCAAGACTGTTTTGATTTCGGTCCTTTTTAACAGATTTATATAAGATAGCACATCTAAACTATTTGCGAACTACTATAGATAGAAAAAGAAATGATGTTAGCTTCCAAAAAGATCATGTTAGGATTTTGTATTTAGAAGCTTTAAGTTTGTCAATCAAGCAGTCAAACTGAAATACGTGTTCCTGATGTCAAAATTACAATTTTTATTTATTATGTTAAGCAGTATTCATTTGCAGTAACTGAGTCGTGTAAGAGTGTGTACAAGTCTTTCTTCATTCTATTAATTGCAATAATTGAGTCGTGTATGAGTCTGTACAAGTCTTTCTTCGTTCTATTAAATATGTTAATTGATTTCGCATACCACGAAATAGTTACAAAAACACCATAACACATGAGACAATAACTTGAACTTACCCTTTTTTATTCTTTCCGTAACAGTGTTGCACTTGCAGTGGACAATCCTGAATTATATCAGCGCCTGGCAGAGGCCTTTAATTCTAAGGAATCTGTTAGATTTATTATCCTACTCTGGGGGGAAAAATCATCCTTAGGTAGCTTGATGGAGGGAATTCCAGTTTATAGCTACAAGGAGATCATAGATATGGGTCGTGAACATCGTGTGGTTTTGGTTGACTCACATGATGCCCGTAAGTAAACTTACAGTAGCTAATAGAATTAGATCTCGTTAGGTAAAATGTAATCTTTATATATTTACATTCTGAAGCTCTAGACTTGGTTGCTTCTGGGACATGCATTAGAACTAGAGGTGGCAGTTTCAACCCATTTATTTATGGATGGGCAGATTTGGGTTATTTTTTCTAGCTTTTCAAACGAGTAAAATTTGGTAATTTAGCTTTAAAAGAATTCAGGTCAAATAAGTCAAACACATCGAAAGTCATCAAAGTGTATATATAATTCATAAGACCTACTAAACCATTTTGTTGAATGAAAAATAGAACTCAATTTAAGGTTCACTTCCGTGGACATTTGTTGGTCTTAAAAACCTGGTTACATCTTGACTCGCATTGTGGATCTATAGGTGACAAGTATGTTTATGAGCCCATCAAGTCTGATGATGTTGCTGCTCTTATATACACAAGCGGGACCACTGGCAACCCAAAAGGAGTCATGCTAACACATAGTAATCTTTTGCACCAGGTATAAATATGTATCATCTATTCATCTGTGCCTTCCATTTTAACAAGTATGCTTTGTAAGAATGTTATGTGTCAAAATTAATGACTGCCAATAAGAGGAGTCATCTTTGGATTATATGTCAACAAGTTAATTACTTTTATCCAAGAGGTGGCAAGTTCGATCCATTTACTTATGAAATGGGTTGACTGTGGTTATATTTTATTGTAGCTGGCCAAACAAGTAAAATAAGAAAAATCAACTAAAAAATAAACAGCTCCAAAGGCCCTTTAAGTGTGGCTTTAATACATAGAACCTCCTAAAGCATTCTATTAGTAAAGTTAGATTATTATTATTATTATTATTATTAAATAATATGATTTTTGTAATCACATATAAGGCATTAATTATTTATAAAATATGGATAAAGTGTATGCTGCTCAATCCCACCTATTTCAACCTATACTAAATACCCGATTTGTTACTCAACTCGCCCTTTTTGCGACCTCTACTTCCAATGCATTTACTCTCCTTCATTTCTATGCCACCGTACTTTTATTTATGTGACTAAGAGGAGCTGGAATTCTTACGTCTAAGTTCTGTTAAAATACTAACTGTTTAAGACAATAAGGCTGGCAATTTGGTCTGGATTCGTGTCAATTTCGTATCGACCGATTTTTGATCAATTTATTTTCGCGCTAGCTTCAAGTCGTGTTTTGTGTCGACCCATTTCGGCTAAATGTATTTGGCGAGCATTTTTTTCGATTTTCATATACAATCTTTTTTCTTTTTCTAATTCCTTTTTTGTTTCAGCTATGATTTTCGTTTAGATTCTAACTTTGATACTCAATGTTCGTTTTGATTGATTAGGTGTTTGTTTTGGTTTAATTCAAAATTTGATTTTATATTTTGATTCAACTCATATAAATAAAATATGAATATAATAAATAATGTGATGTACTACCATTTTACGGAGTACCAATAGATAATATCATTAAACAACCGAATAAAATAAAAATAATTCATCATTAAATACATTATGAAACCAATTCAAAATGCTAAAGTACAACCTACCAAGTAGGGGTGGCAATCATGTCGTGTTCAGGTTGGCGTGTCAGGAACACATGACCCGGGCCCGTCCCATTTATTTATTCGTGTCAGGATTTAAAACACTAACATATATATGTGAGGCCCGTGTAACCCATTTAACTATACGTGTTGGCAGGTCATTTGCAGGTTGGTGGGTTATGGGTCAACGGGTTTAAAAATTACATGAGCTGTCAAAAAGTAATATTTTTTAATATCAGGAGCTTTCTTATTTAAGCATTACAGAAGTTTTTATATTTTACAGTTTTACACTTAAACGGGTCACTTTCGGGTTGTCGGGTTGACCCTAACCCGACCCATTTTTCGTGTCAACCCATTCAGGTTCGTGTCACTTTTCGCACCAGGTCACTTTCGTGTCGACCCAAAAGCCACCAACCTTCGTTTAAGTCCATCTATTACTGTAATGCTAAAAAATCTTTTGCTCCCTAAAGCGATGAATTTTCATGTTCATCTTACTGCTTCCATACTATTCCAGGTTCGTAATTTGTGGGATGTCGTCCCTGCTGGGCCTGGGGATAGATTTTTAAGCATGCTTCCACCTTGGCATGCATATGAACGTTCTTGTGAGTATTTTATACTTTCTCACGGTGTCGAGCAAGTGTACACAACAGTGAAACACTTAAAGGTATGGTGACTATTTTGAAATTCCTTAGATACAGATTATGGTGAATAAATCAGTGTGCTATTTTTCTGTAATCCTGAAATTTTGAAGGAGGACTATTTTAAAGGGAAAATTCCATATTTTATGCAACTTTCTTGACTTCATTTTCCAATTGTTGCAAACCTTTTTGAATTTTTTTCTAATTGGGTACGCGAACTATTTTGGTTTAATAAGTACAATATGTGACAAATCAGAACTATGCAATTTGGTTTGGTAACACTGCACACATTGGACCCAATTGCAGTATTCATGTACCCAATTAGAAATTTTGATAAAGGGTTACACAAATTGCAAAATGAAGAAAATATAGTTGCATATTATGCAATTTTCTCTGTTTTTTATAGTAAATATTTTCTCACGTTTGCTGATTACACACCCACTCTATTCACCAACCTTCTTATATGCAATTATTTCGTCGTAGGATGATTTGCGGCACTATCAGCCACAATATATGATATCTGTCCCTCTAGTATTTCAGACTCTATACAGGTACGTCTCTTTTTACTCTCTATAAACTTGGAGTTAAAAGTAATGTAATATATCTAATTGACTGAGATCGGGAAAGGGATTTCAGCAAAGAAACAATACTTGCCCATTAGAATGCTTTAAGAAAACATCTAAAAATGGCCTAGTCATAGGTAGCCTGGAAAGTCGCAAAAGAGACCGAGGTTCAATCCTTGTCGGGTTGGGAAGCGTACATTAGATCATAGTTCGACACTCCCGGGGAACCTGCTAAAAATGGGAACACCTTTTAAAGAAGAAAATTGCTTTAAGAAATCAAACAGGTGTCAGGAGTTCAATAAAAAAGTTTCATTTGTTCTGAAATCTAATTGTTGCTTAAGCTCTCAGCAACAGTTTTTCACTTTTTTCATTGTTGTTCACTTGTTCGTAGCTTTAAATCCCTTCCTCATAAGCAGGGAGTTGATAGATCTTGAAGTTGTTATTACCTGATATCATCCGAGTAATTTCCAGTTATGCCTCGTGTCTTTCCAGATATTAACTGTTCTGCTCTGTGCCTACTTGATTTGCCTTCATTGCTAGTTTCTATTATGTCTTTCTTGCTCATTGATTAACAATATTCTGCTCTGTAGTGGGATCCAGAAACAGATATCCACTAGCTCTGCTATCCGTAAGCTGGTTGCATTATCGTTGATAAGGATCAGCATGGCATACATGGAGTTCAGAAACATATATGAGGTTCAACCATCAGCATTCTAATTAACTCTAGACTTCTGTAATGTTTGTTATCATTTCCTATTAGCAACTTGTAATTGCATTTGGTTCAATTCTCAGTTTTGTATATCTATGTTGATAGCTAATCTGGCTTGTAGGGTAAATATTTGTCAAGAACTCAGAAGCAACCTTCTTACATTGCTGCGACGTTGGATTGGCTATGTGCACGAGTTATTGCTGCAATTTTGTTTCCATTGCATGCATTAGCAAAGAAGGTTGTTTACAGCAAAATTCACTCATCTATTGGGCTTTCAAAGGTTTGATATGATATTCTTCTCATGGTCCTTCTGTTGTTTTTAGTGGACTAGCGTCTACTTTCTTGGACTCTTTTGAGTGAAAATACATTTTTTTTTATATTCTAACATGCTTAGGTCTAATCCTAAATTTATCTCAAGATCTGAAAAGTTTTTACAACTATTCACTATTGTTTGAGAACATTACTGAACATATAATGGTAAAAAATAGGTGAGAATACATTACTGAACATATAATGGTAAAAAATAGGTGAGAGTACATTTCTAAATTTTAAACGGAGATTAAAGAAGCTATGAAAGAAATAACTTTTAATCAGGATATCTGTTAATATTTTTTTTTTGAAAGGCAATCTGTTACTATTCTACAGGCTGGAATAAGCGGAGGTGGTAGCTTGCCTTTGCATGTTGACAAATTCTTTGAGGTTTGGAGCTTTTGTATTTTGATGTATTAGCAGTAGAGGTGGCAATTCTAACCCATTTACTTATAAATGTTTTGATTTGGGTTATGTTTTATCTCTAGATAACTAGCTAAAAGAGCAGCAGGTCAAACATGTTGAAAGTTGACCATTGTCTATTTTTAGTGCATATAATAGATTTGTTTTTACAACCATAACTAATGCTTCCATTATCAATAACTAATAATAAGTAATTAAAGATGGACAAAAGAGTGTTTCCGGGTTACCCAACACAGACTAAAAATGACCTGTCTAACCCCAACCTGTCTTGACCCATTATCCAACCCACCAATCTTGCCACCTTTAGTTACCTTGTAAGTTGAAGCATAGATATAAACTGTCAGTTATGGTATGTATTTACAGGCAATTGGCACAAAAGTCCAAGTTGGATATGGATTAACAGAGACATCTCCTGTTATAGCTGCTCGCCGACCAAATTGCAATGTAATATAGTAACAATCAAGATGCTATATTTTTTAAATATAATTAACTCTGTATGACAACATCATAGATGTGACATCTGAAGGTTCTTGGCTCAGTTGGGCATCCAATTCGACATGCGGAAATAAAAGTTGTGCATGATGAAACGGGTGAAGACCTTCCTCCTGGTTCAAAGGGAATTGTAAAAACCAGGGGACCACAGATCATGCAGGGTTATTACAAGGTACCTTAAATAAATTGAATTCAAGAAAACTAAGTACAACACTTCATTGTCTATGATTCTTTGTTACGTTTAAGAAACAATTACTCATGGTGATTAGCTTATGTTCTTGTTTGAAATAGAATCCTGTTGCAACAAAGCAAGCCTTGGATGAAGACGGGTGGTTAAACACTGGAGACATTGGCTGGATTTCCCCTACTCATTCAGTAGGACGAAGTCGTAATGCTGGTGGCATTATTGTACTTGAAGGACGTGCCAAGGATACTATTGTCCTTTCAACAGGTAAACACCATCACCTGCTCTTTTCTTTCTCTTTGTTTTTGCTTGACATTTCTTTTTCTTTCTTCTGATTGAATATTCTTAATGGGTACTAGGGGAGAATGTTGAACCAGAACAGCTAGAAGAAGCTGCTATGAGAAGTAGTTTGATTCAACAAATAGTTGTCATTGGCCAGGTAACACTTAAAATATGAAGCCCAAGGATCCACCGGTTTTCAGATCTTTTCATCTACTTCAAATAGAGGTGGCAAAATGGGCAAGTTGGGTTGTGTGACACTTGATACAAAAACAAGTTGATTAAAATAATTAATGGGGATATTTTGGTTACCAAAAAAGTTAGATTACTACAATAATAATTGTAAATTTCTTGAATAAAAACGATTGTAGAAGTTTGTATGCATTTAAATTACTCTGGCTGAATTCTAACCAGTTTCTTTATTCGCTAAATTTTCTTATATCTGAGATAAATCATTAGACCCATTGATAACTAAATGGGTCATAATTGCCACCTCTATCTTTTCACATTTGCACATGAGTTTGTTGGCATTGACATTATGGACAACACTTATTTTCTTTTTTACATTTGTCATACCACAAATGACAACCAGGATCAACGCCGTCTTGGAGCTATCATTGTTCCAAACAAAGAAGAAATTCTGTTGGCGTCAAAAAAGTCGTCTAGTTCGGATTCTGGTGCTACTGAACTTAGCAAGGAGAAAATTGCTGGCTTGTTATCAGAAGAGCTTCGAAAATGGTAATAAAAATTTCACACTAGATTTTCTAATGGCCATAGTCTAGCAACTTGACTTACATCTTGTGATACTTTTATTCATACTTTTATCACTTGGTGTTACTAAAAGTTTTGGAAGTCTTAAACATATTACCTAGTTCGGTAGTTTCTAAGGACCCGTTAAACCAGTATTTCCAAATTTTTCGTTCTTATTTGACTCACTTTTTATTTTATAGTTTCTGTTTTGTGGTCTAGTCAGAATCCCACTAATTCTCATGACATCATATAAGGGGGTGTTTGCGATTGCTTCACATTTGAAATGGTGTTTTGCAGAAGCTGGTGTGTGAACCTGCTCGTCGCGTGCAGACAAAAAAACACAATCACATTTTCATAACACAATACCAAACTCCCTTTTGGCCTTTACAGACCGCAAAATCTAAAAATAAATTTCAGAACTTATTCCCAAACACCCCCAAGTAGGATCGATGAAATTGCAATATCATATGGTCTAAAAACACGGCCTAAATAATAGTGGTTTCTCTGCATCAAGTGTATAACTAGATTCATCTCTTCATACAGGACCACAGATTGCTCATTCCAGATTGGGCCTATTCTTGTCATTGAAGAGCCTTTTACGGTATATACTTACATTATAATCTTTCTTTCATTTAAGTATTGCATATATAAAGACCACCGATCATCAAGACCCTTTACAATTTAGTACAGACGGCAATTTTTGACACATTTACTTATGAATGGGTGGGTTCGTGTTACATTCTATCTCTAATGGCTAAAAAAAAGCTGAAAATGAACAATACAAAAATTTATGAAGTCTAATTGAAGAGATTTAATGCAATAAAAATACATCTTGGCAAACTTTCTACTAATTTAACCTTTTTTTTTTATTTCACTCATTTGATCCTTTAGAGATAGAACATAAACCACATTAACTTATTCATAAGTAAATGGGTCGGAAGTACCACACTAAGTGACCTTACGGGCTGCTAAAAGTACAACAGTTTTTTCGACATTATCTTGATGGCAACCCTTATGGAATTTTAGATTGATAGTGGTTTGATGACCGCAACAATGAAGATCCGAAGGAACCAAGTTGTTGATTTATATAAAGAGCAGATAGATAATTTATACAAGTAAATCTTAGATGTTCAGTATGAATAAAAATCCAAACTCTGTACTTTCAACGGCTGGTAATATGTAATTCGTGTTTTGTAAGTATATGTTATCTCGTTCTCACCGTCACGTTGTTGTGGCGTTAAAGTGTTCGTTGTGAATGGCACCTTACATGTTTCTTTCTTCGTGTGATATAGAAACTATAACTTGCAGTAAATTTGTGTGAGAAAAAAGTTCTTGTTTAACGAGTAGCGTGAAGCCATTTGCTAATTTATTTACCTATAGATATAATTGGTCTCGCACTCTCTCCTAATTGGGTTTAACATCAATGTTGTAAACAAGGTTTTTTAGCCCCGCGTTGCGGGAGCGGGGCAAGCTTAAGGGGTTAACTAATATATATAAGGATATAAATCAACTAAACTTAGTTGTTATATATATAACATAACCGATAGGACATTATGACTCAAGCGACAATTTATTATTAACCTTAAAAATTAGGATCATCATTTTTAAATTTCTAAAAGCTATACACGCCAAAAAAAGAATTTTACGTTTTCTGTTACAAAAAATTCGAGTATAACATTCTTTGACTTCTTTGGTAGCATGATTTTGACTATCAATTAGATAGTATCTTAGAAGTTAAAAAAACTATAGTCACTATAAATTAATAGCCCTATATCTAAACGAATTTACTTCAAAGTAAAAAAAATAAAAAATAAAAATTTAACTATAAATGAATAATCCTATAACTAAATAAATTAAATAATAAGTAAAAAAAATTGTAACCTAAAAGCAAAAAAAAAAAAAATTTGAAACTGCTCATAAGCTACAGGCTAACAACAGTAGCTAACATTTGATAAATGTTAGTTTTTTAAATATCGGCCTGGCGGATGATATATCGCCGCCTATGCGAGTATCGGCGGCCAGCCGACCTACAAATCATTTTATCGGTAAAAAAAAACCGGACATGATCAAAGTCTGTTCTTGGCGGTCAACAAATATGGTTTGATTACTTTTTATAAAAATTAAAAAGTTAAGGACTTGTAGCTTTATTTGAGTTTGTTAAACTAATTATAGACTTTTGGTTTTTTATCAAGCTAGTTAAACTTTTTTTTGGTTATTGACTTGTTTTGTTAGGATATTACTAATATTTGTTTTTTTAAAAATAAAGTCCTTTAAATTTAGGTCCCCGTCGAGAAAACCTAATAATCACCGCCGAGGCTGATTAATCGCTTGAAGATGGTTTACCGATTGAATACCACCAAGCGATAGTTACAACATCACATCTTCCTATTAAAAGAATTATGGTTTCTCCTATGTTTAACCCATAAGAAAGATAACTAGTTGAATGATCTGTATATGTACGGGGAATCTTTAAAAAATATTAAACATCTAACGTGTAATTGAGTATAACGCAACATAATAAACAGAGAAACGTTAAATAATCCAATGAATCAAATTGAAGTACAAATATTCGACAATTTGACCAAAATACAGTTCCAATATAATATGTTAAGCCTAACTAAAGCATCAAAATGAATCCATTCTGAATAACTAGATTTTACTACATTACACCAATATTCATGCGTGAGAAATCCTATGATTAGGATTGTTTTGAAAATATATAATTTAGTAACCTTAAGTCGTGATGATGTATTGAAAAACAACTTTAAATATTAGTAACCTTAAGTAGTGATATGATTAGGATCGTTAGTCATTGTATATATCTTTGTATCCGTATTTAAATCACAAAATAAAATATAAGAAAGTATAGTACTTAATTCTTGTACCAATCAAATATGGGTCTAACCCATTTGCTTATGCATAGGTGAGTTTTAGTTTATTTATTTATTTATTATTTACAATATATCAAATTGGTTGAAATATATAGATTACCTTGGTAAAACGGACCAAAATAAATGTGGTAATTACGGCTCATTTGAAAATTTGAAGAACTATTTTAAAATAATATAATTATAATTTCATTGTTATTACATAAACCCAAATTATGAATCCTAAAAAATACATAAATCACCTCGATAGGTCATAATAATATTGTAGCAATATTCAGATTTCCACTCATAACATTTTTTATGACATAGCAACGCGTTGGTCCTAATCATAGTTTACTCAATATTTTATTATGAAATCCTTGATATTGAAAAACAGATCAAAAGTTTAACATTATATCTATATTATTATTATATTATAAAGCATTTACACCTTTTTGCTTAAACTCTTAATTTTAAGTGTCTTGAAATTACAAAAATATCCTTAACCTCTATCTATATCTAATGTGGTCATTTCTTTTTTTAACAGCATGGGAATCATAATAAAAGGAAACTCAATAATTCCACTTATATAACAAATAATTATTATTCTTAAAGGAAAGTTAATATTTCCACCCAAATACAGATACATAATTAACAACGTCAGTGCTATATTTTTTATAGTTTAAATTGCATGTAATATGTGTTAATAGCAAAATTAAGTTAAGGTAAAATCTTATACATGGAAATGGTGAAAAAATAAAAAAAAGTTAATTATTTTTTAATGTATTTTAGCATCCTCTTTACTCAACTTTTAAAAAGACTACATATATTTAATGTAACATCCTGAAAATTGGCCTAGTTGTAGACATGGGCAAAAACGGTCCTGGACCGGTCCTGGACCACGCCGGTCCGGTCCGGTCCGGACCGGGTCGGTCCCTGGCCGGTCCGGTCCTTGGCGGACCGGTCTTCGCGTAAGACCATTTCGATAAATTCGGTCCTCGGGCGGTCCTAGACCACTTCCGGACCGGTCCAAGTCCGGACCGGTCCGACTTCGGTCATGGACCGGTCCGTTTTTCGGTCGGGTATTTTCCGGTTCGGTTTAGACATTTCCAGGTTTTTTAATTCCGTTTTTCGGCCGGGTTTTTTTAGTTTTTCGGTCGGGTTTTTTTTTTTAGTTTTCGGTTTGTTTTTTTGTTTGAAAAAAAAAAGTGACTTGTAAATTTAAAAAAAAAATTGCAAGTTATAAAATATAAAGTATAAACATATATAATTGCAAGTTAATAAAAACATATAAATAACATTACGATACAATTACGAAATAAAATTACATATTGTTGAAACTTGAATTATATTTTTAACAAAAAAAGGGGACTCTAGCAATGGAGCTTCGGCATGGCCATCACCCCAAGTTAGAGACCCGAAAAATACATATTGTTCGAAAGAAATAACGTCACAAAATATAAAGAGACAACTGCTGAAATGGATAGTCGGAATTGATATTCCAATAGTTGTAACTATCGTCGGCATATGGCCCATGCCCATAATAGGCGAAATCGTTCGATTGGACGTTGGATGATGAACCTGCGTTCATTCTATTTTGAGTGTCGTCAACGTATTCTTCACCGGGTTCGGGTTCTTCACTTTCAGCTTCGGTGTTAGTGTTTGATGTTCCCTATTGGAAGTCTCTATTGTAATCGTCTTCGAGAATCGCTTCCTCCAAATTAGTTATGCCTTCTTCGAGATCCGCATCATTTTGACATCTTTCCAAAGAATCATAGTAATCCTTAAGCATCACGGCCATTTGCACCGACTCGGCCTTCAACATACACCGCCGTGCGCTTAAAATCCTGCCACTAAGAGAAAAACAACATTCCGAAGCTACGCTACTAGCTTGGACGGTTAGTACGTCCCTAGCCATACGGGCTAGGATCTTAAATTGACCAACGTTTTCTCTTTCTTGCCACCATTTTAATACATCAAATTTTGTAAAATCTTCGGTGCCAATATAATTAGTGTAATCAGTTTCTTTATATATGGAAAGTTCGTCTAAAGACGATTGAACTCGTGTACGTTTCGATTGAGATATATTATTAAACCAAGACGATCCAATGCTAAAAGTATTGTTTGGCCGAGTAGCCGATGTTTGTGAAGTCGAAGACCTCGGGGTGGAAGCAACTTCTCCCCGTGGTGCACATTCATTATCATAAATAGTATATAAGCGTTTAACATAATTTTCAAAATTTGATATACTTATCGTAATCTCATCCGGAGATTGACCCAATGCTTCCCCGATAGTAGTTAAAGATTCCGTTACACCCTTAAAATTAACAAGAGGGTTTAATGCCGAAGCAATCAAAAAAAAATTTGGAAACTCTTTAAAATATTTTGTAAGACTTACACACATTTCGTTGGTAATCATATCCCATGTTTCATCCAAAGAACCAAAAGAGTGTAATGTTCTCAAAATTTCACAAACACCTATCATAGCGGAGTGAGATGTTGGAAAATATGTTTGTGATAGCATCAATGTGGCTTGATACAAAACTCCTAAACCGGTGTGTAATTCTTCTAAAATAGTCCAATCAGTTTCCGTAATGACTTCATAAAATTGGGGTAGGTGTTCTCGATGATATTCGGTAAGTAAATCTTTATTTTGTATCAAACGCCCTATCATTTTATAAGTCGAGTTCCATCTCACGGGCATATCTAAGAATCCTTAATAAAATATCGTAAATTTGTTCACCTCCATGCGGGTGAGGAAAGTTTTCAAAAGCAATAATGCGTTTTTGCATAAACCATGTTTTAGGGTCTATCCAATCTATCGTAACACAAATAAATGAATAATGGGTTGTATGTGGAGCGGACCAAATGTCAGTGGTTATGGAAACTCTACCATCGAATCTAGTAAAAAATTCCTTTAAGTCTTGATATATTATTTTCCATTTTGCCATAGCATTACGTTTAAGAGTTCTTCGACTTACAGCGCAATAATGAGGTTGTAGTACTTTTTTGATAAACCTTGTGACTCTTGGGCGGGAGAAGAAGTCAAATGGTAATGCTTCTTGCATTGTTAACTGCATGCTTAATTCTCTAGCTAAAGCGGCATCGAAACGCCATGTTTGACTATCAACTTGAGTTTGACTCTCAACCGCAGCGGCTTGTTGCGCTAAGCATTTAGTCTAATTTTTTAAAGTTCATATTAGAATAAACTAAGTTCAAGTAATGTAAACTATATTTAACTAAGATCATGTACTTAATTCAAGTATTCAAACTATAGTTATTGATTATAAAGTAATACGTTTGACTACCAAGCAAAGAGTGGCCAGGCAGGTCAGTCGGGGGGCAGGATCCTTTCGGTTTAAAACCTTTCGGAAAATCCAACAACCACAAGCCGATCGTGACTATTCTAGACACCACTCTCCGGGTTATATCTACTAGTATTACGATTAGAATGAATAACTAAGTTATGAATAGCTTAAATATATAAAAACTAGTATTTAAATAAACTAAACTTAAATATATAAAAACTAGTATTTAAATAAACTAAACTTAAATATATAAAAACTAGTATTTAAATAAACTAAACTTAAATATATAAATACTAATATTTAAATAAACTAAACTTAAATATATAAAAACTAGTATTTAAATAAACTAAACTTAAATATATAAAAACTAGTATTTAAATAAACTAAACTTAAATATATAAATACTAGTATTTAAATAAACTAAACTTAAATATATAAAAACTAGTATTTAAATAAACTAAACTTAAATATATAAAAACTAGTATTTAAATAAACTAAACTTAAATATATAAAAACTAGTATTTAAATAAACTAAACTTAAATATAAAAGAATACTTACTAAATGTCGAGCGAGAGAAGAATTAGAGCCGGATAAGATATGTCCACAATGCATACACTTCGCGTATTTCTTGTTATTTTGTTTGAGTTGTACAAAATCGTTCCAAATTTCCGCATGTCGATTTGTTTTTGGAACTTCTTCATACGGGAGACTTACATTGAAATCACTTCGACCCGCGTTCAAATTGCTAGATCCTTCACCGGCCATTTTTTATAATCTTGAAGCAAATCGAAATATTATATAGAACACTTGTATTGTATATAGAACACAAACTTGAATTATAAAACTAGAAAAATCAAGATTCAAGAATGAGAGAATTGGAGATTTGGAGAATGAGAGAATTGGAGATTTGGAGAATGAGATAATGAGAGAATGTGAGAATGTGAGAAAGATTGGTGCAATTTTTGGTTTCAAGAATGGGGTATATATAGGGAAATTTTCGAAAAAAAAAAAAAAATTCAAAATCTAGCCGTTGGGACCGGTTCGGACCGGTCTTGGACCGGTTTGGACCGGTTCGGACCGGTTTTTTACCGTTTTTTTCAAAAAACATATCCGTTGGAACTTGGACCGGTTTGGACCGGTTCGGTCCTGGACCGGTCTTGGACCGTTTTTGGACCGGTTCGGACCGTTTTTCGCGTTTTCAGTCTTGGACCGGTCTTGGACCGGCTCGGTCTGGGCGGTTCTCGTCGGACCGGTCCGGTCGGTCTGGGCCGCCCATGTCTAGTTGTAATTAGTTGTACCTTGTGGTTAGATGGTTGTACCTTGACTTTAGATAAGTGTTTTAGTGGTTATTCTATGTTGTAAGTTAGTTAAAGTAGATATATGAGGCATTATATGAAAGTTGAGATTAATAAGTAAAAGTGTTATAAGTGGACCAAGTCGGTAAATTGTTAAACGGTTTTAGATAATGGTTCCAGAGATATCCCCGTTAGTTGAAACGGGTTAGCGTGTGACAAGTTGTAAGTTGAATAGGGGATCAAATTACCCGTGTTTTAATAAGAGACCACCCAAAGGCGGTTTAGCCTCATATGACTTCTCTGGAAGTCAGAAACACACACACCTACACATAGCTTTGTACGTGAAACACAAACACACATACTCTTGATGATTTGAAGAAGAAAGTCAAGATAGATCAAGTTATAAGAGGTTTAGAAGCTGGAATCGAGCATCAATCTATTCTTGAAGCCCGAGATCATTTTTTTTGTAAGTGTTTATGAGTTTTTAAACTTAGTTTGTGGGTATTGAGGAAGATGACCTAATTTGAAGGTTTAAGTGAGTTGTAAGTGTTGTTATAAGTCAATAATCGTGTTGGAGCATGTCTATGGGTGTAAAAGTAACCATAAGAACGATTGAAATGGTGTTTGGGTTGGTTTTTGAGTTAAAAACGCGAAGAACATCGGCTGTCGGAAAAACAGAGCTGAAACCGATTGTAACTTGGTGCTTGCGGCCGCAAGTAAAAGGCCTTGCGACCATAAGCATACTATTGGGGTCTCTTGCGGTCACAAGCAGAGGGTCTTGCGGTCGTAAGGAGGTTGTGTCATGGTTTACCGTCTAAGGACGATGGAAACATCCTTGCGATCGGAAGTATATAACTTGCGATCGTAAGCACTCAGAGTAACACCCTTGCGGTCGTATGACTAGGTCCTTGCGGCCGCAAGTATGGGTGTTGTGGGGAGGATCCTTGCGGTCGCAAGAAGATCCCTTGCGATCGTAAGGTGGGTTTGTAATGGCCCTTGCGGCCGTAAGGAAACTCTTGCGGTCGCAAGCATGGGTTTTGTTTTGACAGTTTTGTAGTCTTGTGTTTTAAGCTGCGTTGGATGTCGTTAATTAGTGATTAAGTCTGAACCTGTTGTGTTAGGTGCTGTTGAAAGACCGGAAGAGACGAGTGGAGTATCTGCCTAGTGAGGACTCCAGGTGAGTACCGGTTTCCCATAAGGATCAGTAAGTAGGACTAACTGTAGTTATTACAATGTGTTATCTGTGTTGTTTTATATGCCTGAGGTATGATATGCTAGAGATGATATACTATATGAACTGTCGTGCCATGAAGTAAGTTGCTTTATGAAATGTTAGATTTGAAATGATGTGATACAATACATGTTAATTATGAAATGTTAGCATGCGAATGGAACTGATAGGAGTTATTTGGGAAATGTAGCTACGGGTAAAGTGTGGTTAATAGTGAAATGTGTTTATGTGCAAACTGTGAATAACTGAGAAGTGTGGTGGTCGTCCGGACAAGTAAGTGCAGGAAATTGTGGGAAGTGTGGAATTGTGGGAAGTGCGGAACTGTGGGAAGTGTGGATTGCTGAAATGTGGTAAGTTGAGGACAAAGGTTCTTGACATGAGTTCTGAGGGTCTTGGCCTATGGCTAGGATCTACGTGGCTCTGTAACGTGTCGGGTGGACTGCTATTCGCTCCCCCACCCGTACGGTTGGTAGTGATTGATTCCCCAGTTTGGGTCGTTGAACTGGGTTGGCTCCCCCGCGAGATATGACCCTGCTGACTCGTCGGCACACCGCAAAGTGGTAGACTAGTTTATGTGCCGTATCTGAAATGTGAATTCATGCTTATTGATATTTATGTGAAATCTGTACTCACTAGCTAGTGTAGCTAACCGGTGTATGAATTTCCCTTTTTGCAGGTTAGTAATTATGGACCTGGTGAGCTGGGAATACTCGTGGGTAGTTGTACATATGTTTTGGGAACACTTGTAATTAGTTTTCTATGTTTTTGTGGTCGGTGTCTAGTTGGTAACACTGACATTTTTGGGACTTGATGTACTTTTGATATGTTTATCATCAAGTCGGGTACCAATACTAATATTTTGTAATCAGTGGTTTGATTTCGCTGCGATCTTTTGTTTAATCGTGTAAAAAAAGTTTAAATTGGCGCTAATTTTTAGCTCGTGAAACCCGGTGTTACATTTAAGTAATGAGAATTGATTAAAAATGACTTATTTTGCCTAAATATTTAATAAAAACTTGACAAATATAGTCCATCACAACAACATACCTACACAGTTACACCAACATAATCCTTTACACAAACACAACTGCTAAAATCTTACCAATCCATGTGAAATTTTATTAACCAACAATAATTTAGAAAAAAAAAATCTTGTACCCTTTATTTTTTTTTAAAACGGACATATTATTGAGAAAAAATGTATTTGATGCGGTCGCATTACGTGGATACCATTCTAGTGATTATGTAAACAAAAAAAATGTACTGATATAAAAATTCATAAACATGAAAGTTACACTTTTGGTTCGTGTGGACTGGTTTGGTTGTTTGAATTTTACGATCTCCATAAACGACCAAACTCGGTTAACCCATTACACCCACGGTCCACTAGTTCGTGTTCCTGAAGCGAAGAAGTGTAGCAGAGCAACCTAGCTAGGAGATACAGCGATTCACTCATGGTCTCAGCGAACAGGATGGACTCACGAATTCCAAATCGGTGAACATTTCGTCTCACCTGAGCAAAAGGTTGCCGGTCACCGGCGCAACTTCGTTTCACTTGGCGGGTATTACATAAAGATCGAACAAAAGTCTGCATCTTTACTTCGATTTTGCAATCTTGCTCCATCTGAATGCAGGTGATTTCCTGCTTTAACCATCTGTAAACCCTAACTTAGCATATGATTTTAGTACTTCTGTTGTTTTGTATGTTTAATTTTCAATTGACTTATGTTTGATCTTTTTATTTTAACCAGGAACAACGATTACGGATAGTTGAGGCGTAAATCCGTTATGAATGCATCGCCATTTACTTCAAGCACTCCGCCTCTGCGCCGCCAGCCGCCTCTCATTTCACGGCAAGGCCTTCCATGCGCTTATACTCAAGACCGGTCGCCACCAATATGGACCTCTTCCCAATACACTAGTCTCCATGTACGGAAAATGTGGTCTCATCCAAGACGCTGCCCAACTGTTCGACGAAATGCTTCTACGAGATCCAGTTTCATGGGCTTCTATTCTCACCGCTTACAACCAAGCCAACCTCCCTAACCGAGCCCTCTCCTTCTTCCCAGAAATCTTTACTCGAGATTGCTTGCAACCTGATCACTTTGTGTTTGCAAGTTTAGTGAATTCTTGTGCTGCCTTGAACGCTTTACGGGTTGGACGTCAAGTTCATGCCCAGTTCCTACTGTCTCAGTTCTCATCTGATGATGTCGTCAAGTCTTCATTAGTCGACATGTATGCAAAATGTGGGTTGGTGGATGTTGCATATGCTGTTTTCAAAACAATTTCTTCAAAAAATTTGATTTCTTGGACTACTATGATTTATGGGTATGCTAGGAGTGGTAGAAAAACAGAAGCTGTTATGCTGCTTAAGGACATGAAAATACAGGATTTGTTCTCATGGACAGCTTTGATTTCTGGATTAATACAAAGTGGACAATTGGTTAGTGCCTTTCATCTCTTCATTGAAATGAGAAAAGAAGATGTCACAATCATTGATCCGTTTATCTTATCGAGCGTTATTGGAGTTTCTGCTAATCTTGCATCATTAGAACTTGGTAAACATATTCACTGTTTAATTGTAAAACTTGGTTTTGAATCCAGTTCATATGCCAGTAATGCGCTTATTGATATGTATGCAAAATGCAGCGATATAATCGCTGCCAAGGCTGTATTTCATGGTATAATTAGAAAAGATCCATTCTCTTGTACTTCAATGATTGTGGGGTTCGCTCAACATGGAAAAGCTATAGAAGCATTGTCACTATATGATGATATGATATCCACTGGACTGAAGCCAAACGAGGTAACATTTCTTGGGCTAATTTATGCTTGTAGCCATGTTGGATTGGTTAGCAAGGGTCGTGATCTTTTCAAATCTATGGTTGAATGTTACGGGCTAAAGCCTTCTCTTCAGCATTATACATGTTTATTAGATCTTTATAGTCGATCAGGGCACCTAGACGAGGCTGAGAATCTCCTTAACACCATGCCATTTGTGGTTGACGAGGCCATTTGGGCTTCCTTCTTAAGTGCTTGCAGGCGATTTGGGAAAACCCAAATGGTGATTAGGGTTGCTAATCGTTTAATGGGGTTAGGTGTTAAAGATCCAGCGACGTTCATACTCTTATCTAATGCTTATGCGGGTGCTTCTATGTGGGAAAATGTAGCAAAAGTTAGGAAATCGATGGCAGCTATGGATGTCAAGAGTGAACCAGGTTATAGTTGTGTTCATTTGGGGAAGGAAAGTGAGGTTTTCTATGCTGGTGCAATATCTCACCCAATGAAGAATGAAATGTGGGATTTGCTTAAAGGTTTAGATGAAGAAATGAGGAAAAGATGGTATGTTGAAGTAATAATGTTGTCATAGTGAGAGGCTTGCAGTAGCTTATGGGCTGCTTAAGGGTGTGCATGGAATTGTGATCCGTAGCATTGTTGGTCGGGAAATTGTTGTTCGTGATGCTACCAGGCTTCATCAATTTAAAGACGGAAAGTGTTAGTGCTCTGATTTTTGGTGATCATGGTGTTCGAGTACGTTGATGAGGTGACGACTGTTGAGGTTCAAATGGTTGGAGGTCATGAGGTTGGATCAGCTTTATTCAGATTGTTACCTGGGGTTGTTCGGAGCTGTTGTTCTGATGGTCGTGAGGCCCGGTTGAGCCTGATATGGAATACCAAATTCTCACTTCTTAATTATTTTCTTTTTTCATTGGAAAAATACTAATAATGTCAAAAATTGAATTGGTTTGAAGCTTTGAAAACTGAGTTATTCAAGTAAGGATGTTCATCTAATGGTTTTAAATTGCTCTTACCACATACTTATGGATTTCTCATCCCCCATCACTTTTCAAAAAGAAAAGACAACCCCCCACTCTCCCCCTCCTACAAGCTCTTTAGGGGGCCCATCCAGACCTTTAGACCATACAAGCTTTTAATAAGGGAGATGATATTTTCACTTATAAAGTTGATTCATCCACTACAAGCTCATGCTTCACTAACTTGTAACATAGCTTCAAATGTGTTGTACCTTTAGTGGATGAATAATATTTATAAGTGAAAGAATCAACTCCCTTTTAATAAATATCTCAAGTTAATTTTCTAATTAAGATATTAATAATTATATGATTAATATCTTGTATGTTTAAAATATGTAGTTAATTATAGGGAGAATTACATTCATGTCCTTCGAAACATCCCTAATTACGTATATATTCTTGTAAACATTAGAATTACATATATATGCTTACAAAACCTATAAACTCACAAATATACACAAACACTTATTTTAATAATAATTTTTCAATTTCAAATCTGAAAAACAAAAATAAATATTATCCTATTTTGATTTCTTGCTAAAATTACAATAATACCCATTTAAAATCCCACCCATAATCACTACCCAGATCTCACCTATCCACTTCCGTTTCATATTCTTAGAAGAACCAAAACTAATTCATCTCTTACGTACGATTTAATTGTTGTTTTGATATATTTGTTTCAATCTGTTGTTTGTCGTTGGCAAATGCTTTCTTTATTTAGATAATTATCTGCTACAGGCCTACAGCTATGTGTAGGTTTGTAGTCTCGTATCAATCTCTTCTTATTATTTATGTTCTAAAGTATATTGAAATCAATTTGCTGTAATCTGATTTCTTTATATAATTATATTCCTCATGAAGTGTACAGATACCTCACGAAGTGTTATACAATATATTGAAATCAATTTGCTTTGCGTGGGTTTCGATTTCTATAATTCAAGCAGCAATTGACGACTCTGTATTTTAGTGAAATTAGGGTTCTATCAAACCATAACTCTGTTCAAGCATCGTCGGTCGAATTTAGCATCCTCTGTTCAATCATAGACTGTCGTCCCACGCTTACTTGTTCATCGATCGGTGCCTTAGTGATTTTAGGGTTCAATCGAACCTGAATCGACGGTACCCATCGCCATTGCACCTGAACCGACCGTACTTCACCCATCGCCACACCTGAATCGACCTTTGTTCATCCGTCGCCTTCGCAACTGAACTCGACCGTATCTCCTTCAAATCAAACTTCAATCGATCGGTAGGTGCTTTGATTTGGGGTTCGATGGGTAGTTGAATCGATCGATGGGTGCTTTGATTTGGGTATGTGATTTGTTATACACAGTTCGATCGATGGGTCTTGGATGTGTAAGGGTACTCTCGTAATCTCACAAATCAATTATATCTTTAATAGCAAGAAATCAAATTAGGATATATTTATTTTTGTTTTTCATATTTAAAATTGAAAAATTATTATTAAAATAGGGGTTGTCTATATAGACACCCATTTTTTACTAATTGACACCTTTTTAACTAACTTACTTATTTGTCCTAATTAATTTCCCATCCTACATTTTATTGTCTTAAACAATATTGTATTAACATGTTACTTTTGTCTTTTTTATGTATTATTATTTCAAAAATAATATTGTTTTGTTATTTAATTTTGCATTTCATATTCTAATTACAAAGACTTAAAGAAGTTTTTTTTTTCAACAATTACTAATTATAATTCTATATTTCATATATTATTCAAGAATAATCATCTAAAAAAATGCAATACACATTTTCTTATAAAAAATGTAAAAATATGAGCAAAATATTAAAATATAATAAAGAAATATTATTCAAGAATAATCCTCTATATCTATAATAGGTTTATTGGGATCTCAAGGTTTCAGTCGTTGTTTATATGATTCCAGACGTGACATGTACATAGTTTGTCATTCAACTGCAGACGGAGCTCTGTGGCGGATCCAATACGTCTGAATAAGCAGCATTGGATAAGAAATAGATTTTGATTACAAGATATGAAACACATAATTTGATTACCTTCTCTAGCATCCATCTTATTAATTACACTTATCTAATTTTTATTTATAAATTGAGATCTGAAAGATAATGCTTATCATGTAGGATATAATTTTTAAAATTTAAAAAATAGATTTTAATTGTTTGTATCTTATGCATTAATACTTGTACAAAATTCAAATTTGCAAATTTTTAGGGAAGAAAAAAACGAAGACTATCCATCAGTTTGAATTTTTTTTTGACTTTGGTCTTAGGGTGTCTTTTAGAATAGTTAAGGTGTCATTTAAGACATTTACCTTTTTTGAATAAAATATTAACTAATATTTTTTTACTTTAAAATATATTAAAATAAATAAATAATGATAATCTTAAATAAATTAAAATGTTTAAAACAATTTTAAACGAATGCCAACAACCTATTAGTTATAAAAAGATTGTTTAGTTCATAAACAATTTATATTATATAAAGCTAAATTGTTAGTAATAATCTGTTATTCATATTGCATGAGTTCGTTCATAAATAAAGATACACATTTTGAGACATATAATCTAGTTTAAATAGATTGTATATTGGAAATATATATTATTAATTTATTTTATGTAATAAAAAAATAGATAACCTTGATATATGTTCTAAAATAGAGTATAAAAAGTGAAGGTAATCTATTTATAAATTTAATGGTTTAAACTTTTAAATACAAAACTTCATATTACTTTATAGTAATTACTTTTAGTCTTTTAATATAAAATTAAATTAATTAAATAAAAAGAACCAAAAAGTAATTAATTAAATTAAAGACAGGAAATGAAACGTATTTTTAGTATAATTTGTTAGTAAAAAAAAGTTTGCGCGCTAAACAAATCTCAACCCTTTTTCCAGATAAAAGTTGACTAAATCCAATCCAAAGTATACATTTTAATGCGTAAGGTACAAGTTTAATTTTATGGGCTGTGTGAGATGCACATGTAACGTAGATAGTTGTTTTGACTTTTTTCAAAGGTGTCTAATAGAAATTTAGGGATGTCCTTAAAATAAGTGTTTGGGTATATTTGTGAGTTTATAGGTTTTGTAAGGATATATACGTAATTCTAATGTTTACAAGAATATATACGTAATTAGGGAAGTTTCTAAGGACATAAACGAAATTCTCCCTTGGGAAATATTATCTTCAGTTTATTTAAGTAATAATGTTTTCATTAAATGTAAGTTAAAACTTAAGCCAATGTATGTTATGTTTAAAACAAGTTATTAATAATAATATTATCTTCAGTTTATTTAAGTAAAATGTTGTTATTAAATGTAAACTTCAGTTTGTTGATTATAAAAGGATTTCATATCTTCTATATCCTATATATCTTAGAATTGAATGTATCCCATGTGTCCATGCGTAAAATTGAATCGAGTCCCGTGGAATTGCTGACGTTGGCTTAAAATCACGATTTGGGCTGATGGTTGGGCTATTTACTACATTCTGGGCTGTGTCCATTAATATGCGATTATGCGCCGAAGGTCGTTTCAATCGATACGCTGCCGTCGCTATAATGTTGCGTCCGTTATGCTTCTGCACCGACGATCGGCTTAGGGTAGTAAATGGCGTCGTCGAAGGTGCTATTTTGGCTGGCCATCGGTTTTCCGCACCATCAATTGAATCTCCGGTAACATCCTTCTTCATTCAGCGATCAATGATGTTAAATGCGATGGTATTGAAGTGACATACGACCGTTATATTGAGCTGTATATATTCATTCTTCCTCCTCAACTCACCCTTAGTGTTCACCCCATAGAATTGCATTCTGAAACAAATCGAATGGCTGCTAGGCATCACCTATTCGATGAGGTCTGGGGATTTTTCGGGTATGGAGATGGTGCTTATGGATGGCCAGGTATATACTCCGCTTACATAGTACTATATGTTCATCTGGAACATTTATATACATAACATATATTTTCTTTGTAAGAATCTGCTTCAGAAGATGTGAGTCCTAATATACATATTTATATGTTGAAGTTTAGGTGTACACACAACCTTATATTTACCAATGCCATTCTCTAAAGAAGATGGACATACACATTTCTAATTTTCTATATAGAAATTGATGCAAACAGTGGTTATTTATGAATGATAAGTAGTACATACGGGAAGGTATTGGGTATTACACTTGTAACAAAAGCTATTTTACGGAGTATTTGGGTTAGTTTGTTTGGACAGCTTATGCACTTATTGTGTTATCAAAGCACACTAAACTCAAAAAAGATTTAGGTGTCTCCAAAGAACTTAAGCTTATTTGATTATCTTGTACATGGAATTACAGGGCAGTCGGATAACTGCTAGCGTAAAGAAGGGTCTCTTTATGAGGTTTAAAGATCTGATGGTTGAAGGCAAGGTCTATTCGCTGTCTAATTTCAGTCTCTCTGATAATAGTGGAAGGGTGAAGATGACAATGCATCCGTACCTCATAAATTTCTTGCCAAGCACCCGTGTGAAAGAAGTTGCAAATGGCTTTCCAAATGAACTCAGCCTTTACTCATTCACCGACTACCAGGACATCATTGATAAAAAAGTCGTAGAAGACTATGCCATGGGTATTCCATGTTCGAAGTTTATTTCTTATTGTATTGTCTGTCGGTTTGTTTCATTATGTTCATTAACTGATTGTTTACCTTACTGTTAAGTGGAATAGCAATATCAGTAACGTTCATTTGTTTGCTGGATTGTAGATGTAGTTGGCGTGCTTGGTGGATACAAGGACCTCATAGACTCTTCAAACGATGGCCGTTCTACCCGTAGGGTTGGTTTCCAGCTTCTAAATGAGAGGTATTCTGTGATTTAATATTTTGTACCCACAATTGTTGTTTCTTCTATAGTACTTGCCAACACTTATTATATGGCTACAATCAACAGGAAACAACGTTTGCGATGTACTCTTTTTTCTGAACACGCTGATCAGTTCCTGGAACACTTGCCAAAATGTGATGAAGACACCCATATTGTTGTCTTGCTACAGCTGGTCAGATATCGCCCGTGGCTAGGTACGTGTCTCTCTTTTCATGCCGTGTTTGTTTTGTTTTGTTTCTGAATGAGTGTTGCCCGTCAGCTGTTTTGCACACTTGTATTATTACTTTATGTTCGAATTGTAATTGGGCCTAACTGCAGCATGAAAACTGATTATTGTGCCCATTTGTATTATTAGAACCTCAGCTGATTGTGAAACTATGATGTGTATTTGGGATGGTATACATACCTAGATAAGGATCTAATTATGTAAGAGTATAAGTGTACTAAATGGTTTGTGTTATTAATATGAATTCTGCAGTTCAAAAAAAAAAAAAAAAGAACCAGTAACCATCATGATTTTCTGAATGACTGAATCTTATTTCCATGCTAAGTAGTTATCTGAGTTCTTAGTTTTTAATAACTTACTCAAAGTTGAAATCACAGTAACCATGTGCTCCTGTTGAAAATATCTTGTCTACCTACAGTAGATCTTAAGGGTGTTGAGTACAATATTTGATCTTGGAATTTGGCATGTTGTGTTTCTTTTTATCGGTTTGGAATTTGCATTCTATTCGTTGGTCTATGGTAAGCTACGATACTACGTATTTGACTGTGCAACATGTCTTTTGCTTTGAATGCTTGCATGTTCTGTGTTTATCAAGTTGTAAGGATCTGAATATGATTTCATCAATATTGATCATTCCCAAATTGCGTGAATATAGGCAAAGCTGGTATTTCTAAGTTCTAACTTCTTCTTTGGGACAAAAGTTGTCTTTGACTCGGATGATGCCTCGGTCATTGCATTTTTAAGAACGGTACTCCTAATTTGTTTAATATAGAGCCTTTAAGAAGTTTAAACGCTGCAAAAATGAATACAATCAGATTGGTCCCTAATATTTACATTGTCCACTTGGTGTTTTAGTGTCTTGGCAAACCGGGAAATACCAACTACGCCGGAAAAATACCCGAACATGGACCGCTTAAATGTACACTATACTTTAAGTGAGTTTGCACCCGGCTGCAAGCAAGTCCTTGTGAACGATTTGCGCGATATACGTGAGGTATGTACCTGGTAGATGATTAAACTTTCAAAACCTTTGAATGAATAGTTTTCCCCCCTGAACTACTGATTAAAATTGTTTGTAGGTTAAGAAAGTGATTATTGTTGGTAAAGTTCTCTGTGTACAAAAGGATCAGCTGGGGTACTATGTTGGTTGCTGCAAGTGTTTTAGGAGTGTTCCAGATAACACTCTAGCTCATTATAGTATTGAAAATTGCAAGGCTTGGAAATGTGAGGAGTGTGGTGAGTCTGGCTATGGTTTTGAGTACAGGTATTAAATGAAAATTCTCCATATAATCAATTTACAAAGAGATTTTACTATTCATTACAATTTTTCAATTTTTACCCTTTCAAATTTTTACCATATACCCTTAAGTTTATATAAGTTATAATTTATCTAATAAAATTACTTACTATTATTATTTATTTCATATTTTCAATTTTAACCTTTAATAAATTTCATTTTTCACCCTTAGGTTTATATATATTTACATAATCTTATAACATTACTTATTATTATTTTACAAATCAAATGGTTTTTAGCCTAGCGATATTAAGGTGTATCTTCCTCTTAAAAGTTAAGAGTTCAAGTACGGTTGTATGCATTGGTGTATATTTAGACACAACGTGTTATTCATTTAAAAAAACTTATCATTACAAACTTATTTGCTCGCATAAAATTACTTTTAATTTTCATTTACTACCGTACTTAGCTTTCGCTTTTCACCTAACTCAAAGCTCATTTGACATAATAGTATAAAGACCTATTAAGGAGTCATCTCTTACTTGAAGATTAAGGATTCAAGTTTTGTTATAGACATAGATGTGGAATAAAAAGTTTGTGTCAGACGCTCAATAAAACATTATTATTTACAAATTTATGTACTCATATACCACTATTCATTTTATCTATTATTGTAACTTATACTAACTTTTTCTTTTTACCTCTTAACTTATACATGTTATATTTAATCTCATACTTTACTTATTATTATTAGTAGTATTAGTATTAGTGCACACACATGGTTAAGTTTCTAAATCTATAAAAACCAATTACACTTGAACTAAATATTGTTTACTTATGAACTTAAAACCATCTTATATATAATATTACATATAGATTAATTTATTAAGAGTATGATTATTTGAATATCACCCGGTGCAACGCACAGGTTTGATATATCTTGTTACAATCAATATGCAATCATCACTTTCATGTATATATGGATAATGTTGTCTGAAAAAAAACTGTATTTTCGGGTTAAGGACACATCTGGTTCGGTGTCACTAACCCTCTTTCACCGTGATGCCGCTAAGTTAATTGGCAAGACTGCGTATGAACTTTACACTTCTCTCCCAGGCTGACGCAGAAGAGGATATCTTCCCTGATGATCTAAATGCAATGGTAGGGAATCTATATTTGTTTGTGTTAAGCATTGCACAGTACAACATTATCAACAACTATCATGTGTTCACCGTTGCAAGCGTTAGTTGTGAGCCGGAATTACTCGCTAACTTTCCTATGGAAGTTGAACTGTTAAAGGTATGTTTTATATATAACCGTAGGAATTTAACGGCTACACATGTAACGTGCTGGAAAACTAAGATGAATGTCTACTAACTACATTCACATGGCTGCCTATAGGATGTTGATCTAGACAACAAGGTTGCTGTTCAAAATGAAGATTGTGAAGTTGTTACTCCCCCCCCCCCCCCCCGGTACATCTGCTAGCAGCTCTGGGTCAACATCCTATAGGCAAACGCCGTAATGACGGAGGGCAAGATACACACGCAGATATGCGTAGCACTGTCAAAAAGAAGATCGTGTGTGAAAAAAGAGAAGGGTTGAAAGGATATTGAAGATAACCAGCTGCATGAAGACTTTTGGTTTATGCCTATTAATAAAAACTTTTAACTGCTTTTGATTGAATCTGGTATCGCAGCTGGGCCGCAATCTAAAATTATTACTTTGTGTTAAGCTAGACTACTATGTTTTGGTATTTAAAATCATGGTTTAAATAATTTCTTCGCCCGTATCCATTAGTATAAATCGTTTTATTTGCATGACCTTTCATTGCGTTACTAGCTATTCTTATGAATTTTACAACACCTACTGTAATGAAGCTGTGCCTACATAGAAAGTAAAAGCTATGTTTGTCATAATTTAAACAATCTTACGCCAACAAACTTAATATATCTGTCACTATGTTTATGTAAAGAATATCTATTGGTTAGACCATAACTATGTCCTACTCTTCATACCGTCGGCGGTCAACGATATGTTATAGCTGAACAACTTTCCATACCTCACAACAATAAAAAGGTGTCAACATCTATATCCTATATATCTTAGGATTGAATGTATCCCTTGTATATGAATTTATAATGTTGTTCTTAAATAATGCACTCATCTTAAAAACTGTTAATCTCATTAAAGTTATTTCAAAATAACAAAACTTTCAAGCTCAATGTAACATTACATCATTCAATACATATTTGAACTGTAATTATTATTTCGAACTGTAATCATTCTTAAATAACAATTAACCTTTATTTCTTTGTAACCTATGAACAAATATCAATTACAAAAAAGTAAGCCATAAATTCATGTGATCAAAGAATAATCAACATTAGTTAAATTAAAACACATAAAGTAGCCATGCCCTTTAATCAATTAGACTATACACCTTCCTAACTTATCCATCAGGTTTTAAAAAGAAGGAATGATATAGATATACAATGATGGAGGTTGGCAATAGTACTCATCTACAAGAGTGTACAGATTCCTAATAAATTTCTATTTCATTTTGGTAGTATTTATCCATATTGTTCGTTATTACTTGATATACCTAATTGTTACCGTTGTTAACACACAGACAATACGATTCTAGGAATCCAAAAGGCTTATTATGCTCGATCCGCACGTACGTAGGTTTCGTAAAATACAACTGCACATGAAAAGGTTGAGGAAGAATGGATTTCCCCGAGTGCAAATGGAAGGTATGTCTTGCATATAAGATTATGATCCACTTATAATAATTCCTTGTGAATTTTTATATACCAAACTGATGACAAATATGTATACATAGGCTATAAGAAAGTATGTTGCGACGACAACTTCGTATGGCGAAAATGAGAAGCAAAAAGGCATTATAGGTAACATTATTTATGGTTTCTTGCATGGTGCCTTTTTTACCACCGTCTCTATTTTATGAACCTGTATACATGTTTCGGAAAAATGTCATGTTGTTGACCCATCTTATTCAAAGTCCCAGTTTGGTATTTTCATCTTCATCGGCTAATAAAATGTAATGTCAATTTGATGATTTTAGAGTTCTGCCTTACCTGTACTATTTTGCTGTAACGTGTCCTTACTTAGGCAATACGATAATGTCAAAATCTTACTAGCGTGCATATCTAAATATATTTTTGAATCGCACAGTTTACATCTTCTGATGATACAACGTATAAGCCCATAAAGCTGATTATTTGTTTCATATTCCAATTACGTTTTGAGTTAGTTGTCTTTACTAAATTCTGTCACATATATACATGTCACCTACATACATGCAGGTAGTGACCAGGTTGAAATGTGGACACGTTATGTTAAAAAGTATCGTTCGTTGCTTGCACGTGAACAAACAAGAGATGTATTACTAAAAGTAATCAGAGAAAGAAAGTGTATGCAGAAAGCAAAGGGTTGCTTTTATTGAAAAGTGAAGAGTTAAATTACATCACTAGTACAATGGGTTATTTATACAAGAAAGTCAAAAGCTAAGCTAATGAAGAAAGTCAAAACTATTCTAACTACTTTCCAACAAACTATTAAAGTCTGTTACAATTGGAGAAGTGTTTTTGTCTTCTTTTGCACTGACTTGGAGTAGCTGAATTGATTAATACTCCATTACCCCCTCCGCAAGTTGGCAATGTGTAAGGATCGCATATGCCAAACTTGGAAATGCAGGATTGATGAGCAGATTTGTGTAAACTCTTGGTAAGAACATCAGTTGTTTGGGAAGTAGATGGAATGAATTGAGGAATGATAATTCCAGCCTTGATTTTCTCACGAACAAAGTGGCAATCAATTTCAATATGCTTTGTTCGTGCATGTTGAATGGGATTAGAAGCCAAAGCATTAGATGAAGCATTATCACAGTGTATAGTGATGGGTTTGGTGTATGGGATTTGAAGATCAGTAAGGAGACTTTGTAACCAGGTTAATTCACATGTACAATGTGCAAGTGCTCGATATTCAGCTTCGGTTTAAGATCTAGAAACAACAAATTGTTTCTTGGATTGCCATGAAATGAGACAAGGGCCAAGGAATATACAGTAACCTGTAATTGATTTTCGAGAAGTGGGGCATGTGGCCCAATCACTGTCACAGTAAGCTGTTAATGTGGATGAATGATGAGATGGAAAATGTAAACCTTGTCCAGGACTCAATTTGATGTATCTTAGAACTTTGAATAAAACTTGTAAGTGAGAAGTTCTAGGATTTTGAGTGAATTGACTTAAAGAATGTGTAGCAAATGACAAATCTGGACGTGTGATAGTAAGGTAAATGAGTTTACCCACTAAGGTTCTATAAAGACTGGCATCTTGTAAGGGAATCCCATAAGTATCATTCAGTTTGATGTTAGGATCAAGGGGTATGTTAGATGGTTTGTCATCAAGTAAGCCGGCTGTGTGTTGAAGTTCAAGAGCATACTTTCTCTGTGTCATCATTATACCATTTGAATTTTAGATAAATTCAATGCCAAGGTAGTAATGAAGTTGACCCAGGTCTTTAATACTGAAAGTGGAGTCTAGTTGCTGTTGATGTTGTTGATGAGGGACATGTTATTGCCAGCAAGTAAGATGTCAAAGTGAATAAGGAAGTGTCAGCAAGACTTTGTTTGAAACCCAAATGAAGTAGAAAATCTGTTAGCTTGTTGAACCATTGTCGGTTAGCTTGCTTGAGTCCATACAGAGATCGTTTGAGTTTGCATACAACATTTGGTGGAAGTTTGGTAGTGTAACCTTGAGGAATTGTCATATACACCTCCTCATGAAGATCTCCATGAAGAAAAGCATTGTTGACATCGAGTTGTGCAACATGCCAATTGTTAAGAGTAGTAGCAGCCAAAAGAGTCCTAACTGTGACCATCTTTGCTACAGGAGCAAATGTCTCGTTGTAGTCTATTCCTTCTTTTTGAGTAAACCCCTTTGCCACTAGTCTGGCTTTAAATCATTCAATGGACCCATCAGCATGAAACTTAAACCTGTAAACCCATTTACACCCAATGGGTGTTTTACCTTCGGGAAGGGATGTAATTTCCCAAGTGTGGTTTTGTTCAAGTGCTGTCAACTCTTTGTTCATGGCATTAATCCATCTCTGGTCTTTAGATGCTTGGGTATAGGAGTGAGGTTCCTGAACATGGTTTATGGTGTTAATGAGATGTCTGGTTTGTGAGGTTGTGATGTTTGAATAGTTAAGGTATTTGGAATGATGAAATTTTGTGGTGAGGGTGGCAGTAAATTTAGGAAGAGTATAGTGGTAGTCCTGGAATTTAGAGGGAAGTTTGTGTGTTCTTTGTGAGGTTCTTAAAGGAACAGAAGTAGAAGGGATGTTAGTTGGAGGAATTGATGGTGAGGATGATGAGGTGGTGTTATGAGAAGGAGTAGATGAGGAAGAGATAGGACTTGAAGTAGCTGGAGCAGGTGATGTGGGTATGGGATTAGGACTTGTATTTGTTGAGTAGTCTGTAGAAGGTGGGGTATAGGTGTAAATTGGTGTGTAGGTAGGATCAGAGAAAGTAGATGGGGTGTGATTGGATTTGGTAGAAAAAGGAAAAATGGATTCATTGAATTTCACATGTCTACTCACAAACGATTTTTGAGTTGGAATATTGTAGAGTAGATAACCTTTTTGATTGGTTGGATATCCAAGAAATACAGATGGTATGGACCTAGCTGCAAATTTATCAGAGGAGTGGTGATAGGCATAGGCTTGACATCCAATGACTTTAAGATAGTAAAAGGATGGTGGTCTGTTGTGAATTAATTCAAAAGGACTTTTGTATTTTAGTGGTTTAGAAGGGAGCCTGTTAATGAGATATGTTGCAGCTAGGATACAGTACCCCCAAAAGTGGATAGGAAAATGAGCTTGAAACATGAGAGATCTAGCAAGTTCAAGTAATTGTTTGTGCTTTCTTTCTACCCTAGCATTTTGTTGTGGGGTATAGGGACAAGTGGTTTGGTGAGTGATGCCATTAGACTTAAGAAAATCAGTGAGTGAATGATTTAAGAACGCAGAGCCATTATCACTTGTGATGGTCTTAATGGAGGTGTTGAAGTGGTTTAATGTGTAGGAGTAGAAGTGTTTAATGTGAGTAGTAGCATGATCTTTGCTAGGTAAAAGAAAAGTCCATGTGGCTCTAGAATAGTCATCAACTATGGTTAGAAAATATTTACAACCATGCATGGTGGTGTGTCGATATGGTCCCCAAATATCTATATGTATGAGATCAAACAAAGAACTAGCATGAGAAGTACTTAATGGAAAAGACAAAGCATGTTGTTTGGATAATGGACAAACAGTACAAGAATTAGAGTCATTTATTACAATTGGAAAATTCTTTATTTATCTCATAACATGGAGGGAAGGATGTCCAAGCCTTGAATGCCAGAGTAGAGTATCTGAGTGGTGTTGATGAGAAACAGAGTTGATGGTGACTGTGGGTTCTTGTTTGATGATGTAGAGGCCATTACAGAGGGTGCCATGAGCAATCCTCCTGTGGTGGTTCTGAAAATAACAAGACAAAGGAGTGAATAAGACTGATAGGGGAAGATGTGTGCCTAACTTGCTTACAGAGAGAATATTATACGAAAATGAAGGGATGTAAAGAACATCTGTGAGAGTGATATGGGAGTTGATAAACACTGAACCAAGTTTAGTAACTACTGTGTTGTGTCCATTGGGTAATGTCACATAAATTGGTTTGGTACAGGGTTTTATGTCATGCATATAGGTAAGGGAGGTGGAGATGTGATCAGTGGCTCCACTGTCTACTACCCAAACACCTTTTATATTAGAGATAATAGATGCAATAAACTTGTATGTACCACTAGAAACATGTGAAATTATAGGATAGTGAATACCTTCCTGATTACTGTTATTTGTGACATCTTGTGGTTCTTTAATAGATCCCTGCATCATTAAAAGAACTTGGTTGAGTTGATTTTGAATTTGATCCATTCTGTTGTTAATGGCACAATCAGTAGAAAGCATGGGTCCTTGTGTGGTCCATGTAGGGGATGTAGGCTGACAGTCTTGAGCAATAGCCATGTTGACTTTTTTTAGACCACCAGATATATTAGTAGGTCTGCTTTGGACTTTGTATTTCCCATGTAGGGGATGGCCAATAGGATATCCAACATTTTTATAACACTCTTCCTTGGTGTGTCCTTCTTTCTTACAGTAACTACAAAATATACCCTTCTTGAAAGTACTTTTCCTGTCATTTGGTACTTTTGTAGCTGATTGGCCAAAAAAACCTTTGATTATGTGAGACTTGTGCAGAGAAGGCTGCAGTGAGAGGGCCTTTAGGTGTATTGCCTTCTCTTTGTTTTTCTTCTTGCCTAATCATACTGTAGGCTTTAGCAACAGTTGGTAATGGTTGTAAGAGAAGGATTTGCCTTCTAATATTGGAATAGCACTCGTCTAATCCCATCAAAAATTGAATCAGTCTCTTTCGTTGATCCCTTTCACCATTTGTTTTGCCATTTTCACAAGTACATAAACAAGAACACACATATGGGGCTTCCAATGCATCAAGTTCATCCCAGTATCCTTTGAGTTTGTGATAGTAAATTTCAATCGTACAGTTTGTTTGTTTGTGTTGCACAATATCATTGGTGAGTTGGTAAATCCTATGGCCATCTAGCTATGAGTAATGTTCCTGTAACTCTTTCCATAAATCCTCAGCAGTACTAACAAAATTAAGAGAGTTACTTATCTGGTCTGCAATGGTGTTCAAGATCCATGATATGATCATATCATTTGTTCGTTCCCATAGTGGTCTAAGTGATGAGTTTGAAGTAGGTTCAGAATACTCACCAGTGATGATCTTCAATTTGTTTTTCGCATTTAATGCTATCATCATTGATCTCTTCCATGATCCGTAATTGTCAGATCCAGTTAATTTCTTCGAAATGAGTATCAATCCAGGGTGATCATGTTGATGCAGAAACAGTGGGTGATTTGGTGAAGTAACATCATCATCTTGTAAAGGAGTACTCATAGTTTCAGATCTTCAATTAATCAGATCTAGATTGATGAAGTAAGATAACGAAGAAACAGATAAAGAAGAAATTACAGAGATGTAAATGAATTTTGATTCTATCTGAAATTGATCAAATTATAGAAGGTCACAGATCGATGGAGCATAGATCACTAGGTGTAGTGATTAAGCTCTGATACCATAAAAGTAATCAGAGAAAGAAAGTGTATGCAGAAAGCAAACGGTTGCTTTTACTGAAAAGTGAAGCGTTAAATTACATCACTAGTACAATGTGTTATTTATACAAGAAAGTCAAAAGCTAAGCTAATGAAGGAAGTCAAAACTATTCTAACTACTTTCTAAGTCTGTTACAATTGGAGAAGTGTTTTTGTCTTCTTTTGTACTGACTTGAAGTAGCTGAATTGATTAATACTCCATTACTTACGCCATAAAAGAGAGTGTAAGAATCTACACCAACCATCTTTAGTAGACGTCCCTATAACGTATGAAAAAGACTCTTTAACGGGTATGCAACTGTATAATTTATATCTCTTTTTTAACCACTTTTGCTGTTAGGCTGTTAATAATTGGCTTTTGTATATTATAACTATGGAATAGCTCTGCCTGATACCTTTGTACAAAGAATGATATCAAAGGATAATAGGAAAACGCGGTTAAGAATCCTTCAACAAAAACGAGCAAGGAGCAAGCATGAAATTAGACAGCATGTTGCTCAAGAAGGTAGTACATATGTTATTTTCATAGACTAAAAATTACACACATTTACCTTCATACTGTATGTAATATATTTTTGTTATATAAAACTTCATTTTAGTGGGTGTTTGTTGTTGCTAAATGTAAACAGATAACTTATTATATGACGTTTTTGTTGATTATGATTGGAATAATGTTATCAACACACAAGCTATTCCATCAATACCAACTGGGCGCTCTTCTGGAATTTCAACAGGTTGCAAATCATACCTAAATATCTTTCATCCAATCATTTGTAATTTGTAATCTTGCTTATACATGAATTTTTGGTAGATTATTGTGACCTAGGTGACCTAATTGAAGAATGCATGGGATGTGGTGCAAATCTTTGGCTTGCAGAAGCTGAAAGAGGCTATAAAGAGAAACATGAATGTCAGTACGGGATATGCTGCTCGCATGGAAAGGTGCAATTGCCCGAATTAAAAGAGGCCCCGAAAAAACTGAAACGGTTGTTTAAGTGTAAAGACAGATTTGGAAAACAGTTTGTTGATAACATACGCAGATACAACATGATGTTTGCATTTACATCAATGGCTGGTAAAATTGATTCGTTGGTAAACAAAGGGCGCGGTCCATACACTTATCGTATTCATGGTCAAAATTATCACAGCCATGGAAGCTTATTTCCAGCAACAAATATTGAACCTAAGTTTGCACAATTATATGTGTTTGATAATCATAATGATTTGCAACACCGGATAGCTGTATCAAGGTAATGTTTAAGAAATGTATAATCTATTGTTTATTTTCAGTGCGTAACAATGAAAGTCATATATAGCTTTCTTTCTCATTTTCCAGTAAACTAGTTGGCATTTCAAAACCTGCACTTGATTCAACTCTTACATTGAGTACTTCGTACGAAATGAAGTCACTACGTACGAAGTGGGCTTCACTTCGCACGACTAAAACTCATCATGCTCAATCACTCAAATCCTGAACAACTCGAATTTAATCAACGACTGAGTTTTTAAAACATTCCGATGACTTCCTAATACATACCTTGACATGAAACAACACCAACACCAAAACTAACATCAAGAACTCAAAGATTACCTTATGAATCTCTTTCTTGACTCAAAACTCTCATAAAAATTGTATACGTACGTGAAAGTGTGTTTGCATGCAACTTTTGACTCCTTGAAGTCAATTCCAGCTTCTAATATATGTAAAACTTTCAAAAATGCCACAAAGACCCCTTGACTTCTCAAGTTTCTGAAATGGCAACCTTAGCCCCTCTACTTTGCAACTCAATATTACATAAAGGCAACTAGCTAAACACATAAACACTTAACATATATTTAAAATTAAGTTAAATACTTAACAGGAAATCTTTCAGACCTTGGGGCGTTACAACTCTTCCCCACTTGGGACGATTTCGACCCCGAAATCTACTGTGCAAACAACTGAGGGTAATTCTGTCTCATGTCACTCTCTGGCTCCCAAGTATAATCTGATCCCCTTCGGTGTCTCCATTGGACTTTCACAAGACTTATCTGTTTGTTACGCAGATTCTTCACTTTTCTCTCCAGAATAGCTACTGGTTGCTCTACATAACTAAGCTTTTTATCAATCGTCACATCTTGAAGAGGAACGATAGCAGACTCATCTGCTAAACATTTACGAAGGTGAGACACATGGAAGGTATTGTGAATCTGCGACATTTCTTCTGGAAGTTCTAGCCTGTACGCTACCTTCCCAACCCTCGCAATTATCTTAAAAGGACCAATAAACCTAGGTCCTAATTTGCCCCTCTTTCTGAATCTGATCACCCCTTTCCATGGTGATACCTTTAACAATACATAATCTCCAATCTGGAACTCTAGTGGTGACCGCCGCTTATCCGTATAACTTTTCTGTCTATCCTGGGCTGCTTTTAGTCGTTCGCGTATCTGTTGTATGTACTCGGTGGTTTGTTGTACTATCTCTGTACTGCCTAGTTCTCTCTGACCAATTTCACCCCAGCAAACAGGAGTTCTACATTTTCGGCCGTATAACATCTCATACGGCGGCATGCCAATACTTGAATGAAAACTGTTATTATACGAGAACTCTGTCAATGGTAAGTAGGTATCCCAACTACCACCAAAGTCGATGATACAAGCTCTGAGCATATCCTCCAATGTCTGTATAGTTCTTTCGCTTTGGCCATCAGTTTGTGGATGAAATGCTGTACTCAGATGTAGTTTCGTCCCCATGTCTTCATGAAACTTACTCCAGAATCTAGAGGTAAATCGAGTATCTCTGTCTGAAACAATCGTAACTGGGACTCCATGTCTGGACACTATCTCTTTCATATACACATCTGCCATTTTCTCTGATGAATAAGCCTCTTTTATTGCAATAAAATGCGCACTCTTCTTGAGTCTATCAACTACTACCCATATAGCATCAAACCCCTTAGAAGTCCTAGGTAGTTTGGTAATCAGATCCATAGTAATGTGTTCCCACTTCCATACAGGAATGTCAAGCGGTTGCAATTTTCCATGCGGTTTCTGATGTTCTGCTTTGACTTGTAAACAAGTTAAACATCTCTCTACATATCTTGCTATATCTCGTTTCATTCCTGGCCACCAGTAATTCATCTTCATATCTCTATACATCTTTGTAGCCCCTGGGTGAATAGAAAGCTGCGAGCGATGTGCTTCTTCCAAGAGAACTTGTCGCACACCCCCGTAGCTAGGTACCCAAATTCGATCATAACAACCCAAGAGATCCCGACTATCTTTTACTAACTTGGACACTTGTCCTTTCACACGTTCCTTTTTCTGATTACTTTCCTTAACCGCTTCAATCTGTGCTGCTTTAATCTGATCTAATATCGGATTGATTACTGACATCTGTACTTGTTGCATTTGTATCTGTATGCTGCCTGACTTTCTGCTCAATGCGTCTGCCACCACATTTGCTTTGCCCGGATGATACAAAATTTCACAATCGTAATCCTTCAATAATTCTAACCATCGCCTCTGTCGCATATTCAAATTCTTTTGTTCTAGAAAATACTTAAGACTCTTGTGATCTGAATAAATAGTACACTTGACACCATACAAATAGTGTCGCCATATCTTTAGGGCAAAAACAACTGCTGCTAATTCTAAATCATGAGTCGGGTAGTTGTTCTCGTGTATCTTTAACTGACGGGAAGCATAAGCAATGACTTTCCCTTTCTGCATCAAAACACAACCCAACCCTCTGTATGAAGCGTCACAGTAAACTACCATATCTTCTACCCCATCGGGTAACGAAAGAACCGGAGCATTACACAACCTGTGCTTTAACATATCAAATGCTTTTTGTTGTTCTTCACCCCAATGGAACTCTACATTCTTCTTGGTTAACTGAGTTAAAGGTACTGCTATTTTGGAGAAGTCTTGAATAAATCGCCTATAATATCCTGCTAACCCAAGAAAGCTTCTAATTTCTGTAGGATTCTGAGGTGACTCCCATTTCATCACAGCTTCTACTTTTGCAGAATCCACTTTAATTCCCTCTTGATTAATGAGATGACCCAGGAACTGCACTTCTTGAAGCCAAAACTCACACTTAGAAAATTTCGAATACAGCTTCTCCTTACGTAAGATTTCTAACACTTCTCTAAGGTGAACACTATGCTCCTCTACAGTCTTAGAATAAATAAGAATGTCATCGATGAATACTATCACTGACTTGTCGAGCATCGGTCGGCAAACTCTATTCATCAAATCCATAAATGCTGCTGGAGCATTCGTAAGACCAAACGGCATCACTACAAATTCAAAGTGCCCATACCGTGTTCTAAACGCTGTCTTGGCTACATCCTCTTCTTGTATCTTTAACTGGTGGTACCCTGACCTCAAATCTATCTTGGAGAACCAGGAAGCACCCTGTAACTGATCAAACAGGTCGTCTATTCTAGGAAGCGGATATTTGTTCTTAATCGTGACCTTGTTGAGTTCTCTGTAGTCTATACACATTCTGAACGTACCATCCTTTTTCTTAACAAACAAATTTGGTGCACCCCATGGTGAACTACTAGGCCTGATGAAACCCTTATCTGTCAGCTCTTGCAGTTGAGTCATCAACTCTTGCATTTCTGGTGGTGCTAGTCTGTACGGAGCTTTCGCTTTCGGCTCTGCTCCGGGAATTATGTCAATTCTGAATTCTACTTGTCGAGTTGGTGGGAGTCCTGGTAATTCATCTGGAAATACATCTGGGTACTCACAAACTACTGGTATCTCTGAGATTTGTGGCGGCTTTCTTGTCACATCTACATCTTCCACATATGCTACGAATGCGGAACACCCATGTTTCAAGTACTTCTTTGCTTTTGCTAGAGAAAAAACTGAAAGACTGACTCTCTTACTGTCACCTTGAATAATCAACTCTTCCCCACTTGGGGTTTGTACCCGCCCTGTTTTCTGATCGCAGAAAATCTGAGCTTGATGCAAACCCAGCCAATCCATACCAACGACTACTTGGAATTCTTTCATAGCCATAGGGATAAGGTCAATAGGGAATTTATGGTCACATATCTCTATCACATTACCCTTAAATACACTAGTTACAATTGTTCTCCTATCATCTGCTATTTCTACTTCCAGGGGAAATTCTAACTTAACAGGTGGCATATTAAACTGAGCACAAAACGATTTAGCAGCAAAAGATCTACTAGCACCGGAATCAAACAATACTAAAGCAGGCATATTATTAACAACAAAAGTACCTGCTACCACATCAGGTTCAATTTTGGCCTCCTCAGCTGTAAGCTGGAAAGCTCTGCCTTTTGGTCGGGGTTGTTCCTGCTTCACTTGTCTACCCTCATTACCACGGGCTGGGGGTAGGGGATTCACTGGTCTCCTCTCTACTACTGGAAGCTGAGGGCATTGAGCTTTAAAGTGCCCCGGTTGATAACAGTTGTGACATACCAACAAAGGAGTCTTGCAGTCTTTGGCAACATGGCCTTGTTTCCCACACTTGTAACAGCCCGGCATACCAAACTTACATTCTCCACAATGGTTCCTCCCACACTTAGTACATTTAGGTGGAGGAGCTATACCTCCCCGCTGTGGTACTATTGTTGGTTTCTTGTTCTGTGTGTTGACTTGTTCAATCTTTCTCTTTCCACTGACCACTCCTTGCCTGAGTAACTCCTGCTCCCTTTTCTAAGCTAAATCCATCATTTCATCAACCGTGGTACAAGTAGAGGTTGCTAGCACTTCTCTGATATCATTTCTCAAAATAGAAATATATCGCTGCATCTTCATCGACTCCGTAGCTACATACTCTGGACAAAATCGAGCCATCTCTAGGAACTTCTTCGTCATGTCGTCTACGGATTCTGTAGTCTGCTTCATGGTTAAGAATTCCTCATTTATCTTATCTATACGTGCCTTCGGAGTAAACTGCTTCTCAAACAACTCTCTGAATTGCGCCCATGTCATAGCTTCCATCTGGGCTACCCCCTTCCTCTGTAACAGGGTTGTCCACCAATCTTTCGCTGCCCTGCGTAGCAAATTCGAAGCATAAGTAACCTGTTTTGTTGGTAAACACCCACTTGTACGGAAAGCTCCCTCCGTATCTGATAACCATCTGTTACTAACTATAGGGTCTGTTACCCCTTCAAAAACTGGTGTTCCACAAGCAGCGAACTCTCTGTATGTGCATCCCTGACTTGGTTCAACTCTTGCTGGCAGATTTATAGTCGCAACCTGTATCGCCGCATCTACACGCTCTTGTAGTAAAACCTCCATCCTCCCAGAAACTTGTTCAACCACTTGATTGATTACGAAAGGGACATTGGCTTGTAAAGCCTTTCCCAACTCTGTTGCCACCGTCTCTTTGATCACACTGTTCACTGGATCTTGTACTTCTTCTGTACCGGCTACCCCGGAAGGGTTACCCGTAGATCTCCCTGTCTGTATGGGAATTGCATCTGAAACATAGGTACCTCTATTCTCCTGAGGTGTACTAACCCCAGACTGTTGGGTTGGATCCGCAATGACCCCTTGAACGTACTCCATTCTAAAAGAAAGAAAACTTTAACATACAATACCATAACAACTTTCTCTGTTTCACAAATAGGTATGTAATATTGTTAATACTACATCTATCTAATATTCTGTTCTGGTACTATTCACATGTACTATACTGTCACATATTACCCCTCCCTTGATTCACAAGGTATCACTTATGGCAATTCCAAGCTCGATTGTATATCACATGTTTATTACATATACTGGCCAGGTATTTGTAAGAAACACATTATATACAATTGTTCTTGTTGTCGTCATAGACCACCCCGATTCACAAGCTTAGGTCACGTATGGCAAAACTAACTACGCATACAAAAATATCGCTACTCATGCTCAGACTGTAAAACAATTAGCTAATCATAAACTTTCTACTGAATATACTCACTAAGGTTACTGCCCCAGGAATAGCTCCTCTTGACTTCAAAACCACGGTTTAAGTTTAAACATCACACTCGTGTGTGTTCAAATCCCTCAAACCTTGGCTCTGATACCAAGTTGTAACACCACTTTCCTCAGAAAATCTATTAAACATATTATACAACTGTTAACTGGTCCAAAAGGATCAGAGTTTTACAAAAGACTGTTACTATATACATTGGTACTAAACTGGTTTACTAAAGTAGTGTTTTCAAAACATTTTTAACATAAAGAAAGCCAGGAGCTATCCAGCCTAAGAAGCCGCTGGGGCCTTCCCCTTGCCTGAGCCTGACGCGCCTGTTAACATAAAACACTAAACGTAAGCTAACACTTAGTGAGTATACTACTAAAATAGTAACCAAAGTAATGGAAACATCTTCTCTCTTGGATGTCTCACATCTAAATAAATAGTCTGTAATTCTATTCCAACTGTTATCTGGTCCCGGAGGATACTATGTAAAGTAATAGTAACCCCGGACACTTTCTTGGGTATAAGGATCTCAATATACCCAATTTCTACATCTGAAGCAATGGTACTACAATAATATTCACAATCATGCAATATAACATAAGCACGTATGCTAATCTGAGTAAAGGTAAGTACACTCACCTCCGCAGCAGTTAAGAACTACGCTCCTACCAGAAAAGTGTCAACTCTTATTGCCTACAAACAATAAATAATAACTGAATTAACTTCTGAACACTACGCACGAGCTGAATCGCACTTCGCACGATATGAATCACACTTCGCACGAAGTGAACTCTCATTCGCACGAAGTGGCTCACACTTCGTACGACCAAAACTCACCGACTTCATCTCTTACATTGAGCACTTCGTACGAAATGAAGTCACCACGCACGAAATGAGCTTCACTTCGCACGACTAAAACTCATCGACTTCAACTCTTACATTGAGTACTTCGTACGAAATGAAGTCACTACGTACGAAGTGGGCTTCACTTCGCACGACTAAAACTCATCATGCTCAATCACTCAAATCCTGAACAACTCGAATTTAATCAACGACTGAGTTTTTAAAATATTCCGATGACTTCCTAATACATACCTTGACATGAAACAACACCAACACCAAAACTAACATCAAGAACTCAAAGATTACCTTATGAATCTCTTTCTTGACTCAAAACTCTCATAAAAATTGTATACGTACGTGAAAGTGTGTTTGCATGCAACTTTTGACTCCTTGAAGTCAATTCCAGCTTCTAATATATGTAAAACTTTCAAAAATGCCACAAAGACCCCTTGACTTCTCAAGTTTCTGAAATGGCAACCTTAGCCCCTCTACTTTGCAACTCAATATTACATAAAGGCAACTAGCTAAACACATAAACACTTAACATATATTTAAAATTAAGTTAAATACTTAACAGGAAATCTTTCAGACCTTGGGGCGTTACACGTACACCATGATTGAATCTGAATGGTTAAGTTATATACAAAATCACCAACAACAGCTACGATGTTCTACAGTTTCAAAACTTTCAAATTCTTTGTCACAAGGAAATGTAACTGGCGAGTCAGTTGGTACGAAGATCATACTACCATCTTCATTTGTTGGTGGTAGTCGTTACATGATACAGAATTATTTAGATGCAATGGCACTATGTATAATGGTTTGGATATCCAAAATTGTTTCTTACATTCACTTGTAATCCAAAATGGCCAGAGATCACCCGACTATTAAAAGGTATGCGTTTAAAGCCTAAAGACCGACCATATATCATTAGCCATGTTTTTAAAATAAAGCTTGATAAGCTTTTGCTTGATTTAAAGAATAACCAGATTTTTGGACAGATCCAAGCAGGTACAACTTTCGTATATTCCTTATTCTAACAGAATATATTTATATCAGTATATTTATGTTTATAATTAGATGCTATAGATTTACTACTTTTGATGCTGGTAAATAAGAAGAATTTATGGAATAATTCTACAACATTGTAGGATACTTACTTATTTTTCAATTGTAGTCGTTTACACCATTGAGTTCCAAAAGCGTGGACTGCCAAATGCACATATATGTTTGTTCTTAAAGCAAAACGACAAACTCCCCACACCACATGATATTGATCGTGTTATATCAGCTGAAATACCTGATCGAGAATTGGATGAGAATTTGTTTACTCTTGTAAGAGAATTCATGATGCATGGACCGTGTGGTCTTGTGAATAAAGAATGCCATTGTATGCACAATGGACGTTGCAGTAGGAACTTCCCCAAAAGGATGGTTGAACAAACACCTGTTGACCAAAATGGTTATCCTGTGTATAGAAGGCGAGATGATAAGCGATTTGTAGAAAAAACTGGTGCAAGGTTAGATAATGGCTTTGTCGTCCCTTATAATTCATATCTCTTACGAAGGTTTGAAGCACACATAAATGTAGAGTGGTGCAATCAGGCACGATCCATTAAATATTTGTTCAAGTATATTACAAAGGGTCCTGACCGAGTGACGTTAGCAATATCTCAGGAAAATCAACATAATTGACAAGACAAAGAAAGAAATGTAAACGAAATAAGTGAATATTATGATTGTAGATATATATCAGCGTGTGAGGTGGCGTGGCGTATTTTTGGATTTGATATACATTTCCGTAATCCAGCAGTTGAGAGATTGTCATTTCATCTTGAAGGAGAAGAACCTGTAGTATACGATGGTGAAGACAGTGTAAACAATATACTTGGAAAAGCAACGGTTGGAAGTTCGATGTTTACTGCATGGATGGCTTGTAATAATGAGGATCCAGAAGCACGCAAACTCACATATGTTGAATTCCCGACTAAAATGTGTGGCATCCATCTGAACGTGAATGGAAGAAAAGACAGAAGGGTTATGCAATTGTGAGAATTCATTACGTTCCACCCGCAATTGGTGAGGCTTATTTTTTGTGAATATTACTAAATATTGTGAAAGGGCCTAGATCTTATAAGGAAATCAAGAAGGTTGGCGATTCGAATTGTGACACGTTTAGGGAAGCATGTTATAAACGTGGATTACTTGATGATGATAGAGAATATGTGGATGCCATTAAAGAAGCCAGCTTCTGGGGCTCCAGTCCCTACTTACGATACTTATTTGTTACGTTGCCCAGCTCGTACAGTCTTTCTCGGCCCCAGCAAGTCTGGCTCCAGATTTGGGACTTACTAAGACATCAAACATAATCTAGATAAACTTACACCAAATGCCGGTAAAGTACTTTTTCTATCCATTATTATTACATAATTCTTATACTGATGTCATTATATTTACATGCCTAATAAGATTAGCTTAAACAACTATGATCCATAAAAATTATTTAAATATGTGTAGAGTATAGTCTATTTAAGTAGTTGACTCAAATAAACATTCTTGATTACGTGCGTATTTTTGACAAAAGAAAAATATACTCAATCCACAATTGTCATCATCATTCGTACTCTCGAATGTTAAAATACTCTATTTCTTACGTTCAAACAACCTGTTAGAGTATGTTAGAAATAGTTCTGTAGATCTTAGTGCTGGTATAGAAATACCTCTATTCTTACTTACACATCTAATCAAATATTTTGTAGTTATTGCACGAAGCTCGGAAGAACTCCAAAATCTTGCTCTTGTAGAAATTGAAAAGTTGATAAAGACAAATGGTAAATACTTTGCGCAGGTTTACCGATATGCCATATCCAGATTTTGATCTATCATACAACCAGATAAACAGTTTAATTCAACAAGAATTGTTGTATGATAAGGGAGAGCTAAGTTTAGAACATACTCTGCTAGCATCACAACTGACTTCGGAACAGAAAATTATTTACCAGCAGATAATGACAGCTATAGATGGGAAAAAGGGTGGCATGTTTTTTATATATGGCCATGGTGGCACTGACAAAACCTTTCTTTGAAAAACTTTGTCTACTGCTTTGCGTTCAAAAGGTGATATAGTCTTAACTGTTGCTTCAAGTGGCATTGCATCTCTCCTTCTACAAGGGGGCGTACGGCACACTCCCGATTTTGCAATTCCAATTAACGTAAACGAAGATACAGTTTGTTTTGATGGTGAACTTGCACAATTGTTAAAGGAAACAAAACTAATCATCTGGGATGAAGCGCCTATGACGCACCGTCACTGTTTTGAGGCTCTTGATAGGACATTGACCGATATTGTCAATAGCGGCCAGGCGAAGGACAAAACGCTCCCTTTTTGTGGTAAAGTAACTGTTTTAGGAGGGGATTTTAGACAAGTTTTGCCCGTGATTCCGAAAGCAAGTAGGCAAGATATTGTTAATGCTACACTAAATGCTTCTCCACTCTGGATACATTGTAATGTCATGAAACTCACTGTAAACATGCGCCTCCAATCTAAAACAAATGTTGCCAATTTACAGGAGGTCAAGGAATTTGCCGATTGGTTGTTACAAATAGGTGATGGAAATGTTGGTGAGGAAAATGATGGATATGCTACTATCGAAATGCCTTATGATCTTTTAATAACAAAGCCTGAAAATGTCATTGAAAACATTGTCAACTTTGTGTATCCATCTTTTTTGTCAAATTTTGGAACAAGAACTTATTTTAAGGAACGTGCTATCTTAGCTCCTACAAATGACATTGTTTCTCAAATAAATTCATACATGCTCGATATGATTCATGGAGATGCAGTTGCTTATCTAAGCTCAGATAGAGTATGTAAGACCAAAGATTATACATCTTTGACTGAAGCATTGTGCTCGCCTGATGTATTAAACTCTATTAAACTTTCATGATCATCTGCTATCGAATTTAGCAATACTAAGTGCGTACTATCTAAAAAAACCTCATTATTATAACCCAGAAAGTACAACATACAAAATTTTTAGACTGTAGGCCCGTGTTCTCACGGGCTTGAAACCTAAACTTACATGCTGGCCCGTGTTTACACGGGCTTGAAACCTAGTTTCTTCTAAATTAACCAAACTCAAATCTCAAGATCTAAAATCTTCCATGGTTTTAAATCTACGAACCAGACGTATTTCTAGAATCTTTAAACTAGTTGAAGTTACTTTGTTTTGACATACTTGTTGATTAAAAGTTTATAAACTTAGGTCATCTGTATGACATGCAACTCGGGTTACCTAACCTGAATGTTATATCAGTGTCTCATCGTCTTTCCACTCTCTTCTCCTTCTCAACTCAAAATGATTGGAAAGATAATGCAACCCCAATTAACCCAAAATGTTACCCAAACTCTTAGAGTTAGGTTATAAAGTATGTACTAATGTAGGGGAGAGCATACAACCCGATAGACCGAAAAAACAGACGAATGTAACTGGGCCGGTCGGTGCGGTCTTTGGTCTTTGTTTTTTATAGATTCAGGTTCTGTCCGGTCTAGTTTTGTTTGATACAATGTAACAACCAATAGACCGAAAAAACCGACAAACTGAACCAAACCGATCAAGACCGGGACAAGTCGGTCTGATCTTTAGTCCTAGTTTTTTTTTATAGATTCCAAATTTTAGTCTAATTGATTTTATCCAACCCGGTTTTTAAACCGATCTCGCCAATGTATTTGAGAAGTTCGTAGAGTTGTGTTCAATAAAGTCCATATAAAAAACATAGTTCTGAAATTTTAATATTCAATCACATGTGATTGTAAAAGCATCACATGTTATTTACGAAAATGTCACTCCGTCCAAAATTTTAAAATTCAATCTGAACAATTGATAGGGCTGATCCAAAGGCTAGAATTAGTCTCTCAGGACTATATATTAATTATGGACTATATTGAACATTTCTCCAGGATCGTAATTAAATTGCATGTTCTAAAGATGGTGACTAAAAGAGCTGAGATATGCCAGGTTCACCCCCTCAACTAAGAGGATTAAGAGACTAAACTTTGGTGTGTTTCACTGTTTGTTGGTTGCCAAAATATTGCAAGGACCTTGTAGTTATTATAGACAAACTCGAGGGGTCAAAATCAAAACTCAAAAAAGGTTGGCAGATTTCTCGTGTTACGACGTCGTTCCGCTGTTGAAAGACGACTATCTATGTACGGTCAAGAGTCAACTGTCATGATCATCTTTCATTATAAGCAGACTCCGATTTGGGGGTTTTCCAATTCTTCATCCGGTCCGACCGTGAATCTTCAAAATGGATGGAAATCAGGCGACATCTGGCGGCGGCGGCGGCGGCGGCGGAGGTCCGGCGCCTTTTCTTCTCAAGACGTACGACATGGTTGACGACTCCGTGACGGACGAAATAGTGTCGTGGAGCACAAAAGGAAACAGTTTCGTTGTCTGGAATCCTCCTGAGTTTGCTCGAATTCTGTTACCAACCTATTTCAAGCACAACAACTTTTCCAGCTTCATTAGACAGCTGAATACCTATGTAAGAGATTGCTATTGTGATATAATTTACGTTTTCTCAGTTTTGAATGGACAGTTTAGATCAAATTTGAGCTCATCCTGTTTCGATTGATATATTCATATGTAGATCATTGATTTTGTAGTTTATCTGATCGATCTAGTGTTAGGTTTGTTTTTGGGGCAGAAAGTGATTTATCTAAAACATACAAATTAGTTTGAGATATCAGCAGTATGTATTATATCGACAAATTTGTGTTAGACTTCAAGAAACGAAAGTTGTGACCATGTTAAATTGGTTTAGATATCTGATGCAGGTTTAGGATGAACAAGTGAAGTTGAGCCTATTAGTTAATGTGTAATTATTATTGTATGTAGATTTGGGTGAAGCTAAATTGATTATCTCAGTCATATGATTTAGGCGCAACAAAACTGATTCTGTTTATTTGATTATTTTGGGCTCCATAACCCCCATATAAATCCTTATATGTTTGCCAACAGTATAATCACATCCGAACATATCACTTGCAGCGGTTTAAACTCAATGCTAGACGCTCCCTAACTTTGCAAATACTGTATTTGGATACAATCTGGAATCATAGTCTATATTGTTGGAAAATTTTCTGTCTTAAGGTGTGCATGTATACAACATTCTAACTTTTGAAGGCTTAAGCGAAATTCTTTAAATTTCCATGCACATATGGTCGTGATAGGCAGGTGTAGTTTATAAATCGATTGCTTACTTATCTTAGAAGATCCACATTTAGTTGTAAATACTACTAGTTTGGCATGAAAAGGAAATAACAGGACAGTAAGTACTGTCTTTATATATTAAAAAGTTAACTATTTCATAGTTCTTTTTTGAATTTTTAGGGCTTCACAGAACTGGTGACTGAGTTTTATTTTAATAAAGTTGAATGTTCTGTTTAACAGGGCTTTAGAAAGATAGATCCTGAAAGATGGGAATTTGCTAATGAAGAATTTATAAAAGATAAAAAACACCTTCTGAAGAATATTCATCGTAGAAAGCCCATTCACAGCCACAGTAATCCTCAAACTTCAACAATCGATCCAGAAAGGGCATCTTTTGAGGAGGAAATCGACAAACTTACACGGGAAAAAAGCTCACTTGAAAAAAGTGTTTTGAGGTTTAAACAACAGCAACCCGCTACAAAGCTTCAACTGGAAGACCTCACTCAACGTGTCAACAGTATGGAACAAAGACAGGATACCCTGCTCACATATCTGAAAAAAGCTGCTCAAAATCCCGAATTTGTTGAGCACCTTTCTCAGAAACTCGAATCCATGGATTTTTCAGCCGACAATAAGAAAAGAAGATTGCCTCGATCTCGGGTTTCTCCAGAAGACAATAGTCTTGTAGACAACCAAAGCCCTTCAAGACCCAATTTTGGGAATGTTTTTCATCATGATTTCTCAAACAAGCTTAGGCTTGAGTTATCACCAGCTGTTTCAGACGTCAACCTTGTTTCAAACAGCACACAAAGCTCAAACGAAGATGGTGGAAGCCCACAAATCAGATTGACTGAAAGGACTACAGAGATGACACCTGGCGGGCTCCCATTTGCTCCAGAAAGTCAGGAGCTTTCCGACACGTGCACTTCATTTGGTTTCAACATGGAATCTTCTTACATCCCCAAAACAGGGCCATGTTTAGATGCTAACGAAGAAACCAATGGCCATTTATCATGTCAATTGAATCTCACTTTGGCATCTTGTGTATCACAAATCGACCCGTGTCAAGATACAGACATAATCCCCGAATCCTTTGAGGATATTGGAAAAAACAGAACTGTTGCAGGTGAAAATGTGACTTTATCTTCCTCAAATCATGAACCGACTAATAAAGCATTGAATGCAGCAGCACCTGCAAGTGTCCAGGGTCGGGTTAATGACGTGTTCTGGGAGCAGTTCTTGACCGAAAGACCAGGTTCCTCAGACGTTGAAGATGCAAGCTCGAATTTAAGATCAATGCCGTCATACGAACAAGAAGAAAGAAGATCAGGAGGCCATGGATCATATGGGAATTCAAGAAACTTGCAGAATCTTACTCTTTGACCAACCACAAACCACCTAAAAGCCTCTTCTCACTTTGTAGTTTGTATAAACTCCTATATATTAATGTCTGTATGTACATTACTAGCAACTAAATTTTATATGTAGCTTGAATAAGATGTTGTATGACCGAAATCGTTCTCTTTTTCTTCGACTGTAAACAGACTTGGGGTGTGATCATATCTGTATCCATATGCATATCCACTTTCTCGTGTGTGTATGTGTGTGTGTTTTTTTCCCGTTGTTTCCAAGTTTCATGTATTATTTGCGTTCGATGCAAGATTCGAATAGGATCCATCTAGTTTATGAACATGTACGTGTGACGTTTTAGTTGTTTGTAAACACAACCGTATTCGAAATTAATATACAAATAGTATGTAAATCTTACACGAGATCGTTTTAGTCTTTATAAGTTCGGAATTGTAAGATCATACTACAATTTTCTAGTTTCTTTTATATGTATGATCTATGGCAAATAGTAATCTTTTGATAAATTAATATAATCTTCAAAGTTTAAACATATTCTTAATAAAATACAATATTTCTAAATATTAATATTTGTAACTATGATATTATAAATATATACTTTAAGAATTAACTTAATAACTTTATGAAATCTATGTTTATATGACATTTAACATGTTAGATATTTATTTTTTATATTACATTAGCAAAATTAGTTTATTTGTAAACTTTTATTTTACTAACTTTATTCAAGAATGATCCAATCAAATATGTAATATTCTAAGCTTTCAAAGATCCTACCAAGTTACCAAAAGGATCGAATCGGGTCGTTTTAGATAAAAGAAAATCATAAGATCGATAGCTTAACGACCATGCTCCAAAATATAAATTTATATCTTATTTCTATTCTACATCCTTATAAGTAAAATTACCTATATGCCCAACCCAGAAACTTATAGCGAGTTTCTTCTTGTATAATTTTCTAAACTTGTCGACATGTCAACGTCCCAAAATTTTGTTTCAGAAAATTCGATTATAAATAATAAAATAAAACTAAAATTCTTGGTGATGAAGGAAATATACATCTCTACTCTTCATATATACACTTAATAATTATTTTATTATAATTTTATATTTAATTTCACACACGCATCTGTGTGTATATATATATATACACACATACATACATATGTCCAAATAAGTAAAGTCAACGACGAAGTCGATACAGATCGTAATGGAGGACTGTGAACGGAACCGATTCACCACCGGAAGTTCCTACCTCCTCCGACCACCGCCAACAGGATCTTGCGTAGTATGCATGGACGATTTTTCTGTCGGCGACAAGATCAAACAACTACCCTGCCGCCACTACTTCCACCGTCGATGTATCTACCGCTGGCGTTCACGCAACCAAAACTGCCCGATCTGCCGCCGTGCAATTCGAATTCCGACGAAGCCGCCGCCGTCGTCAGGACGGCACGTAGTGGTACGGAATGTACGTGTAACAATCGTAGATTATCGCACACCGCATTGGCTATGGATTTACCAGCTGATGGAACTAGTTGAATCCCTCTTTTTGAAAACATAATTTTCCGACGCACCCAGAAGAAGAGCTAAATAATTAAGGTACATGACAAAGATGATGGTTGTGAGTTCTGAAGTGGATTTGAAAGTTAAACTGGATAAGTAGTTTCATTACAAACAGTTTGTAAAAAATTTATGAAGTTTCAAGTAGGAGTTCAAGATTATAGTGCAAAGTGTTGTAAGCCAATCGAATGTTTGGCAAATCTTTCGTGAATCATTTGGCAATAAGTTTGAAACAAAGATGGAACAAAATTTTGTTTGATTAAATGAACGGACATGAACAATTGTTACGTTCGTTTATGTATAAAGTGGGTTCGTTCGTGTTTACTAATGTTAAATTTGCTTATAGAATATATATAACTTTGTAAGTGTTCATCCGTTTGTGTTCCTTTATGAGATAAATGAACAAACAAAAATACACAGGAACATACTAATCTTCTAAAAGAACAAATATAAAAGTTTGTTTGTATATCCGGTTCGTTTATTTGTTTGGTTAAAGTTAAGCTAACAAATTAATACAAACACAAAAATCCGTTCTTTGTTCATTTGGCTAAAGCTCAACGAACTAAAACTCTGTTCATATTTGTTTACAGTCAGTGGCGGATCCAGAAAATTGTTTGAGGGTATGCACTCTATGGAAAATCTATAAAAAATATTTTTTAAACAAGATATGTCTAATTATTTAACACTAAATTTTTTTGTAAAGGGTATGCAAGTGCATACCCTCCTATACTAGTAGATCCGCCCCTGTTTACAGTTCTAGTTAGAGTTGTCCATGTTGATAACACCCATCATCTCTTGTATAAATTGTATCATGTATCAATGAATTAAAGTGTTCATAAAACTTAATCGCGAATATCCTCAGGGTTGGTACAACCTAAGCCTTTGATCATGGGGTAAGTATTAAAATTGATCATCAATGATATCATATATTGTTACAATAAAATGGAAGTTTAAATGCATAATAATTTAGGAACCTAACTTTTTTTAAGTAGCTATTGAAATAAAATGGTTTAACGTGGCATATATAAAATTCTTTCACACTAGAAAATACGTATAAATCATGGTCAATCTCAAATAATTAAGGAATGGTCTATGGTAAGATTTGTCCCGAGTATCACATTTTATCATGTGAGTTAGGTGTGGGAAGGGCGGACTTGGTATTGCATTGTATTAATAATATCAAACACATTATAAAAGGATGAAGTAGAAATAAAATATTTAAAAAAATAAATTAGTAAGATGATCGATATTTGTACTAGCCTAGTTCTTTTGAAATTAATTTGGGTCTGTTTTTTTAGAATACGGTGTCTGAAGTAGTGTGTACCATAGTTGACTTGGTTCAAACTTTGCTATGTTTTGTTCTACTGTCCCACAATCAATTTTTATGAGAAAAAAAAAGAAGAGATTAGAAATGAAGGAATAGAAATAACATGTTTTGACCTTTTTTTTAAAAAAAGAGAGAGAACGAGAGATTTGATGATATCTTCTTTTCTATCTTTCCTCTAAAGAATGGAGAATTTGGAGAGAAAGTATCATGGTTTGTTTCTACCTCTTACATGATTACCATTTTACCCTTGTTTTAATCTCTTTCAATCTTGTTGAGTAATTTCCCATATCAGACAAACTGCCTTTGTATTGTGCTTAATAAAGGTTCTGGGCTGCTCAACTCATAGCCAATTGATTTTGAGTTGAACCACAAACTTACATAGTATAAGAGCAAGATTCACCCATCGTTAGTCAAAGACCATATGGACTCCACATAACCCATAAGTATCCACATTGAAAAAAGAACGTCATACGTGATGGGCGTGTTGAATGATGTCTCACAGCGGACGGAAAGTGACTTTGTAGTGTGCTTAATATGAGTTTTGAGCTACTCCACTTATAGATAGTTGGTTTTGAGTTAGAACCCCACAAACTTACAAATCTCAAGTACATATGCAATTTTCACGGTTTCTCTGTAGCACTATCAACAGCAGAGTTCTCTAGTAATACAAGTTCAATTTTTTTTTTACTTTTACCAAAAAAAAGTACGAAAAATTATGTCAACATTATATAGGTTTTTTTTTATAGAGAAGGTGTAAAGTTATAAATTTATTAGCTTTCTTTATTTTCTCTCTAATTCAGAAACACATTTTTTTCCTTTTCTTTCTTCCGATTCACGAATACTCAGAATTTAAACGATTTCTTTCTCTTTCTTATTCTCTCATTTTCTTTTCCTTCCATTCAAATTTCAGAAAAAACATTGTACAAATTGATAGAAATAATTTATAGTAATGAAATGGATGCTTATAAAAAATGTAGGTCTATATATGGATTCATTCACAATACATAGGTAAAAATATTCCTAAATATAACAGTAATTTAACAACAATAACTAGAATTTAGTGACAACTGTTTTTGGTAACCGATGTTACTATTAGTTACATATTACAACTCCTAACAACAAAATTCGTTAAAAAAAAGTATTTTCTTATTGATATCTCCAACTAAAGAATATCAAAACTTAATTTTTTCCTTCTTTTTAATTAGCTAGCTCTTGCATCTTATTTCAAAGAAAAAAACTTACTAATTTTCATTACCTTTGTCGTTTTCTTTTCACCACAAGATTTTATATTAATCAATTAATATTATTTTTTTCACTTATGTTATCTTCTTCTTTTCATCTTTTCTCTCAAGCGTCTTTTTTCTGCTTTTAGAACTCCACAACAATAAACACACTAGACTAATGATTTATCTACCACTTATTCAAGATAAAGAAAGTGCCTTCTTATGGTTTACCATTACTATACAAATTCTTGCTTCAATTCAAAGCAATCATGTCCAACTCAATCATAACCTTCTACCTTGCATCTTTGACTTATAGCTACCATTTGTTTGGTGTCCTTGATTTTTGTTTTGAATTATATATGTTAACTTTGTTTGAAGACCTTTTTCCATTGTTATACATGCATGAAAGATTCAAAGTTTATTTGAATGTTGATATATGAAAACTATGTAACTATTCAAAGTTTGAAAATGGACCGTTATACATGTACCTTAAAAGTAAAGAGACTGTTTTACTAAAGATTTCTAGTTAAACTAGCGTAGCTTAAAATTTGCAGTTTCACATATAGTTTAAATATACTTTCAATCCTTCAAAATAATACAAGAAATGGTATACTTCTAAAAAGTTTCTTTAAAACATCTTGGCGCAAAATCAAGATAATTTAAAACCACCCATTCTTGATGATTACAAGATTATAACATAACTAGATGGAACAAATTATATGGTACTGTGTGTAAGTGGATCAAACAGGGTCAAGACTCAAGCTTGTTAAAATATTATGAATTTTGTACAAAATTAATTTATCAAATATGGTTCTAAGACCTGGATTATCTAAATCATGATACCCTTTTATCAAGATAATTTAAAAGGTCATATCATATTTATTTGAATAAATGTTTTGGAAGATATCCCCAAATGTAAGAAAGTTTCATGTTGTTCACATCATTGGTTACAAACTTATAATAAATGAAAAAAAATACATAAAAATTGGTTATAATGTAGTGATTTATTTCAAACAATATACTGAAAATGAGTTAGTTTATGTACAACTCAAAAAAATGTATTAAATATAAAAATATTAAAAATAATTTGATAATAATACTTTTTTTATTAATTCACATTCTTAAATTTTCAACTCACTCAGGTTGTGTTTTCCTATAGTTTTCTTAATCTACTTATTTAGTTCAAAAGAATCTTCTATAGTATAAATAAGATAATACTTTGCTAAAAAATAATATAATATAATCCCAAATGAATTTGATTAAAATTGATGAAGTATGTCAAAAGAAATGATAAGTCAGTGTCCACTACCCTACAAAATTGTTTTTGGAACTTTGCAGTCTCTCATCCTGTGATAAAATAGTCTGAACTTAATATAGAGTAGACAACTGATAAAAGGACAATATTTTTTCAATCATGCTTAAAAAAAGAAAATTATTTAGATATTTATATCACTAAACACACAAATAGGAAAATTACTATATATGAGGTGTAATAAAACTTGGTGTTGTTTTCTATCTTGTATTTAATTTTCTTTTTATATATTTAATATCTTGCTAGTTTTTTTTAATATTAATAATATGTATTACCGATTTAAAAAAAATCAAAGAAAAATTTTATGTACTCCTACTAAATTTTATTACTTTATCATCATACTTATTGAAAATGATATATATATATATATATATATATATATATATATATATGTGTGTGTGTGTGTGTGCTAACTTCTTTCATAATTTAACATTTTTTTTTAAACTTGTAAGTAGAAAGATAAATAAGAAGATTTAATAAAAACATATAAACCTTTCGATATCATATTTACTGAGTAAATTCAAAAATTATTACTCAAAAAAGAACTTTCTTTGAGAACATAAAACCTTTCATAAGAAGAAAAAAATAAGATCATCAAGAATTGGTTAACAAAGGACCTTTAAGATGGGTTACCTGAAAAAAAAATGACATCCTTCTCTAAGAATAATAACATTTATGTGTGTATGTATGAAGGCTACAAATTACACGTCGGTATCAAGCAATCCTACTTCATTCTCATTTTCATTAAAAAATGAAAATTGTAATTTAATAGTTTTCTTTTATCATATTATTTCTTAGTTTTAACATTTGTAGGATGAGATACGAGCCAATATAGTGTATAGCGGTTATGCAGGGTGTTATTGTCATTGTGACCATATAGTTATACTGATTTTTCATTGTGGTAGCAACGAACCGATCCGCTTGTTATCTTTTTTTTCTTTTTTTTAACTAATAGAAATTAAGATAAATAATTGTGTATAGATCCAGTACTAATAGTTATCTGTATTATTATTATAACTGTTTAGTTATAGGTTAGTTATACTGATATAACAACTAATTATGACAGTTATTAGTGTTTATCGTCATGTATGATTTGATTATGAATGAGAAAGAATTAGTGGGAGATATGGAATTTATGAGGTAAAAAAACGAGACAATAATTTAAAAAGATAAGTTGTACTCACTTGTACACTTGTACGTAACTAGTCTATCAGCAATGTATCACTAACCAAAATGAGATGTATTTATATTATTCACTTTATTTATTTATATGGGACCTAGCTCTGTGTGTTCTCTTCATGGTAGGTGAGACTCTATGACATTAACACTCTCCCATAGTCTCATTTATTGCCCTCCAGCCCTCCTCATTTTCCCACTAAAAAAACCCAATTGCAAAGATTATTCCCCTCAAAATCCCTCAATGAAATCCCACTTACTACCCCTTTTCTTATTCTTCTTACACACCCACTTCCAAATTTCATCTGGGGTTTTGATTGTAAACCCTAATTTTTTGAAAAATGATGAATTTGACCCACTGGTGAAGAGGGGTTGTAGTGGAAAGATTGTTGAGTGTTCAGAAGATGAGGAAATGATGATGGAGTCTGAAAGCAGTAGAAGAATGTTGGTGATGGAGAAGAAGTACATAAGCTATGAGACATTGAAGAGGGATCTTGTACCCTGTGGTACACCTGGAGCTTCATACTACAATTGTAAAGGCAAAGGGGTTGCTACCCCTTATAACAGAGGCTGTGAAATCATCACAAGATGTGCTAGAGATGCTATAAACACATAATCTTGAGTCATACAATTGGTAAAGTTCTTAACTTTCTTTTTGGTTGAGTTGGGGGAGTCCATGTTTCTTGGATTCTTGATTTAATGTTGGTTTTACTTTTACATTAACTTGGAGGTCTTGGTTTTTCGTGCTCAGATTATTCGGGGTGGGCGAGTCTTTGACTCATATGCACGTGTCATAACTTGAAGGTCTTTCATGTTTCCTATAATTAAAAGCAAGTTTATTTGCTTATTTTAGTATATGTATCATGTATGTGTGTTTTATATGACCCTGAACCCAGAAGAAGGGGGGAATCCAGTAGTGTATATTGTGTATAGGCTATAATGTCTATCCAATTCCAAGATCTTTAGATGGCATGTTGTGTATATGCTATAAATTCTGTTGGGGTTTCTAAATATTGTATTGATTCCAAAAACTAAGTAGATGAATTAGGGAGTTGGGGGGTTTATAAACCTAGGAATGTCTGATGATGGTGTAACATGATGTTTTCTGGTAGACCAAGAAAGTGTATTAGTATCAAAATCTTGAGTGAAATTGAAATGAGGAAGAAGAAGTCAATAAAGGGTTGAAGGTTTTGTGACATATCTGTTGTCCTTTTATTGATACACCTAGTAAAAGGAGGGGAGGGTGTTTGGTGACAATGATCTGCGGGTGATGGCCCGATCACAGAGTGATCTGGCCCCCTTTCACTGTGATCCAAGCCGGTGGTCAGCAAATGTGATCTTGCTCACACCGAAGATGGGGACTCTTTTAAGTGTTTTTTTTAATTTAATATATTTCAGTGTGATGGGGTATGATCTGTTGGGTGTGACTTAAGAATTTAGCTGTACAAATGGTTTGAGACTAGAATGTAATTAAAATGGAGCTTGGCGAGGAGACGAAGGGCACGGATGGGAAGCCTAAGGTTCAAGGTTTTTTTATTGGCGGTCTCGAAGGGGTGCATACAATGTGCACTTTGTGTTTAGGGGTTTTGTTTTAGTGAAGTGAGTGAAGATACTTTTATTCTACTATTTCACTTGTTACATCTGTGTTACATTAGTTTTTTCTCTCCATGCATCTCCCACTTTTCTATCCTAATGAAGCCTCATCACCTTACTAAGTACCAACCCTTTTCATTTAAAAAATAAAAGGATGTGGGAGTAAAAGAAGTGGAATTGGAAGATGCAAATAGGTATCTTTCTTCTATATGCTTCGGCGGCGAATGCCACTTCATGCCATTCAACCATTCTTCGCCATCATCCGACACTCATTTGACCCTTAGGGTGGCTTGTTGCAGCTATTGCTCTCTCTTTTTGACAGCAATTATAATTTGTTTGACATGGTGTTCATATTGAAATACTAATAAGTGTGTGTAGGTTCTGACTTCATTTCTTTTGGAAATTATCAAAGTGGTGCTTACAATAAGTTTCTTCTTTTTTACATTTACAAAATGCCTTAGCAGTTACCACAAATTTATCAATAACTCCACGAATTTGAAATTTATCTTTGCTTTCTTCAATTAAACCATATAGGATTATGCAACAAACGAAGCTAGCTAACTCAACTTGCAAATTATAGTAACATAGCCCATTGTGCGCAGAGTTTTAAGGCTGTTTGGAGTCATTTATTATAACCATGCTTATTATGTTTGTTATCGTCTAAATCTCATCCATCATGAGGATTGTTGCTCGTTACACCATTGTCAGTCATTTTTGGTTCCCCACTCGCGATCTTGTGAATTTAATTAATGATGCTGACGTGACAGTTAGTAATTTCAACTTCAATATTTAGGAATGCAAATATAACCGGTGCACAAAGTTATGATTTTTGTAATCTTTATAAGCAAAAGGTGGAGCAAATAAAACCTCTATCTTTCCAAAAAGATAAAACTAGAAATGGTGTTACATAACCTTCACACTCGACCCTTATTTGAACCAACCATCAACAGCCTTTCTCAAGCCAAAAAGACCAGTCAGTTCCCTTCCCACCAACACCCCCACATAAAAATCAACAAACAAAAACTAAACCCTAACACATACTCAACTTGTATCATCATATAAAGAAACCCACAATCTCCTCCTCTCTCTCTCTTCAAATTACCCCCAAAAAAACACCACTTTCTAATACCTGTAGTGAGCAGGCTTGTAAGGACCCTCAACTGGTACACTAATGTAATCTGCTTGGTCCTTTGAGAGCTTGGTCAATTTGGCTCCAAGCTTTCCAAGATGAAGTGCAGCCACCTTCTCATCAAGATGCTTTGGCAAAACATACACTTCCTTCTTGTACTTCCCACTGCTCTTTTCTTTCCATAGCTCAAGCTGGGCAATCACTTGGTTAGTGAACGAGCACGACATCACAAAACTAGGGTGGCCTGTGGCACAACCCAAGTTCATGAGCCGACCCTCGGCTAACACGATGATCCCGCTCTTGGTTTCTGGGAAGACCCACCTGTCGGTTTGGGGTTTGATGGTGATTCTTTGAACACCAGGGTATGTTTCAAGTCCAAGCATGTCAATTTCATTGTCGAAATGACCGATGTTGCAAACGATTGCGTTGTTCTTCATCTTCTTCATGTCGGAAACCATGATGATGTCTTTGTTACCGGTGGTGGTGACAAAGATATCAGCTTCTGAAACAACATCTTCCAAGGTCAGGACTTGGAGACCTTCCATGGTGGCCTGAAGGGCACAGATGGGGTCAATTTCTGTCACAATGACACGGGCACCAGCTTGCTTCATGGCGGCAGCACAGCCCTTTCCGACATCTCCGTAACCGCAGACAACTGCAACCTTTCCGGCAATCATGACATCGGTGGCTCTCATCAAACCATCGGGGAGGGAGTGGCGGCATCCATACAAGTTGTCAAACTATAACAGAATCAAACAAATAGTTCATAAGTTTACTTAATTCAGTTTTCAATAGCCGTCTCTAATTCAGATCCATAGATTGGTAAAAACGAAGTACAATTACATAAAATAGCAACACATTCGGTGTACAATTTATTGTGCTTACTTTTGTCTGGTTTGGTCAAATATGTAAAAAAAATCACATTTTGATCATTAAAAGTAAGTTTCTTGTTATAAAGACGGATCCAAACAGCAGACAAGTACTAAGACCAAAAGAGATTACGTAATTATGTTCATATTAATATTATATGCAATTGGCCTTGAAAACAATATCAAGCTACTATGTAGTAAGTTCGATTACGTATCAACATTGACTAGCAAAAGGGCATTCCTAAACATGAGCAACTATGAATCAATGAATCAACTTCACAACCAAATGTCAGATCCGGAGCAGAATCTGAGCATTTGTAACCCTGCTAATGAAACCCTACTCAAGCAATAAGATCTAAGTCACGTTAATGAAACCCTACTTGAGCATTTGTAACCATTCGATCTATCAAGTATCAATATGAGCAATAAGATCTAAGACACAATACGATAATCGACAAGCATTACGACATTTACCACATATGAGAAGAGATCCATAGCTGATTTACGAATGACATACCTTGCTCTTGGTGACAGAGTCATTCACGTTAATGGCGGGGAAGAGCAGAGTACCGTTAGCTTGCATCTGGTACAACCTCTTAACACCGGTGGTAGTTTCCTCAGACACACCAACCAATCTATCCTTCATCTTGTGGTACTTCTTCGGGTCAGTCTGTAGCCCCTCCTTGATGATTGACAACACGATCTGGAACTCAGCGTTGTCGGTGGAGCTCGGATCGGGCACTTTTCCGGTCTTCTCAAACTCTTCCTCAGCCTTAACTCCTTCATGAATCAACAGCGTCGCATCACCACCATCATCAACAATCAAATCAGGACCACCACCAGGGCCCCAATCTAGAGCACGTTCCGTACACCACCAGTACTCCTGTAGGGTTTCCCCTTTCCAGGCGAACACGGCGGCCGAATCACGGGCAATAGCAGCGGCGGCGTGGTCTTGAGTTGAGAAAATGTTACACGAGCACCATCTGACTTCGGCGCCCAAGGCAGTTAGGGTTTCGATGAGGACTCCGGTCTGGATGGTCATGTGGAGGGAACCGGTGATTCTCGCACCCTTGAAAGGCTGAGAAGGACCAAATTCCGTCCGGCAGGACATGAGACCGGGCATTTCAACCTCGGCTAATTCGAGCTCCAGACGGCCGAAGTCGGCCAAGGACATGTCCTTGACTTTGTATTCACGGCCGGTGGAGGTTTTCTCGACGGTGAGAGCCATGGCGGAGGAGAGTTTGTAGATCGGATCTTAGAGGCTCTCAGAGAAGAGTGGGTAAGGCAAGAAGCAAAGTAGGGGAATGGAGGGCTATAAATAGGGTTTAAGGTGTGGAATTAACGGTCCGGATTTGATCAAGATGGAGTTTTTTTAATTTACCCGTTGTAAGATTGGGCCCACCTTGCTAAATATTAGACCTATCTACTAAATCATTTCTTAGACGTTTAAAATAGAAATCACAAATACAAATAACTTAAGAAAATATATATTTAAATTGGAAATATTACATAGAAATGAATTAATTTTGAATCTCGTTAAAGTGTGTAATTTAGGGGTGTAAACGAGTCGAGTTTTTATCGAATAACTCGAGCTCGGCTCGTTCGAGTCGGACTTTATCAAGCTCGAGTTCGAGTTCGAGCCCAAAAAACGAGTTCGAATTATTTAACGAATCGAGCTCGAGCTTCTAAGAGGTCGGCTCGAGTCCTTATCGAGTTTTTCGAGCCTTATATAGTATATGTATATTTATATATGTAATATATATATATATAATTATAATGGGCTAATATTAAAATATATTAAAAAGGAGTATTTATTGAAACAAAATCTACTTTCAATATATACTATTTATAATAAGTAATTACTAAAAAATCATTAATTTCACATGTTATCTATATTTTGATTTTTTAATTTAATTTTTTTATATTATTTCGAGCTTTTCGAGCCGAGCTCGAGCTAATAATATACCCTGTCAAGCCGAGCTCAAGCTTCAAATATGAAAGCTCGTCGAGCTATCGAGCCGAGCTCGATCTTAACATAAAATTTCGAGCCGAGCTCGAGCTTGATTCGACTCGTTTACAGCCCTAGTGTGTATTGTATGAAAAAAGAGTTGTTTTAAACCCGCGTGTTGGATCTTAAGACAAGTAAAATATAAAAATTATATCGAAAGATAAATATTTAGGCAAGGAAAAGTTTAGGTATTTACATTTGTAATGAACCATTTGGTTTAAACTTAAATCGTTTTGGGTTTTAAATTGTTTTGGGTTTTATGTTTATATTATGTCAAACATAATTGCTTTATATTATTGATCTTTACAATCGAAATTTTTGTTTGTATAAAGAAAATATAAAAACTAGCATATGAACACAAAAATTCAAGATAAAACATGAGAAACTTAAACGTTTAGGATTTTTAAATTCAAATCGAATTTACTTATATTTTCATTACATCTAACGATTTTTCTCTTATAAGTTTGATAAAAAAAAACTAAATATTTAGAATGTTCAAACTTAAATTGATTAAAGTTTTACTTTTATATTACGACTAGCGTATTTTTCTCTTATGAGTTTTGATGTATAATGTTTGTTGAGAACCAAAAAACATCACCAGCCGTTGAATAATAACATAATATTCTAGTAATGACGACATATACTTTAATAATCGATTTTAAAAATTACATTTTTTAAAATAAATATCGCATTACTACAAAATTTAGGTTAAATTATAGTTACTTAGTTACTTAGTAACTTAGTTTGTGTTTGACCCAACATTATTATTTGAAGTTCCAATAAACAACATAAATTGTACGAAGGTTGTTCCCAACACTATTGCTAGGATACATGTTATGTCCTTATTTTTTGAGTTGAGTATATTTTTATCTTATCCACATTATAGTGTCACGATATGTGTGTGACATACATAGTAGTCAACTCAATGTATCACGTCGGACGGAAAGTGACTTTATAATATGCGTTATAAGTGTCCTGGACTATTCCTCTTATAACCAATTGGTTTTGAGTTTAAACCCCACAAAATTACAATAATCATTTTTTTGTACGGTCTTATGAATTTTCTTTAACATTCACAAGTCTTTAAAGCATATCACACATACTATAACTCAAACTACCTTATTATTATTAATTCTCATTGCACAGTTTATAAACTCTCTATAAGTTTATGGGGTTTTAACTCATAAATAAGTAACAATAAATTAAGTAACTCGGTATCCTTATTAAACATATTATGAAGTTATACTCGTCCATTATTTTACAATACTCTAACACTCATTGTTCCAATTTGTGAGATGCTATCCGTCATCGTATATATGATTTTCAAACTTCTGTCTCTTCTAAGTTCTAATTGCTATAGATATTCACAATTTTAAGATATGATTGCTTCATTTCATCAAGTTACCAATTTCAAGTTTTTCTTCAATTGAGCTTTCTAATTTATTTATTTTTTCAAAGGCAATTGAGCTTTCTAATTAATTATCAAACTCCAGAGTGTTACCAATTTAATAATTTAACAATCTATGATATTGTAATTCATAACTTATAGTGATTTTACAGAAAAATAAATATTAACTAAAATACAAATTTCAATTTTAAGATATGAAATCGTGTAATGTGAAACACCCTTACCCTTTACATATAAATAGTATGATTAGGCTTGTAAACGAACCGAACGAACACGAACGGGGCTTGTTCGTGTTCGTTCGTTTAACTTTAGCCGAACAAATAAACGAACACGAACGGATAAACGAACGGAAATCTGTGTTCATGTTCGTTCGTTTAACTTTAGCCGAACAAATAAACGAACACGAACGATAAATGAACGAGCATGTGTGTCCGATTGTTAAAGGATTTGTTAGTTCATGTACATTTGTATTCGTTCATTAAAGTGATAAACAAACGTAAACGGATGAACACACAATAAAATACAAATCCAATATTATTAAACACAAATAAACACTATATTTAAACACATACATATAATATAAATGTATATACTTATATAAAATATAAACGAACATAAACGAACGTTCACGAACATAGATGAACGAACGAGAGATCTATTTGTGTTCGTTCGTTTAATTAAACGAACGTAAAATATTGTTCATGTTCGTTCGTTTATTAAACAAACGAACATAAACGAACTTCCCGCCGAACAATTTCACGAACGGTTCATGAACGTTCTGTTCGTTTACAGCCCTAAGTATGATGGTAGCCGCGTCTCCGTACCACATCCGGCAAAAATGAGATATTTTTCCGATATGATTCCCAGATTAAATCACCGACAAGTTTTAATTTTTATTTTTCTACATTATTGTTTAGTTAGTTTATTAATTTCAGATCTGCTTTTGGATCTATGTTCTTTACTTTTTTGTTTTTTTTTTCTCCTTACTTTCTTGTCTGGCATTTAATATGAGTAATATGAGCTGCTTTTGTTCATTGTTAATTTTAAGAAAAGGATTTTAAAACATGTTTAAGCATTAAGGTGGGTATGATTGATAATGAGGTTTTATAAAACTGTAAGTCTTTTGTTTTAAAAATTATAGTTTTTAGCTTGGTTTGGAATGTGAAAATAGATGTTTTTATTTTTCTTAGAAGGTTAAATAAAAAAATATATTTGAAAGTAATTTTAAGAGCTTAAAATATGTACAATTACATAAATAATTCAAATTAATTTATTTAAAATAAGGACTTATTTAAAAAAATGTTTGTGGACATACAGACGTTTCTAATAAGCTTGTTTGTTTATCAAAAGAAACGAGCATGTGGCAGACGTTTTCAATAAGCTTGTTTGTGTAACTACATCCTTTTATCTTTCAGCTCCAAATCTCCGACTATCAGTTATCACGATTACATAGCCAAAGTATATAATCTATCCAATCATCCAAGCGAATAGAGTTTACGCAACTGGCAACCATTTTCGAATGGTCTAGTGAGTAAAACACTTGCACCTTAAACGAGAGATCAAGGGGTTTGAGTCTACTCACTGGGTTGGAATTAAAGTTTGGCCGACCAGACGATGCTAAGGAAACGACTACAGGTAAAACCGATTAGACCGCGTACCACTAAAATTAAAAGCTCAATGTTCCCGGGAGAAGTCCCTAACCGGAAAAAACTCCCACAACAAGTGCACGGGTGTGTGTGTGTGTGTGTGTATATATATATATATATATATATAGGGGACGGTTCAAACGAGAACTGTTTTTCGTACGAGAACCGCGAGAACCAATCTTAGCCGTTGATTTGATAAAGTGGAATTCATGGATGTGGAGCGTGTGGGGATCAAGTGTGGCAGGGTGCATATGAGGAATTCATTGGTGGGCAATGACATTGAAGGAGGGGGAATTGGACGGCTCAGATTGGTTCTCGCGGTTCTCGTACGAAAAACAGTTCTCGTTTGAATTTTTGCCATATATATGGGACGGTTCAAACGAGAACTGCGAAAACCAATCTTAGCCGTTGATTTGATAAAGTGGAACTTATGGATGTGGAGCGTGGGGAGATCAAGTGTGACAGGGTGCATGTGATGAATTCATGGGTGGGCAATGACATTGAAAGAGGGAGAATTCGACGGCTCAGATTGGTTCTCGCGGTTCTCGTACGAAAGACAGTTCTCGTTTGAACTTTTGTCTATATATATATATATATATATATATATATATATATATATATATATATATATATATATATATATATATATATATATATATATATATATATATATATATATATATATATATATATATATATATATAGGGGAGGGTTCAAACGAGAACTGTTTTTCGTACGAGAACTGCGAGAACCAATCTCAGCCGTTCCTTGAATATGGGAAGTTCATGGATGGAGGGCGTGGAGGGGATCAAGTGTGGCAAGGCGCATGTGAGGAATTCATGGGTGGGCAATGACATTAAAGGAGGGGAAATTTGACGGCTGAGATTGGTTCTCGCAGTTCTCGTACGAAAAACAGTTCTCGTTTGAACTTTTGCCTATATATATATATATATATATATATATATATATATATATATAGGGAAGGGATATTGTAAAAAGGATTTTAGAGTAAAAAGAGTAAGAAGAAATAAGGACCATTGGATTAAGGCAAAGTCAAGATTAAAAAGTCAAAAAAGATGAAAAAAAACAGAATTTAAAAAAATTAAAAAGGGTATATTAGTAAAATCAAAAACAAAAAGTATTTGACAGTTACATCCTAGTCTGCGAGATAACAACTGTTCATCTCCTCCACCCCTTCTTCAGCGCCGATCAATACCAACAAACCCTAATTTTTAATCGCCGATCACAACACAAGGCGTAAGATGTACGATTAAAACAAAAAAAACTAAAACTTGATGCACGAAAATCCGAATCAGATCATGAAACCCTAAATCTATGGTAGTGCATCACAGATTGAAGTACAGAAACAAAAAAAAAACGAATTAAAAGCATCCCTTACAAAATTGATTGGATTACAAGCATTTCAGCCACCCCACGACAGCACCACAACCGCCATCCACCACTGCAAGTTCTTTCAGATTAGGAATGAAGAGTTTTGTCTAAACAAGCATTGACTGTGCATCGGCTCAAGTTGTGTTCGTGAAAAGAGATGACGATTGTGCATCGACCGAACATCGAATGTGCATCGACCGAACATCGAACGACGACCGGTGACTGTGCATCGACCGAACATCGAACGACGACTGTGCATCTTGAAAAACTGCGTTATGACAACAGAATCATCGATTGTGCATCTGGAATGAAGCGTTTTGTGGTGCATTGTCGGTGGTGATGCAGCGGCGGTGGTGTTACAGAGAAGGAGATGGCGACGCCCAGGGATGCAATCGACGACTCTGTGAAAGGGAGCGGCTTCGATGGCAGAGGCTGAAAGAAAGCTTCGATGGCAGCGGCGGCTGAAAGAAATCTATGATGGCAGCGGCGGTCAATATTCATCGATGGGGCAGCCGAAATTTTAGGGTTTGCGTATTAAGGGAAGGTATCGGATACAAGAAAATCAGAACGTGGGGTTAGTGGGTGAATTAGATGAGAGAAAATTTCTTTTTTATTTAAAAACTTTCTATTTTACCCTTCTGATTAAAAGTACACGTGGCAGCATGATAATTCCCCTTACACTTTTTATCTTAATTCTCTTTTTATTTGATCCTGATTCTATATATATATATATATATATATATATATATATATATATATATAGACAAAAGTTCAAACGAGAACTGTTTTTCGTTCGAGAACTGCGAGAACCAATCTGAGCCGTCCAATTCCACCTCCTTTAATGTCATTGCTCACCCATGAATTCCTCACATGTACCATGCCACACTTGTTCCCATCCACACTCTCCATCCATGAACTTTCCATATCCAAGGAACGACCGAGATTGGTTCTCGCAGTTCTCGTACGAAAAGCAGTTCTCGTTTGAATCCTCCCCCTATATATATATATATATATATATATATATATATATATATATATATATATACACACACACACGTTATGTCAAGATAATAGTTTATTCAACTTAAAAACATGTTTCGGTGTATAATTCCTTTTAGCAAGATTCCTATCTAATTATTTATTTGTTTGCCCGTATTGGTGACGAAATCGATAGGATTAAAGTAATAAATTGACTATCAAAATCATGTATTAATGCTTTTTAGTGTTAAATTGTTTTTGGATGATACAAGACGTTGGGTAACCATTGGATTCAAAGCTTAAGACGCATACTACAAATCATTATGGCTAGTGACGGTCGTCGTGTGGACGACAAGGAAGCGACGACAACTTCGACAAGGAGGGTATGTACGGTATATGGTTTCAATCATATAATGTGCGTTGATGTATTCACTTCTTAAAAATTTAAATTACATTTTATCTTTTACGGTTTTACCTATTTGTAAATTGTAATCACTAAATGAAAGTAACCTAATATATGTTACTTTAATAGTATATCATTTATAATAATTATGAAATTGATAATTTTAATGTCAAGATTGGAAGGAGTAAACTAAATGTGTTATTATCTACGTTATTTCATTGAAGTAGATGTGGTTGTTGAGGGTAATATGGACAAATACTCCCAACAAGAGTGCAAAGATATGATGGGGCCCTTGAATATCAACAAAGACATGGGGGTTGGTGGGATAAAAGACCATTTTGCCCTTCTCAACAACTCATCACCAACCCTAGAAAGCTTTGCAAGTGGTGATTCAGTCTTTGGTGTCTACAAACTCAGAAAATGACATTATGTTGACACCTTTGGTTTATAAATCTTAGATCTCCAAGTCAATATCAAATGACCAAACAACAATGGATTTGCAAAACATTCAATAACATTTCTTTATTTTCATGATTTTATAGATAAATCTTTGAAGTTTATACTAAAGGTAAAAAAGCACTCCTGTCACATGTATAAGTATCGAACTGAAATGAATTCAAGTCAAGATAAAAGTTTATAAAGTACTTGACAATACATGCCGGGCTTTCTTATTTATATGATAAATTTATAGATAATAGTATGAGTACAGCACTACAGCGAGAAACAATCTTAATTAGTCGTTCATTTGATAAGTGGAATTTATAGATGTAGAACGTGGGGGATCAAGTGTGATAGAGTGCAAGTGATGAATTCATTGGTGGGTAAGGACATTGAAGGAGTGAGAATTAGACGGCTCTTGACTTGCGGTTCTTGCAATAAAAATGGTTCTCAAATGAATTTTTTTCATAGATAATGAATGGATTAAATACAATTATCAAATTTGATAAAGCAAAAACAATTTTATTTCATCGATTTCCAATAATTGGGACGTAAGATCATAGAAGCGATGATGCATACCAATTTTTGTTGCAATGTAACTTGATCATATAAAGAAAGACATAAAAATTAGTAAAAATAAAAAAACTACATACAGCCATACAGGGGGTGAAAGTCTATTGAAGTTCTAGGGCTGTCTGAAGGTGTGACCGTAGGCCTAAAGCAAGCTTTGAATAAGGTCTTTTACTTAGTAAATTGATGAGGTATTTTTATTTTGTTTTTACAAAAACTTTACTTTCCTAGCTCTTCTTTTATATATAACAAGAATTCCACAGTCGGCGCGTTGCGTGGGTGATAGAATATTATTGAACACATATCATTTAAATAATGGGTGTTTTAATTATTTAAATTTTTAATTAATTTAAAAGATATATGTGTATAACAATACCTAATCGAGGTGCTATTGACAACATTTATCATTTATCTTTCATATAACTATAAAAAACTTGAAAAACCGAATGATATAGATTATAATATCTAAATATAAATAAAAGACTAATTTGAATAGTTTCTATTAGGCAATCTTAAACATCCGTTTTAGTAAAATTAAATCTCAGTCATTAATGCAAATTGAAAATTCAATTTGATTTTGACATTTAGAAGTCAAAATTCTTTAATTTAAATCAAAATTATTATAGATAATTTCATATATACCTTCTTATATACAAATATCGTATTTTTCTATCCAAATTTATAAATATTTTATTTACCCTTATAACATTTGAATAATCACATTTTACCAAATTCTAAGTTTTATCATTTTAAAATGGGTGAAATACGGTTTAATCATCAAAGTTTTACTTACTTTTCGGTTTAACCATCAAATTTTATTTTTGAATGATTTAACCATAAAGTTTTGTTTAATGTCTATTTAAATCCTTAAGTTTTTTTAGTTTAATGGTTTGACCCTTTTTTTTACTTGATACTTGTTCAGCAGGTAAACAACATATTTTTTTTATTTTATATATATTTTTTTTAATTCATGTTCTTCCCAAATTCAAATATGAAGAATGCAAGAAGAACAAAAGATCTGGTTCTAATCTTTTTCATCAATATGGTTCATAAACAATTTGAAAGATAATATGCTTCACAATTCTTGTTAATAAACGATTTGACAAGATCTGGAAAAACAAAAGAAAAATCAAACATGAATAAATTTTCTTGATCTAATATGAATGAAAAAAGATGTAGATCGAGTGATTCAAGAAGAGATGAATTGCATAGGTTAAAAAACAAAACATAAATTAGCAAGAACAAAACCAAAATAAATAAACCCTAAATCTGGAATCATGTTCATAAAGAAACCCTCACATGAAAACCTATAAATATTTATGGTGGCCGGCAGTGGTGGTTATAGAGGCAGCAATAGCAATGGTGGTGTATAAATGTCCGGTCGATGGTGGTTGCCGTTGTAACGCCGCCATTTCACCAGCTTACTTTTATAAAATAAAGTTAAGCGTTTAAACAAAAGATATATTTACAAAACACAGCGGAAGCTAAATTTAGTTATTTACATAAACTGTATCAGTGTTTAAACAAAACCACTAGCGGAGTTACCAAATATCTGCCGACCATTACTCAGTAAGTCAGAGTTAATAAAAACAACCAGAAAGTAGTGTTCCCCAAAAACTTCGGCAGTACAAACCAAAACATGGCACCCCGTCTCACCAGCAGCTAATTACCTGAACATTGGTCATAAACATGGAGGGGTTAGCTATAAATAGCTAGTGAGTAACGATTAAACATAAGCATCGTTACAAAAACGTTATAGCATGCAGAAGGTATCACAAAGTATCAAACAAGTCTATCCAAACAGCTAGTGATGTTCCGGTGCCCAGGAGGAGTCACGTCTTGCAGGGTTGTGAGCCCGGCTCAATGATCCAAACTGGGGGAAACCGAACACATCCATAGTATCGCGCTGGTGGGGGAGCGAATAGCAGTCCACCATTGCATTAACGAGCGGGGAAGTCCGATGAGAGCCCCTTTTAACGAGCGGGGAAATCCAATGAGAGCCCCTGGTTGAGGCACGGGGTTTTGCAAGAACCCGATCCGCGGCCGCGAATCACCGTACCTCAACAATAACAAAGTGCCGGCACGAACACGTATTGGCCGACTCTGGCCGCATCATAAACATAACTGGCCTACTCAAGCCATAGCATATCATATTGGCCTACAAAAGCCATAACATATCATATTGGCCTACAAAAGTCATAACACCCGCATATACCAAGTTTATAACATGATTGGCCTACTCAAGCCTAACATAAGTGCATAGCAACGTATATCATAGCAAATTAACCACACATAAACCATAACTTACCTTAAACATGGTTATAACATGTTTATCACGAAACCTAAGGTTAACCGGTACTCACCTCGAGATCACATGAGGCAAATATGAATCCGGGAATCCCAGGAGCACACAGAATCGTCCGAATCACCTAACACATCATGTGTAGGTTCAGTCAACATCTAAAAGTACTATCAATGCTTCTATGTAAATGTGCAAAGAACAACAAGAAACAGGCAACTTAAAAGAACTACTACGGCCGTAGCAGATGTGTCCTACGGCCGTAGGACACCTTCCAAAACACCTCCTACGGCCGTAGGAATATCCTACGCCCGCCAGAGTTCCTTTCCTAAAAATCATATCCTACGGCCGAAGAGACCTTACCCTACGCCCGTAGGAGTGATTCTTTGGGTACCAACGGTCGTAGGTTATGTACCTACGTCCGCAGGCTTCTTTTCCATCACCCGTAGGTGGTAAACCATGCAAAACACATTACTACGGCCGCAGAGAACCCTGCCTACGGCCGCAGTGCCATTGACAACCTCCTACGGCCACAGGGAATACTTCCTGCGCCCGTAGGAAACCCTGTTACAGTAAGCTTCGTCCCTGTTCTTCGACAGCGACTGTAAACACCCATTTTTACCAACAAATCGATCAAAACTCGGTTTTAATATCTCATACATGTTACTTAGCATCATACAGAGTTTGGGAAACCATTTGACACCAAAGAACAACATCAAAACACCACACAAATCACCAAAATGGTGAATCTCTCTCAAGAACACAAAACTAGATTTTAAATTAAGAAAACTTACAAATCAATGGAAGAGCAGCAATTGGAACTCGAATTTGAGATTGAAATCACAAACAACTCTCCTTCTTTGATCTATTCTTCCAAAATTTATCAAGAGTTTGTGGTGTGTGGGTGTAACCGAGAGAGTGTGGGTGTTTAGTGTGTGTGTACCGTGTTTTGAGTTAACCCAGGGGATAAGGAAGAAGGAAACCGACCCTTGTGGTCTAATTAAATCAAACGAGGCATTTTGTTCCCCTTTTCAACTTACAATTTAATACCCGTTCACCTGTTTCACCTAACGGAGATATATTTGGAACCATTATCTAAAACCTGTTAGTAATAAACAAATTTTACTTATTAACATAACTATTTTATATAACACCTTTTTATCACGTATAATTAACAAACAACACATTTAGCAGCAAAATACATTGATTAAAATCAATGTACAAGTATACAAGCACATAGTACAACACAGTACAACTAGGCCCTAATTTAGGATGTTACAAATCTACCCCCCTTAAAAAGATTCCGTCCTCGGAATCTGTTTTACCGCAAACAAATGAGGGTATCGAGCTTTCATCTCATCCTCTGCCTCCCACGTCAAGTTAGGACCCAAATTGTGCTTCCACTTTACCAAAACCAATTTGATCATCTTTTTACGTAGCTTTTTGACTTTAGCATCTAAGATTTCAACAGGTTCCTCCACAAGGCGTTTAGCTGGATCAACTTTCAACTCTTGCAGAGGTAAGATCTGATCATCTTCGACCTTACACTTTCTCAGATAACATACGTTAAAAGTGTTGTGAATACCAGACAATTCAGGTGGCAACTCAAGTGATACTGTTTGATCGTTAACGCGTTGTAAAATCTTAAACGGACCAATATACCTGGGACTTAGTTTACCTTTACGACCAAATCGTATTACCCCTTTCCAAGGTGAAACTTTCAGAAACACACGGTCACCTACTTCAAAAGTAACGGGTCGCCGTTTAAGATCTGCGTACATTTTCTGTCTATCACGTGCCGCTTTCAACTTCTCGCGAGCTACTTTAACTTTATCAGCGGTTATTTGAACAATGTCAGGACCCGCATATTGCTTCTCGCCAGGTTCTAACCAACAGGTAGGAGTACGACATCGCCGACCGTATAGCATCTCATAAGGCGGCTTACCAATACTCGAATGATAAGAATTGTTATAAGCAAATTCTATCAAGGGTAGGTGAGAATCCCACGAACCACCAAATTCGAGTATACAAGCTCGCAACATATCTTCAAGCGTCTGAATCGTTCTCTCGGACTGACCGTCAGTTTGAGGATGATATGCCGTGCTGAGATTTACCCGCGTACCAAGCTCACGTTGAAGACTAATCCAGAAGTGAGACGTAAAACGCGCATCTCGATCACAAACAATAGACAAAGGTATACCATGACGAGACACTATTTCGTTAACATAGAGTTGGGCTAACCGATTCATAGGTGCAGACTCGTTAGTCGCAAGAAAATGAGCGCTTTTGGTAAGTCGATCGACTATAACCCATATCATATCGTGCCCTTTAGAAGTACGAGGTAACTTAGTAACGAAATCCATGGTAACATGATCCCATTTCCACTCCGGAATTTCTAACTGTTGTAATTTACCATAGGGCTTCTGGTGTTCCGTCTTGACTTGAGCACAGATTTGACACTTTTCAACGAACGAAGCTATATCACGTTTTAAGGTAGGCCACCAATACAAAGTCTTCAAATCCTGGTACATCTTGGTACTGCCAGGATGGATAAACAACTTTGACTTATGCGCCTCTTGCAAAATGATTTCTCGATTACCACCAACATTGGGTACCCAGATTCGAGATTGAAATGTTTTCAAACCTCGACTATCTTCTTCTAATAGCTTTGACAATTTAACCATCGTCTCAGCCTTCAAATTAGCTTCTTGTAGTGCTTCCTGTTGTGCCTCCTTCAATTTAGCAATAATATCTGACACAATCGTAAGTCTCATGAACTTAGCAACTCCAGGAAAACTTTTCCGACTCAGTGCATCAGCAACAACATTGGCTTTTCCCGGATGATACTTGATCTCACAATCATAATCCTTGATCAACTCCAACCAGCGTCGTTGTCTCATGTTAAGTTCCTTTTGTGTGAATACATACTGCAAGCTTTTGTGGTCGGAATATACCACACATTTGGTACCGTATAAGTAATGTCGCCACAGCTTCAAAGCAAACACCACGGCTGCAAGCTCAAGATCATGGTTCGGGTAATTCCTTTCGTGAGGTTTCAGTTGACGCGAAGCGTACGCAATCACCTTATCTCGTTGCATCAGAACGCAACCGAGACCTGCATATGAAGCATTGCAGTACACAACAAAATCTTCGCAACCGCTAGGCAGCGTTAGAATAGGAGCTTGACACAATAATTGCTTCAGAGTTTGAAACGCTCTCTCCTGTTCATCAGCCCACACATAAGCAACATCTTTGCGAGTCAATCGGGTTAACGGACCAGCAAGTTTAGAAAAATTTTGAATGAAACGCCGATAATACCCAGCAAGACCCAAGAAACTCTTAATCTCTGAAGGATTACGAGGAGTTTCCCAGTTCATCACAGCTTCAATTTTGATTGGGTCGACTTTAACACCTTCGTTACAAATAACATGACCCAGAAAGTGCACCTCTTTGAGCCAGAATTCACATTTGGACAGCTTAGCATAAAGTTGTTCCCGCTGAAGGGTTTCTAAAACCACACGTAGGTGTTGCTCGTGCTCCGCTTCGGTTTTGGAATAGATCAAAATGTCATCAATAAAAACAATAACAAATTTATCAAGGAAAGGACGACACACACGGTTCATCAAATCCATGAAAACAGCAGGGGCGTTGGTTAAACCAAATGGCATCACCAAGAATTCATAGTGCCCATACCGAGTTCGAAAAGCAGTTTTAGAAATATCATCATCATGAACGCGGACCTGATGATAACCAGAACGAAGATCAATCTTCGAGAAACATGTAGCACCTTGCAACTGATCAAACAGATCATCAATACGGGGTAGCGGATATTTGTTCTTTACCGTTCGCTTATTCAGCTCCCGGTAATCGATACACATGCGTAAGGTTCCGTCTTTCTTCTTAACAAACAAAACCGGAGCTCCCCATGGTGAAGAACTCGGGCGTATGAAACCTTTATCAAGCAGTTCTTGGATCTGTGTCATCATCTCCCGAATTTCAGACGGTGCAAGACGATACGGAGATTTAGCTACAGGTGTAGCACCAGGAACAAGATCAATCCGGTATTCTACATCCCTGACAGGAGGTAAACCCGGTAATTCCTCAGGAAACACTTCAGGGTACTCCAAAACCACTCTGATATCTTTGACAGTCTTTCCTTCCGCCTCAGCATTCATTACATATGCCAAGTAGGAATCACAACCTTTAATAATGGATTTCTGTGCTTTGATCATTGTCATCAACGGAATATCAGATCTAGGTCTTTCTCCTCGCGCCACCGAATAAGTACCATCAGGTAGTGGGATTTTGATTAACTTTTTGGAACACAATATTTTGGCATTTTGACTGGTAAGCCAATCCATGCCAATAACGACATGAAAACCAGTAATTGGCATGAGGAGTAGGGAAACAACAAAACAGTGCCCATCAATAGTTATAGAAACCTGAGGTACGTGCGACGTAACACGAACTCGACTACCGTCAGCTACTTCTATTCTAACAGAGTCTTTCATCATTATAACAGGTAGTTGCCATTTATCACAGAAAATGGTTGACACATAGGAATAGGTAGCACCAGTATCAAACAAAACACATGCTGGTACAGAATTAATTAAGAAAGTACCAGTAATAACATCACCTTCACTCTTTGCTTCGTCTGTAGTCATTTGGAAGGCTCTCCCTTGAGTACGTGGAGCACCTCCCTTTTTCTGAGCAGCAGTTCCAGAAGATCCACCAGCTCCTGAACCTTGCCACTGAGGGCAATCAGCTATTCGGTGTCCAGACTTATGACATTTGAAACAAACATTATCTTTGAACTTACAGTCACGCGTCTGGTGACCTTTCACTCCACACTTACCGCACTTTACCACGTCCCAGCTTCCAGACCTCTGGAACGAATCGCCTCTTGGCCTATTTCCAGACCCACTATCACCTCTCCTATTACCAGACGACTGATCGAATTTCCTCTTGTACCCTCCTCCCTGTTGCTGTGGTTGTGCCTTCGATTTCTGCCTATAATCATCTTCAGTCTGCCGTGCTAGATCAAAGGCTGCATCCAAGGTTGCTGCAGACCTCACAGCAGATCGGTATTCAACAGGTAACGCGTTGGCAAACTTGCTAATCTTAGCTCTCTCGTCCGGTAGCAAATGAGGAACAAACTTCATCTTTTCTGAAAACTTAGATATCAAATCCTCTACTGGTTTATCGCCTTTATGGAGAGCTCGAAACTCATCCTCGATCTTTTGCATGTCATAATCTGAACAGTATTTCTTTCGAAACTTTACCAAAAAATCCTCCCAAGTTAAAGCATCCAAAACCTCTGGCGATGTAACACTTACAACCGTATCCCACCAGTTAAGTGCACGATCACGTAACATCTGTCTGGCAAAAGTAACCTTCTTCTTCTCTTCACACTCGCTGGACTCGAAAGCGTTTCGTATGTTCCGAATCCAAGTTTCTACAACCGACGGATCACCTACACCATTAAAAACCGGAGGTTTACAGCTCATAAAATTCTTATAACCCGCAGATTTAGAGACTTCATGAGCGATTCGTAACGACTCTCGATCATTCGCTTGCTTCAATTGGGTCTCCAACTGACGTATGTAAGCATCCCTGTCTTCATTAGCGGAAGAACTAGCCATTTGATTCAACTTCTATACCAAAACAAGAATACTAGCTATAACTCTAGTAATCTAACAATTACCACATACTAATACTAATTTAGCACATAACAATTTACATCTAACTCTCATCACACCCCAATACCACCCAGGGAACACTTAATAATGGTCGGGCCTGGGTTTGAGATTGAATACTCGTCAAAGTACCCAATTCCCTCAAACCAAGACTCTAATACCAACTTGTAACGCCGCCATTTCACCAGCTTACTTTTATAAAATAAAGTTAAGCGTTTAAACAAAAGATATATTTACAAAACACAGCGGAAGCTAAATTTAGTTATTTACATAAACTGTATCAGTGTTTAAACAAAACCACTAGCGGAGTTACCAAATATCTGCCGACCATTACTCAGTAAGTCAGAGTTAATAAAAACAACCAGAAAGTAGTGTTCCCCAAAAACTTCGGCAGTACAAACCAAAACATGGCACCCCGTCTCACCAGCAGCTAATTACCTGAACATTGGTCATAAACATGGAGGGGTTAGCTATAAATAGCTAGTGAGTAACGATTAAACATAAGCATCGTTACAAAAACGTTATAGCATGCAGAAGGTATCACAAAGTATCAAACAAGTCTATCCAAACAGCTAGTGATGTTCCGGTGCCCAGGAGGAGTCACGTCTTGCAGGGTTGTGAGCCCGGCTCAATGATCCAAACTGGGGGAAACCGAACACATCCATAGTATCGCGCTGGTGGGGGAGCGAATAGCAGTCCACCATTGCATTAACGAGCGGGGAAGTCCGATGAGAGCCCCTTTTAACGAGCGGGGAAATCCAATGAGAGCCCCTGGTTGAGGCACGGGGTTTTGCAAGAACCCGATCCGCGGCCGCGAATCACCGTACCTCAACAATAACAAAGTGCCGGCACGAACACGTATTGGCCGACTCTGGCCGCATCATAAACATAACTGGCCTACTCAAGCCATAGCATATCATATTGGCCTACAAAAGCCATAACATATCATATTGGCCTACAAAAGTCATAACACCCGCATATACCAAGTTTATAACATGATTGGCCTACTCAAGCCTAACATAAGTGCATAGCAACGTATATCATAGCAAATTAACCACACATAAACCATAACTTACCTTAAACATGGTTATAACATGTTTATCACGAAACCTAAGGTTAACCGGTACTCACCTCGAGATCACATGAGGCAAATATGAATCCGGGAATCCCAGGAGCACACAGAATCGTCCGAATCACCTAACACATCATGTGTAGGTTCAGTCAACATCTAAAAGTACTATCAATGCTTCTATGTAAATGTGCAAAGAACAACAAGAAACAGGCAACTTAAAAGAACTACTACGGCCGTAGCAGATGTGTCCTACGGCCGTAGGACACCTTCCAAAACACCTCCTACGGCCGTAGGAATATCCTACGCCCGCCAGAGTTCCTTTCCTAAAAATCATATCCTACGGCCGAAGAGACCTTACCCTACGCCCGTAGGAGTGATTCTTTGGGTACCAACGGTCGTAGGTTATGTACCTACGTCCGCAGGCTTCTTTTCCATCACCCGTAGGTGGTAAACCATGCAAAACACATTACTACGGCCGCAGAGAACCCTGCCTACGGCCGCAGTGCCATTGACAACCTCCTACGGCCACAGGGAATACTTCATGCGCCCGTAGGAAACCCTGTTACAGTAAGCTTCGTCCCTGTTCTTCGACAGCGACTGTAAACACCCATTTTTACCAACAAATCGATCAAAACTCGGTTTTAATATCTCATACATGTTACTTAGCATCATACAGAGTTTGGGAAACCATTTGACACCAAAGAACAACATCAAAACACCACACAAATCACCAAAATGGTGAATCTCTCTCAAGAACACAAAACTAGACTTTAAATTAAGAAAACTTACAAATCAATGGAAGAGCAGCAATTGGAACTCGAATTTGAGATTGAAATCACAAACAACTCTCCTTCTTTGATCTATTCTTCCAAAATTTATCAAGAGTTTGTGGTGTGTGGGTGTAACCGAGAGAGTGTGGGTGTTTAGTGTGTGTGTACCGTGTTTTGAGTTAACCCAGGGGATAAGGAAGAAGGAAACCGACCCTTGTGGTCTAATTAAATCAAACGAGGCATTTTGTTCCCCTTTTCAACTTACAATTTAATACACGTTCACCTGTTTCACCTAACGGAGATATATTTGGAACCATTATCTAAAACCTGTTAGTAATAAACAAATTTTACTTATTAACATAACTATTTTATATAACACCTTTTTATCACGTATAATTAACAAACAACACATTTAGCAGCAAAATACATTGATTAAAATCAATGTACAAGTATACAAGCACATAGTACAACACAGTACAACTAGGCCCTAATTTAGGATGTTACAGCCGTGGATCGGTGAGGGTGATGGTGATGGTTCTAATCAAAGTCCTCACAAATCTGACTCAAAATAGACATAAACCACACAAAGTCCTCATCTTTATCAAAGTCTTCATCTTCATCGGTGGTGGTTCTGAGTAGCGATGGCTAGGGCAGAACAAACAAAACTGAAACACACAAACCTGGAACACACGAAGCTGTACATTATGACGGTGGCGGTTACGGCGGCGTTACGCGATGATGGTTGCGCTGGTGGTTGCAGTGCGGAGAGGGATAGAGTTGTTGTTCGACTGTTTGATCTTCATCTTCTGGGGAGAGAGAGAGAGAGTTCGGACAAAGAGATATTTGTACGACGCTTGCAGCGGTGGCCGTGGCCGTGGGTAGTAGCGATAGCAGTGGCGGTGGCCGTGGTCGTGGCGTGACGTGGCCGTGGCGGTGGCGGTGGTCGTCAGGTAGTATCGACTGGGGTGGGGGGTTCGCTGGGTTGTAGAGAGAAGTTGAAGGGGGAGTGGGGATTAGGGTTTGAGGGGAGAGGGCTATATAGGGGGTGTTTGGACGATAGTTTTAAAAAGATCAGGATAATTAAACCTGAATATCTAGAGATTAGGAGTTGTTTGTTTACTTTTGACATAGTATAATAGGTAAAATGGTTAAAGTAGAAGGTAAAGAAAATTTTGTGGTAAAATTATTTAAAAAAAACTTTGATGGTTAAACCGAAAAGCAACTAAAACTTCGATGCTTAAACCGTACTTCACCCTTTTAAAAGATTTTATACTTTTCCAAATATATCCAATAAAAGTTTCAACTTATTGTTGTAATTATAACGATTATGATATCACATTTCTGTCATTACATCTGCCACTTTGTGTCGATGCTTTTATCGTTGGTCTTATTGCCGATGTAGTCGTCATTTTATTAAACTCTCATTCCTTTCGCGTTTTATAATACTTTAATTTTTTTAAGACGTTTAATATCTTTTTTTAAAACAACCCGTATATCACACATATACTCAATCTTATAATTTATAATTAAATAAAAAGGTTAGTCAACTAAATTTTTAGCTTATATACGTTAAAAATTTCAATAACAACTTAATAATACGTATATTTCATATACTTTAAAAATAAAGGTAAATTAGTTATATAAAAAAGTACCAAGTTAATTTTCCAATTGAAAAGCATATAAAAATAAGTAAAAAAAGCATTAATAGCCACGTGATATTTAAAATATCATCATCTTATAATATATATATGATAAATTGTCAAATTGGTTTATAAATTAATAGTATAGGATAATTTTTTTTATTAAATTTTTATGTGAATTTGGTATAATAACGTTGATAGAATACCAAGCCACGAAAAACTTTGTTTTATATGAGCAACAATCATAAGAACAGTCAACATATTCTATATGCAATCCAAGCATTTGAAAGTATTATGCTCTTTTAATTATATACCGGCCTAGTAATTATAGTGATATGTGTTAATTGTTATCATCATAAATAGCTAATGATAAATTAGTAATGAAAATTGTAATTGATTGATTTGATATGTGAAGTATGTGAGAGGAGGGTGACCTAGTAGCACCTTTTAACGAGTTAGCTATAATAATTCAAAAATAATATATTCTTTTACTTTTCTTTCTACTTCATCATTAGAAATGACATATGAATTCAACTAATTCTCAACCTCATCACTTTCATTAATTTTAACACTTATTTTCATCTTTATTAATTTTAACACTTATTTTCATCTTTATTAATTTTAACACTTATTTGAGCAAGAGGTTAAGAAAATAAGTAGGTATCTATATATCTCGTAATAATTATAAGCGATAAAATTGAAAATGGAAGTGTGATTTGAGCAAGACGTGAAATACCACCGATTACAAGGGAAACCGCAGAACGTGAGTTGCCCACTCCCCACAGCTACGCGCGCACAAACGTTCGAACAGTTGGCGCAGACATAGCAACCGTCAGTTCGATTTCCATATGGAAATCCCAAAAATTGACCTCATTCAACAATCAGCTACCGTTAGCGTCTGCTCGGAGTGGGATCTGGATTTCACCGAAGAAGAACTCCAATCGATTGAAGCTATTTTTGAATCTGCCGCTTCTTCTTCCTCGTCTCGGAAACCTGTTGCCGACTGTGCCGAAGATCGTCCAAGAACTCGCCGGAGATTGCCTGATTCGTTGTTTAATTTCAGAGGGCAATCTACATTGTTATCTGATAAATCATCAAGTGAATGTGACTTGATTGGCGCCTCAAGTTCGTTCTCGTTATTGCCGTGCCCTAGAAATCGGTTTTCTAACCCGTTCAGCTCCTCTCATCGTGGTAATTTGTTTGATAATATACGTTTATTTTGATTAGCTGTTTGATATATGTCAATAAAAAGTGGCTTTGTTGCTTGCATTATCGAAAAAAGAACCGTATGCATTGTTAACGGAGAAGGTCAAGCATCTGGCATGCTACTTGGTGATAGAAATGATGAACGAGTATGATCAAAATAGGATTAAAGTAATGAAAAGAAATACTATTTCTCCTGCAATTCTATGGATTTTAAGTATCATTTCGGTAGAGATTAATCCTTCTGGTCCAAAGTAAAGATATACAATTATAAAATGACTAAACTTATGGGTAAAAATGTGCAAACATGCACTTAATATTACTTAAAGTGTGTTTGGATTGGGGGCCTGAGAATGAGGGAATGGAAATAGGATATTATAGAGGGTGTTTGATCGGAGGCTATGATTTTTAGAACTAGAAATGAAACCCCTGAAATTGGATCTTTTCAAAACCTGCCAAGGGGGTGGGTTTGGAAATCTCATACCCTTTACCATTCCATTATCAAATTCATATCAAAAGAGAATTCTACCTATCAACAAATTCCTCCTTAGTGTTTGGCATGGAGTTGGTGATATCATTTATAGCATTCTACAGCTAGGGAAGTTTAATGCAACCATAATATTGGATACGGAGCCTTTAATATGGTCTAGGACTGTAGGACTTCGTATATTCAACTATGAACATACTATCAAACTGTCAGATTGTGTAATAAGAATCAACCTCGGAATTAAGCAAATTGTTGATCCATATAAACCTTGTGGTTTGATTATTGGTTTCCTACAACTGTTATTGACTGTGTGTGTGATTATTTTTCCTTTATAGACTCCTAGTCATGTGTTTGAATTTTTTATATGCATCTTCTTTTCCCAAATGAACTCTAACTTCAAACTAGAGAGTAATACAAAACTTATTGAATGCAAATTGCTAGATATGCAAGGATGCTTTTATCAAGTTTGAAAATCATGTAATTGAAGGAATATTGTGCTATATAGTGTCATCTACTCATCTTGTTGCTTTAGTTTGAGCAATGCTGCAACAGACAAGACTAGAATTACTGTTTATACTTTATATGGCTATATGTTTGCAAATACACAAGGGGTGTTAACTGGTTCACTCATTTGGGTTTCGGGTTGCCAAAATTTTTTTACCCGAAACCGACCCTAATAAGATTCGGGTTAGTCAGGTTCGGGTCAATCAGGGACGGGTAAATTAGAAAATAACCTAATTTAGACTCATCTTATTTTCTTATTTGGCTTCAGGTTAATCGGGTTTGGGCTTTTTTGACACCAAAATAGAAATATGATTGCAATTAAATTGGTAATTCCGTATAATGTTTCACTTGTTTGCATTCATTTGACACTGAATCTGTAATTAGAAAAGCTAGTAGTTTGCTAATTCTTATCAAGATACAAAACACATAAGAGATTTATCTATTTGTGATTTCTGTTTCAGCTAAGGTAAAGATGCGGTTCCCTGCAATGACTTTTAAAGGTCATATTGTCTATAGCAGAACATTTTCAGAAGTGGAGAAAGCTGCAGAGAAGCTGTTAAAATTTGTTGAAACTAAGAGCAGAGATAGTGGTCATGCTGTTATGGGATTTGACATTGAGTGGAGACCAACCTTCCAAAAAGGTTTGCTGTCTGAACAAATTATTATATTATATATTGTTTCATCATGGTGTCTATCAGGGACGGAGCCGAGAGCTTTTTTCCAGTGGTAACATAAAATAATAACCGCTATATAAAACGAATAACAAGTAAAAATTTTGAGACAAAATGGGTCTGGTTAAAAAGATTCCAAGTTTTTTTAAGTGAAAACTTAATATATTACTCAAGTAATCAATTCCTTACAAAAACTAACAATTTTTCACATTCGATTGACTGGTAGTCTGTAGCCCGTAACCTCGTATCTCTCTGCGTAGGTCAGCCCCTGGTTTTTATAATCCCTCTCAAAGATATAATATTCACCAATGGGATTGGGTTTTCTAGTCTTACGTGTATCATAAGGATAGTCATTAAGATCTACTCCACCTGGAAAAAGTTTGAATTTTGAACTTTCCAATCCAGTCTGTCTCTTTCAGAGCATAAAAATGATAGGATTTGCTCGTGTAGTCGTGTGTCGCCCTTTATCAAATTATAGTGTTTGTCATAATATTTAATGTACTTAACGTTCTTCATATCATTATAAAGTTGAAAATCAATCCCTTCCATTTAAAAGGGTCAAATTCTAGTTTCCAAAACAGAGAGCAGTGGTGCATAATAGTTGAAATGAGTCAATGACCATTCGCAAACTATCCCTTTTATAGACAGCTTTGAACATGCAGGCGTTGGACAATCCAAGGCGGCAGTTCTACAAATATGTGCAGACGCTGCAAGTTGCCATGTAATGCATATTATTCATTCTGGATTCCCCCAAAATTTAAAGTCACTTCTCGGGGATCCTAGATTTTTAAAGGTCGGTGAATATTGTAGAATTGAATTATAATTTCTGTCCTTACTATTATGAAATCTTTGCATCTCATCAAATGTTTAGGCACTTTTTATCAAATGAACAGGTAGGAGTTGGAATTGCTGGTGATGCTCGTAAGGTCTTCCGAGATCATGAGGTGTCTGTAGAGGCATTAGAAGATTTGTCACGTTTAGCCAATCAAAAGCTTGGAGGAGAGCCCAAGAGCTGGGGCCTATCATCATTAGCTGAGAAGCTTACATGCAAACAGGTATTTTAAAATACTAGAGGTAGCAATTTTTTTTACTCTTTTCCCTTAAAACTGAGCGGATTAATGTTGTGTTTTATCTCCAGCTGGTCAAATGGGCTGACGGGGTCAAACGTCATCTAAATTGTTTTCAAATGGTTAAAACCTCCTACATTGATTTATTAGGAAAAGAAAAACTGCTATTACAAAATGTAAACATTATAGGTTATATAAAGTTAAAATACGTTAATTGATATTAATGTTTAAGATTGGAAAACAAAGTGTTCACTGGTCAGTATAACCGATTCAATCTTTAAAAAAGTTATTGTTTGGAGCTGAACCTGTTTTGACTCGTGACGTTTGGCCTCTCCTAATACCAATAAACTATAAAGGAAAGTGCTTGTTGACTTGACAAGTATAACAAGAGCTATAACTTGGTTCAAGCAATTCACAGCTTTTTTTATTGTCAGCATATATGTACTATCATATATAACTGAATAAGATGGCAGTTGCTATTGCTTATAAAGGGAGGTATTTGGAAGCTTGTTTAAAGTGGTTCATCTTGGTAAAAAGGTTCTTGTGAGTAATTTGATTCGTTTTGAAAATTCTTTTATCTCATTTTCAGTTGCAAATTAACGATATTTTTTATGAATATGCCCAAAAGATTCTGTAGTATGGAAGAATGCCCACTTATTGGCAAGTTATGGAAAAGTGAACCTTATAGTCGTCCTTTTTTGTCACATTAATGATGCTTAATGTTTGCTGCAAAAAAGAAAAAGAAAGCTGTAGAGGTGGCAATTTTGACCAATTACTATGAACGGGTAGACTTAGGGCTTGTGTACATTTTATCTCAAATGACCAATTACTACCAACTTGCATTGTTTGACCAAAATTTCTACTAAATTCATATGCAAGTTGGTCAATAGTTGTAAAGATAGGCATGATTACACTAATGCTTGCCTTTTTCCCTTCCTTTTCTATTGTGATCTTCTGTGTCTTAGGTTTTGTGTAGATGCTGATTGTAAGACGCATGTCAGTGGGCGCATTAAGCAGTCATACTATCATTTCTCGCTGTGTTGCTATCCTAAGATATTGCACATAGTTGATTATAAATCAATCACAAATCTTACATTTCTTTCAAGCAAGAGTTCACACATCCTTGTCTAAGATGAACTTTTTACTGACCTTACCTGGCTACCTGCTATCTTGCAGGTTCTAAAACCATCCAAGATACGATTAGGTAACTGGGAAGCTATTCCTTTGTCAAGAGAACAGCTGAATTATGCAGCCACAGATGCATTTGTTTCGTGGCACTTGTTTGAGGTAATAAAAAATGAATGGGTTAGGAACGGCAACTTATTTAAAGTGGTTCAAAGTGGGTTGGATTTGCTTGAACCGCCAAAAGTATATAATTTTGTTAATTTATTATGTCTCTTAGATTACTAATCTGTGATATACAATTACAAAAACTCTCTCATCAAAATGATGAACGATTTTCCTGAATTGAGTGATGCAGCTATTGATGAGCTAAATCTTCATTTCTTCTCATAATCAATGAAATAAGGACCTGCGTTTGTATCTTCATTTCTTACAATAAATAAGAACTGTTATCAGAAATGAACAGCATTATTTGTACTTTTTTAAAACATGGCAATAACTCGTACAAACCGTATCTGGATGAGGTAGCAAAGCATAACCTTTACTTACAGTTACATCTTGAATCTAACCAACAAAGGTTCTCGCTCACACACTAATCGACCTCAAAATTAATCAGGTTCTCAACCGTCTACCGGATGCCAATAGAGATACAAAAGAGGCGGCAGAAGCCGTGGGACCTTCTTGAGTTTGGTGATAATATTAAGCTCAGGTGGTGGAGATTTTGAAGCAGAAGCAGCATATTGTTAAATGTACATATTTCGTATTCTTTTAATCCCTGCCCTAGAATAGAATTTGTAAATTACTTGTATTTGTTTAACCTATTTTTCCTAATTTACAGAAATATTGGTCTTAGACAGACTGGTGGTTATTGATTTAAGACTCGCGAGTGCATTTTGATTTCAAGTTTAAGATGGTGTTTGAGTTAGTTTATCGGTTTATAAGCTTATTAGCTAGTCTGGTATTTGGATTACATGTTAAAGAGTTAAGATTATACGCCGTAGTAACCAAACACCCCTTAAGAATGCTTAGATAGATACATGAAGTTAAGGTTTCTGCTTTTAATCAAGCTTTTTTGCAGTAAAAAAATTAAGGTTTTGTGCTTTTAATTAGTGTTTTTTAGCATTCAAACAATAACGCTTTTTGCAGTCATCAAGATAGAGGTTGATACGTCCTACTTTCTATTTTTGATTTCTTTCATGTTTAATCGATTTTACCTGCTGTTTTTAATTACATGTTAGTCAGCAGTAGGAGACTGTTTTACATTAATAATCGTGTGTGTTTACTTTATAAAAACATGTTGATTTAGTTTTCATTTTCGCAGGAAGAAATATGTGTCCAAAGATTTGATTTGTTTGACTTTTGTAGGGTTATAAATTGCAAATTTAAACTTGTTTCAAGTTGTTTTTCTCCATTGAAAAATGTATTTTGATAACCAACAAGTAGGGGTGTTCACGGGGCGGGGCGGGGCGGGGCGGGTAGTGGCTTTTTTGTAACCCGCAACTGCGGGGCGGGTATCTAATATCAAAAACCGAAACCGAACCGCAAGCAGCGGGTACTCGTTGTGCGGGTACCCGAAGGGAGGCGGGTATCCACGGTTCGGGTCACGGGTACCCTAAAATTGAATTTTTATATATTTGTTGTTTTCAACAAGTTTAGATTCATAATAAAACAATAAACAACGGAAGAAACAAGTCAACAATAATGAATAAATCACTAGTAGAAATCAAACAGATCTTCTATGAGAACCTTGTAAAAACAAAAAAAAAAAACCGATATGATCAAAGTTGGCACTTCTGATCGATTTAAGTATCTCCATTTTGAACTCTCGATCGTTGTAGGCTTGCAAATTCTCGATATCAAAACTAAAAATATGAAGTGGGGGAGACGGTATGGGCTACTAGAGGTAAGTTAGGTAGTTTTGAGCAATTTAAGTTTTTTATAATGGTTTTGTTATTTCATATTAAACAATATATATATATATATATATATATATATATATATATATATATATATATATATCTTAAAGCATACGGGGCGGGGCGGGTACCCGCGGATATCAAAATTTAAAAACCGTACCCGCCCCGCATTTAGCGGGTACCCTAGTTTTCGGGTTTTTTCGGGTCACTGGTTTTACGGGTATCGGTTTTTTCGGTTTCGGTTCACGCGGGGCAGGTCGGTTTCTCGGTTACTCGGTTTTTTTGAACACCCCTACCAACAAGCCTTTTTATTGCCCTGAATACAACATATTTTTACTTTATTTTATCAATAGTTAAAATATTATCTAATATATGTTTTTTAAATTGTACATTAATTTTTCTTCTAATATCTTGGAGGTAATCTCTCCAATGAAGATACACAGCAAGTTCACTCGGAGTTTCAGAGCTTCCACACGTTAGGTATCTTAACTGGCTATGTAGATTGCTCATTTTTATAGAAATACATATAAACAAATAATAGAGTTGTATTCAATATAGTCCATCTTTTTTGTGTAGTCCTGAGGGACAAATCTCAGCCACACGATCAACAAAGCGTTTTCCGGCAAACCCACCGTCGGATCATCGTGATTTTTGGTGAGGGTGATCGGTTTTAACTCCCCTACAAGACTATGGAGCCTGATCGTCCTCACGATCCTCCATTAACGAGAAATCGAGCAAAATCCGACCACCATGGCCGCCGCTGCAAAATCCGACCACCACGGCCGGAGTTAATGGTGGTGGCGCACATGGTTCAACTCGGTTTGATGAGAGGAGTTCAGATCTGGTCTCGGATTCGTCATTGGATGCTTCAAAAAAAGATCCGGAGTTTTATTTCTTAGATCCGGCGCCGACGAGGCCAAATTCGCCGGCTGCTGGAGTTGTTCAGGGTGGGGATGGTGGTGGTTCAACTCGGTTTGATGAGAGGAGTTCAGATCTGGTTTCAAATTCGTCATTTGATGCTTCAAAAAAAGATCTGGTCGGCGGCGGCGGCGGTGGTGTCCGACAGTGTGCAATCACATGTGATTGTGGCTTCAATCACATGTGATTGCGTCGCCGGAGGTGATGGTCGGTGGTGGTGGTTGGCGGTGTGCAATCACATGTGATTGTGGCTTCAATCACATGTGATTGCGGCGGTCGGAGGTGGTGGTCGGCGGCTGTGGTGGTGGCCGGAGGTGATGGTCGGTGGTGGTGGTTGGCGGTGTGCAATCACATGTGATTGTGGCTTCAATCACATCTGATTGTGTCGCTGGAGATGATGGTCGGTGGTGGTGGTTGGCGGTGTGCAATCACATGTGATTGCGGCGGCCGGAGGTGGTGGTCGGCGACTGTGGTGGTGGCCGGTGGTGGTGGTTGGCGGTAATCACATGTGATTGTTCTTCAATCACTTGTGATTGCGGCGGCTGGAGGTGGTGGTCGGCGGCAGTGGTGGTGGCCCGAGGTGCTGTGGGCATTTGCCTTTTTTTGATCATGTGGCTGAGATTTGTCCCTTGGGACTACACAAAAACTTTGGACTATATTGAACATTTCACACAAATAATAATGGTCACTTAGTCAAAATCGAATGTATTTCTGCAAAAAAATAAAATAAACATAAAAAATGTAACTCAATAGTTATATTTAAAGAGAAACTACAAAAACATAGATTAATGAAAAAATTCAAAGAACTATAAGATAAATTAAAGATCAAATGTGCCATGCAGTTTCATCTTATTTTAAGAACATAATGAACATAAAGTAAAAGAGTAGGATTAAGGGTATTAACTTGTTTACGTTAATTAAAATTTTTCATTAATAAAAGCAAATTAATAAGAGTTAATTACAAAATTCGTCCTTTTAGATATGTCCCTTTTGCACAATTGGTCCTTTAAGCAAAATTCTTACATTTTTAGTCCTTTATTTGAGAATTTGTTACACTATTAGTCCTTTAGGCTAACGGTGGTTAAATTCAACTAACGGTTAAAGGGCAATTTGGTCTTTTTACGTGTAAAGGACCAATTTTGTAATTAAAATAGTTAATTAATATATTTTACCATTTTTTAATTATTAATTTATTGGTTTTATCATCATTAATTAGTTTTAAAGTTAATTACATAATTAATACATTTCTCTCTCTCACTACAAACACAACACACACACACTCTCTCTCTCTCTCCATCTCTTCCTCTCTTCTCGGTGACTCAACCACCGCCACCTCTCACACTCTCTCTCTCCAATTCTTGACTCAACCACCGCCACCTCTCACACTCTCTCTCCAATTCTTGACTCAACCACCGCCACCTCTCACTCTCTCTCTACAAATACAACACAGACACACACTCTCTCTCTCCCGCTTTCCCTCTCTTCTCTGTGACTCGACTACAGCCACCACCGGTTTTCTTCGGGCACTACGACCACCACCAACATCTTCCATCACCGTTGACAGGTGTTGAAGACGAGGAAACCCTAGAAGAACAGACGGCGGTTGATTCAAAAGAGGTCTGAAACGAAAACCCTAAATACATTTAACCACCACCAACAAATCTGAAGTGAAAACGAAAACTAAAATGTAGATCTGAAACAAAAACCCTAAAAGCATTCGACCACCACAAAATAGATCTGAACCAAAACCCTAAACATAATCAACCACCACAAACAGATCTCAAAACGTAAACATAGCTCTAAAAGCATTCGTTGAAAACCCTAACTTTTCAAACGATCGATGAATCCATATATGTGGTTCCGGTGGTTGGATACGCAGGAGGCAGCGGTGGCGGTTGAAGGTTTGATGGGGGTCGCAGTGGCGAGGAGAGAGAGGGACGGCGAAGGTTTGATGGCGGTTCTAGGGTTCGCGACTGGTGAGAGTGGAGAAGGAGAGTAGAGAAGAGAGAGATAGGGAAGGGAGGCGGATGGAGGATGTTAGCAGCGGCGAAGGTTGGTGAGGAGACGGCGACCGGCGGTGTGACAGCGACGGTCCGGCGACGGTGGTGGAACGGCGGCCGGCAGGAAGTGGTGTGGCTCTTGCACCAGTTAGAGAGAGAAAGAGAGGGGGAGAGAGAGGAAATATGATAATGTGAGGTGTTTGAGATGGATTAGTGAGAAAAAGTAATAAAGTTAGTCAAATATGAGTGTTTGGTAACAAAATTAAAAGCAATGGCTGTGTTTGGAAAGAATTTGTGTTTGGTACCAAGTATAACGTTGGAAAAGACCGAATTGCCCCTTGACTAACAGTCAAAACTAACGTTGTTAGCGTAAAGGAGTGATTATGTAACAAATTCTTAAATAAAGGACTAAAAATGCAAGAATTTTGCTTAAATGACCAATTGTGCAAAATGGGCATATCTAAAAGGACGAATTTTGTAATTAACTCAATTAATAAAGTGTTTAACATAACTATCTGTTTATTTTTTATATCCTTAGCATGATTTAAAAAGTTTAACCCTTGTATAATTCAACGTTTAAAATAAATCAATTTTTTTGTTATTACAAAATAATATTAGTCTTACTCCTATACTCAAGTAGGCAAGTAGGGTTTGTAATATGGAAAAGGAGGAAACTTTGGTGTTGGTGCCAAAGCCCACGCTCTAGTCATGTATATCCCCACTATCTCATATCTCTTTTAAAATCTCACGGTTCTTAACTAAAAATTTCAAAATCATCCCTTAAAACTCATGAGAAATTGTCCAAACACTTTGTAAATCGATAGTATATATTATGAAATCCTTAATTACTCACGTTTACACTATTTCGGGCACAATTCACTATTTGATAATAGGTCGCGTGTTACGTCGAGTTGATATTTAAATAATCAAACCTACACTAATTTAATTTTTATATATAGTGGTATACATAAGATGGTTGTTCGAATGTAGTTACATACATACATACATATTAATTAGTTTGATAATCATCCTCTAAGAAGATAAATATAGTGTACATTTTATCAAGTAGTTAACTAAACTAAAATTATTTGTTGTAACCGGTTGGAGGTGCGAATGTTTTCTAGAAAAATATTCGGGTTTGTACTAAAATATACATAAGAAGTGTGTACTTTTGAGATTGCATATCTAATTTCATTTATCGATCAATATTTTTAACCTTGGATTATTATTTTCTTTTGTTTGTTTTAATAGTCAAAGACCACTTCTTTTGACATATCAACATGTACACATCTTTTCGAAGACTTACCTGTCTATTATGTCATTAGTTGTGATAATACTAAATTATTATTAATATTGTAAAGAACTAATAGTTAATTCATTTAAAATCACGTAAGAGACATGTTAAAAGCTGCAAAGTTAAAATATAATTCATCTAATTATTTATGTATAGTTTGATCAATAATGCTAAATTTGAAATATAAATAGAATTTTATTGAATTATAATTATATAATATTTACCTTATTATTGAAAAAGAATCATTTTGAATGAGTTGGAAAACTCCTACGTCACCTGTATAAACAAAGAGCTGGTAATAATACTTGATATTAAAACGATCCTCCACACTTCAAAAGAAGGTAAATAAAAGCAACAAAGATCTTTAGTAGGAACATATATTATGTTCATAGATGTTGTAATTTAAAGGGTTAAAGCTATCAAATAGCTGTCTACTTTCCTCATTTTACCATGGTGACACGTCATGTTTTATTTTACACATGTGTCCAGTCAATTCATTAAAAACGTGTCAATGTGCCAAAATTCGACCTGCAACTTGTCCAGCAGGTTTCTCGATTGATTCATGATCGTTTTCGCTAATTCTTTTTGCAGAACCTTGTAAATAATCATTTTACCTTTCAAAGGATATCAAATTAATAAATTTTCATCAAGTGTAGGCCACGAATTTGCTAATTAAAGTCTGTTATGTATCATTCAAAATCATCTTACTGTTTTTTAAATAATTGATTCACTTTAAACTCGTTTTTGGCCTTTTTTGTACTACTTTATAGATAACTCGATTACCTTTCCATAAGATCAAGGATCATAAACTTTCATAATGTATTAATGGATAATTTTGAGATTAAAGCGTCGAATTGTTCTTCGATTTCATATAAAAAACGGAGCAGCAAAAAAAAACTCATTTTTCGCTCAATTCTTACTCATTTTACATAATTCTTTTTATAGATTATTACAAATAATCTTTTTACCTTTCAAAGGACATCAAATTCATGAATTTTCATCAAGTATATGCCAAGAAATTGTTAATCAAAGTCGGGTATTACCCATTAAGCACCTTTACAGTATTTTGATTATTTGACTCATATTAGACTCGTTTTTAGTCGGGCTTTTTGTATTATATTATAGACAACTCGATTACCTTTCCATAGACTCATGAATCATTAAATTTCATCAAGTATAAATGAAGAATTTCGGGTTTAAAATTTCTATTTTAAGGTGAAGAAGAAAAGGGGGAAATGTGACTTGCTATTGCAGGTCAAAATAAACAAAATGGGCACATTAACACGTTTTAATAAGTTAGTTGGCCAAATGTGTAAAAAAACATGACGTGCCATAATGGTTAAATGAGGAAAGTAGACAGTTATTTGATGACTTTAACCCTAATTTAAAGAGTTAATTGCTGAAATGGTCCATGTGAAATGGTCCATGTGGTTACGTGAATGGTCCCTATTGTAACAAAAAAGTCCCACATTCAATCTCTAATTCTAACTTCCGTCTATTGCATCCGTTAACCTCCTTTTGAGGATGGGTATTTTTATAATATATATTTCTTAAATTTCTTTTGTTTTCTTTTTTTAGTTTCCTTTATCCTTTTTTTCATTTATTTTTGTTGTTATTTCTTATTTTCTAATTTTTTTTAATTATTAGTTAAATAAATATTACTAAATATCTTAGGAATTCTCTTTTTTATTTTTCATTGCTTTTTTATCTCTTTGTGAAGATTCTTTTTATTTTTTTCTTTCATACTTTTAAGTACTATTCTAAGAATTCATTTTCTTTGCTTGATTATTATTTTGTTATTTTTACCATTCTAAATTATTTTTTACTTGACCATTATGTTTAATTATGGCCATCAATTTTTATTTTCTTTTAAGAATTTTCTTTGTTCATTCAAACATGTGTTATAATTTTTTATTAAAATCTCAGTTGATTCCAATAAACTTAATAATCTTATATATTAAAAAAGGGGGTCAATCTTCTAGGATTGAAAATTTTTATAACTAAATAACCTCAAGAATTAATATTAAACTTACTAGACAATAAGTGATCATAAGTAAGTTAAATTTCATTTCTTCTTTTTTAATCAGATCATGAACACATAAATTATAAACATTCTAAATTTTTTTTTGCATAGTAAGAATTATATAAAACCATTCTTTAAAAATGTATAATAACAAGTTATCTTTTCCCGTGCTTCACTACGGGATAAAATTTTTGTTTAGGTTGTATTTAATTTATAATATTTATGTATTTTTTTATTTAAAGAGTCTCAACCGCAGTAAAAAATAATAAATTTAGAAAAGATAAGCTAACGTTAATACATAATCAACAAACATAAAAGCTAATTCCGTACAAATTAAAATATATAAGCTGATATCATGTTATAGGATTTATAATATTTATGTATTTCTTCACAATCTTTTTCATTGTTATGAAATCTTATAATTTAGTATAATAAAGGATTTAAGTTGTTCATCATGAAAAAAGCTTTTCATGTATTGTATTATGATACACGAAGTTTTTTTGGATACACATATCAAGTTCACAAAAGTTTTATTGTGTTCATTAATGTTCAAAAAATATATCATTATACATATTTATGTTTACAAAAACGTTTTATTATGCCCATATTTGTTCCAAAATTTTACACATGTAAAACTCTTTTAGAAACATAATTGGTATATATGAACACTAAAAAAACTCTACATAATGGTCAAGGAAAAAAAAATTTAGAATAGTAAAATATAACAATAAAAAATAATAATCAAGCCAAGAAAATAAATTCTTAAAAGGGTTTAGTATCGAAAAGTATATTCAACTTGTAACTTTTTGCTATTGTATATATCCAACTTTTAAAACTACCATTTAGTGTATCAAAGTATTATACCTTACCATTTTATGCATTGGTTTACCTTCTATTCAAGTATCTGGTAAATTATATCTTTTTTATATATTTTTATTATTCTAAAATGCCATGTCATTTATAATTAAGGTTAATGAATTTTTTTAATCTGAAAATATGAACAATATGAACATGAAAAACAGATCCAAATCTTTCACCGTAATTGAAAAAAAACACAAACCCAGATCTTTGACCGTAACTGAACAAATCCAGATCTTTGAAGAACAATATAAACATGAATGAACAAATACAGATCTTTTAAAATCAATGAATAACTAAGGATGACTAAAACCCTTAAATCGAAGGTATGAAAAAAAATTAATCAACTTCACAAAACAAATCTGAAACATAAACTTCATCGAAAAATAAAAACCCTAAGAATCTGAAACATAAACCTTCATCGATCAAGCATAGAAGCAAATAATCGAAACATAAACACAAACTAAGATGAGAACAAACCCAGAATCGGAAGTCCAGATCTTGAAGAAGCCTAGTATCGGCGGAAGCAACAGTCAATCTTCAATCTTCAATCTTCGAAGAAACCCTAGAATCAAAAGTCCAAATCTCGTCTTCAATCTGTTGAAGCAACTGTTGATGGTGAAGCCCCATTTCGAAAGATCTGTTCAAGCCATTTCGAAGAAACCCGAGAATCGGTGGTGGTGATGCAGATCGATGGTGGTGATGATGGTGGTGCAGATCGGTGGTGCAGATCGATGGTGGTGATGGTGGTGGTGCAGATCGATGGTGATGGTTGTGCAGATCAAAGGAAGTGGTTGTGTAGATCGAAGGAAGTGGTTGTGCAGATCGAGGAAGCTTCTGGGTTCTATCAAGGGTGGACGTTCCAGGCTTCAAGCAAGTTTTTATTATTAATATAATTAATAATATTATTATTATTATTTATTTATTTTTTATAAATAAATCACATGTCATCATTCAAGTTCAGTGTCATCACAGCAAAACCAGTGTCACATCATCATAACCTGCTGAAGAGGTAACCATGTATATAAATTGGTAGTTTTCGAAAGTTGGGTACACTAAATGGTAGTTTTAAAAGATGGATACATACAATAGCAAAAAGTGACAAGTTCAGTACACTTTTTAAAACTAAACCCTTCTTAAAATAGTACTTAAAAGTATAAAAGAAAAAAATAAAAAGAATCTTCACAAAGAGATAAAAAAAGCAATGAATAATAAAAAAGATAATTCCTAAGATATTGATAATATTATTTATCTAATAATTAAAAAAAGAACATAAGAAATAGCAACAAAAATAAATTAAAAAAAGTATAAAGGAAACTATAAAAAGAAAAGAAAAGAAAAGAAAAGAAAATTAAGAAATATATATTATAAAAAAAGAGTTAATTACTGAAATGGTCCTTGTGGTTTGCAAAATGACTGAAATGGTCCGTGTTTAATGCAAAAAGACATAAATACTCCTCCTCAAAAGGAGGTTAACGGATGCAATTGACGGAAGTTAGAAATAGGAACTGAATGTGAGACTTATTTGCTACAGTAGGGGTTATTCACGTACATTTTAAATTCTAGGGGCCAAATCAGTGACTTTTGACAAACCACAGGACCATTTCAGTAACTAACTCTTTAAATTACAACATTATGAACATAATATATTCATGTTCCTACTAAAGATCTTTTTTGCTTTTATTTATATTCTTTTGAAGTGTGGAATATCATTTTAATATCAAGTATTATGGCCAGCTCTTCGTTTATACATGTGACGTAGGAGTTTTCCAACTCATTCAAAATGATTCTTTTTCAATAATAAGGTAAATAGTATATAATTATAATTCAATAAAATTCTTATTTATATTTCAAATTTAGCATTATTAATTAAACTATACATATACATAAATAATTAGATGAATTATATTTTAACTTTTGCTTTTAACATGTCTCTTACATGATTTTAAATGAATTAACTATTAGTTTTTTACAATATTAATAATAATTTAGTATTATCACAATTGATGACATAGTAGACATGTAAGTCTTCGAAAAGATGTGTACATGTTGATATGTCAAAAGAAGTGGTTTTCGACTATTAAAAAGCATATTTAATAGTTGTAGTAATAACAAAAAAATAATGATAATGAAAATATAAATTATGTAATGAGGTACAATGTAATCTTATATAAATTGAAGGTGAAAATAAAAATTTATTTGTGGGATAATTTAATTAGGAATTGTGTGTTTGCTACTAAATGCAGAATCGTTCAACATTTAATGTGTGTTTAATTGTTGTCTGGGAATGAAGAACGTGCTAAATGAAACAAAGGAATATCGCTGAATCATTCAATTTAAAGTATATTCTGAATCGTTAAGCATCAAATATTTTACAATAATACACCTTCTTTCACACGTCCTTGTTGAACAATCATCATATCTTTAATTTCAATCTAAATAAAAGACTAATTTGAATCAAATATATTGTACGATCCTAACCCTTAATTTAACAAATCAATTTTAATTGTATGGTCTTAACTATTCGTTTTAATAAAAATTGAAATCCAATTTTGACTTTTCTTATTGAAAAATTGTATTCAATTTTGACTTTTATTTAACTCAATTTTTTTAAATTAATTTCATTTATATCCTTCTTAAACCTTAAAATATCATATTTAAACACCATAATTTATAAATATCATATTTACCCTTTATAACATTTTTAAATTATCATATTTAATCAAATTTTATGATTTTATGATTTTAAAATATTTTAATAATAACTAATAAAGATTTAACGTCAATACTTTATTGCTCTTAATTTTAACATTAATGATCAATTGCTTATACAAAAAATAAAATTACGTCTCATCGTATCATGATAATACGTTTCTGTCGTCATGACTTTCCCCTCGCGTTGTCGCTTCTACTGCTGGCTAGATTTTGATTGTATTTTGTTGACATTTTCAAATCTTATTTCTTTCATGTATTATTTAATATTTTTATTAATGTTTAGTATTTATCGGTAGACTGACATACAGACTTTCCATCTGAGTCCTTGTTCAGCTTGACAGCTGGTGACATGGGTGTTTTCATGGTTGAACTAGAATCTAAACCATATTTCTTTATCAAATCAAGAACATACTTGCTTTGATTAATGAATATTCCATCAGGCTTTTGTTGAATCTGCAAGCCTAGGAAATATGTAATTTCACCCATCATACTCATCTTGTACCTTTTTGACATAACTCTGGAGAACCATTCACACAGAGATTCATTTGTAGAATCAAAGATAATGTCATCCACATAGATTTATACAAGAATCACATGTCATTTACTCTTTTTAATAAAGAGTGTCTTATCAATACTACCTCTGGTAAAATCCATTGATAGTAGATAGTTGGACAGGGTATCATACCAAGCTCTTGGAGCTTGTTTAAGACCATACAAAGCCTTGTCTAACTTATAGACAAGATGTGGATACTTTGAACTGACAAAGCCAGGAGGTTGTTTCACATACACTTCCTCCTGAAGTTTTCCATTTAGGAAAGTACTTTTCACATCCATTTGATAGACTTTGAAGTCTTTATATGCTGCATAAGCTAAGAACAGCCTAATGGCTTCAATTCTAGCAACAGGGGCAGATGTCTCATCATAATTGATTCCTTCTTCTTGTTTATACCCTTGTGCTACCAGCCTGGCTTTGTTCCTAACAATCACTCCATCCTTGTCCATTTTGTTTCTATAGACCCACTTAGTTCCTATAATTGTATGATCATTGGGGGCTGGGACAAGACTCCATACCTTGTTTCTCTCAAACTCATTTAATTCCTCTTGCATAGCTTCAATCCAATCTTCATCCTCTAAGGCTTCTTCAGTCTTCTTTGGTTCCATTTGAGATAGAAAACCAAAGTAAGCAGCATAGTTCGCTGTTGCCTTAGATCTGGTAATTACCCTTTCTTGAAGATTACCTCTCACTTGATCTTGAGAATGATCTTTGAGGAATTTAAATGTTGTAGTATAGATTGTGGTTCTGGACTTGAGTGATATTGAGGACTCTGAGGTGAACTTACATCCTCAGTCTCAATTACAACATTGTCATCAAACTGTTGATCACCAAGATCTTCAGTCTGAGTAGTATCAGCTCCAAATGGATTAATGAACTCATCATCTTTCTCAGCTTGAGAGTCATTTGGAACTTGTGATGATTTCTTAGATGAACACACATCATCATCACTGTCATCATCTATGACATACATAGGATTTGAAATTTTGGTTTCCTCAGGCTTTTCAAGCTCACTCAGACTGACCAGGTCAGCTTGTCTTTTATCAGTTTGATCAAAACTGTCTTCATCAAATGAGACATGAATTGATTCTTCTATTGTCTTTCTCCTTGAGTTATACACTCTGTAAGACTTGGAGATTACCAATCACTTGATCTTGAGGCTTTCTTGATTTATACATCTCATAAGCAGTTTTGCCATGTCTTTTGACTATGATTGATTGGTGGTTCGGCGTTTAAGTGCGGACCGGATTTCACAACGGTACAAATGCACACGGCACGGCTGGGCAGAGAACCCATCGCGTGTAGCAAGATGTGCTGGTAAGACCGATGATTTATATCGAACACGGGTAAGCGTAAAAGCTATGGCTACTCTTATTCCAAACTGCTGTCTAGTTAGATAGATATGTGAGGATAAAAATAAACTAATAACTAGGCAGGAAAATAAATAAAGCAGGAAACAAAAGAAAGTGCCAAGTCACGAATCCTCCAAATCAATATTAATAGTAGCGTTAGCTAATCCGGTTATAAAATGAATGAAATTATTAAGATGAATTCTAAAGTTGATTCGGTACCAATCGTTTATCAATTCATAGCGATCTTAAGGTAACTCTGATTTAATCCCTGTATTATTAAAACACAGATTAGATAAAACTTCGCTTCCCGGGCGTTATCCCGTTTTACTTAAAAGGTCAGTATTTATCTCCTAATGAAATAATAGACAGGATAATTACCATTGTCTGTCAACATCCGGTAAAAAGATATATATTTAGGTATTAAGATAATATATCAGTTCAACACCTCAAGTGGGTCTATGAGCAAATGTCCCTGTATACATATACCAGACTTATACATATCGTACACCTCAAGTGGGTCCATGAGCAAATGCATATAAATATGAGTCTGTTTGAATATATATGTATAAGGATACAGATATCCTAAGCAAATGGTTTTTCAATACTTACATTGCCGAATACCCGCATGAACTGATCGTATTATAAAATAACTAATTATAATGTTTCATTATTTCAGAAATACCAAGTCTTGAATAAAATCATCACAATATAATCCTATGCATAACAACTACATAATTATATCAATTCGGATTCATTGTAACGAAGTGAAAATAAAGGAAAGAGAATACCAGTTTGTATTATACAAGGTAGAAATACATCTGGACAGCATCTCGACTCGTACAAACTTGCTGGAACTCGTTTCCGAAGACAGAAAAACAACTACAGCTACAAATCTACAAATTTACACTACAAACTACGTATTTACATGGATAAGAGGCGAGGAAACCTCCAGAGCAGCCCGAAGGCGCCCTGGAGTCACCTGAAATCGTCTGGAGCGGTGTTTGGAAGTATGTGAGGTCAGTTTTTGGTGTCCTCTCGGAATGAAGCTTGTCTTGCTATTTATACCCGCATCCCTGACAAGATTCCTTTGCAACTTGCACTAACAGCTTGCATTCTAGAAGGTTGGGTCCACGTCGCGGAAGAAGATAAGGTACGCGCCGCGTAAATAGCTTTTTCAGAATATCTTCGCCTTTTGCGCGGTGTTTTCTCGTTTTGACGCGTTTTATCCATTTTTCCGTATTGTCTACCTGAAATAGCCTTGAATAAAATAAGAAAGCATTTAAAGCTCATTTTGGCTATATTTTATTTATTTAAAACAGATATTGGCAGATATCAGATATATATTTTATGTATAATTCTGCCAATATCATTGATCTATTTTGGAATTAACATACTGTACTGACAGCTTCATCCCAGAAATAGAGTTTCAATCCTGCCTCACACAACATTGTTCTAGCAGCCTCAACTAAGGTTTTGTTTCTCCTTTCAGCAACTCCATTTTGTTGAGGAGTTCTAACTGAGGATAAATTTTATAATATTTCTTTTTGTTCACAAAAGCCTTCTAGGGTTGAGTTTTTGAACTCAGTCCCATGATCACTTCTAAGTTGCTTTACAGACTTACCTTTTTGCAACACTTCCTGTTTGATAAAACTTGTTATCTCTAGGGCAGCTTCACTTTTGGCTTTAAGGAATATTACCCAGGTGAATCTTGAGAACTCATCTACTATCACCAGAGTGTACTTCTTGCCACTTAGGCTTGGAGTACTTATGGGTCCAAACAGATCCATATGCAACATATGCAATGGGTCAGTTATTGAAAAATTTTGCTTTGACTTGAAGGACCCTTTGTGATGTTTCCCTTATTCACAAGCTGAGCACAATTTGTCTTTGATAAATGTGATCTTTGGCAATCCAGAGACTAACTCTTTATTGGATAGCATATTTATATTCTTGAAATTTAAATGTGATAACCTTTTATGCCACAACCAACTCACTTTAGGAACATATTGGGAATATAAGCAGGTTTCAGTATAGGGATCAGTAGAATTGAGATCAAGTAGATACACATCTCTTTCTCTATTTGCTATTAGCACTGGCTTACCCTTTGCATTGTATATTGTTCCTGCTTTCTTCCTAAAAGTAACAACATTGTCTTCATCACACAGTTAACTGATACTTATCAGATTGTGTTTAAGACCTTTAACATATGCAACTTTCTGGAAAGTCACCTTGCCAGCATGCATCTTCCCATATCTTTTAGTTCTTCCATGGGAGTTATCACCAAATGTTACTTTAGGACCTTCATCTCCCTGGAATTCACTTAGAAGTCCTTTCCACCCTATCATGTTCCTTGAGCATCCACTGTCCAAGTACCATTTACTTGAACCCTGCACATGAAAAGAAAACTAAACATATTAGTTTTGTTTGGGAACCTACTTTGTAGTAGGTTCAGATGATGAGCACTTAGCAGCTTCATCTTGTGGAACTGACTGGATAGCTTGAGCAGGTGTTGAGTCCTGTGTAGGCTGATCAGCTTGTTCCTTCTCAGGCCTTAAGATTTCACTGTCACAATTCTTAGCCTCATGTCCTCCACCTCCACACTTGTAGCATTTCCTTCTACCAATGACTACAGGAGGTAGATTATCCGATAATCCTTTAGGGAACTTACTCTCAGTCTTAGGGTTATTGGTTGTGGATAATTTCTCAACTTTCTTTGCAAGTTGATTCACTTGAAGCTCATTGACTTTGGACTTACCTTTGTCAGATCTAGGTTTATTATCCTTTTGATTAGAAGCTTGAACGACAACTTCTTTTCACTGACTTTGGACTTACCATTGTCATGTTTTCTGGACTTACCAGTTTCAACAACTTTAGACTTACCACTGTTGACCTCTTTGGACTTACCAATTTCAACAGCTTTGGACTTACCATTGTTGTGATATGACCTCTGACTTATAGTAGTCTTCCTATTCTTGAAACTTCTCTATGATCTGAAAGGATTTGGATTCAACCTTTCAATAACATATGTTCTTTGAATAGGCTGAGTGCCTAATCTATCAAGCACAAACTTACTATGCTGTTTAGATGTTGAACACTCATTCCCATGATCCTTTGCCTTTACAAACTTATTGTATTTTAGGCTTGGATCATATTTCTTTTCTGAGACTGACTTCTGAGACTCAATCAGTTGTCTATCTTCCTCAGAATATGTACTTGCTATCTCATCATCATCAGCTGCATAAGCTGCGGATTGATAGTCACCTTGAAGTACAGCCTTTACCTGTTTAGGGATCTGCTGGTTGATACACTATTCAACAAGCCTTGATGACTTACACCATGATTCAGTGACCTTCTGAAGTTGGTTGTACTATGTTTTTATATGCTTGTACATTGATTTTAATCAATGTATTTTGTTGCTAAATGTGTTATTTGTTAGTTATACGTGATAAAAAGGTATTATATAAAATAGTTATGTTAATATGTAGAATTGGTAAATTAGTAACTGGTTTTAGATAAGGGTTCCAAAAATATCTTCGTTAGGTAAAACGGGTAAACGTGGGATAAGTTGTAAGTTGAAAAGGGGAACAAAATACCCGTGATCTAATTAATAGACCACAAAGTCGGTCTATGTTTCTTCCTTATCCCCTGGAGAAACAAACTACACACACATCACACACTATCATACGGTTTTACACACACACTCAAACCCTTTCCAAATTCAAAGAAGGAAATCAAAGAGGGAAGCTGTAGATTCAAGTTTGGCTACTGATTTTGTTGTTAAAATCTTCATCTTCAACTGAAATCATCAATAAATTGTAAGTGTTTTGGGGTTTAAAGGTGTTCTTGAGTTCATGAACAAAATTCACCATTTTGATGATTTAAGTGATGTTTTGGTGTTGTTCTTTGGTGTCAAATGAGTCCCTAAGCTCCATATGATGTTAAGGAACATGTAGAAACTGTTGAGTGTGAGTTTTGGTCGAATTTCATGGCAAAAACGTGTAATTACAGTCGCTGTGCGGAACAGGGACGAAGACCTGCTGTGCAGGTACTTCCTACGGGCGTAGAACATTGTCCCTACGGCCGTAGGAGGCCTATTATGTGTACTACGGCCGTAGGCAGGGTTTCTGCGGCCGTAGGAGAGTATTTTGTGTGGTTTACCGTCTACGGACGAAGGAACAAGGACTACGGGTGTAGGTACGTAACCTACGGCCGTAGCTCACCATTGAACAGCTCCTGTGGGCGTAAGGATGAGTTCCTACGGTCACAGGGCTTGGTTTTATGAAAAGAAGTTCTACGGGCGTAGTGTCTTGCCTCTACGGCCGTAGGAGGTGTTTTGGAAGGTGTCCTACGGCCGTAGGACATATTTACTGCGGCCGTAGTAGTTTTCCAGGTTGCCTGTTTTCTTGTTGTTTGTTATACGTTTACGTAGAAGCATTGGTAGTACTTTTAGATGTTGACTGAACCTACACATGATGTGTTAGGTGATTCGGACGATTCTTTGTGCTCCTGGGATTCCCGGATTCATATTTGCCTCATGTGATCTCGAGGTGAGTACCGGTTAACCTTAGGTTTCGTGATAAACATGTTATAACCATGTTTAAGGTAAGTTATGGTTTATGTGTGGTTAATTTGCTATGATATACGTTGCTATGCACTTATGTTAGGCTTGAGTAGGCCAATCATGTTATAAAATTGGTATATGCGGGTGTTATGGCTTTTGTAGGCCAATATGATATGTTATGGCTTTTGTAGGCCAATATGATATGCTATGGCTTGAGTAGGCCAGTTATGTTTATGATGCGGCCAGAGTCGGCCAATACGTGTTCGTGCCGGCACTTTGTTATTGTTGAGGTACGGTGATTCGCGGCCGCGGATCGGGTTCTTGCAAAACCCCGTGCCTCAACCAGGGGCTCTCATTGGACTTCCCCGCTCGTTAAAGGGGCTCTCATTGGACTTCCCCGCTCGTTAACGCAATGGTGGACTGCTACTCGCTCCCCCACCAGCGCGATAATATGGATGTGTTCGGTTTCCCCCAGTTTGGATCATTGAGCCGGGCTCACAACCCTGCAAGATGTGACTCCTCCTGGGCACCGGAACATCACTAGCTGTTTGGATAGACTTGTTTGATACTTTGTGATACCTTCTGCATGCTATAACATTTTTGTAACGATACTTATGTTTAATCGTTACTCACTAGCTATTTATAGCTAACCCCTCCATGTTTATGTCCAATATTCAGGTAATTAGCTGCTGGTGAGACGGGGTGCCATGTTTTGGTTATTACTGCCGAAGTTTTTGGGGAACACTACTTTCTGGTTGTTTTTATTAACTCTGATTTACTGGTTAATGGTCGGCAGATATTTGGTAACTCCGCTGGTGGTTTTGTTTAAACACTAATACAGTTTATGTAATAACTAAATCTAGCTTCCGTTGTGTTTTCTAAATATATCTTTTGGTTAAACGCATAACTATATTTTATAAAAGTAAGCTTGTGAAACGGCGGCGTTACAAGTTGGTAAAAGAGCCTTGGTTTGAGGGAATTGGGTACTTTGACGAGTATTCAATCTCAAACCCAGGCCCGACCATTATTAAGTGTTCCCTGGGTGGCATTGGGGTGTGATGAGAGTTATATGTGAATTGTTATGTGTTAAAGTAGTACTAGTATGTGGTAATTGTTAGATTACTAGAGTTATAGCTAGTAATTTTGTTTTGGTATAGAAATTGGATCAGATGGCTAGTTCTTCTGGTAACGAAGACAGGGATGCTTACATACGTCAGTTGGAGACCCAATTGAAGCAAGCGAATGATCGAGAGTCGTTACGAATCGCTCATGAAGTCTCTAAGTCTGCGGGTTATAAGAATTTTATGAGCTGTAAACCTCCGGTTTTCAATGGTGTAGGTGATCCGTCGGTTGTAGAAACTTGGATTCGGAACATACGGAACGCTTTCGAGTCCAGCGAGTGTGAAGAGAAGAAGAAGGTTACTTTTGCCAGACAGATGTTACGTGATCAAGCACTTAACTGGTGGGATACGGTTGTGAGTGTTACACCGCCAGAGGTTTTGGATGCTTTAACTTGGGAGGAATTTTTGGTAAAGCTCCGAAAGAAATACTGTTCAGATTACGACATGCAAAAGATTGAGGATGAGTTTCGAGCTCTCCATAAAGGCGATAAACCAGTAGAGGATTTGATATCTAAGTTTTCAGAAAAGATGAAGTTTGTTCCTCATTTGCTACCGGACGAGAGAGCTAAGATTAGCAAGTTTGCCAACGCTTTACCTGTTGAATATCGATCTGCTGTGAGGTCTGCAGCAACCTTGGATGCAGCCTTTGATCTAGCACGGCAGACTGAAGATGATTATAGGCAGAAACCGAAGGCACAACCACAGCAACAGGGAGGAGGGTACAAGAGGAAATTTGATCAGTCGTCTGGCAATAGGAGAGGTGATAGTGGGTCTGGAAATAGGCCAAGAAGTGATTCGTTCCAGAGGTCTGGAAGCTGGGACGTGGTAAAGTGCGGTAAGTGTGGAGTGAAGGGTCACCAGACGCGTGACTGTAGGTTCAAAGATAATGTTTGTTTCAAATGTCATAAGTCTGGACACCAAATAGCTGATTGCCCTCAGTGGCAAGGTCCGGGAGCTGGTGGATCGTCTGGAGATGCTGCTCAGAAAAAGGGAGGTGCTCCACGTCCTCAAGGGAGAGCCTTCCAAATGACTACAGACGAAGCAAAGAGTGAAGGTGATGTTATTACTGGTACTTTCTTAATTAATTCTGTACCAGCATGTGTTTTGTTTGATACTGGTGCTACCTATTCCTATGTGTCAACCATTTTCTGTGATAAATGGCAACTACCTGTTATGATGATGAAAGACTCTGTTAGAATAGAAGTAGCTGACGGTAGTCGAGTTCGTGTTACGTCCCACGTACCTCAGGTTTCTATAACTATTGATGGGCACTGTTTTGTTGTTTCCCTACTCCTCATGCCGATTACTGGTTTTGATGTCGTTATTGGCATGGATTGGCTTACCAGTCAAAATGCCAAGATATTGTGTTCCAAAAAGTTAATCAAAATCCCACTACCTGATGGTACTTATTCGGTGGCGCGAGGAGAAAGACCTAGATCTGATATTCCGTTGATGACAATGATCAAAGCACAGAAATCCATTATTAAAGGCTGTGATTCCTACTTGGCATATGTAATAAATGCTGAGGCGGAAGGAAAGACTGTCAAAGATATCAAAGTGGTTTCGGAGTACCCTGAAGTGTTTCCTGAGGAGTTACCGGGTTTACCTCCTGTCAGGGATGTAGAATACCGGATTGATCTTGTTCCTGGTGCTACACCTGTAGCTAAATCTCCGTATCGTCTTGCACCGTCTGAAATTCGGGAGATGATGACACAGATCCAAGAACTTCTTGATAAAGGTTTCATACGCCCGAGTTCTTCACCATGGGGAGCTCCGGTTTTGTTTGTTAAGAAGAAAGACGGAACCTTACGCATGTGTATCGATTACCGGGAGCTGAATAAGCGAACGGTAAAGAACAAATATCCGTTACCCCGTATTGATGATCTGTTTGATCAGTTGCAAGGTGCTACATGTTTCTTGAAGATTGATCTTCGTTCTGGTTATCATCAGGTCCGCGTTCATGATGATGATATCTCTAAAACTGCTTTTCGAACTCGTTATGGGCACTATGAATTCTTGGTGATGCCATTTGGTTTAACCAACGCCCCTGCTGTTTTCATGGATTTGATGAACCGCGTGTGTCGTCCTTTCCTTGATAAATTTGTTATTGTTTTTATTGATGACATTTTGATCTATTCCAAAACCGAAGCGGAGCACGAGCAACACCTACGTGTAGTTTTAGAAACCCTTCAGCGGGAACAACTTTATGCTAAGCTGTCCAAATGTGAATTCTGGCTCAAAGAAGTGCACTTTCTGGGTCATGTTATTTGTAACGAAGGTGTTAAAGTCGACCCAATCAAAATTGAAGCTGTGATGAACTGGGAAACTCCTCGTAATCCTTCAGAGATTAAGAGTTTCTTGGGTCTTGCTGGGTATTATCGGCGTTTCATTCAAAATTTCTCTAAACTTGCTGGTCCGTTAACCCGGTTGACTCGCAAAGATGTTGCTTACGTGTGGGCTGATGAACAGAAGAGAGCGTTTCAAACTCTGAAGCAATTATTGTGTCAAGCTCCTATTCTAACGCTGCCTAGCGGTTGCGAAGATTTTGTTGTGTACTGCGATGCTTCATATGCAGGTCTCGGTTGCGTTCTGATGCAACGAGATAAGGTGATTGCGTACGCTTCGCGTCAACTGAAACCTCACGAAAGGAGTTACCCGACCCATGATCTTGAGCTTGCAGTCGTGGTGTTTGCTTTGAAGCTGTGGCGACATTACTTATACGGTACCAAATGTGTGGTATATTCCGACCACAAAAGCTTGCAGTATGTATTCACACAAAAGGAACTTAACATGAGACAACGACGCTGGTTGGAGCTGATCAAGGATTATGATTGTGAGATCAAATATCATCCGGGAAAAGCCAATGTTGTTGCTGATGCACTGAGTCGGAAAAGTTTTCCTGGAGTTGCTAAGTTCATGAGACTTACGATTGTGTCAGATATTATTGCTAAATTGAAGGAGGCACAACAGGAAGCACTACAAGAAGCTAATTTGAAGGCTGAGACGATGGTTAAGTTGTCAAAGCTACTAGAAGAAGATAGTCGAGGTTTGAAAACATTTCAATCTCGAATCTGGGTACCCAATGTTGGTAGTAATCGAGAAATCATTTTGCAAGAGGCGCATAAGTCAAAGTTGTCTATCCATCCTGGTAGTACCAAGATGTATCAGGATTTGAAGACTTTGTATTGGTGGCCTACCTTAAAACGTGATATAGCTTCGTTCGTTGAAAAGTGTCAGATCTGTGCTCAAGTCAAGACAGAACACCAGAAGCCCTATGGTAATCTACAACAGTTAGAAATTCCGGAGTGGAAATGGGATCATGTTACTATGGATTTCGTTACAAAGTTACCTCGTACTTCTAAAGGGCACGATATGATATGGGTTATAGTCGATCGACTTACCAAAAGCGCTCATTTTCTTGCGACTAACGAGTCTGCACCTATGAATCGGTTAGCCCAACTCTACGTTAACGAAATAGTATCTCGTCATGGTATACCTTTGTCTATTGTTTGTGATCGAGATGCGCATTTTACGTCTCACTTCTGGAGTAGTCTTCAACGTGAGCTTGGTACGCGGGTAAATCTCAGCACGGCATATCATCCTCAAACTGACGGTCAATCCGAGAGAACGATTCAAACGCTTGAAGATATGCTACGAGCGTGTATACTCGAATTTGGTGGTTCGTGGGATTCTCACCTACCCTTGATTGAATTTGCTTATAATAATTCATATCATTCGAGTATCGGTATGCCGCCTTATGAGATGCTATACGGTCGGCGATGTAGTACTCCTACCTGTTGGTTAGAACCTGGCGAAAAGCAATATGCGGGTCCTGATATTGTTCAAATAACTGCTGATAAAGTTAAAGTAGCGCGCGAGAAGTTGAAAGCGCCACGTGATAGGCAGAAAATGTACGCAGATCCTAAACGGCGACCCGTTACGTTTGAAGTAGGTGACCGTGTGTTTCTGAAAGTTTCACCTTGGAAAGGGGTGATACGATTTGGTCGTAAAGGTAAACTAAGTCCCAGGTATATTGGTCCGTTTAAGATTTTACAACGTGTTAACGATCAGACAGTATCGCTTGAGTTGCCACCTGAATTGTCTGGTATTCACAACACTTTTAACGTATGTTATCTGAGAAAGTGTAAGGTCGAAGATGATCAGATCTTACCTCTGCAAGAGTTGAAAGTTGATCCAGCTAAACGCCTTGTGGAGGAACCTGTTGAGATCTTAGATGCTAAAGTCAAAAAGTTACGTAAAAAGATGATCAAATTGGTTTTAGTAAAGTGGAAGCACAGTTTGGGTCCTAACTTGACTTGGGAGGAAGAAGATGAGATGAAAGCTCGATACCCTCATTTGTTTGCGGTAGAACAGATTCCGAGGACGGAATCTTCTTAAGGGGGGTAGATTTGTAACATCCTAAATTAGGGCCTAGTAGTATTGTGTTGTACTATGTGTTTATATGCTTGTACATTGATTTTAATCAATGTATTTTGTTGCTAAATGTGTTATTTGTTAGTTATACGTGATAAAAAGGTATTATATAAAATAGTTATGTTAATATGTAGAATTGGTAAATTAGTAACTGGTTTTAGATAAGGGTTCCAAAAATATCTTCGTTAGGTAAAACGGGTAAACGAGGGATAAGTTGTAAGTTGAAAAGGGGAACAAAATACCCGTGATCTAATTAATAGACCACAAAGTCGGTCTATGTTTCTTCCTTATCCCCTGGAGAAACAAACTACACACACATCACACACTATCATACGGTTTTACACACACACTCAAACCCTTTCCAAATTCAAAGAAGGAAATCAAAGAGGGAAGCTGTAGATTCAAGTTTGGCTACTGATTTTGTTGTTAAAATATTCATCTTCAACTGAAATCATCAATAAATTGTAAGTGTTTTGAGGTTTAAAGGTGTTCTTGAGTTCATGAACAAAATTCACCATTTTGATGATTTAAGTGATGTTTTGGTGTTGTTCTTTGGTGTCAAATGAGTCCCTAAGCTCCATATGATGTTAAGGAACATGTAGAAACTGTTGAGTGTGAGTTTTGGTCGAATTTCATGGCAAAAACGTGTAATTACAGTCGCTGTGCGGAACAGGGACGAAGACCTGCTGTGCAGGTACTTCCTACGGGCGTAGGACATTGTCCCTACGGCCGTAGGAGGCCTATTATGTGTACTACGGCCGTAGGCAGGGTTTCTGCGGCCGTAGGAGAGTATTTTGTGTGGTTTACCGTCTACGGACGAAGGAACAAGGACTACGGGTGTAGGTACGTAACCTACGGCCGTAGCTCACCATTGAACAACTCCTGTGGGCGTAAGGATGAGTTCCTACGGTCACAGGGCTTGGTTTTATGAAAAGAAGTTCTACGGGCGTAGTGTCTTGCCTCTACGGCCGTAGGAGGTGTTTTGGAAGGTGTCCTACGGCCGTAGGACATATTTACTGCGGCCGTAGTAGTTTTCCAGGTTGCCTGTTTTCTTGTTGTTTGTTATACGTTTACGTAGAAGCATTGGTAGTACTTTTAGATGTTGACTGAACCTACACATGATGTGTTAGGTGATTCGGACGATTCTGTGTGCTCCTGGGATTCCCGGATTCATATTTGCCTCATGTGATCTCGAGGTGAGTACCGGTTAACCTTAGGTTTCGTGATAAACATGTTATAACCATGTTTAAGGTAAGTTATGGTTTATGTGTGGTTAATTTGCTATGATATACGTTGCTATGCATTTATGTTAGGCTTGAGTAGGCCAATCATGTTATAAAATTGGTATATGCGGGTGTTATGGCTTTTGTAGGCCAATATGATATGTTATGGCTTTTGTAGGCCAATATGATATGCTATGGCTTGAGTAGGCCAGTTATGTTTATGATGCGGCCAGAGTCGGCCAATACGTGTTCGTGCCGGCACTTTGTTATTGTTGAGGTACGGTGATTCGCGGCCGCGGATCGGGTTCTTGCAAAACCCCGTGCCTCAACCAGGGGCTCTCATTGGACTTCCCCGCTCGTTAAAGGGGCTCTCATTGGACTTCCCCGCTCGTTAACGCAATGGTGGACTGCTACTCGCTCCCCCACCAGCGCGATATTATGGATGTGTTCGGTTTCCCCCAGTTTGGATCATTGAGCCGGGCTCACAACCCTGCAAGATGTGACTCCTCCTGGGCACCGGAACATCACTAGCTGTTTGGATAGACTTGTTTGATACTTTGTGATACCTTCTGCATGCTATAACATTTTTGTAACGATACTTATGTTTAATCGTTACTCACTAGCTATTTATAGCTAACCCCTCCATGTTTATGTCCAATATTCAGGTAATTAGCTGCTGGTGAGACGGGTGCCATGTTTTGGTTTGTACTGCCGAAGTTTTTGGGGAACACTACTTTCTGGTTGTTTTTATTAACTTTGATTTACTGGTTAATGGTCGGCAGATATTTGGTAACTCCGCTGGTGGTTTTGTTTAAACACTAATACAGTTTATGTAATAACTAAATCTAGCTTCCGCTGTGTTTTCTAAATATATCTTTTGGTTAAACGCATAACTATATTTTATAAAAGTAAGCTTGTGAAACGGCGGCGTTACAGTACTCTTTTACAGGATATACCTAGTATGTGGATGACAGGAGTTACACTGGAAATTGGGACTGATCATTACTCTGATATCTGTAGTTTTGTAAAGAGCCTGTTTTGTAGTAACACTGTAAATGTATTTGTAAAGCCAAATCTGTTTAGTTGTGTTTAATCAAATTATATTATATTATATTTTGTTAATTAAGCTTCCGCGCGTATTTAAAATAGTGTTAGTGTGAACAGTGTTACACATTGTGCTTTCTTTCTAGCAGTAATGAGAGTTTGATTTTCCTTAATCTCATTCTCGAGTTTAGTGATTTCAGCTTTGAGGTCAGCTTGAGACTTAAGGCTGGTCTTAAAATCGTTTAACAGATAACCAAATGTAAGACCTTTTTCTTCATCGGTGTAAGAGTTGAAATTACTAACCTTATACATGGAGGAAGGATCCAAGTCACTTAGTTTAATGTTTTCTTCAGCTTCCTTCATGTCAGCTTCAAAAGTTAATTCAGACAAACCATAATCAACTTTATCTAATTTAAACTCTTCATCTTCTTGAGCTATCAGACACTTGTCATCATCATCTGAGGTAGATGATTCTGTATCCCAAGTTTCAGCATAAAGTCCTTTTTGTATTGGGCTTGTCTTCAGGCTTTCCTTTCTTGAGCTGAGTATATTTCTTCTTATACTTGTCAGCTCTATAAGCATTCTTGTCAGATACTGAAGCTGTTTCATCCTTCTTTATTCTGCACTCAGTAGCAATGTGTCCCTTTCTCTGACAGTTGAAGCACACAACTTTCTTGGGATCAAAAGAACTCTTTCCTTTGCCCCTGTCAGATCTTCCTCTTCCCCTTTGAATTCTTCTCAACCTTCTGGCAAGCATAGCCATTTGTTCAGTGATGGTCTGAACATCATCAGTATCACTTGAGTCTGAGTCTGAGTGGTCAGCTTGAGAGTCTGACTCAGTCTCAGATTCAGTAATGAATGCTTTTGAAATCTTTTTCTTCTGCTCTGCAACGAATGCAGTTTCATGTTTATCAAGAGAATCCTTCATTTGTTGTTGAGAAGATTTCTTGTGTTCTGTGATCTGTTCATGATTAAGCAAGAACCCATATATGGACTGTAGGTTATACATGTGTAATGTACCTCCAGCCCTTAGTGCTACAGTCACTTCATTGAATTTCTCTGGTAACACATCCAGAAATTTCAGCACTAGGTCATCTTCATCCCTTTTGATGCCTACACTTAGCAGGTCATTAATCAAGCAGTGAAACCTTGTAAACAAATCAGGCAAGGTTTCATTCTTCTTAGAAAAGAAGTTTTCATATGACTGTTAAGATGATTCTTCTTTTCCTGCTTGACCAGATCTGTGCCCTCATATGTAATACTCAGAGTATCTCAGATCTCTTTTGCAGTTTGACACCCAGTCACAGTATGCAAGATCTCACTGGTCAGGGAATTTACCAGAACACTCTTTGCTTTGTCATCCAGGGAATGTAATTTCCAATCCTCATCAGTTCAGGATGCCAAAGGCTTCTTAACTTCCTTTTCTGTCTTGTCAGTAGACTTATCACCAACAACAGCATAAATCTTGGAGATAATTGGTCTACGAGTTATGACATCATACATTCTTGTGTCAATGGACTTAAGGAAAAGCATGGCTCTGAATTTCCACATAGGATAATTAGATCCATCAAATACGGGACATCCTTTAGCAGCCATCTGAGGAAAGTTTGACGAATTGTTGCTTGTCGACATATTATACTTTCTCAGAATCTTGAACTTTAACTTATGAATAGTTCAGCCTGCTCTGATACCAGTTGTTGGTCCCTTGGTGAGAGTATCAACAAGCAAGTAATGTGTAGAAGAAGGGTTGAATACACTTTCTGTAAAAAATTGAACAAATCAATAGAAAGTGTTAACACACATCAAACCACATGAAATCGAATGTTTTCATTAATAAGAAGATGATTACAGAGACTATCAAGCAAGCAACACTTGATATGTAAACGCCTAATGTAAATCAAATCTCTCAATCTCTCAAATTTTGCTATCTATAATCAACTTATGATTATAGATACAAACCGACTCTCTAAACAGGATTTATTCACATATTGAATACTTACCAACTTCACAACAGACTTGAAGATCGAACACACGAACAATGGTGGCAATCTGTGAATTTCTTGATCACGTTGAACTTACAAACGGTGTATCAAGATTCGTAACACATACGATCAATATGTTGAGGTGAGATTAGAGTCTGACACTCGTACCTCTAAACTTATCAGGAGATAAGTATTTATAATCCTATTCTTACGGATCCTAACAAACTAGAACTTATCCTAATCTGCTAACAAACTAACGGATAACCGGAATCTTGAATCTTGAATCTTCTATATTGAGTCTTCAATCTTCAATCTTGATTCTGGAATCTTCTTATACATGCCGTAGATATAGAGAGTAAAAGGAATTTAAAACATATTTAAATTCTCTTAAACTGACTTTTTTAGTCGGGCTGAGTTACTCAGCTTGAAACTCATCAAGCTGAGTTCTTCGAGGACAAACCCGAAATCAAACATGTACTAACATTTATAATGACTAACTCATCCTTAGAAGTCATAAGAGTTAGCTAGAACTTACTTAGCAACTATGTTGAGCTGACTCAGTCTATATGCTGAGTCACTTAGCTTGAAACACATTAAGCTGAATACTCAACCTATACCTTAGTTGACACACACAGCTTATCAAACATAATGATAAACTAACTAAGATATAGTCTAAGCTGAGCAACTATATGCTCAGCTTATACTCAGTTTATGCTCAGTCTGAAACACTATAAGTGTTCAGTCTGATCAAGCTTCATAATTCTATTTAAGTTGTATTTAGAACATATATTACAAACTTAACTTTGTCTCATCAAATCTCAACTGATAAGATCATTTGACCAACAAGGTGGCCAACGCGCAGCCGCCGTCCGGCGACCTAAGCCACCATTTCTCCATTTCATTTCTTTAATGATACAAAACAAAGGAATCAATTCCAATTTTTCACATATTTCCATTTCTCCCCATTTCCATTTCTCCTCTATTTCCATTTCTATTTATCTCCATTTTTTCTCTCTCTACCAAACACGATTAGGGATTTATGACCCAATTTCATTTTAACTAATGTTAGATTGAGTTACGAATTAGGTGTGCAGAATACAGTCTTGTATAAATCATACTAAAGTCTCAAAACCAAAAAGACAGGGTCAAAGAGGGCCGCCTCCCCTAGGTGGAATCCTAGAGGAATGCCCTTGTTAAGCGGCTAAGCTTCGAAACCTAAATTTACAATGGCTAAGGAGAAATGAATCAAATTCAATCAATGTGCAAGAAGATGGGTGTTGAAGCTCTAATTGTCGAAAGTGAGTGCTCAACTTGTTGAAGTTGAGTAAGTGCTTATTCACCATGATGCTTAAGCTAAGTCTTCGGCATGTGCTAATGATGGTTAGATGCAACCATTGATTGTTTAGTGAACTATGCAACTAATACACAACACAAAGTTATTCACTTTGTTGATAATGAAGTTATCTTTTAATTATCCTAAGTTAATTTCGTGTAACCAAGATTTAGGTTAATTTATAACTTAAGAAAGATGTACTTTTCATGATCAAGTGATAGTTTATAACTTAATTTATAACCTAAAAGTAGTTGCATCCGTCAGATGAGCCTCTCCTGCCACCCTCAGCTCCGTCTCAACCAGTTTTGCAAAGTCTACTGCCGCTGGCCCTTTCTTCGCCGTCAACCATGATCTAGAATCACAGTCGCCAATCTGTTCTCTCTTAAGACTCTCTCTTTCTCTCTGAATGATTTAGGCTTTAATTTGGGTGGAGGGGTTGGTGGCGAGGATGAAGGATCGTTACGGATTTTGGTGGCCGTTGTGAGTGTTACAAGGCTTTCATTTTTTGTGTTTTTGAAGGCCCGATTTTAGGTTAGTGTTCTCCATCACCATCTTTATATTCATCTTCATCTTCACTACCTCATTGGCTCATCGTTGCCATCTTTTTTGTTTGTTTTAGGGTTGATATGTTATAATTGCTCATGGATATGTGTTTTGATCATATATTAATTGAGATTGAATCTTACCTTTTCATGTGTGGTTTTGTAATCAACTCAGATTTGTAAAACTAGTAAATCAAAAACTCAGAGTTGCAAATCGCAAATTTAGATTTACAAATTCGATCAAGAAGATGTAAGCCAACCCCTAAAATGAAGAAAAGATGAAACATCAAACCCTAAAATTTATTGATCAATTTGTAAACCAAAATCATATGTGTAATTCCATTTGCAGATGATGGAAATTCAAAGTCGTCCATAAACAAAAACGAAATCTTTAAAATACAATCGAATCCATATGAAATTCTTAACACCTTTTGAAGAACGATCATTTACTTAAATTGAAATCACAATCAAACTCACATGAAATTAATGGTTGAATTTGCAAGAACCCATCTAAAATTATTTAATTTTTGTAAAAGACCATACATGTAATATTAGGCTAGCCACATCTAACCAGCGAGTATCGAACTAGTTGGAGTGTGGCATCAAGCTACATCATCGTCCCTACCCCTCACGCTTGTTTTTGTTGTTTTCCACTCACGCCAAGTTTTTTTTTATAAATTTGACTATATATATATATATATATATATATATATATATATATACACTATATTATAAAACATTTACATCTTTTTACTTAAACTCTTAATTTTTAAGTGTTTTGAAATGACTATTCTACCCCTACCCTTAACAAAATAGCTTGGAGTGCTAAATTCACGTTTGGAATGTCGAAGTAATGCATTGATGCTATTATGGAAATAATACAATTGGCATCTTTACTCATAAAAGCTAATTATTATAGATTGTAAACCCACGGTGGATTGTCAAAATTACCTTAATTGCAAATTTTATTTCTACCGTTTAGACGGTTACCATATTAAAGGATTTACTGTAATATATCAATTTCATTCGGTCAATACATATCTTAATATTCAATCGAGTTGAACTTTCCAGTTTCCAAAAAATATTTTTTTAGCTTAATATTCAATCGAGTTGTACTTTCCACACAATAACTATTTTATAAATCAATATAGAATGTTTTAAAGATTAATTACACTCAATCTCTCTATTCTAAAAATATTAAGAGGTGATATGTCTTCCTATTTTATCATCCTACTTATCCTTGTAGGAAGAAAAAGTAAAAAAAGTATTATTTTTCAAAACATTGTATATAATTTTCAAATTATACCATCTCGTACACCATGCTCAAGATATCTCTCTGTTGTATTCAAGATTAATTTGAGTACCAACACCATCAATGTTCCAACATTAGTTGAGACTCAAACTAATTAAGATAAAAAATTATAATTTGTTATCTTTCTTTTTTTCCTCAAGATGCCTTCTTTTTATGTCTTGTAGAATTCTACAGAAACTTTTAAACATGAAAAATAATACCAAACGGGATATGGGATTCAAATTAGTATAAAAGGTTGTACTATCAAATCTGATAGATTCATAATGAAATTACTAGCAAATGAGACGCGTGGACTGTTTTTCCATATATTTATACATCCAATTGTCTGCGTCTTTAAAAAATTTTAGGATCTATGTCCATATATTTTTCAGCTGCTTTAATTTGGTTACTTGCATAAAGTGAGCTATATCAAATGTGATATAATTGGATTCAATATAGTATAAAACGTGTATAAAATTTTTTTGACCGGTAAATGGGGACACTTTCCCGCCTCTCCAATGTGGGTTCGAATTGCTTGGTGACGGGTTATCAACCGCCCCTTGTTATTTGACTTTAACTAAGGTTCGAGCATCACACTTTTACTTCATGAAGGAAACCTATAAGAAAAAACCCCCAACCCATTACATGCAGCAACATTTGATCCCCCAACCTCTTGCGAGGAAGGGGTGCGCCTTACCAAATGGGTTAAACCCCATTGGCATAAAACGTGTATAAATAGAATAATGTCTATTGCTATTACCATGGTTCTAAATAACGTAAGGCGTGGCGTGGCGGCGAGGTCAAGCCTCGAGTTATAGGAGCCATGGCGAAGCCTTGGCGTTTTTTAAGGCGTGACTTAAGGCGGCGATTTTGTATATATTTTGTAATTATATATTTCAAATTTATCATTATTAATATACTAATTACACAAAGTTACGGAAATGATGAGCAAAATAACATATACAAATTATAAAATACAAATTTATAAAAGTTCTATACACGCGATTGCAAAATGCATAAAAAAAGTTCAAATTTTTTAAAAAAATGATTTTTTTGGCGCCACGTTATAAAAAACTCGCCATTTGGCGCGCAAAGGCGCGCCTTGGCAAGCCTTGGCGAGCGCCACGCCTAGCACTCACGCCTAGGACCATTTCTTAACGGCGGAGCCACGCCTCACGCCTTGGCGACGCCATGGCGCCGCCATGGCGCGCCTTTTAGAACCCTGGCTATTACATTGGAAATGATAATAACTAATGGTCAAAACTAAATTCCATGACTATTTACCTATATTACTATATAAAACATACAACACTCTTTTTCCTCTTATTTATAAAACTTCTTAAAACTCAATCAATAATACATCCTCACCCTTCTTTTATCTAAATTAATCACATCCACATAATATTTAGACATTTCACTTTTCTAATTTACATTACTTTTTTATTTATTTAAAAAATATAATCTCTCACTAAGGCACTAATACTCTCTCTCTCACACAATCACAATTATCCACCTACAGCATAAATTCCAAAATCTTGTTAACTTCTCTCTTTTTATCTATACTACAATTATCCACCTACATACATCATCACCCTTCTTTTTTATCTAAATGAATCACATCCACTCAATCTTTAACCATATCACTTTTCTAATTTACTTGAACTTTTTTATTTATTTAAAATATAATCTACACCAAGACACTAACACACTCTCTCTCTCTCTCACACACACACAATCACAATTATCCACTTACAACTTAATTTTTAAAATCTTATTAACATCTTTCTCTTTTTTTATAAATATAAATCTTTTTTCTTATTTTAATGTTTTTTAGAATTTATTTAAAAAATTAATAAAATAGTTTATATAAATATAAGAAAATTTAAAAAAACGGACATGTTGCTAAAAACCTTTTCATGACATTGCATCGCGCGAATAACATATCATTGTATTCCTGAAACAACATGTTGCAAAACAAAAACTATTTGCCGTCGCAGCATTGTGCGGGTACTATGCTTGTAAAAACGGACATGTTGCTAAAAACCTTTTCGTGACATTGCATCGCGCGAATAATATATCATTTTATTCTTGAAACGACATGTTGCAAAACAAAAACTATTTGTCGTCGCAGCATTGCGCGGGTACTATGCTAGTATATATATTTGAAAGATGCGACGATATAACAATATAAATAAATAAGATGAATATACATAATCTTAGAAAGTTTAACAAACATTTTAACATTTTTTAAAGTTTAACATTAATATTGTTAAGTTTAATAAATAAAGAACGGTCTATATTCAACTTTTAAAAGATCAAAGATAAATTTTAAATAAAATTATGATTTCCCTTAAAAGACTGTGTATATAGAGTGGAGTAGCGTAATATTTTAAAGAGATGGAATCAGAAAGACGGGAGACAAGTGACAGATGTACGGCCAGATATCATGGTAGTTTGTCAGGGGAGAGGCCACGTGGATTTGTGTAGCCATCCAACCCACACCACATGTATTATATGTACTTGAGCAAGCAAACCCTTCTTTGTGTAAAACCTCTGCTCAAATCAATACATCGAGTTATATTATTTTTTCTACTTATTTTACTTATAATATTGGTAAGAGGGAGATGATTTGTATACAACACAAATTAGTCATACATAATAATTAAGACATTTATGTCCTTACCTACCGACTAACTTTTACTCTCATCCATAAATTCAAGGGTATAATAGTCCAAACAATCACTTTTTGTTATGTATAGCTAATTTGTTTTGTATACAAACCACTTCTCATTAGCAAAATGATCACCTCAATAAAAAGAATAGAACAAAAGATTATTAGATTCTATATATTATTTTATAATAAATAAAATAGGAAAAAATAGTAAAAAATATATATTATTTTTCTAGTTTTATTTGTATTTTTCCTTATTGTCATAACAAAATGATCTATCAAGTATTAAAATAAAAAAAAATTAGTAATTTTGATATGTAATATGAAATGTGAAGAAAGATGAAGTGTTAAGATATTTTAAGAGAATATATAATGATAATAATAATAATAATAATAATAATAATAATATTATTATTATTATTATTATTATTATTATTATTATTATTATTTGCTTCCTTCTCCCACGCTTCATTCTCCCGCATTTATTACATCGTTTAATCGTTTATTCCCTTCTTGTTACATACTTAGAGCATGAGGTGTACCGTTGTGAAACATCGAATGCTTCGCGTCACTGAGCGCCATATCATTCATGTTTCAGCTATGCTTAAACTTCCGTACTACCCGTGCTTTACACACTTTAAAATATTGTATTAAAAAAATAATATCTCTCTTCTCTCCTCTTTTTCTTCGTCTCTCTCTCATCTCTCTCTCCTCTCTCCATCGGCATTAAAGTGCCGAGAATTGATGCCATGCTTGGATACTCTAACTTGGGGCATGGTGTTCTATACGGTACCACATGACAAATCATCATGCCGAGCTCCTTACCGCATGTACACCCTTTGCTCTTATTAAACAATATTAGTATGCTATTCTATGTTAAAATTCATGGTCAACATTTTTGATATCCCTAACTAATACAATATTCTATTAATAAAATATATGTTCTAATCTTGTATCCAATATATACTATTTACTTGTAAATTTTATACTTATAATAACTAAGTGTTATCTAATGCTATTATTATCACATTTTTTTCTTCCAAATTCGAGTGTTACTAGTAGTTTATGACATTTTAATTGGACTTATGTTATTAATAACTAAATTTACCTTACATTACTATATCCTTATATTAATATTGTAGTGTTGTCGCATAGTTCATCGCACAATTATACAGTGATCATACATGTAAGTTTGTGGGTTCCAACTCAAAACCAATTGGTTATAAGAGGAGTAGCCAATGACCCTTATAAAGCAAATTACAAGTCACGTTCCGTCCGATGTGGGACATTGCTCAACACGCCCCCTCACGTGTGGCGGTTTTTTTTACGCGCCTAACACGTGGATACTTAAGGGTTACGTGGATTCCTGGTGAACCTTGTTCTGATACCATGTTTAATTGTTCTGATACCATGTAAGTTTGTGGGGTTCCAACTCAAAACCAATTGGTTATGAGAGGAGTAGCCCAGGACCCTTATAAAGCAAATTACAAGTCACGTTCCGTCCGATGTGAGACATTGGTAATCAAACTCGTTTTTTCTTTCTATCCATCTTATGAACACAAAATAGAAACAATACATTTTCTCTTCTTTCCCTTATCATTTCTCTTTTTTCTTATATTTTCTTAATTTTCTTTTCTATTCTTCTCTAATTCAATTGTTTTCTTGTTAGCTTCACATCACTTCCCCTTTCCCACAACCTTAGTTTTACCATCCTCAATCCTTTTCCCACCTTTTTTTATTTTATTATATATTAATGACAAAAGAGATAGAGAGAAAGAGAAGAAGAAAGAGAGAGGGAAGGGAGAGAAGAGAGAGAAAAGGAAAGAGAAAGGGAGGAGAGACAACTGAGAATTTGGTTAGTTAACCTTAAAAGGATGAGAGAGAATCAGGTTGAAATGACGGTCATGGTATTCCTTTCTCTACCAAAAGACCTCCTATTAGAATGAGTAGGGTATAACAGATGCTCTAATTTCTCTTAATTTGAAGTAGTAAGTCTTAAACTTGACCTACTAGCCCATGTAGCATGATCGACACCGGACTAACACTTGTCCTTCTAGAACCAATGTAGGTTTCAAATCTCCAAGAGAACCAGGTTAAGTTTGATCCGGGTTAGTGAAGGCCAGAAACCGACAAGAGTTAGATGTACCTTTTATTATTATTATTATTATTATTATTATTATTATTATTATTATTATTATTATTATTATTATTGTTGTTGTTGTTGTTATCATCATCATCATCATCATCATCATCGGCCCTTGTTATTAATAAATCGAGTTTCACTTACAAACATTACACTTATTGGTACTAGGGGTGCAAATGATTTGAGTCGAGCTTGACAAGGCTCAAGCTCGGCTTGATTACTTTAGGCTAAGCTCGAGCGCGGCTGGATAGCTCGACGAACTTTCATGATGCAAGCTCGAGCTCAGTTCAAGCTTGATTTGTAAAGCTCGTATTTATTCTAAAACAATTTTTATAATTAAAATTATGTTAAAATGATTATAAACTATTTAAAAAATGATAAAGTTGAATTGGTTAAATATAATAAATTGAAATTTATAAAAGGTAAATATGATATTGTAAATTATGGTGGCTGAATATGATATTATAAGGTTTAAAAAGGACATATATGAAAATTCTCTAATAATTATGATGTTTTGACAAAATTGGAATAAATAGATGGTCCATATTGATCACTTAAGTATATTTTATTAAATAAAGGGTTAAAATCATTAAATAAATTTGACACCAACGGCGGTTACAACCACCGTCATCTACTACATCGGCGATCATATCTCTCACACAAGCCGCCACCGCCTCCATGTAGCAACAAACAAATTTCGGTTGAACACCATTTCGGTCACTATTGATAATGTGATGCAATTTCAGGTTTCACATGAAAAACAATCACTTATACAACACTTTAAACACTTTAAATGAAGGAGGATTGTGATTTTAAAGTTAGATGTCATGAATATACCAACTATTATAAAAAGGGTATATTAAGTTATTAACAAATTTTAACATGTTAAATGGGTAAATAAGTAAAAAAAAACTTTAAGTATCATATTGAGATATTGGGATAACTTTCATACCATTACGCAACTTTAGGCCTTGAAATTTAGTATTTAAGTAAAACAAACATATGAGTGGTTTCAAACAGATATTACAAATTAAATATCACTTTTATCTTAAACACTAGAACATACGTATGAGTGTGTTTTAGTGTATGTACTTTCTGATTCTCTAGAGCAATTCAACACAGGATATAAAGTTTGGTTTGCATATTCAAATTAAAGTCTAGAAAACAATTAGAAGTGGATCTCGGTAAGTAATCAAAGGTATGTGTGTTTATGAAACAGATAGTACAAAATAAATATCAATTTTATCTTAGAAGCACTGGAACATACGTATTAGTGTGTTTAGTGTATGTACTTTCTGATTCTCTGGAGGAATTCAACACAGGATATAAAGTTTGGTTTGCATGTTCAAATTAAAGTCTAGAGAAACAATTAGAAGTGGATCTCTGTAAGTAATCAAAGGTATGTGTGTTTATGATTTTGTTCTTTGTGTGTTCTTGGTATTGGATGTTGGGTTTGAGCACCCATTCGAGTGGACGATTATCAAATGGTGTATATAGCACCATGGTTAGCCTTTAAATGAAGTTAGAAGCATGTTTTTCCATTATTTTTTTTGGTGACATGCTATAAAGCATATAATAAACAAAATTGAAAATTGAACCTCAATAGGTCAAATGGGTGTGATTTGAAATCAAAGTAGAAATTGATGTTTGGGATAGTGAGAACATGTAAGAAATATCTTATAAGTGGTCTGGAACGAAGTATTGAGTTTTGGAAACATGAATTTGTGATTTAGATGCGATAATGGAACAAAAAAAGATCAAATATAAAGCAAACTGGACATTTTCTAAATTACTATGAGTCTATGATGGCTATACAGATGTATTAGATAGTGATACGGTCGTATACATACCATTTGTCTACTGGTGTTAATGTTATGATGAGAAAAGTAAGACAATTATTGTATGTTTCATATCATAGCAAGAAATTCCAGCAAGTTTATACCTTGCAAGAAGTCCGGCATTTGAATATCGTGGCAAGAATGTTGTATGCTAGGTTCAGTTATGCATTAAATATGTTAAGTTGTGTGCTAATTATGTATTTGTGCTTAACCCAAACTATTTATATGTATATAGATAGTTTGAAGCTGTAAAAATAAAAGAAAAACTCCATTCTGATAATCTTGGTGGTGAAGGCTCGTGTATGTTTATTGTACACATAAGCACAATAACCACAATGTTATCTAGTTAAGCCAAATTATTATTATTTTTTTTTTTTGCTAAAGTTGAATTTGTATTATAGTTGTTTCATATTAGTGTAATGTCAGCGAATAAGTGTGAGACTTGTTATATATCATGAAAATGGTTTGTTACAATTATCGGTGTATAGTTGTATTCTTGGATGAATCGGTTTAATATGATCCAATCAAGTAAACTGATTGGATTCCGTTTCAAATAATAAAAACAGATCCATCCTGACAATATTAAGATTCGAACCAAACTAATTAAATTACAATCCAATTGGATCAGTTTTTACAATTCGGAATTTTATTTTGACCTAAATGTAAGATCAAATAATCAAAGACATTTTAAGAAAATTATTCAACATATATGATACTAAGATTAAAATAAAATTGTCCAAGTTTATATTAATCAATCCATCAAAATATTTAATCCACTTTACTTTACAATAAAGTGTATATAAATACATGAAACACATGTGATTACTTGTGTATATAATCACGTGAAACATATTCGATTATTATTACAAGCACGGGCGAAAATCTACACAATGGTGGTGCATATGGTGTGGTGGACGCAAATCGAGTCTTCTAAATCATTGCAATTGCCAACAACCCCGAGCAGTGTCCATCACGATGGTTGGTGCGTCAGGTGGCGCTGATTTCACGTATCACCAACACAACGAAGATAGTAGCTAAAAAAGCACTATGCACTGATAAACCTCTAACTGTGTGCATCCGGTGGCGTCTCATGACAGATGGTGGAGTTGGGCGGTGATTTGTTTGGGTGATCGAGAGAGGTGGGATATTAGGGTTACGGTTATGAAAATAAAAGGGAGTTGGGGCTTATTGAATGAGGAAGGAAAAAGATTACAAAATTCGTAAAATACCCTCTAATTGTTTGTGTTACTTGTCATCTCCACAATACCTCTTAATCATCTTATCTTAATTAATCTCTTTTGATCCTAACCCTTTATACGTGTGTATGTGTATATGAGTATGTGTGTGTGTGTGTGTATTTATTTGGGTTCTGTGGGCTATTCAGTTTATTTTATAGTAATCAACACTAGTCCGGAATCTGTAATAATTATCTGATATATCCAAACTAAATAGTTCAAACCGAAATTTCTTCGGTTGAAATAATTTGCTATTATCCAATTAATGAACACCCTTAGTTACACTTTGGTTTTATATTTTAATGTGACTAATTCTAAAATCTAACACAATAATCTAATAATGCACCTCTCAATTCTTACCTCGTCATTTAAAAACTAATCATGTAATTGGATTGTGTTAACTAAAGGTATTTTTTCACTTTTAACTATGATCTTATCCAACTGAGATTTCTTGTAAAAGTTTTTATCAGTCAACATCCAACATGTATGTAAAGACAAGCTTCGTCAATTTGCTACCTCACTTGACCTTTGTTCTAAACATAATAAGGTCCTAAAAAATTGATTAGGCTTATTAATTCCAACTATATTATATATATATATATATATATATATATATATATATATATTGTGAATAATGTTATATATTATATTTTTGTATAAAAATATTATAATAAAAATTTCTAGGGTTTACTCACATAAGAAGAAGAAGTTGCAATTAACCCCATCATTTGGAGACCTTATTTTCTGTATAGTTGTTGGGTATAAGGATTAGGGGAAGTCCCATAAACCGGCTGATTGTGAGCGTGAGAGAAAAAGAAAAAAAAAATCATCCCAATTCTCTCTCTCTCTCTCTCTTCTCATTCTCTCTCTAAAAAACCTTGTCTATATATGTGGGTTTCGGCCCTCATCTTTGCCTCTTTCGCCTGTAAATTCTCAACGAAAATCGTACTCCCAGAGGTTATTTTCAAGAAATCCATTTCAAAAACCACATAAACTCACACACTTGGGTGAGAGATTTAAATTAGGGATTGAGATTTTAGAGAGAGAAAGTGTTTGTGTATCCGATTATCACTACTTCATTCCAATATACAACCACAACGTCCACTTTGTAGCGGACAAGGTAAATTAAATCGGAAGATTCAATTCTAATCAAATTGATCATCACTTGGTCTCTCAAAAATCACAAAATTTTTGTTTGATTCGAGCTATAAAGCGCCTTTAGAAAGGGATAGTTATGGATGATTTTTTTGGGGTTTGATTTCTTTTTTCACTTTATTCGATTGGAAATTTGAAACTTTGCTATCAGAGCTTTATTTGGATTCTTAGTGAATTGAGATTTAGGGTATTGGGTCATTCGTAGGGTTTTCTTCTTTCTGATTTTAGGTCGGATCGGTGAGTGGAGAGATTACATTGAGTTTTTGGAGAATTAGGGTTTCGATCGAGATTTGTGATTGGGGAATCTAACTAGGCTTGTTAGCAACGGGCTTCGTTTCAGTGCATTTCTACATCGGTAGCCATGATTATAAGAAATCTCTGATCTTCTTTTGGTAATGATGAGAGCTGGACTTTATTGGTTTGATTTTCCATGGGTTTGAGCGGCGCTGATTCTTGGTAATCCACAGAGCCTGCAAGGGAAAAGGGTGCTCTGTTTTCCTTGAGATAACCATTGGGATTATAGTGTAGATTAAGCGAATTCTGTAATTTTGTGCCTTTCATCTTCGGCTTTACAGCTTTTAAGTGTTTTCTTGATATTGGATATGTATTTAGTGTGGTAGGGAGTTTTTGATTTGGATTACGGTCACTGTTGAAGGTAACTTAAGTTTGGTTATGGGTGGTTTTGCAGTTTGAAACTGTGAGTTTCATGGAAGAGCAACATTGAATCTGGAAATGTGTGCAAGGACATGGTTAATGGAGAGGAAAGTAGTTGCTGGTTCCTTTCCATGTTGGGACAGCTGTTCCTGAAAGCTATTAAAAAGCTCTTGTTTTCAAATATTGTTACTACTAGTTATAGTTTGTGGAAGTTGTGCAATGTCTCGGTGCTTTCCATTTCCACCACCTGGATATGAAAAAAAACCCACAACAGACGAACCCGACTTGCTGAAGAAGGTAACTCTACTAATAGAATTTGATTCTCTTGAAAAATGCTTCTGTGTTTATCATCCAGCATGCCTATGTTTCAAGAATTTGGTACCTTTTTAGACTCTGTTTTGTTGCTTTACTATCCAGTTATATATCCATGAAACAGTCAGTGAATTCTAAATATCCACAAAAGTCACTGCTAGAATCCAGGTTATAAGTGCCTTTACCCTTTAGTCATGTTGCCGTATATACTTATAAAGAAGATATGACCTCATCATTTTGGGCAATATGTTTTGGCTTGTTGGGAATGGTTTTCTTTTTGTAGTTAATATATGTGCATATTGGACTTGTTATTACCTCCTTGTAAGTATTGCAGTAAATGGGTTTCGTCCATTTTACTACAGTGTTTTCATATCAAAAGTGTGACTGTACTTAACTTTCACTTGTCTTTACGACATTCTGAGATCATGGTTGATATAAAGACAAATATTGACTTGGGTTGCAAGCGTGAATGAAAAAGTTTAGTGCTTGTCATGACCTTTTGTATTTATTGTTGATGATGTCATTATATGGCACTTTAGAGTGGCATGTCTGGGAGATTTTACTGTCAAAACATTTGTTGTATTATAATATTGACATCATCCTTTTAGGAAAGTGAAATTTGCTTTTCAGTGAAGGTAACTCACTTGAAATCATGACCAAATCTCTTCAAAAACTGGAAATGTTGATTTCTTTCACCAGTTTTATTCAATGTTACAGAAAAACTTCTCTTCGTGTATCCACTATTGCTAAGAGCTCTTTTAAGACTTGTAATTTCTTCTAAGTAGATATTGTTTTATCGCTTGCTTTCTTTTATTGGAGTAATGGAAGACTACATCTTATTGGACAATCGGATATCATACAGAATGATCAATAAAATCCTGTTCAATTGTTGTTACACCTGGTGATTTAGAAAATACACAGAAATAAAGACAGGATCTGCAAGAGTGGGACATATGTAGTATCTGCATACATAGCTATATGTTTTGACTTGGTACATATTGGCACACATAAACTCAGTTACAAGTTAATTCGTGAAATATTCTTACATAGCTTGTAGTAGGGTTTGAACAAATGCTGATCATAATAGGAATACATATAGGGAGAACGATGATCAATCCCTTAAAAACATGAAGCTATGAAATTAGAAAGATTGTAATGGAAATGAAACCTATATGAAGGCTGTAGCCAGGTTGAAGATGACTGATTTAAGTATACTACTCTGCAATTTATTTAGTGTCTTAGATATTTCAAACTAGGTATTGATGCATCTAATTTCACACACCTTAAGATAGAAGTAATTGAACTTCGATTGATCAAGATGCCTATTCTTTTTCAAATCTTTTTTTCTATTTGAACATTGTCTTTGTTTATTTAATGCATCCTCATATATGATTGTCCTAGTTATATTCTGATAATTTGAAGATGCATCTTTTTTATTTCCTTTCTAGTGTAACTGGTCATCATTGTTATTTGATCGTGTAGAGTTAAACTGTTACTGTTTTCATATTTTGACCATGTGCATTACCTTATTTTGTTTGTGTCCAATTAAACATGTGCTTGACAGGGCTTGAGCTTAGCTTGACTATTTTAGGCTAAACTTTAGCTCTGCTTGATAGCTCGACGAGCCTTCATGATGCAGGCTCGGGCTCGGCTCAGATATTTATGTAAAAACCATTTTTGATAACCAACTTACTTCACATATACATAAAATATTTATTACATATCAAAACTTTCTAGCTGCATAAAAGTTATAGCAAAACTTGAGGGCTAAGTTAAAAACATTCTTAGAGAAGTTCAGCCATAAGAAAAATCCAGTAATAACATTATTTACAAATTCAGTTTGATTTTTATTTTTATATACCCCTATATATTACATAGGGGAAGGTTCAAATGAGAATGAGAAATTAATTGAGAATGGGAGACTCAATCTCAGCCGTTCATTTTGTAAGTGGAATTCATGGATCGAGAGCGTGGGGGGATAGAGTGTGGCAGGGTGCATGTGAGGAATTCATGGGTGGGCAATGACATTGAAAGTGGGAGAATTGGATGGCTAGGATTGAGTCTCCCATTCTCAATTAATTTAAGGTTCTCATTTGAACCTCCCACATATTACATAAACCCTTGATAAGAGCTTGAGTTGAGACCTTACAAGATCGAGCTAGAATTGTTATACATATTGAGCCATGTCTAAGCTCAAGCTCTTTGAACTTGAACTAGATAAAAGCACGACTCGAGTTGCGTGATAGAAGCTTAATTCGTTTACAGCCCTGTGAACAGCTTTCTCAAGATGATCATCTCCATAATGTTCTCCTTAATTCTGTCTGTTGAAATTTAGTTTCTTGTGAGCATGAGAACAAGAAAAGAACTTGTAATGAAATAAGAATGCTCCAGCGATCGGTTATTCTGACCACAAAATATCAATATAAAGAATTTCTTTTTAGAAAATTGTCAGAAGGTATGTGAAACTGTAAATTTTTTTATAATGTTAAGGTGAACAGGAGGGAAATCATTAGGAGTTGAGATGAATATGCGCAAAACATAACTACATCTTTAAAGATATGTGCATGATTATTGTTTAACTCGATGATATTTAGGAAAACAATATTATTGTTTTTATCAATTACTGATTTTAGATATCTGAATTTTTTTATCAATGGTACCATGTACAAAAGGAATAATCAAGTGATATCTTTCGGTTTTATACTTAATTGCTTATGGAAGGGACTACCTTTCAGTTGGCATTATGCAGTTATTACCTTTTTATTGTTGCTTGATTTTATTTTTTTGATAGGTGTTCAGTAAACCAATTTAAATCATGCCTTTAAGTTTTTGTTAATAGAGTATACACAAGATTTAGTCAAATAAATTCATTGCTTTTAAATTTGCCAATTTGGGATGTGGATCCCATATTTGTTTATTCGTCTTCCTTGAAGTTTTTATAATCTGAGACGCTATAAAATTTACACACCCCTCATCGTTAGCTGAAGTTGTAATCTTTAATTGATGCAGTTATATTGTTAACTTCATTTATTTCAGGAAAAGCGCAAAGAGAAGAAGCATAAGAAGGATAAGAAAGATAAAGAGAAAAAAGATGGCAAAGAAAAAAGGGAAAAAGATAGAAGCGAAGGAAAACATAGAGAGAAAAAAGAGAAGAAAGATAAACACCGCGATAAGAAGAAAGATAAGGAGAAGGGCAAAACCACGAGTACCCCTGATGAGAAAAAGGTTCATGGGCAGTTTGAGGGATATAACGGAGAAAGGCTTCATCATAACAATGAACAAAATAATAAAGCCAGAAGTAATTCGACAGATGACAAGAAATCACCGATACAATTTCCCCATCAAAATGGAGATTTGGTCAGAAACAGGATTAAGCTCGGGGGAGATGCTGAGAATAATAAATTTGTGCAAGAACTGGATAGAAGGATTAGAGACGAGGAAAAGGGAATGGGTAGCCAACAGTTTGTTGTTGAAGGTAGAAAAAACAGTGTTGAGGTTCAAAAGACAGATGGAAGGCAAGCGGCCATGGATATGGCGGTCATTGGTGGAAGCGTGGCAGTCCCAAACAGTAGGCTTAATGGTGCAACAATGCCACCTTTGGATAACAAAAGGATCGAGAAAATGCAAGAAAAAGGAAGTGATGATAAACGGGGAGATAAACGGAAGAGCAAAGATCGGGATAAACAAAGACAAGGGGGGAAGGACAAAGATACGGAAAAGGAAAAAGCAAAGGAAAAATCAAAGGAAAAAAGTGAGAAGAAGAAAGCCGAGAGAGACAAGAACAGACATATTATCAAGCAGAGCGATTCCGTTTCTAATAATTTCTCTAAAAATTCGTTGGAAAATAGTTGTCAAGGCTTTGGTAATGAAGGAACCTCAAAGAAAAGAAAAGACATGGAGACAAATGGTATTACTTATGGTGAGTTTTCTTCTTTTCAAACTTCTCATAAATTTCATCATCAACATCTATTGTTTCCTAGAGGTGGCATTTCGGCGCATTTATTTATTAATAATTGAGATGATTTGGGCTATATAATTAAATGCAAAAAACCTCCTAAATTGCTTTATTAAAAGAAATTTGACTTTTATTGTAATGATATAGTTTTTGTAATCATATTTTGCAAATTAATTAATTTAAATGTTTGTGTGCTGGTCCAACCCCAATCATACCTGTTTTGACAAACTAGAAAAATACCTCTATTTGTCCCAAACCTGTATTAAACTGCCCAGTTTCCACCTCTAGTTATTTACTGTGCTCAAAACCTTTAAAAAAAATTCCACGTTCAGTATAATATCCAATATTGATTTTTTGATCGCATTAAGGTTTGAACTATATAAAGATCTGATCTTGGTCATTATTGTAAATTAGACGAGTTCTGTTTTATTTATTTAATCGTTCGATGTCCTTAACCAGTGATTTTCTTCAAAGAGGATGATATATTATGGTTTATGGACCTTTTGCTGTATAATGTAATATTACTTTACTACCAGTTAATAAACTTCAAGAACTTTTCTTATTTTATTTCAAGAGCGTTCCTGCACCGGATTTTTTATTTTATTTGCCTATTACGCATAGGTAATTAATATACATTTTTGAAGGTCTAAGATATCAAAATCTTGATGTTCTGGAAGTTTTTACCTGATTATTAACTTCCGTTACAGAGAATGAACTCAGGCCAAACAAGATGGCCCGACCCATTTCTAATATCTCCCCAGAAAATGGAAGGAAGCTAGATTTTCTCCAAAACTCTGGCTCAAGTTTGTTAGATAAGCAAGGTGCATCTTATGGGGCATCACCTAATAGTTTTAAGGATGGTCAAAGAGTCAATGGCATGATTACTTCTCAAGCAGCTTTGATTTCTGCTAAAAAGCCACCAATTTCCGCTTTAAATCCCATTCCGTGCAAGCCCTTCCCTATAAAGTCACCACCTGTAACTGCAAACCATGTTTCCAACCAATCACCGCCTGTTCCGACATCCAAGCCACAACCTAATCATGTTGCAGCCCAAACGACAACACCCAAGCCACCAGCTTCGCTTCCTAATCCCATCGCCCCCCACCAACTGCCACCCCTGTCATCAACACCACCACCAACTACAACCGCTAAGCAGCCTGTGTCTCGACCTAAGCCACCACCACCTGCTGCTGCTGCTGTCAACAAGGTGGCGGCACCACCACCAGTGCCTGTCCCCAAAAAGAAACCACCGCACCCTGATACCAAATACCTGAACCAAATACTATCGGTTCCTAAATTGGACCAGTGGGGGGGTTTTGATGACCAAGAGTGGCTATATAGCAGCAAAGCGGAACCCACTTCCAAGAAACCGGCACTGGAAGAGCTCGAGGTCCAGGTATGGTCTGAAGCTAAGCACATAGAATCTGTTGATGTATGTGCTTTGCCGTATGTTATTCCCTACTAATTGAATTTTGATGAGCACAATTATGATTGTGGGGTCGAGCTCTTGAGATGATCCAGCGGCTTTAGTCACAAATTCTTTCCAATTTTCACAAGGCTGCATTGTAATTTAGTGGGTTGTTGATGATATCATGAATCGGGGTTAATCACATTCGAAGAAAATAGTGCACCTGAGTCGGATATGGCAAACTAATTTGTCCGGAATGGAACATTTCCATGAGGGGTTTGAGTTAAAATGGCTTAAGGAAGATGCATTGGTGGCTTTCTGCAATGTTAATTGATATTTGCTCAATGCTGAGATGCTCTTTGCTAACCTGAGTGTAAAAGAAACTTGGCCTTTGTGGTGTTATACCTTCAAAGCCACAACTTTTGAGTTTGTAATATAGAACTATTTACATGAAATGTAAGATAGGTAGGGAGGGGGTAAAATGGGGGATATTAAAGAAAAGAGAAGAGGGTGGTGAAATCCATTTTGACAGTGATTGCTTTAATCTATGATCCCTTATGATTTTTTGATTGGGCTGTTTTCCCATTGCCAATTTACTTCCTTAAATGTTGGTTTTAAGACTTTCCTGATTCATGCATTTGACTTCTGATGACATGTTTTAGATACCAATTGGAAGTCTTATATTTGTAAGATTCGTGGGACTCGAAAGCAAAGGGATTGCATTAAGAAGCCTCTGTTTGTTCTTCCGTATAAGCTTTTATATGGGGGTGTTCATGGGGCAGGGAGAGTAGTGGATTTTATGCAAACCGTCATTGTGTTTTCAATAAGTTCAGCTTTATAGTAAAACAATAAATAATGGTAGAAACAAGTTAACAATAATGAATAAATCATTTATAGTAATCAAATAGATCTTGGATGAGAACCTCGTAGAAACAAAAAACCAATAGACTTGAAGTCGGCATTGTTGATCGATTTTAACGTCTCTATGTTGAACTCTCTACTGTTGCAGGCTTGCAAACTCTCAATATCGAAGCTCAAAAAGAGAGTTAAGGGAGACAGCGGGTGTTGCTAGAAGTAAGTTGAGTACTTTTGAGAAAGTGTTTGGTTTTAGAGAAACATACTAATTTTCTAGAAAAAGTTTCTATGGAAAGTGAAAATTTTAAAAATCTGTTTGGTTTATACCTTTTTCTAAAACTTTTCAAAAAAAAGAGTTTTCACTTTTCCAATTTTCTGGAAAATTAGAAAAGTCCGTTTCCTCTCTTTTCTACTTTTTTCTATTTATGTTTTCTAATTTTCTAAAATAGAAAATGAAAACTCCATCGTTTTTAGCAAACACGTTTTCTAAATTTTTTACAGAAAATTAAAAATGAAAACTCCATTCATTTTCTAGAATTTTTTTTCAAATAAGTTAAAAGCATGCCGGTCGGGATGGGTACCCGCAGATCGAATTATAAAATCCGAACTCGCCATGTGTTCAACGGGTACCCTAGTTTTCGGTTTTTTCGGATTACGGGTTTTACGGATATCGGTTCATGTGGGTCAAGTTTGATTTGCGGTTTTTTGGTTTTTTAAACACCCCTACATTTATTTACTAAAGGTGAAAAATGGGCGGGCAAACGTTTAGATAAGTTTGTCTGTTTAGGATCAAATAAAAGTGTTTCAAAAATCTTATTTATACTTATCTTTATTACTATATATATTTAGCTTCTTTATTTATGACTATTTTAAGTTAACTAGTTTAGTTACTAAAGCGTCTTTTACACTACTTTAAATCATTCTAAACTAAATTTGGGTTGAATTTAACATGTAATAAATTACACAAATTGGTTACAAAATATTTAAACTAAAAAATAGTAACGGTTAAAATTTAATTTACCAACAGAATTTAATATTGAATTTATATATATATAATATATATATATACGTATATGTATGTATGTATAGTATTGTACATGTCTTTAAATTATAATGGTCTTTTACTTAGAGAGCTCGGAGTGGGAGGGTTTTAGCTTGCGTGGTGATGCCCACCGCGCCGTAGAAGGTCTCTTTCCCACTCCATAGCGCCGTGGTGGAAGGCGGTCGGTGGTGGCATCCACGCCAAAAAAGCTTGCGTGGTGATTTCGGGTGTGGCCGTGGCTGAAACTCGAGGAACATCTGGAGAAAAACTTAAATGACAAGCAAAAAATCCTTCAAGAAGAAGAAGAATAAGAACTGGAAAAAAATAGCTAAACCATGACAAGACGACTGGGGAAGAAGATGAAAATGAATAAGGCGGCTGGTGAAATGTGTTTTAACCTAATTTGCATTCACATAGTATTTATATTTACATTAACTTTTAAAAAATAAAACCTTCAGTTTAGACAAATTGATCATTTCAGCCCATTAAATTCTTTTTTTTCCTTTTAACCCCATGTGACAAATTCTATATTAGTATAGGAGCTAAAATAAATAAATCTAGATTTTTTTACCTTTATCAAACGATATTTTTTCTTTTTAGTTTAAAAAAGCTATTTATTTTTATAGTGTTAAAATAAGACGGGTCCCATAATTTGATGTGATAAGGAGTAACCACTACGGGTCTGAGTGGTGGGCTGAGTGGTGAGAGTTGATAGCTGACGTGGCGATGTGGTGTATGTGGTAGGAGGTGACCACGTACTTTTATACATAAGTATTTTTTTTTAACAAAAATCAAAGAATCCATTAAATCGTATATAATTAAATATTAATCTCTTAAGTATTAATATACTAAACTAAACTATAAAAAAATCCATTAAATCGTATATAATTATATATTTATCTCTTAAGTATTAATATACTAAACTAAACTATAAAAAATTATATATATACTACCGACGGTGAGTAAGAATGAAACTAAATCCCAACCGTTAAATATAACCTAAGATAAATCCTGAGCGTATTAAATACTTAAGAGCAAGGAGTGGTCACCCTCCTTCACACCCACCACACCGTCACGTCAGCTTTTTTCTTTCACCACTCAACCCACCACACCAAATTTTGGGACCCACATTATTTATTAAATTCACATCAAATTTAATAATACTTAATTAACTTAAAATAATAATTTTAAAATAAAAGATGGGTTACAGATGACTGTGACATTACAATTCCCATCTTTCTATGCAATTTAGATGTACAACAAATGAAGCATGATTTACAAATGACTGTAACATAAATATTCCCATTGGTCAAAATTACAGAACCACTCAACCACTTATCTATCTTCATTTTTTTCCTTTTAGTGTCATCTGGTTTCCTTTCCATAAGAATCGAAGCTATCAAGTTTCCTTCTTCATCCTTCTTAAATGTGACACCACATTCAACCAGGTTAGTTTCCTCATTCATCCTTCTTAAAATACCTGATGCATAAATAAATAAATAAATGAAATCAGAATGTGAGGAAGAAAGAGAGGGAGGAAAAGAAGCGGTGTATTACCACCACATCTCCACCGCTTGCGCGGTTCTTGCCACGCCCAAGGATTCACAACGGCGTCATGGTGTGGTGGCACCTCCGACCACGGCGCCATCGGATCTCTACCACGCCAAAACCACCGTCCACTCCTTCCTCTCACCACCGCAATCCCGTGAACTCGACCACAGCCGATCAATACATCCCATTTGTTTCGCCGCCTAAACATCATCCGCCATTCTTCTTCATCTACCTCTCACCACCTCCCTTCATCCCGTCATTATTTTGATCGGTTTTTTACTACTGCTGCTCATCAAAGGGTTCTTTGATTTCCGCAAGGATTATATGGTTTTTTGCAACGGGGTATTCACTGCTTTTCATCGCTCCATTCTGCTCTTCAATTTCTGCATATGGTTTTGATTTCTGCTAATTTTGTTCTATCTACAAGAGGTTTCTTCTCATTGATTACACTTGCTTATAGTTTAATTTCTCATTGGTTTTAATTTCTCCTTATGTTTCTCATTGGTTTTTGCTTCTCCTTGACTTAGACAATCAAACCTTAACCAAATATTTTTTTTATTCCTATACGTCTCTGGGTATTCTAATTAGGGTTGTAATTGATGTTCGCTTCTAATTTTAATTGAATCATTATCTACTTCTAATTCTAATTGATTGGTAATTTATTATACCTAAATTATAATTTTGTTTTGTGTACAATCAGGAGTGACAAAAACTTTTCTCAGTTGGAAGTTTGTTTTCAGGTTAACCTGATGATCTATTATTGACTTTTTCTTATTTGGCTTTATGTCCCAAAAAAACCCCGATATTAAATTTATTTTTTGAGAAGGTATACAGTGTTGTTATTTAATTCTGTGTATCCATTTGTTTACTTTCTTTTAATCTTTGGGTGTTTGTTACTATTTCAATTACATGTATTAGCTTATATCTATTGTTTTGATTTACCATATGACCAATTAAAGATCATGTTTTTCTATTTCGATCTTATATAAGTTTTTTGGTCAGTTTGGTTGCATATACCCCTGCTTTTATGAGTATGCAACTCTGACCGTTGGTTGCTGTCGCGTTTTAATATTATTCTGCTCATGTATGCACTGTTTTGGGTATCATATATATATATATATATCTGGTGCGTTAATAACGAACAGCTGCTGTTTAACCTTCTTGGCTGCCTGCTGTGCATGTTGAGTGCTTGGGTTGTGGTTTAATGTGTCTTGGTGTAGCTATGATGCTGCTATGCGCTTGGGTCGTGGTTTAATGTGTTATAGTGCTTCTTTGATACTGTTTTGATGCTGGTATAGTGAGTTCTGATGGCATTATGATGCTGATTTCGGATCCTTACGGTCATGTTGCAGATTGGTTTTTGCTTCTATATATGTTGCTGCTGTCTTTGACGCTGTTGTGTCGATTGGCTAAGGGTCTGCTTCTGAGTGGTTCTGCTGTGTATGAGTTGCTGTGCGAAGAAATGCATGTACGTAGGAGACAAGAGATGACAATGATGTTTTGTTACAATCTACAAATGGGTAAAGTGAGAGATACAAATGTGTGTGCTGATGTTTAGATTGTGATGTACTGCTGCGACTTTCAGGATGTCTTTAGTATGTAATTAATTGGACACAGGGCCGTCTCAATTATTTTCGAGGCCCGGGGCAAATTAAAAAATGGGCCCCTACAAATACTAAACCATATAAAATGTTGAGAAAAAACTTACAATTGTACGTATTTAATTGTAACAATAGACGAAAATATATAATTGTCAACCAATCGCAAACTAAGTAAAACTAATAAATATTTATTCAAGAATTAAAATCTAATAGTTATCAACTAAGCAAACCAATGAATATACAAACTAATATGCTAACGACAATTACTTACCAGATCATAACCAATTAACTAATTATGAACTAAGCAATTAATATGCATATACCAATTATACAATTATACTAAGCAAAAGTAAACAGACTAATATGCATATACAATTAGTTTCCATGTAATCAATTGACCAAACCAAACACAAGTAAGGAGTTATATGGTTGAAATCTAAACAGTGAATAAAGATTGAACTAAAAATCAAGAATCAAAGATTAAAGAAAATTTAGACGTGTTTGAGAAATTAGAATCATTTCAAATTTCAAATGTCTTAAATAGTTGAATTTATGAATTTAACCTTTCACAATAGCCTATGATATCATTTTTTTCAAGGAATAACGATAATTGATTTTGATTGTCAATTTTGTTTCTTCTTCCGAATCTGTGTGATTTCGTCCCAATGAGTCAAAAGATTTTGTATGATTTCATCGCAAACTAACATTTAATTTTTTGATGAATTGATGCTTTCTTAGTTTTTTTCACAAACGGTCACTACTAGATAATGAAGCATCACAAAGAGATTTCTTACGCACCAAATTCCGTGGGAAATGTTTAACGAATTTCCGACGGGTTTGAGTCAGAAAACAAGTTTTCGACGAATTTTCCACAAATTTCATGAAAAATGTTGGATAATTTGAGGCAAATGGTTTTCTCAATAAACTTTTATCCGTGGTCGATTCTATGCTATATATAAGAAAACGGCCTTTTTTCCACAGATTTGTCCAACACAAAAGGAAATGTTGTCAGAAGATTTTGTCAATTGAACTAAAAGTGTAATTAATTTTTTAAGAAAATTCTTAGCATTTACAACAATTAACTCATAAAAGATCAACTAAACTACGCTTAAAGTGTTAAAACCATGTACATTACATACATACAAAAGAAAAAATGGGCCCCTCTAAACCATGGGCCCTGGACGGTCGCCCCTGTTGGGTTAATCGTTTATTAAACGGTTCACGGTTATAATAAGTTACGGGTCTACGGTCACGTTGCATGAATTTTCCAGCTTTTAAATTGAAGTAGCAGTGTATGAGGGTTATTAATTATGCTTAGTTTAATTAATTGCTTATTTGCTAGACTAGAATTAAGTAAAATATGACCGAGTCTCCTGTGCAAGTTGCCACGTTAGGTGGAATCATCCCACCTCCCCTAGTTATTAGGTAAGTAGTATGCTAGTTTTTTGCATGGTGTAAGGCTATATATATACAGCCGATTTCTTTATGAATGAATATAGAGTTTTTGCAAGTTTAATTTCTTTGTTTGTAAGTTCTTTTGAGGCTTGATTTCCATCAGCCCCTTTCGCACGCCCCTTAAGACGGCCCTGATTGTACAACCTTGATGACTTAATTTCTCCTTAGTAATATCATTGTGGTGGATTTCGCTTTTGAGAGATCACCCGGAATCAATTCAATCGGTCAATATTTTCAGTTTTCAAAATATCCAAAAGCTATTTATTAAATAAATCTGCACATGCATGGTAGCAATGTTCCTCTTCATCATCAAAACCTTCAATGTCTTTGATTAGTTCAATCATCAATGCCCCTCTTATTCGTGTTAAAGTTATTCCGTTTTGAGCTTACCACTTGAACAAAGCGAATGAAGCTCTTAAACGGTCTGTTCGACAAGTAATTATATATTGAATCATATATGTATATAACAGTACGTGTTTTTTCCGCCCACTTTGAACCAAAATAATATTTTGGCTCATCTAGCTAGGTTACCTTTGTTTTAATTATTTTAACATAATTCTCTGTTGTTTATATGAATTATTCTACAAGTATTGCTTTCATCTTTAGATAATTCCAACTCATAGTTCTTTTTATACATCCAATTACTTTGTATCCGAGCATGATATATTCAACATGCATATATAGATCGAACAACTAATGATTTGTGTAATGTTCATCAAATTGATACATCCATGTATCTACGTGACTTAAAACCATACCATGTTTCGGAGCATGTGTTGAAGGCATTTTATGTTATTTTCTTGACAATTTTCTATCATCATGCATGCATGCATGGTACAACTCTCGATATCTTTTTGTGTCTTGGAGTACTAAGAATTCCCTGTTTGAATATCTAATTATGATCGATCTTCTTATGCGTGAGCTCTGAACATGCAACGGTGGCCATAAAAAGACATCAAGTAGCTAGGCTTCATGCAAAGCAAGAAAAAGAAAACACACACAAATTAAGAAAGAAAGAAATTATGTTGAGCTTTGGGTTATGATGCTGCTGGCAGTACTGGTGGTGATTGTAAGGTTAAGGTTAGGGTTAGGGTTAGTATATTATGCAGAGGAAGTTGAATGAAAGGATTTCTCTGATTTTAAGACTAGTGTAAGGTTAGGATAATAGGGTTAGTCATGTTAGACCATTTACTTTTCAATTTATTTTAGAAAAGTGTGTTTAAATTTATTTAATAATGTGATCGTTCTTGATAGTTGATACATTATACATTATTATTATAATTATTGTTATATATAGTTTCTTTGATTTGTAAGCCCACTTTTCTTATAAATAGAATTATATAATGAATGACCGAATGAGATAGACATGAGAGATATGCTTGAAGAATAAAGATGTGATGGCTAATTAAGACGAGACCGTGGTGAAAGACCGGAATTGGTTATTATTATGTGTATTTTAGTGTATTTTGTAGTTTTAGAGGCATATATTATAAGACTTACAAGACTTGGGAGCTATTTGTTAAAACGGAATGATTAAGCATTGAATGATTTTGTGGTCTAAATAATTCAAAGACTCTGAATGAATTTGCTCTGAATGTGACATGCTGTTTGCTAAAAGTTCTGAATGAACAATCTAAATTATGTAAATTATTAATTTAAATTTAATAGTGATATATTATATTATAATATAAGATTTGATTGTTTAACAAGACAACATGTGAAATGAGTATTAGGTAAAATATTTTGTGCTTAATGATTCAGAATGCACTTGAGATTAAACCGATTCAGCAGCATTATGCTGAATCATTCAACACAGTCTTCATTTAGAGATAACAATCAAACACGCTAAATGTTGAATGATTCAGTATTCAGCACTGAATGATTCTATTAAGTAGCAAACAAACAGCCCCTTATACAATATATGAGTATAATATTTATCTAAAAATAAAACACTCGAGTAATGCACGGGTATTAAACTAGTTATAATATATTATAGAGAAACCCGATTAAAATTATATCTTTAATTACATTTTTATAATAAGAATAAACTCTTTTGAAATTAAGATTAAAAAATACAATTAGTTGACATCAAATTAATTATTAAAAAACTAAACTAATTAGAAACCAAAATTAATCGTATAAGCAAAAAGTGATGTCTTTTCGTCAAACCTAAGTGTTCAATTAAATTTCTATAAAGCTTACATGTTGATAACCACACTCTTCTTACTCTAAGTTAGTTCAAAAGCGACATATTAAATTGACATCTTATTACTTATAACAAATAAACATATTGTTTCTAGCCGTATCAGTTATAAAAAATACTAGTTTTAAAAGTGGATAAAATATCCCTAATCAACTTCAGACTTCTGATAACATTTTTTTCTAGTAGACATCGATAATAAGACGTAAGTCACGCTATGGGCTTCTTCACTTCCATAGCCATGGCTTTCTTGGTCTAGCTGTTCAAGTCGTGCTTTTCTTTCTTCTTGAGCTTCAAATCCACCTTTATCTTGTACATTCTTTTCTTTGAGCCTGGTAAAATCACATGACAACTAAGGATCTGATTAAGATAATTTGCATGTTTTCCTACTTAAAACAATTATAATATGCTCAATCTAGCTAATTATTGTTGGTATCAACTCAACTTACATGGATACACAGGGGTGGACCTACTCTTTACGTTGCAGTGGCTCGGGACACCAGCCAATTTTGTCCGTGTAGTGTAGCTTTCGATTTTTTCAAGACGGTGCTACCATCACGTAGCGTAAATTTCGATTTTTTCGAGGCAGTACTTCCACCCATTTCAGATCCTGGGTCTGTCCTTGTGGATACAAGTTAGCAATTTAGCATACAATGTTAGCTCGGGTCAAGTTCCAACACTTATCGGCTTTAGCTTCTAATTTCAGCACTTAATAATTAAGTTAACTTTAGCAGGACCATCACCAGGGTTTTGTCCCTAGGTGTGGAAGCTTTAAACAAATATGCACTTTATACAACATAACTCGGTCATAAAGCACAATAAAAATCTTTTAAGTTATACTATAATTATTAACATACTAATGCATAGTTTAAGTAAAGAAAGAAGATGAAATATGTTACTTTAAACATAAACATAGGTTGATGACGTTTCTTTTGTCTAATTTTTAAAAAAAATATATATATATATATAATGTAAAACCTATAAAATAAGTCTGACCGTGTTGTTGGTTATATCCTAGTCTTCTATTTTGTATTGATTTTATGGGATACAGGTTTACATTATCGTTGCTTAAGTTTAGACTTAAAGTTGACTATATTAGAGAGATTTTTATCTTCTTTATAGATTAAAGTATGATATGTAAAAAGATTATGGTTTTGGGAAAGACTCAATAACTTTAAGAGAGGGTAGGAGTGGAGAGTGGGGTGGGATTGGGGTTGAAGCCAACAAGTGGGAGTGAGAGGGGTGGCACACCATTTTTGAATGGTAGGAGGTTAGAAGTTGAAGACATGCAACATGAGATTGGACATGTGCTCACATATGGTAAGCTATCAAGGTCTTTTTCTATCTCTTTTTCCTTTTATTTATAGTTATATAATTTTTTTGGTTAAGTTTCTCTCATATATCTATACTATATTATAAAACATTTAATATTTAATTTTTAAAAATTTTTAAATCTACTTAATTTTAAGTAGTACATGTTTATATACAAATAGTACAAGTACTTAAAAAGAAATTATTCAATCAATCATCTCACTAATTAACTCAACAAGTTATGGTAACTCTTATTTTAAAAAACTTATTGAACATTATTAGATATACTTTTTCTTATTTTTATTGTTTTTATAAAATTACTTAAAAACGGAATAAAATGGTTGATGACAAAAAAAATAGAAAAAGGAGAGAAGAAAGAAAACACATATTTCGTCGAAACAAAGTATTTGCTACAATATTCCACACATACAATATTTTTACATTATCGAAACAAGACATGTCGTCAAACATAAACTATTAACCCCCGCTGCCGCATTGCGCGGTATTATGCTAGTTATGGTCAAATATGTCTAATCAAGTTCTTATGTAAGAATGAGACCTACAAAGGCACTCGTTTTAAATTAAAATAAGAGACATTTTTTGGTTTATGAGAAAACATGATATGTCATATTTTACCATAACATAAGAGGATCTTAGCCCAATTTTTAACTAGTTTTGAATATTCGGTGAGTTTCAAATTTTTATATAGTTGTGAATGACCTGTGATCTCCACAAAATTAATTGGTGAGTTGAGTAGTGAGAAAAAACGGACAAACGGTCTACTGGCTCCTTGTATTTTAAGACTCATAAGTTGAAACTCTTAGCTTCCTACGTAACCGTATAGAGAATATTTAAAGTATTGGTTGAAGTCATTTTTTTAGTGTCTTCTACATAGTTCATGTTACTTGTTCCTTTTCCTTTTGATAGACAAAGAACATGAGTACACTTAATGATACACACTTGTTTTACTAGGATAAAAAAACATAATCTTTTGGTTTGGTGGGGTCATTTTGAATAAGATAATGTCAAAGACTTGATGAGTTTTTTAAAGTTTTTTGGATCAGATAAGGTGGTGTGTGTTTTTTATGAAATAAAAAGTCTTATTACATGTCTGTAGAAAAAAAGTATGTAGTCTGGAATTCTAAAGTCTGCGAACACCTACAGAATTGTATATTACAATTTACTACTTCTAAAAATAAGTAAAAATAAGTTCTGGAAAATACCTATTTCTAATAATATAGAGCACTTGATAAATATCCTTATAAACCCTTTACACAAGTCCTTGTTAACTTCATTTTTTGAAAATGAACAAATGAAACTTTAATTTAAATCTCATGAAACTAAAAGCCATAACTCACTAGTGTTCTAATGTTAAGTCACATTCATCTCTATTAAACAATATGCATAGAAGGCACTTAAAAGTACTCAAACTTATAATGATAAAGATACTTACCCAAATGCAATTAATGAATAATGATGTGGCTTAAGTCTTTAAATTAGGGCACATTAGTGGTCCTTTTATGTCTTCCTTTCATTTCCTTTAAGGTAGAATATTTAGCTAATTTTATAACTTTCTAGAGAATTTTATGCTCGTCTAAAATTACTAGTTTAGTCATTATTTTTTAAAATTGTTGTTAGCAGTTCTTATTTATTTTTTAAAGGTCAACAAGAATAGTTGTTTATACCGACATGCTTATCTCAAATCACTTTTCTAGTCTTTCTTCTCATTTTCCCATTCTTTTTTTTTTTGAAGAAACCACATGATATATATGAGTTAGAACCTAGATATGGAACTGATTTGATGATAGTGATGGTGCTGATGTTTGAAGAACAACAAAATATAAGAATGTGCATTAAAAATACAACAAACACAAAATGCTTAATATGTATTAAAAACTTAATATTAACACTTACTATTAGGAAACCTATTAGAAATATGTGGTAACAACCCGTTCGGTCTTTATTCTTTCACACGAGTTCCTCATATAAAAACCGTTAGACTATGAGTATAGCATACAGGCATACTCTTTGTCTCTTTTTTACTAATATGTCACATGAATATCATATCACTTTTTCATTATCTTGCTCTCTTACCCAAAACCTAAGTAGAGTATAACCTAACTAACTCAATCTTTTTCCTCCTTTTACTCTCTCTTACACTGCTAAAATAAATGGTCGGGTAGGTCGGGTTAGAGGAACCAGTCACCACCTACCCGAAGGTAGGAGTGTACAAGTTTTCCCGACTCACCCGATGAGCAACCAATGAAGCCCGAAGGCTCTCAGATCACCCCGTACGGATGGCCTAACAAACTCTTGTCAGTAATTTTTTGGACATTTATACCGACGAAAAAAGTAACTACTGATTCAGGCGACTTATAACGTTCCAAACATAGTATGTCATTACTACTAATAATAAACAACATTATTTTTAAATAACGTTTTAAATTATAAAAAACAAACCTACTGCGTAGGGTGTGTTTGTTGACGGATTTATAGGGGATTATAGGGACTTGGTATTTTAGTTTTTATAATCTCCAGCCCTCTAGTTTTGTTTGAATGAGGGGATTATTAAAAACATAATCCCTCATAAACCCCCAAAATTAAAAGCCTTTTCAAGTAGCTTATGACTTAAGATTGAGATTATCAATTAATCAGTCCAAACTCCCAACCCCAGCTCCAGCCTCAGCCAGTTTCACTAAACATACCCGTATGATAGTGGATATTGGATAGCGTAATAAATTTTTATTAAAAGTCTTAGTGAGCATAATAATTATTATTTTTGGATGGGTATTTTGTATCAATTTTTAACTTGTGCAAAATTTTTAATTAATTTTCTACCCATATTGCATTTATTTACAATTATTGTAAAAGGATTGCATAAATAAAAAATAAATGCATCAAGATAGTTGTACAACTTGCGTGACGAATCAAACTAATCGAAAAGAAACATATAATAATATACTCACTTGATTAAAAAAGTTATAAAAAGATTGAATAAATTGAATTGATGCAAATATATTCCACTTTTATATAATTTTCTCTTTTTAATATATGCATTTTAAATAAAGTACCAAACATATTCCTGTAAAAGTAATCTTTATTTTTTATTAAAAGTAGTGAAATTTGCAACCATTTTAACAGTTAGATTTTTAAATCAAAATTTCAAAATATATGCACCAACGAAATTCCGATAACCGATTGATCATAGGTTCGAATCCAACTTGGGGAGATTTGAAAATCATTATCTAGGTGTTGCAGATTAGAAAATATGTTGCAAGGCATATGAAAGAATTTAACGTTTCAATTAGATACATACGTTTAAATTAATATAAAAATATAGTTCCATTTTTAAAAAGAAACTAAGAAATCTTTGTAAGATTTTATGATCTCGATTCGATCTTACGATTCCAATGTTGTAAGGACTAAAATGTTTTATAGTAAGATCTCGATCTTGACAACCTTAGTATTAACGAAATTCGATTTGTTTGATAGATGTCGCAAATTATAAAATATGTTGCTAAGACCGCAATCATCTTTCTGGTTTGTTCTGTCGTAAAAGTGTAGATAAACTATCGAAAATTACTAAATTAGTGACTTTTTCATTGTGTCAGTAAGTTCGTCAGAAATTAGCCTTTTCCTAATAGTTACTAATATGAACTTAATTTTGTTTAATAATTAACTTATAAAACCCCGGTTTATCAAAAGTCAGATTTATAATATTATTAATTGTATTTTATACATTATGTTAATATATTATATTAAAAAAAATATATGTTGCTAAATAGTAAGACTTTATACCAATGGAAAACATATAAAAGACCATTGATACATTCCAAAAATAAAATTACGGTTTTAATTTAACTATATACAGATATAATTACATTTTACTAAGAGAATCGTCAACGTAATCATTAATTAATCATCTGTGACAAGCATAAAAAATGAATGATGTATAATTTTCTGTTTTTTACTATAATATCTCATGATATTGTGGTAAAGTTTCTAAGAAAGAAAAACAAAAATTTATTAGGGAAAATGAAAATACACATCCAATGCATAGATTTTTTGTTACACTTCTTTGATGCACTCAAAATAGTTCATTAATTAATCGTCTGTGACAAACATAAAAAATGAATGATGTATAATTTTCTGTTTTTTACTATAATATCTCATGATATTGTGGTAAGGTTTCTAAGAAAGAAAAACAAAAATTTATTAGGGAAAATGAAAATACACATCCAATGCATAGATTTTTTGTTACACTTCTTTGATGCACTCAAAATAGTTCATTACTCAACCTATTATACATGCATTATCTTAAGCAAGATTAACAAGACAATTCAACCAAACACATCAAGCCCTAATTATATGTCTTATGCGCAAACACACCAATCTTCCTTAAGCACTGATTTAAGCTCCACAACTTGGTTTTCTGGCAATGTTAAACTTACTATCCTTCCATCACTACAACCTTTTGGTGTTGGCATAACCAAAACGACACCGTTGTCATCGATATTATCGATAAAGCAGTTTGCGTAAACCGGTTTTTGCCCTCTAACTTCCATCTCATAAAACGGGACATCACTCAAATCCACGAAACTCAAATTCACACCATAAAGTTGAAAATCAGGAAGCCCGTCGTCTCGACCAACCGCTTCTTCGATCTTCACTCGCTCATCATCACCTTTGTTCACGATCAGTGACCTGAGTTCCATTGGTGTATACTTACCTATAGAAACATCCGTTTTGACCACACTGATGCTTTGACTTTCGTTCGTCATGATTCCTTTTTTTCGGTTTCTCAAGTCGCTTCGGCATATGGTCACAGCCTCGAGTCCTGACCCATTTCTTACTTTCGCCAGACATTGCCAAATCACTACACAAATACACTCAAACACAGGTATCTGATGATCGAGTTTCTCTCCACATATTTGTGTTTGCAACCGCGTTAAATCGGGTGTCGAGATACGAAACGAAAACGTTTTCATTGTAGAGTTGTTTGAAGTAGACCAAAGCTCTCCAACCGGGTCAACCCGTTTAACGGATAAAGGATCTGGGCCTGGATTCGGGCTTTGGACATCAAAGGCATGGGCTTTTGGTTGGGCCATAGTGAGTGGTTGGGCCGGGTTATGGCCTGCAATGACTTGGGTCCATAAGTTGATAAAAGTGACGGCCGAAAAAGCATCTCCAAGAACATGTGACCAGCTCATACCAACCGATTTGCCACCACATTTAAAATCGGTTAACTGCAACACAGACACGTCATAATTACTAACGAAATAAAATGTTTTCTTTACATAATTAAATTTTCCACCATTAAAGTCAATAAAGATTGATTTTTGGTGAATTTAATTATGATAACAACATGCTTTCTAGTTCTCATTAAATGATTATAGTTTTTAGGTATTTTAATTGAAAATTTGTATTTAATTGAAATTTTGTATGTATTTCTACTTTATTATCTTAGCTACCATGGAATCTAATAATTATTTTTGTTTTATCTTTTTTTTAATATTGATATTTGTATTAATCTTATGTATAGAAATGTAGGATGATGAGTAGAAAAAAGATTTAGGAAAATATAAAAACCTTATTTTAATAAATGTAATAATAACGATGTATGTCTTATGCTATTAAATTATTATATGTATGTATAGTCAATCGTCGTCTTTATGTCGAGATAGAGATAGTAAAAGAAATTCAATATCATTGTCTAATTCATAATGTACCATTTATTTTCATTAAACAAAGGGAGTTATTATATTGAATTTGTTGAATCAAAATTCCTCCGATTTAAGGGGGTGATTTTTTCTAAAGAAAAAAAATAAAGTCATATACGTAAATTGAATACTTCACTTACATATATAATAACTTTTAGAGTGATTTTTCGTAAAAGAATCATCTTCTTTCGTGAAAGAATCATCTGATTTACGTTAAATGGTAACCATTATCTGTTTGTTTTTCCTTCTTTGCATTTCAAGTTCCGTTATGCATTTCCTTCTCTTTTTCATTCTTTTTGTCTCATCATCTCCGTAACATCACTTCCTCTACTCTTCCCTTTTCCTTACCCAAACAGTTTTACCCTAATATTTCTACCCCTAATCAGGTCTCTATTATATCGGGTAGAGGAAGCCGAGCATGGGGGTACCCGATTGGGTTACACTTTGTGTTTTGGTGTTTCTGAAGCAATTATGAGTTGAAACAACTCGTAAGCTATTTCAGACCGACTAAGTTAAAATCGTGCTCGAGCTTGAGCTACTCGTCTTATAAAGCTCGTAAGTCTTATCAAAGACGTGTCATTTAGAATTTTATCCTTTTTAAAATTATATTTACGTTATCGTCGTAAATTTATTTCCAGTCAAGTCAAACCAAAAGTATCATGTCAATAATATTAACATCTATAAATATTAGTATATAATATGCTAATTTCAATAATCTAGTCAGGTTAAGCCAAACTTGGTATTATCCATTAGCTCATCGAGCTAGAGATTAAAAATTAAGGTTCAATCGAGCTCGAATCAAGTTTTAAACTTTGATTTTTCTAATCAACTCAAGCTCGAATTTAACACTATATCGATTCGACTCAATTAAAGCCAAACTATCAATAAATTGATAGCTTATAAGTGGTTTATTATTATTTTTTTCTTTCAAAATTAATAGTCATAATTGATTTTAATTACTTTGTTGTGGTTAGTGGTTCTTTAGCTTAGAACATTCTCAGTGGGTGCTCGTTATGTTACCTTTCATGAGGAAGGTTACTCGTCATTTCCATTGTGTATGCATTGTGGTGTGCTAGTGTTACATTGTTTTTTAAATATCAAAATTTATACATTAACTCAAATATATATACTAAAATATGAAAAATATTGTGAATTAAAACAAATCATTATTAAAAGTATATTTGCTTATTTTATTATACTTATCCTAGTTATTTTAGAAAAATCTCGTATGGCATTAACCAAGTTTTTAATTTGTTTACTTAAGTCATTTATACCTAAAAAGGTATGGTAATTACACAAAAATACATGAATTTGTCTTTGTTACAATTGTATATAATAAATTTTTATTTAAAAAAACATTACAATCAACTTTTATAATTTCACAATCCTCTCATTGTATGCAAGTTGTTGTATGTAAAGTTCATTATATACAATGATAACTAAAACCCGGATACAGAAAAAACTTGTCTACAAACAATTTTAGAATTATGAAAGTTAATTGTATTGCTTTTAAGAAGAAAAAAAATTATTTTATACAATGGTAACTAAAATGAAGTTATTTTTATGCAATTTGCTCTTTAAAATACGAGTGAATTTAATAAAACAAATTAAACACTTTATTACTGTTCTATGATTTTTCTTTTTCTTAATATAAGTTAATATCTTAAACATCAACTGAATGTAGTCAAAAGAATCTATCTATATCTATATATAAAAGACATGCAAATTTTCCTAAAATAACCATAAATTGAAACTCAATCAACCAATCACAACCTTCAATTTCAAAATTATTCAATTTCAAAAACTATTTTAGAAAGATTATCGAATTTCAAATCTAAATCAATTGGGAGTGGCCTGAATGAAAATTATGAGGGGGTTTTATAAAATATGTGAGGGGTTTTTAAGAAAATGTGAGTGAGTTTTATAAAAATTTTATAAATTATGTTTAGTAACTTGTGATACATTTTGTTTAATGAACAAATAATTATATATTTACGATCGTCTCAGTTTTACCTACGTTTTGGTATAAATTTTATTGTAATATGACACTTTTTAAAAATTAGTATATTCTTAATTTTTTGTTATCCATTAATGGTAGTACTTCAAAAAATTTAGTTATTGTTTATTGTTAAAAATTTTGACATATGTAAATTTTTTGATGATATTTTATTATTTTTATCTGAAAATTTTAATATCTTAAAAAACTTTTGAAACACTTTTACACTTATTTTACTATACCTTTTATAACTTCATCCCATCAAATTTAATACTTTTTTTTAAACATTCTCTTGTTTTTACACGGGATAATAAACTAGTTATCTATAACGACTATTGTCTGCGCATTTACCCAAACTTTATTAATTAAGGAAAAATTAATGAACCAATCTCGACTATGATTTGAGAATGATATTAGCGTTATGACTTTCCAGAAACAACGGCCATAATTGATATAGACGGATGATATTACTACACAACGACTCTAGTCTAATGTTATTAGAATAGTTTACGTTTATAAACTTCGACCGGTCTATGCTAGTGTATAAAATTTGTTTGCTAGCTAGAGGGTGAGGGTGATCATGTATTCATGTTATCATTAAATGATTTGTCACTCTGATCAGAGAATGAAAGAAGTGATCATGTATCAAGTTAGGTAACACGTTATATAATTTGTTATGTATCAAGTCAAAATATTGTATGCGAATCACCTTATATGTATGTTTAACTCTACAAAGTTAAGCGTATCTAGCTAGTATTTTAAACAAAATTTAAAATAATTTAAAAAAAGGAAACAAAAACTTATTAATTTTAAATAAGTATATCAATTAACTTTTTGTAAAAGGAAGATAAAAAGAATGAGCGGATTAAGGTTAACAAACAAACCTGTATCAAAACCAATGGAGAGAAGCCCAAATCAGGTCCAAGAACCTGGTTAGAAACAAGAAGTTTGTGTCTCGAATCATCTTTAGATTCGAGCCATTCATCGAGACTTAGGTGACACTTAGCCTCGATGATTCGCACCCCGCTATCATTGCATTTGATGAACGGACGACCTGAATCCGTCCTTCTAATCCGACCACATGGTATATAGGCATGGTTTAACCAATTGAACATGGTTTCTTTGATCTTCAAGATGTTGAGCCCATCAAATGCTGGAGTTTTGAAGTAGTAGACTAACCGAAGGTAGTGAAGCTTCACGGCTAGGTCCATCGCGGTTAGCTCTTGAACCACATCTTGCCCGGATACAAACCCGGGTGCGACCGTGGAGATTTTGATGTCGTAAATGGAACTTTGGTCCTTTGAGGACACCATGTTTCCCTTTGGGGACTTGATGTTTCACTTGATGAGGGTATGAAGTGTTTTATATAGCAAACATACATTTGCCTTCACATGTATTATTGTAAAGGTTTAATGAAATAAGTTGGGGTGGAAACAAGTGAAACTTGAAATTCAATAAATGGTGAGTAGGTGGCAGGTTCTTATCTCATCTTGTTCCAAGAAACTACAACATTTTTATTTTTAGATAATCTTGATATAAAAAATCATCAAGTTTCTAAACTATAGCTAGATGTCCTCTTTGGCTAATTACTTACAGTTGGTAATTTTAAATTATGTCATCAAGTTTTCCTTTTAACTCTATTTTTCATGTTATTATATATTTTCAACTCCAGCTATCAGTTATTGTAAAAATAAAATTTATAAAAATAAGAAGTTTTAATTTTTAACTTTTATCTGTCAGCTATTCCTATAATGATGTGACTATCTATAGTCCATTTCATTAACACCATGTTACTTTGTCAATAATTATAAATGAAACTTGAACAAGTTGTTTGAAAAATATTAATTTAAACTATGTTCGAGACACTTCTTTGTGAATGTGTCGTTTTTATGTAATTAATACGAAAAGGGGTACATTTTGCATGAATCTCATAGAGTAATACGACGAATTCTTGGATAGAGTTGAGGGTTGACCAACTATTGACACTTTGCAAGATAACAAAAGGTCAAAATTTTAAGTCAAATGTGAGTTTCATTCAGGAATGACCGAACGATGTTTGGGAAACGGATCGAGCAAAAGGCTAGACGCCCCCAGGTTATCAAAATAGAGAACACCCTCCGTTTACCCGTTCAAAATTAACCTTATATGTATTTTTATTCATGTTGAATATTGGTCGATAAAAAGGTTAAAACAAACATTCACTCGAAGAACATCTCAGATGATACATTCGCATCACGTCACTTTTTCTTCTTCGCTATTACCCCACATCAAGAATTCTATTGTTATGGTTAATAGTATCCCCAGACTATTTATAGATGCATGTTAAAAGAATAAAATATACCAATGTTGATCAAAAAAGTAGCCATGGCCCACCGACGTCAACCTAAGGTCTGTGTAATACCCAGACGATGCCGGGTGTAATGTTAATGACCAGGAGTCCACCACCCACAACCCACCCCGCACCATACATGAAGCTCCGATGACGTGATCTATTTATAGACAAACAAAAAAAAGTAATAAAAACCTAATATTTATATTTATTGTGATACGAGGGTTAATGTTATGAGAATGTGGTTGGGTAGATTAAAAGCATAGTTTAATTTAGTCATAAAAAATAGTCGGTATGGTCCCGTCTTTTCTTTAATTAATTTCCTACTTTTTAATTTAACTTTTATGATACCACGTGTATTATACCTATTGATTGATTGACTTGGTACTTTACTTCCGATTTTTTCCTACTTATATATTTTAATTTTCCGGTTTTATGTTTTTTTTTTTAATTGTTTGAAGCAATTTAAGCAGGTTTAATTAATTTATTATGAGTAAGTTGTTTAAAGATTTAAGATTAAAAATAACACTATAAAATTATTATTACAAAGTCAATGATTTTAAGTTATTTTTGGTTCTTTATATATGATACAATTATATGTAAATTTTGTTCATTTCACTATGTCTAGAGGGTTTTTCTTTTAAATTTTCACCTCATGCCTAAAAGATGCTTAGACCAGTCTTAGCCTTTTAGGTATGAGATATGCCAAATCTGGATCATGGGAGAGAGAACTTTATAAAAGAGAAGAAATATTGAGCTACTATTGAGTGTGTCGCTCCCTTCATCTATGTAGGGAGGGTGATCGTGGATTCATGCAACGACGTTGTCAAAGTATACTTGACGGTATGTGGATCTATCTTATGATTTGTATGATAATATAGGAGTAAAAGTGCAACAAGATTCTATATTTGAATCCAATCCAAGGATCAAAAGTGCAATATACATAGAAACAAAGAGATAAATTTTATTAATAATATATAAAAAAAGACAACATTCCGTTAGCTCCTTTTAATTAAGTGGTGTTGTGTAGTACAAAGTTTTGGCATGAAAGAAAGCAAACAGATAAGTTGCACAATTAATATAAGCATTAATAATGTTGTTTTGAAACCTTATCTCACCTCCCATTCACGTTGAAATATCGATCAAGAATAAGACACCCCACCTTCCATATTCAAAGCTCGATTGAATGATTATTTATGCCACTTTCTTTCTTTTTCCTTTTCAAGAGTACCTCATAATTAATTATACAAGATATACGTATATTGTAAGGTAGATGATTCTTTCACGTAATACTGAAGTGTTCATTTTCCGCAAATGAATTGATTTCTTACGGGGAAAATAATTTATAATACCATAATGGTATAAATTTAAATACTAAGCTATGCATATGTTAAACATGAGAGTATCATTTCACAAAGCCACCATTTAGAATGTAGCAAATCACTCTAATTATTTTTTTCTTGCTCTTTTTTTCTTATTTGGTTTTAAATTATATATATATAGAGAGAGAGTTGGGATCAAATAAGATGCAAAATAAAATAAGATGTGTAAGATGTAAGGAGAGAATGACATGTGGCATACATGGGGTAAGGGTATTATAGGCAATGTATATATATTTTTCTTTTTTCCTTAATTATATTAATTATTGCCTTTAATATATTCCACCCCCTCTCCCCTGCGTCATTTCACGACAGCCACCCTACCTGCAAACGTAATCCTGATCTGTAACCCTAAACCACCAATCCGCCACCGCCGAGCACACCCTAGACACCGTCACCGCCGATCTATAACCATAATCCACCGCCGCGCCGCTCTGTAACCCTAACCAACGTTGCGTGCAAACCTAGCCCCTGCGTAACCCTAAACACCTCCGCCATCGCTCTGTAACTCTAAACCACCACCGCCGAGCAACCTACCACCGCTCCTCCTCCATTAATTTTGTCGCCGAGCAGTCCTAGGCTACCACTATTCTTGCATTGTCCGACCATCATCATCGCCGCCCTCAAAGTCGCCATTGTCGTCAGAGCAATTCTAGAGTCGCTCACCACCACCGCCCTCTGTTGCGACGTCATCATATGTGAAACTATAAACCACGCTTACCACCACCGACCCTCTGCGCTCACCACCACCGACCCTCTATTTCCGATCTGAACAAGGATGAAACAAGCTTTTCGGTTGATCTTTCAGTCGAAGGTTTTCATATCAGGTTTTTGTATTTTTTTTTTGGTAGAAATCTCGATGTTAATTCATCAAGTAAGAGTTAGAGTTCTCAATCATCAAGATTTGTTCATCAATTTATTGTTTCATCAATCATGAAGAGTTAGGATTTTCTATCAGTTTCACTGTATTGTTATGCCTTATATGCATATGAACATATTTTCATCAGCTTTTGTTTTAGTTCATCATTCTTGGTTCAATTAGAAGTTGGTTGGATGTGATCATCATTATTAGTTCAATAAGATTATGATTATTGATTTTGATGATTATTGTTTATTATCGGAGTATGAGTTAATCGTTTCTGTTTTTTTTATACATCAATTCTAAAATTGCTTCTTATTTGTGACTAAAAGTTGTGGCGAAAAGATGAACAGTGATTAAAGGCTCTTGTTAGTGCTAAAAAGCTTTTATATTTTTTGAGAATTCTTTTTTTTCAGATGAATATTCTCTTTTATTAAGTTGGTGAGAATTTTCATCAAATTTTTAAATAGATTTACGTTTGGTGTAGAGGATGAAAATGTAAAATTGGCAACTGCTTAATTTTAGGGAGTTATAAAAAGTCAAAAATACCCTTAACTGCCATTTTTATTAAATTAATTTAAGAAATAAAAACCTGCTATAATTTGAAGATCCGATGAAAAATGAATGATCCAGATCACATCTTACACATCTTACAATAATTTACATCTTACAAGAACCCTCCCCTATATATAATATTCTAGGTTAGGTCATCTTGGTTTTCTTCTATTTTTCGTCTCTTCATATAATTGTTGCTCCTGCAATCATTTTTTGGTTAGGGTTTGACGTTATAAAGAGGTCGTGGTTTGTTGTTTGTTTGATAGAGGAAATCCGGTGGCTTGAAGGTGGAGGTATGGTGGCTTGACGGAAGAGGTGTGGTAGTAGATGGTAAGCATATTTTGGTTAGGGACCAAAATCGTTAAAGGTTGGATTGTTTAGAGACCAAAACCATAACAATGAAAAGTTAGGGATCAAGACCGTAAAAATACCAAACTACATACACCAAACATGTAATTAACTCTTTATTATATATGAATTTAGTGAACACATAAGAAATTTCCTTTGTCATCATCTTATAAAATTATACAGAGTTCATAATCTATTACATCATCACACTTAATACACACAAAACAAAACATAAGAAAACAATTGATCATCGTGCCAACCATCACTTTGCAACCCCATTGGGATCACGCCAAGTTTTCTTGGTCTGATCGAGAGAATCACACCAACCATCACCCTTCCCATTACGGGCCCTCTTAAGTATAAGACCTTTTCCTCGTTCCCCCTTCTCCTTTTCCTATATCATTCCTCTAGTCATTCTTATGTCGAAAGATATACAATACGTCTACTATATTTATTATTATACTATTTAGCAAGCAAAATTCTCTCATTTCATGTACTTCACATTGTCCTTTAGAAACTTGATTAAACAAAATTACACTAGTCCAATGTGAACTTAACAATACATTACCATTAATAGTGTCAATGCCAGAATTACATATTTTGGTACGTCAAATAATTTGTCACATACCATAACTTACTGAGAAAGTATAAAAAGATAGTAAAACGTACAAGCGACCAAACATCTTGTTATCACATTTAGACCGATCGATTCTAGCGACATTAAGTTGTTGTTTTTTTGATAAAATAGAATTGCTTAGATGAGCGAAATTAGTTAAATATGCATATTAATATTTAAAAAATTAGAATTAATTATGGATGAGACATCATGACAATTAAAATACACTTTTTGTTTGAAAAGCAAAATGTTATACACTTCTATATCATATATACTTGTAATTTTGTAAATAAAGGCAGAATTTGGAATACTATCTTTTTAGGAAGTACGGATCTCGAGCTCCTAAATACTATAAAAATATGATGCTTTTAAAAATTTATGTTTTTTATATAATTTAGAAGTTTAATTTTTTAATTTTTTATGTTTTTATTTTGTTTGAAATTAAAAATAAAAGTAATTTTCTTGATTACAGAACTATATAACTGTATTTATGTGCTTCGTAAATATAAATATTCTCTCTAAAACGTTATTCTTAGTACAAAACGTCCTACAACATCCTTATAGTACAAACCAACAATTAAAGCTAAAAACCTTTCACCCAATGAGTTTCCTAAATTACAAAAAGTAAAAACCATCACCACTAGACTTGAAAAGTGTCAACTTATTTTGAATTTTCTTAAGAATTTAACTCCGGTTTTTATACAAAAAGTGGACAACACAATGTTTTAATTATAGAAAGGAAAATAAATTATAAGCTCAAAGATGTGTTAAAAAGATAGTGACATATTATAAAATTTGAAAAATAAAAATTAAAAGATATATCTAAGTAGTGTATGAATTAATATAAGAATTCGTTATAAATAAATTACTAATAATAATCTTCCAAAAAAGTAATTCGACATAACTTAAAGGATACAAATTGTACAAAAATACATTGTACATTATCTTTGATACTACTTTATATAATGAACTTTTTATCGTAAAAGACAATATTATATAATCAACTTTCATAAATCTCCCATTACATGTAAGTTGTTGAATACGATTAATTAGAAACTAGCGAAAATAATTACAATTATATAAATTACTAGTTAAATGCTCATGTAACACACGGGATGGTTTAGGAAAGTAATAAATTTTAGACATTAATAAACGATATTAAATAATTATAAAACGTGGAAAAATGAGAGTTAAAAAAATGACGGCAGACGGCGTCAATTCCAAGATCAGCAGCGATAGAAGCATCGCAAAAGGAGAGAACAAACGTGATTGAAGAAATGTGGTATCATGATACCAAAAGACGTGATTAAATTTCTTGTACAGGTTATCGGTCATTATATATTTAACAATTATAAACAATAAAGTTAAATGTTTATTGTTATAATAAAAAAGAATTTAAAATAATTATAAATTATTTTAAAATGATAAAACTAAAAATTGTGTTAAATATGATAATTTGAAATCTTCTAATATATATAAAAGACTAATTAGATAAAAATTATTAGGCGATCTAAACAATGCATTTAAAATAATGTTACCAAGGTGGTGGCCCCTCCCAAGAGGTTATGGTTCCAGTCCTGGCGTGGACAATGTAGTAAATTTAGAAGTTGGTTGAGAGAGTGTGTGTGTTTGCTGTTAAAAAAAATTTAAAAAGTTTAATCTTAACAATTCATTCATTTAAATCAAAAAATCAATTTTGACTTTTTAAAATCAAAATTAACACATCCAAACATAACTAACCCAATTTTGACTCAAAAAATTAAACTTAAAAAATTAGTAGGAGATCAAACATATTAATGAATTGAAGTCATAGTTATCAAAATTCAAAATCAAAATCAATATGGTATATACTAATACGTCTTGGTTGGAAATAAGTTTGAGACCCAGTTGTATAATTTATATAATTTTTATAACTTATTTTTTAATCCCTTTTTTTATCTCTTATTTAATAACAATAATAATTTGATTAATTTAAATAAAGAGTTGATTAAGGTTTATCTTTATTTGATTCAAATTAGTTTGACTCCAAAAAGTCAAAATCAAAATTTTAAAATTAAAGAAATTAACGGCTAAGATTGAATCTTTTTTTAAATGAAGGAGTCAGATCATCTAATAACTTTTTTCAAATTAGTCTTTTATATATTAGAAGATGAGAATTGTTTTTATTATTTAAAATATTTATGACATTGGATAATAACTAAACAAAAATAGCCCATCATGCGAAAATGAATCACCGTCATTTCTATAAAATATTATATTTATAAACAAGTAAACAATACCCGCGCTTCGCGGCGGGGTAAAAATAGTATCTCGTCTACTGTAAAATTATATTGTTATTTTAATTTTAAATGAAATGCATCTAAACGACTATATAAAAAATATGTTAAAAGGCTTTGAAATTTTAGCCTTGAATCAAGTCACTAATATTAATATAAATAACTATTAAATTAAACTAAATTGTTTTTAATGTATATAATAAAATATAATAATAATAAGTTTTGATAATAAGAGATGATATATAAAATATATGTCTATTTACTAATAATAATAATAATAATTATTATTATTATTATTATTATTATTATTATTATTATTATTATTAGTATTATTATAATTATAGTATAATAATAATAATAATAATAATAATAATAAGAATAATAATAATAATAATAGTAATGTTTAACAGTTAAAAAATTAACACAAAAAAACAAAATAATTTCTACCATAAGAAGATAAAAAATTTCCCTACAAATGTATATATTTATATAATATATAATATATAATAATAATAATAATAATAATAATAATAATAATAATAATCACAAAAGACAAAAAGTTTCAAACACAAGACAAAATTATTTTCTTCTACTTTTTCCTCCTACTTATCTTCATACTCATCAAATGATATATTTAGATTCCACTAATTCTCTTTTCTTTACCCTCTCCATTGATTTTGACACATGTATTGATTTTATAAGTATGAGGATAAGTAAGAGGATATATCATTCACAAATAATAATAATAATGTATTTTATGTAAGTATATATCGTATTAATTTCCTTACAAATGTATATATTTATATAATATATAATAACAGTAAAATAATAATAATAATAAACATAATAATCACAAAAGACAAAAAGTTTCAAACACAAGACAAAATTATTTTCTTTTACTTTTTACTCCTACCTTATCTTCATACTCATCAAATGATATATTTAGATTCCACTAATTCTCTTTCTTTACCATCTCCATTGATTTTGACACATGTATTGATCTTATAAGTAGGAGGATAAGTAAGAGGATATATCATCCCCAAATAATAATAATAATTATTATAATAATAATGATGTATTTTATGTAAGTATATATCGTATTATAGATCATTAGGCCAGAATATAATATATCATTATAGAAAAAACGACAATTTTGACGTTACAACCTCTTCCTTTTTGAGTGAAAAATATAATTTTTTCTAGAAAAAAAAGACAAAATTTAGATAAAGTATAAAATATATGTCAATTTAATAATAATAATAATAATAATAATAATAATAATAATAATAATAATAATAATATCTAATAGTAATAATAATATAATAATAATAAATACATCTTAACTAAAAGACAAAAAAAATTAAATCACAAAAGGACAAATATTTTTCCAGCCTTTTGTATTTTCTTACAAATGTATATATTTATAATATATAATAACAATAAAATAATAATAATAATAATAATAATAATAATAATCACAAAAGAGAAAAAGTTTCAAACACAAGACAAAATTATTTTCTTCTACTTTTTCCTCCTATCTTATCTTCATACTCATCAAATAATATATTTAGATTCCACTAATTCTCTTTCCTTACCCTCTCATTTGATTTTGACACATGTATTTTGTTAGAACCTAGAGGGGGGTGAATAGGTTATTTTACTTAGTTTACCAATTTTTTTTCACTTACAAATTTTAATAAGTGGTGTTATAAAGATTGATCTAGAAGTTTATATCAACACACCAAATATTTGCAAGTATTTAAAGAGAGTAGAGATAGAGAGATATCACCAAGTAGTAGACAAGAGATTTATAGTGGTTCATGCAAGTGTTAACAAACTTGCACTACATCCACTCCTTGGCATCACCCACCAAGAGTTTGCTCCACTAAAACTTCTCTCTTTCAAGGTAGAGATAAACCTTTACACTTCTCTCTTTAGTTTACAAGAAATAATCTTCTCTCTTGCAAACAAGGCTAAGATGAGCCTAACTTCACTCTAATTTGATGGCTAGAGTTAATCCTCACTTCTCTCTAATTCTATAGGCTAGAGATAATCCTCACTTCACTCTAATTAGAAAGGATAGAGTTGATCCTTACACTATTACAAAATATATAGAAAGATGATGTAGTGTTTAAGCTTTGAAAGCTTTGCTCTTGCTTGATTCTTGATCTTGAATGATAGATGAATTATCAAAGAATATGAGCTCACAAGATAAGAATATATGTTATGTGTTTTTTTTTTTGTGCAAGAGATACTAAAAAATGAGGTTTGAGTTGGTTTAAATAAGGAGTGCATTTCTTAATGTGTTAAGCAATAATATTACTTGTTCATATTTTTATCATCATCAAAATAAGGAGTGCATTTCTTAATGTGTGACCATGTATGCACTAACATATTGATCTTATATGTAGGAGGATAAGTAAGAGGATATATCATCCCCAAATAATAATAATAATAATTATAATAATAATGTATTTTATATAAGTATATATCGTATTATAGATCATTATGCCAGAATATAAATATATCATTATAGAAAAAACGACAATTTTGACGTTACAATCTCTTCCTTTTTTAGAGAAAAAATATAATTTTTTCTAGTACAAAAAGACAAAATTTAGATAAAGTATAAAATATATGTCAATTTAATAATAATAATAATAATATCTAATAGTAATAATAATAAATACATCTTAACTAAAAGACAAAAAAAAAATTTAAATCATAAAATGACAAATATTTTTCCTGTTTTTTGTATGTATTTAGAATAAGGAGGCATGAATAGAATAATTGGTTAGAAGTAGTACATCTGTACACAAAAAGTATTAATTAATTAAGTCTAATAACGTTCTTTTTTTTAAATAAAGGAATAGCGACCTATTTATGAACTTTAATAGAAGAAGACATACAAACCATTTTTTGTAAATTAGCTAAACGAATTACGTTTAAAATGACGATATAATTAATATTTACATAAAAGATTACAAGTAACATCCTAAATTTAAAACCATTTTTGCTTTCAAAATATTATTTAATCTTTTGATAAGAAAATGTACATCATTTAATAACATCATAAAAGCTTCTAGAACATTCAACAACCCACAATCTCTTGAAATCTATCGAACATTCACACAGGAACTCTTAATGCATACTTAATAGGTTTGGTACGTAATTTTAATAACAGTTTTTAAAATTTCTAATGTCGAGCTGTTGAGTATTCCCTTTATCATTATTAGAAGTACCTGTAAAAGAGGTTTAACAACCATAATATATCGATACTTAATGAGTTATACTACGCTTCCATATACTATGTGATATGTGCAACCGTCTTTTCCTAACAACATAATTTAGTCAAAGCTAATACATATCATTTATCACTTTTCACCTTAAGGTTTACTTTGAATATATAGTTATAATTGGAGGTTCAAATGAAAACTTAAATAATTTCGAGAATGGGAGACTCAATCTCAGTCGTCCAATTCCCCTTCCTTTAATGTCATTGCCCACCCATGAATTCCTCACATGCACCATGCCACACTTGATTCCCCCACGCTTTCCATCCATGAATTCCACTTACAAAATGAACGGCTGAGATTGAGTCTTTCATTCTCATTTAATTTCACATTCTCATTTGAACATTCCCCGTTAGTTATATACACATTTAAACTCTCGATTTTTCTAACTCTTAATTTAATATTAATTCCAGCTAGAAAAACTGTATACCAATAAGGTTTCATTAAATCGACATTATTTTATTAATGTAATAAAAATTGTGGCGTTAAAAATACATATAAAATTAATCATTTTCATAAAAAGATAATATAAATGACAAAACACATGTACATCTTAAAAATTTTGAATAAAAAATAACAAAAAGAAAAGTTAACTGAAATCTATCTACGGTGTTAACTGTTGAGCAGGGTACTGCTATGCACACGGTTTTCGTGTAGGTAGTAAAAGCTATTTCGCATTTGACAAATGCGAAACAGGGTTTTCTGACATGGTTCCAGTTTGAAAAATAGTAAAAGCAATGAGGCTAACCAATAGTTAATAGAGTCTTTTTCGGTGCTTTGTCACATCATATCAAATTACATGGGAAACAATATATATAAAACTACCATGCTATTAGGAAAGCAAATGCACTGTGATTAAAGTAAGAGTTAATTATCAAAATGGTCCTTTAACATAGGTGTTTCTTCCGATTTGGTCCTTTAACTTTGGGAGTGACCAAGATGGTCCTTTAACTACCACTTTGTCACCTAAATGGTCCATCCGTTAGTTGACTAACGGTCAACTCTGTTAAGTTAGGGTAAAATGACAATTATACCCTTTTAATTCTATTTTATTCTTTTATTAACTTTTGTTGGAACCTAGAGGGGGGGGGGGGGGTGAATAGGTTATTTAACTTAGTTTACCAATTTTTACACTTATAAAAATTTGTAAGTTGTGTTAAAAATATTTTTCTTAAAGTTTATAACGCAACAAATATATATACTTGAAATAAAGAGAGTAAGGGTAGAGAGATATCACCAATTAGTAGACAAGAGATTTATAGTGGTTCATGCAAGTGTTAACAAACTTGCACTACATCCACTCATTGGCCTCACCCACCAAGAGTTTGCTCCACTAGCTTCTCTCTTTGAAGGTAGAGATAAACCTTTTACACTTCTCTTTTTCACTTGCAAAAATTAACACTTCAAACTTGCAAGTAAGGTAAAGATAACCTTGCTTCACTCTAATTATATAGGCTAGAGTTGATCATCACTTCACTCTAATTTGAAAGGCTAGAGTTGATCCTTACTTCTCTCTAATTCTAAAAGCTAGATATGGTCCTTACACTATTACAAAATATATAGAAAGATGATGTAGTGTTTATGCTTTGAAAGCTTTGCTCTTGATTGATTATTGATCTTGAATGATAGATGAATTATCAAATAATATGAGGTCACAAGATAAGAATATATTTTCTGTGTTTTTGTTGTACAAGAGTTGTTTAAAACACAAGACTTGAGTTGGTTTAAATAAGGAAAAAGGTGCAAGTTCAAAAAGTGTCCAGACTGCCCACGGTCGATCCACGGTCGACCGTGGCATCTTCCGTCAGCATTCTGGAACTTTTTGAGTCTTGCAAATAAAGACGTTGGCCTTTTACCAAAATCACACACAACCCATTTTTACCATTAAAATGCACTGAAAAGGAGTCTTAGAAAAGTTGGGTTTGTGCCATACCTCTTATGTTTGAATTTAAACACCAAATAGGAAGTTTAGAAGCCAAATGCATAAAACATGTTGGAAGTTTGCTTCTTTGGGAGATTCATTTTCCTATAAGTGGTGTTGTGTTATTTCAATGAAAGATCATGTTTGGTATTTGTCAAAATAAGAAGTCTTAGACTTTTTCAACCAAGCTTGTGATTTATATAAAAAAATATTTGAATTTTTTTTATAAAAGTTTTTATAAAAATTATTTTGTAAAAACTTAAACTTCTTTAATTAATTATTCTTGTAAGCGCATATTTTCCGAACTCTTGTTTGTAGATTTCTTCATCATCGGCTTTGAAGAATTCATCTTCACTTGTTGAGTACGAGTTCGGCTGGCTTGAAGAAAGACAATGTTTAAGAATTGTGAGCTGTGTAACGACGGATGATTCACGGTCGACCGTGGGATCGACCGTGAACACTTTACGCTTTCTTCAAAACTTGTTTTCTTCATATCTTGTTGAGTTAAATTCTTTTACTTGTTTGTACTTCACTTGATCATCAATTTGAGACTTGTTAATTTTCTTTAAGAATATAGATATGAACATATGAATAATTTTGATAAGCAATAGTATCACATGTGTATATTTTTATCATCATCAAAACAAGGAGTGCACTTTTAAATGTATGACCATGTATGCACCAACAACTTTTACTCATTTTATAATTAATTAATAATTAAATATTATTAAATATAAATAAACACACTAAACACCCCCACAATCTCCCTCATCTCTCTCTCTCTCTCTCGGTTGCCCACCTGATCTGGGACTGCTCGTCGTCGGCTGATGAACAGATGACTTTTACGGTGACAATTTAATTCATTTCATGGAGTTCAAGATCTGTTCTTAAATGAATTCTGGTTAAATTTAAAAACAGAAGATCTAAACACAAAAACCCTAGATCTGTTTAAGCCTTCAAACCACCATTTAAGTTAGTTTTGCTTAATTTCCTTCTCATTTTCAAACTAGAATTCATACATCTTCTGATTTCATGCGAGATCTAAAAACTGATTTCATGCTTTTTAAGATTTATGTTCTTATTGTTTACCAAGAACACAACTCAGATCTCGAACAAAATAAAAAACCATACTTGCCCAAACACTCAAATCTTAAACAAACTCAACACCCACAGACATCTAAACACTCAGATCTGGAACAAACAACACTTGTATATTAGATCTACAAACAAATCCACAAATCATTAAAAAAAAAAAGAAAACGATGAGGAAGATGAGAAGATCTTGGTGGTGGTGACATCCGGCCAGGCTGCGACATTGATCTCGAATAAAGCAGGGGCTAGAGGCCGCCAAACTTGCAGGGAGAAGACATGTTGGCGCCGTGGCGGGGGTGTGGTCGCTCGTTGGTGGTGGTCGGAGTTCTTGAAGAAAGAAGGGGGTTGTGATGGAGGGCAAGAGATCAAACAAATCTAGGGTTTTTGTTGCATTCAAAGAACAGATCTAGGGTTTTCACACAAACCATCACCATCAAACCACTACCTATCCATCGTCTGTTTGAAGGAAGAACAACCACCGGCTAGATCTGGTTCAAACCACCACCTATCCTGAAGTCGGGTATGATCTTTAAGCCAAAAAATCGTGTTCGGAGGTGGCGGCGGTTAGAGCAACGGGGGTGGCGACGTGGTTTGTTAGCGACGTAGAGCAGCGGCGGTGGTGCTCAGATGTATGGAGGTGGGGCAGTAGGTACTAAAGAGATACCGTGGGGAAGGCTAGTGGCCGACGGAGGGTTTGTTTGTACATGGGGCAACTGTGTCGGTAGCAGTGGTGGTGGCGGTTAGCGACGGCAGTGGCGGCGGCGCTGGAGGAGGAAGATGAACACAGCTTCTGAGGCTAGAGAGTGAGAGAGAGAGAGTAGAGAGATAGTGCTTGTGTGTGTACATGTGGAGAGAGTTAAATAAATATTTAATTATAACAATTCTATATATTTAAAAACAATTAAATATTGTTTTGTTTAATAGAGCAAAAAATGATAAAATGACCAAAGTGCCCCTGCCTTAACGGAGTTGACCGTTAGTCAACTAACGGATGGACCATTTAGGTGACAAAGTGGTAGTTAAAGGACCATCTTGATCACTCCCAAAGTTAAAGGACTAAATCCGAAGAAATACCTATGTTAAAGGACCATTTTGATAATTAACTCTTAAAGTAATAGTCTTTTTCAGTCTTTTCGTTACCCACCACCGCCACCTGGCCCACCTACATCCACCATTGCCATCCCCTTCTCCTCTCTACCTAAGCTCCGCCGCAAATCACCACCCACACTTACCCACATCTGAAGCTCAACACATCTGCTCCGTACTGAAGCTCAACCCCGTCTGCACCCTTTTCCAAGAAATCCATTCCACCGTCGCCGTCGAGAGTGAATTTCATTAAGGTGGCCGGAGGTGTAGCGCTGGCGCCGGCACACTCTAATTTCCCAGATCCGCAATCGCCGGTTACAGGTGAATTTACCGTCGGAATCCTCGGAACAGTGTGTTCGTCCCCAAAACCGACCGCCCCAAGACGACGGAGCTTTGGGTATCTTTGATTCACCTTTTTGAAGTGCAAAAACAGGCGTAAGGAGGTGGCGTAAGGAGGTGTCGTAGATCGATACGGCGGAGGCGGCGGAGATCTACACGGTGAAGGCATGAACCAGTTTGCATGAAAAGAAAAAGAAATGGGTTTTATTTGAAGAAGATGATTCTATATGCAGAAATGGGTTTCTTTACTTACACATAACACATATCAATGCATATAGTACAATTCTCTATAAGTTTAATTTTTACTTTTAACCATTAATAATTAAAAAAATTAAAAAGTGTAACTTTTGTCAGGAAATGTCGACCAGCCCATATACAAAAGTAAATAAAAGAAATGTGTCAGAAAAGTAAATAAAATCTGATAAAAGTAAATCTGAAATCTGATATCTGATAAATAAAATAAATATGTCAGAAAAAGTAAATTAAAAAGCTGCGAAGAGCCTATTGCGCATTTGACAAATGCGAAAAAGGCGTGTCACAAGCAAACTGATCAGTGAAGAGCCTATTGCGCATTTGACAAATGCGAAAAAGGCGTGTGACAAACAAACTGATCAGTGCGGATAGCCTGAACCAACTACTTCATGTGTGCAAAGGGGAAAAGTTATGTTCTGTTTAAATTTGCCTAATAAGTACATAGAAGATGGTTTTTGCGAAAAGTTATTTTTTGCAAAATGCAAAAAGTATTCTGACGATAAGATTGTTTAATCAATAATTATGAGCACTTCTGTCAATATTGTAATATAAAAAATCTTAAATGGTACTAAGTTAATATAAGAAAGGGCAATAATGATAATTCTCTCTCTCTCTCTCTCTCTCTCTTCAAATTTCAATTACCATGCATATCATATCCTCTCTCTCTCTCTCTCTCCATAGTTTTGTTTCAATTTTCATGTCCGGCAAAAGAAATCCACCACCGACAACAGCCCTCACCGCAACCACCGTCGCTGGTGATGAATTATATACCCCCGCCGTCACATCTTCCCCTCTATTCTTTGTTGTCTGCCACGTACCCTCCCGTCGTGTTCATCATGCATGTTCTTTTCATCGGAGACGGTGAAGCAAAGTAGCAGCGATTGAAGTCAAGTTTGTTGGTAATATCTAAGCAATCGACATTGGAAGAAGACTGAGAACACCATGGCTCCTCGATCCTACAATGATGTTTACATTCACTTTTGTTGCTGGTGAAAAAAAATACGACCATACATATTATCATCTCCTCTTTGTCTTTATCAAAGATGGGTACTAAAGATTTAATGGTTTTCTATTTCAATGTTCTTTCTTTTTCTTTTTTTGATCTTTTTATTGATCATTACCAAGATTTTACTTAAAATTTGGGTTTTTATATTGTTTAGGGTGTATTTAAGTGGGTGAAAATTATGTTCAAGTAGAGGTAGTATAAAACTTTACTAAGACATGTTTTTCCATTCCTCTTTTTACTTGTTTAGCAGTAGATGATGTTTTACAATTCCTCTTTTTACTTGTTTAGTAGTAGATGGTTGTTTGTTCACTTAGGGATCACCTTTACAATGGTCAATGGCTCTTTTCGTTCATGTATGGTTCTTTTACAATGATCTTTTGTATGTTTTTTAGGTTGTTCATCAATGAACTAGACCTTGCCTATCTTATTTTGTAGTTTGTTTACTAGTGGACATAAGTAGAAATCGCTGTTTAGGTTGTTTATAATCACCATCCAGATTTATTTTCTTTTGTATTTATATCTTCTGCAACTTTTGGGTTTTTTTTTTGTGATTTAGTATTGTACTATAAAAATCTGTTTCTAGAAGTGATAACTTTGCAAGAATTTATAGTGAAAATACTTTTCCTGTGGACAAGTAGGTGTCTTTGTTCTTTTAAACGGTTCACTAGCTAATTTGGAGGAAAAAATCAAAGTGGGCAAAAATTAAAATTTGTGAAGAAATATTAAGTAAATCATGATTCAGTAATAATAATTATGGTTGATAATACATCTCTTATTCTATTGATTCGTGAACTGCTGATTAAAATTTAATTGAAATTTTTACATATTACTGAAACATCTCGGATTTATAAATAAACAAATCATTATTATATATTATTGAACTTGTAATTCACGTTTAAAAAAATTCACGACTTAACAAATTGAAAGAAGGAAAAAAAACAAATGTTGCAGTAAAAGAAACAAATGAAAAAGAAAAAAAAGGGATTATTACCAAATATAAATCAATAGTGAATTAATTATAATAACTATAGAAAGACATAAATACCCCTTTCACTGAGATCTTGATAAGGAAAATTTAATGGTGGAAAATGCTTCTCGCACTTCTCATAAAATACAAACTTCTCGTATTAACCTTCCTCTAAGTACATATATCGAGACAAGCAAGATAGCACATTACTTAGATTTATCTAATAAATGTATACAAAAAAAATACTTTACCACTATATTTGGGGTATGCACATCACTATATTTACATTTAAAGGCGACTAAAACTGCTGCACTTTTAATCTTTAGTACAAAAAAAAAAATACTTAATCAATAATCTTACGCCATACTCCTTGTGGGTTTTTTAGGCCCTCCTATTGTCATTCAAAATCATATTATTGAACGGTTGAACTAGCTATCTTGTTCACAACTCAATTTGCTATTCTTTTGTCTCTTCTCTTTCACAGTCCTTGTTCAGGGTTCTTGAACTCAATGCTAGTGATGAACGTGGAATCAATGTTGTCCGAACTATGATTAAGAATTTTGCCACAGTTGCAGTTGCAATTGGTTCCGGTCAATGCTAGTGATGAACGTCTATCGAGTTTATTTCTTTTTGGGTGGGCCAAAAGGTCACCCCATAATGGTCGACTGACTCCAAAAGTTGACACCAATATCACAATTTCTTGTAAGCGACTTGCTAGGATCAGTACGCTTACTACAACGCCAAAAGGAACTCCTGGTGGTCAAAGCACTACCTTTTCTTATATATTTAGTAGTCTAGCTCGCCCATGAATTCATTTTTATGGGGTCGTATGATTGCAATTATGCTTCTATGGTTGCCAACACGACTGTATTAAAATCTAATCTTATTTGTTGTTAGCCTTTTATAAAATTACTAGACTAAATGTCCGTGTAATACACGGGTTAGTTTAAAAAATTATAAATAATTAACATTAATAAAAACGTATTAAATAATAATAAAATGCGAATAAAATAAGAATTTAAAAAATTGATGACGTACGACATCAACACTCTAACCAGCGGCGGAAACATCGACGCGAGCGGAAGGGCAGACTTGATGGCAGATACATAATAACATGATACGAAGAGACGTGATATTATTCCTTATATAAATCATCAATCATTATATTCACAATTAAGGGTAATAAAATTATATGTTATTGGTTACAATTATAATAAAATTAAAATGATTATAAAATATTTTAGAATGATAAAACTAAGAATTTGGTTAAATATGATATTTTAAAATATTATAAAGAGTAAATATGATATTTATAAATTTAAGGTGGCAAATACGATTTTATTTGATTTGATAAGGGCATATATGAAATTATCTCTAAAAAAATTGACTTTAAAAAATCAAAATTGATTTTTTAATTTTAAGTTAATAAATGGTCAAGATTAAATCTTTTATTAAATGAATAGTTAAGATCGTCTAATAAATCTTATCAAATTAGTCTTTTATATATACTAAAAGATTTGTTGATAAAAAGAAATCACATTCTAAGAAGAGCTACTATCTGTATTAGGTAAACATTTTTAGCCTGGTCAAGATGTTGGTGACTTGGTCTGGTAATTTTAAATATATACTTGATTAGGTTATAGTTTTGATTTTATATTTTGATTCATGAACTTATTATGATTCTAGTGTAACTTGATGAACCACTGTAGGTGATAACTGAATTAGGTGATTTCAAATGTCTAAGTTCGTATAGAAAAGCAGAAACACATCTTTTAATCCATCCAGGCTTACATAAGTTGTCAAATGACTCTACTAGATGCCAGTCAACGTACGTCAACCACTAATGCAAGTCTTATTATATAAATATAATAATGAGAATTCAACTCAGTTTATTATATAAATATAAATATGTTAATAATTCCAGGAGCTAATCCAAAATCACCTACTCGATTGACAAGCATAGCTGCTTGAAAACATGGACCCGGTTGACAAGAGAAACAAGATTCTTCAGGAAAAATAATATATTCTCTTACTCACAAGATCAACAAAAATGTCATAATCAATAGACAATATGAGAAAATGGAATTAATGGATTCCACAATTCATCTTGTAATTAGTAGGATGATAAAGTATGAGGAAATAGTGAAAGGATATACTAAGACTCGAAACAAACCTCACATTTAGTGCAAAAAAGTTTAAGGTTTTGTATTTCTATTTCTTGGAGGCAACCGGTGCAAAAAGGATTGTGTTTATGTTTCTTTATAGATGTAATGGTGTGCCTCGCTAGCGGCGATCATGAGAGAGACACCTGATAGCACCTTAGGGACATTGTTGCACCTAAAGTGACATGACCAAAGCCTCACTACGCATCAAACTCATTTGCCTTTTCTAAACCAAATCAAAATGGCAACTTTATCTCATACCTGATGAGAACAAAGAACCACACTTTCGTGTTCCATCCTTCAGACATTTTTGCTCAAGCCATGCTCTAAGCCTCTAAGTTCCGACTTACACATACGTCCCTCCTCAATTTGTTTGCTTTTGGCGCAGGTAAGTAGGTAATCATTAGATTCCTAATGTCTACTATCTCACCACATAGACAACTATACATAATACATTCAACCCCCAACCTTAATTCATACACATGTGCATCCATCACACCATGTGTTTCATCTTTTTGCATAATATTCTCGTTTCTAATCCTACAACAGAAACGAGTACACCCGTTAAACTCCAAAGAAACGAGTACACTAGGATTTAACCCCGCAACTATAGTTGAGAATGTTCACCTTCCCATATCTTGGAAAAAACATCGATGTAATTCCCTATGATTCTGCAATAAATCCTAGTGATAGTCTAACTGAATCTACAAATACACCCTTCAATCAAAGTAAATTTTACATTATCAAGATAGCATGAGGATATGCTTTAGGAGCTCGTGATGATTCTTGTTATGTGGATTAATGTGCGGTTGTACACCAACCCCTATAATCAAGCATATCCTCGTGGTATCCAAAAAAACTTCCAACATTAACAAAGAAAAGCAAGGACTTAACCTGCTACTGTCTGAAACATATGTAACAACATAGTCAAGCATATAAAAACAGATCCAAGTCGAAGTCAACTTGTAGGGCCAAAAGAACAAATACACACAGCCTCACAAGTCACAACCAAGGCATACCCCGTAGAACTTCGAACATTGGAACAAGATATTCTAAGAGATACAAGGTAACTTGTTACTGGTTCTATAAAAACCTCACTCAACTTAACACGTAGATATAATGTGGGACTCATTTGCTGGAAATTCAGTACTAGGGTGAATGCTAACAGAAACTATGAAAACAATTCTAGGAAGATCATTGTCTTATAGGAAAACTACTGTATATATCCAGCATTATATTCTACCTTGCTATTCACATCAACTTCGAGGCGAAGCCAGTGCAGTGTATGGATATAGGAAAAGGATAATTATGTGTTTCCAAGGGGTAAACAGAAACAATACACTTAGACGTCTAAAAGATCAGGATAGATTGACACTTGTCAACGGGAAACAAACAACACCATGTGGTAAGTGGTAACAAGTAAATATCATCTAGTAAAGTATCAGGAAACTCTAGTTCTAGAGTTCAAAAAAACAACCTAGATAGTAGATACCTCCAAAGAATATGGCATCCAAGCGAACAGTATTCAATAAAGCATCATTAAGTCATAATTCTTGGAACAGTTGATGTGGCCAGTCCACATTTCTTGACTATTTAAACGTGTCCCAGAATATTACATAATAATCATATAACAATGCTAGTTCTTAGAGATAACTAGAATGCTCAAAGAACTATATTACCTGCCAATTAACATATCCCAATTCACCAGGATAAAACAACTCGGTTAGCCAGCCTGCTCAGTCGACTCAGCAACATCTGGCTGCGGTCAGTCTTATTAAGTTGACCTAATAAAACAGTTTTAAAAGAAAAAGAGAAACAGAAAGGGGGAAGGCAAAAAAAAAGAAAAAAGGAAAAAAAAAGGAGAGAGTAAGGTTCAGGCAGTCTTATTATTGCAAACTAATATTTTTGCATAATTATGTTTCACTTCAAACAACTTCGAAGTCCATAATGGTTCAAGAGCCTGTCATCACTGAACTAATGTTCAGCTCCATACCTTTGACATACAATCAGACAAGAAAAACCCTGCCAAATGAATCTGATAAATCCGCCAAATGAAACCAGCCAGCAACCTGCATGTGTTTAAATTATAATGTGGCGGCATACAATAAAAGCTAAACCTATTTTCAGCTGTAAAAGTTTACCTCTCCTAATTGCTAAGATATATGCTCACCAAATGGAGCATACATAAACATTTTAAATCACATGACATAATCATCATAGAAGCAAGGGGCCATCTTGTACCACATGAACGGTATGATATCAAAAGAAAATCATTAATACTGCACGCAACTAACAGAACATGCTGATAATATTCATTAAGATAACATTTAGTTAAGATATCACTACCTAATGATGGAGGTAGTAACAGGACATACATTAAGCTGATTAAGTTGCTACAGACATAGCACTGCAGACTCCAGTTAGGGATGCAAAAAAGTTCTTCAAACATTTTAACCAATTAAAATCAGCAGAAAGAATGAATCCCGCATATTCCCATCGAACCTGCAAAAGAAACAAACAACACATTTATTCTACAGAGCCCAAAGATTGAGATAACATTCTGACTTCTGATTGCCAAACAGAAAAGCCTATGAATCTTCATCCAGCAGGCATATCCCAGGAACCAACTTCTCTTTCTCCTGAATCCAGTTTGGGTCCAACAAATCCACCTAACAGCATCCTCGTCGAGCATTATCAATCAGTATGATGTTACAAAACTCATATCATACTTCTTCAGCAATAGCCTCGGCCGTTTCATGGTCCCTTCCAGCTTCGGGTGAAGAAAATGATGCACCATCATCCTTGATATCCTTTAGATTGTTCAAGTTATAGTTATTATCACCAGAAAGAACAGGTACTTGCTCATGATCCACAATTATATCTCTAAAACTATCTATATCCTCATTGTTCAATCGGTTATGTTCTGCTGACTTTGACCTTGACCTTGACCTTGACCTTGACCTTGACCTTGACCGCCTTCTATGTTTTGTCTTGTGTTCATCTGTGCGTCCAGGAGATTTTCTACTCCCTCTGTGATGCTTCCCTCCAGGGGATGCTGATCTAGACTGCCTTCTACCATGATTCTTCGACTTTGACTTCGACTTTGACTTCTCTTTCCTGCTATCAGTTTTATCGATTGAACGGTGGTTATCTTCTGGACTTCTACTCCTGGAGCGTCTCCTGTTCTTTGATTTACCTTCATCCAAAGTTTTGCTTCGACTGTGATGTTTATTTTCTGCTGAAGGTGACCTTGACCGCTTGCGATCCCTATGTTTTGTATCACTCGATCGATCACCAGAACGGTGCTTACTTTCTAAAGATTTAGATCTAGAACGGCTACGATCACGATGCCTTGATCTTTTCTCCCTGTTGTCATCCGTCTTATCATTTGATCGATGCTTGGCATCCACAGATGCTGACCTGGATCGCCTTCTGTTTTTTTCTTTAGTTTGATCATCACTTCTTGGTGACGTCTTATTTCCACGGTGACTAACTGGAGATCTAGAAGTGGCACGAGACGCTTTTTTCGACCTATGGGTTGGGCTCTCTCGACGTTGTTTTGGTGATTCGGAATCATTGCGATGGGATTTTCTAGCAATCGGGCTCACACTCCTGCTCCTATTTCTCCAAGAATGGCGATCATTTGATCTACCATATTCCCGTCTTCTACTTCTGTCACTGCCACCCCTATAATCCCTGAAAGGCCGCCTTTCATACTCGTAACTGGAGTAATGACGAGATCTTACAGGTGACCTAGACCTATAATCCCTCGCACGACGAGGCGGCGGTGAAAAAGAACGAGACCTCCGTCTTCTTTGGTACATGATAGGAGACCTTGATTTAGATCTTGACCTTGCAGGAGCCGGAGAAGGCAACCTACAAACACTCAGATTCATCAACTACTAAAGAAAAAAACAGGGAAGGGGAATAATGAAGCATCAATTACAATCTTAGTAAATGTGTTGGATGATTGTTACCTTCAGTAAAATTAGATGCGAGTGATCCACTGTACAATTTTTAAGTTTAAAGATTTTAGGTAAATTCATTTACTCCATGCTATTTTACCTTCCCGATTAATAGGTCCAGTTCTTGATACACAGGTAAATAGAGAGGGGACCCACAAAACAGAGATGAAAATGAATTGAGGTTTCTAGAATTTTTACTTAAAAAAACACAATCTCTCGTCCTTCAAACAGTGGAAAGAGAAATGAAAAGATTCCAGTTCAAAATATGTAATCGTCTCCAGTCTCCACATACTCTTTTGTTCCTTTTTCACAAGTTAAAGCACAAGCTTGTATACCCATTTCTTTTTCAATAATTGTGATAAAAAGCAACTCCTACAGAAGCTTTTAGACTAGTGGATAACAAAAGAAGTCAATTTAGTCAATTTGAGGATTCCATTTAATTAAGATTAAGAGCCTCAGCAAATGATCTCCTTTTAAAAAATTATAGTAATCTTGCATTTTAAGTTATAACATCTGAGTTGGTAAAAACTCCTAATACCGTCACCTTAAGGACACATACAACAGACTGAAGTGCACCAAGACTCCAGGATTTTCTGAGTTCTACAGTGATTTTGAGCCTAGACCTCTATCTATACTTACTAGTGAAATATGACTTCGTGCTTGTGATCAGTTGAGCAGAACATACTCTAATAGTCAATTTCATGCATGGACAGAAACGGCGTTTGTACATGACATGTCCAACATGTTTAGCTGCAAGCGCAAAAAAAAAACCTTGTCCTTCTAAAACTAAGCCTAAATGCTTTCAAGATTTACTTGGACTCTTAGAAGGAAAAATGCCATCTTAGTAATGCAGGTTATCAATTTTGATAAAGATATTACTGACGATTCAACGTCACAATATCTCTTATGGCAATTATCTGATTAAATATATATTACATTAAAGAACAACTAATTTATGATACCTGGGACTTTTAACTGGTTCGTCTTCATTTCCAATTATCCCTTCAGCTTTTAACTTCATACTAATTTCTGCAGCTCTAGCTGCTGCCAATTCTGTTGCAGTCTTCATAGTTGCTGCTCGATTAGCTGCCTGCTGTGCATTGATGGTTTGCTGCATTATGAGAGCCTGCTGAAATTGCATTTGTTGCATTGCAACAGCCTGCTGCATCACCATTGGTAAAGAAGAGGAACCAAGAGAAGCATTGGTTGCAGGCTTCTGAGGTAATGACTTTGCCATTTCGACATTCATCGGCCTGCCTAAAACATCCATGTTATTTAATGCCAGTGCAGCGGTTGCTTCTTCAGGTTTTGAATATTCTATGTAAGCAAAATGCTTAGAATCGGTAATACTACAGTCGACAACTGTCCCACAAAAACCAAAAAACTGTTTCAGCTGATCTACAGTAAGCAGTGGGCTGAGGTTACTAACTTGTAGAGTTTTCTTCAACGAATCAGCCTTTGCTGCCTTGTCTGTTGATCCTGGCAAGTGAACAACAACCATTAAGCAACTAGAAACGATAGAATATCATTCTAACGATAGTTATCATGATGTCAGGATAGATACTGAAGATATCCAACCACTATAACGCCACGGTGCCCACCATGATCAGTTAAACACCATTCACTATGTACTAACTGTAAGCATATACACGATGTAATTAGCGTGTTTTACATTTCTTACTTCATGAAAACGTCAGAGAGTTAAGTGGGTCTAAATCATAAAAGTCAAATACTCAAAGCTCTATTGAAAATAATGCATTATCAAAGACTAGTACATCAAGTAGAAGTTATTGTACATTGGTTACCCTCGTCATGGATCTTGGTTTAAAAAAGCGCGCCTGATGCGTGATGCGCCCGATGCGGTGGCCAAAACGCATCAGGTGGTCTGATGCGCCGGGGGGTACGAGTTGCGATCTGATGCGCTCTAATGCGCTCGACTGATGAGTGATGCGTTCCATTGCGCTCGACTGCTGCTTTTTTTTTAATTAATTTATCAGTCTTATTCTTCCCTCCACTCCATCTTCATGGCTGTTTTCTTTTTTTTCTTTTTTTGAAGTCTGTTGCCTCTTTTTAATTCATTTATCAGTCACGATTGCATCAGCTTTTGCTTTTTTTAACAACAGTCGATGTTGCTACCTTCTACTTGCTAGTTGATACTAATATTGAGTAGTATTTATAACTATTTATACATATCATGTGTTTAGGAAATGTTTAGGTTATACAAGTACTTACAAGGTATGAAATTAGTTTAGAAGTAATTTTTGTGAAATTAGGCGCATAATTTCGTGATGCGAGCGCATCACGCATCATGCATCACGCATCGGCTCCCAGGACTCTAAACGCATCAGATCGCATCCCGCATTTTTAAACCAAGTCATAGATTAATGAGAAAAAAAACTATTCATCAAACATCTCCACAACAAACACGCTTATATTCGTTTGAGAGAAAATAACACCCAACTACGTAATAAAAACATCACAAGCTGGAAAAGGCTCAAATGCCTTTTAAAGGATTCATACGATTCTTAATTATTTTTCCTAAGAAGAGCAATACTTCATGATTTAATTTAACAAAATAAACAGAAGGAAATACATACCAGAAGTGTATTTAGAAGACTGAGCTTGCGCACTAGAAGCATGCGCTTGGAGTGCTTGTGCAGCAACAATAGCCTGTGCAGCTGCCATTGCAGCAGCAGATGGCGCCATTGGTGCTTGACTCAGAGTTCCCATGGTACTCGTGGAAGCTAAAGCAGTCATTAGCAGACTGTGTGGCGGATGACTAAACTTGCAATCAGTTTTCACACAGCGTCCATTCAGGTATTCTCGGCAAACTTCCCCAAGAGATGCTCCAATCCCAGGCAAGACTACCCCGCCTGAGGCACTAGGAACAATACCAGGAATCATACCAAGCAGTCCAGGGAAGGCCCCTGAAACAGAACCAGAGTAATTTGGCATGTTTGGCATGGTCTGATTAACCATATTTGGGAAATTCACTTGTGGGGCAAAACCCAGAAGTCCTCCTGTAGTTGTGCCTAAAAATGACATATGAAAATTAAAGTTAATTAACATCTAGAATTTCCATTTAGCATTTAGCCCAGGGGAGTTTAGCCCCATCCGATACCTTGAATGCAATGAATTCAAATCCCCCTTCCCCTTTCTTTTACACCAAAGAAATACACGTCTAAAAGCAATACTAAGTGTTGTAAAAATCAGCCTAGGCGGCCGATTAATCGTTGCCTAGGCGGTACTTGGTGGTCTACTGACCTACAAATCACTTGATCGGTCAAATTTATCGGTCAGGTCAAAAATGGGTCATGGGCGGTCCTTGGCGGCCTAGACAGTCAACGAAAGGGTTTGACTTACTTTTTAAAAGTTTAATCAGCTTAGGGTGTTAAAAGAAACGGAACCTATGGTTTTATTTTTTTGAGTTTATTAAACTAATTATGAACTTATGGTTTTTAATTTTCAAGTTTATTATACTTTTTTATGGTTATTGACTTATTTTGTTAGGGTATTGCTAATATTTATTTTTTTAAGATAAATTTCTTTATAATTTAGGGTCCCTGCCTAGAAACCGATTAATCACAGCCTAGGCCGATTAATCGCTTGAAGGTAGTCAACCGACTATATACCGCCGAGCAATTTTTACAACATTGGCAATAAATAAATAAAATACACATATTGTTGGTAAAGTTCACATCTTTTTAATAAAAGCTTGTCCATATCTACCTTCTCAAAAAAAAATCTACCTTGCACCACTCGGTCTGATGCTGTTCAGATGAGGATTAATGATATTGTAAAATTAAGGTGAAAGGGTAGCGCTCACTACTCTTTAACAAAAAGACGCAACTGCTGATCAATGCAGAAGCAATATAAACACAAAAAGTCAAACATACATAAGATGAATTTCCAGTACCTGCGCTAAAGAAAACTGGAAAGGGGCTTCCCATAATGGGCTTCCCATCACACTGCACATCCAGCATGTAGTTCCCTCTCTTTGGAACCACATAAGTAACCGTATAGGTCCCATCACCCATATCCTTAACAATCCCTTCCTGTTCAGATCCTCCAACACCCACCCCAGGTGAAACCTTCACCTTAACCTGGGCTCCACCATTGGGTACTTTACGACCATCTGAATCCTTTGTAACAACTACAAAGGAAGAAGGAGCGCATGCAGTTCCCCCCGCAACACCAGTACCAGCGGCAGTGCACTTGGAGGGGTCCACTGGCCCGATAGGCTTGTTAGTCAAATCCTCTTCTTCATCGTCGTCACTATCAGACAAAGCAGCAGGCTCTCGATTCTTCTCAACATCCTTGAAGGTAGCCTCAAATGCCGCCTTAGCCGCCGCGTCTTTCTCAGCTTCGCTTTTTAGTTTTGCCTCTTCTGCTTGCTTCATCCATATTGGTTTCACAACCGCCAGGTTACGATCAGCCATAAAAACCCCAAATTGAGGAACCCTACAATCTTGCTATCCCTAATCCTGTTAATACTGTCAAATAAACAATCAATAATAAACAATAACGAACCATTTAGCTATAACATTTTTATGTTTCCAAGATTAGTTACTGTCAATTAATCTGAAAGCAATCTCACCAATTCAAAACCCTAACCCTAGCACAAAGCGCAAAAAAAAGTGCATACAGACAGTGAAATCAAAGCTATACGTCAATGAAAAAAACACAGGTGTAGAATGACGGAGAGGAAAAACGTACGGTGGTCGGAGATGGTCGGCGGCCGAATACTCTTTATGGATAGAAGATTAATCGGACGGGTAGGAGATCTTTTTCGGGGAAAAGAACAAGGGTATTGGTGGCATTGTAATTTGTAACACCGCGTTTTATTCGTGTAATAATAATTTCAAACTGCACCATTGCAGTTTCTCGTATTTGCTTTTTCAGTCCTCAGATTATTACACTCTGTTCTTGAGCTTTTTAACAAAATAGAAGTAAGAATTTATAAGAAAAAACTATAAAAGTTATGCTTTCCAGTTTTATTTAATGAAGAAAAACAGAGGAAAGTGACAGATTTGGAGAAAAGGTTTAAATTTATTTTGTTTCAATTTTATCGTTTTAAAAATGAAAAAGATTGAAAAGAAAAGATTTTCTTTTTTTTATTTTTCTTCTCTTCTTCTTAAACTTGACAAGAGACCTATAAGCTTATTTTGACTTCTTTCTCACAAGAATCTTGGTTTATGTCATGTGTATTTTATTATGTATTCTTGTTTAATTAGCTGTATATAGAAAGATATTTCAATTAAATAATTGTACGTATTTGCTTGCTAATTAAGATTAACACCCATGACCCATCAAACGTCTAAGGGTAATTAAAATGATTATACAAAATTTTAAATACTGACGTATTTGCCTGTTAATTGTGCTCTAAATCCTTGTATATTCTTTCATTTTACCAATAAAATGTATGATACATTGCAAGTATGATCAACTAATCTATGTTATGTATGCACATTGCACTATGACCAACTAATCTATGTTATGCACATATATGTTGGGGAAAAAAGTATTCTTTATTAGAGCATATCTTCATAAATTTGTGTTGTACTAGCATCTACATTAAGATGGTAATTCTTTTAGAATCACATGGACTTATAGCTACACATGTGTGTTATATGGATCTTCAAGGATAGTACAATTGACTTGATTCCTATAAAATAACAAGACTGTTGAAGTGTTGGACTGATTAAAAAACTCAAGATAATACTCGAGAACACAACACTCGCTTAATTAACTAATTCGATATAAAACTCGTAACTCATGCATGCATAACCAAGGAGGCTCCATATATGGAATTTGGACCTCCATATCTTCAAGGTAACTAAATAACACCCAGGAGCACTCAAAGGTGGAAAGGTAATTTTGGTCAAAAGGGGGCTACATGAGGTAGAGAACAAGTATGTGATATGGATGGCCAAAAGAGGTAAGAGGCAATATATATAATTGTTCTATGCACACTTGTCTTTTTATTGCTATAATGCCACTCCATGTGTGCATTAAGTGACTTGTCCATCATGCTTTCCTTCATATAAATTGTGTTTTGTTTAAAATTTTAGTCCGAAAATATCATAGCAACAAATAAAAACTCGTTAACCCGGCTCGATTAAATGAAAATCCGAAAAACCCCAAACAATACTCTCAAATTTAATTAATAATACTTTTACCTTTATATAGTGCTACCAATTATAAAAATCATGGTACTCTAAAACACATCTTCTACCCTTAATACGTTTAGGCTATTACCAAACTTCATGCTAGAGCTAGCTTTCCTCATCGCACATCTTGCATATAATTTAATACCTCAAAAAACCCATTTATATACTTATAACATTAAAGTTTATTAATCCCCAAATAATTTATAAATTCAATCTTCATATAAAAAAATATAAAACTTGAATGTCTAACTTAAAAATCCGTAACACCCAAATTTAACTTCAATGAATTTCACCAATTAAAATACAAATAACAATTACCAAAAGTACATATTTAGTATTTAGGCTTTAACAACCCAACAAATTTTTTTTTTTTTGGGTTACACATCTTGACCAGAAACTAGGGTGTTACATACACTAAAAATATAAACTTTTAAAGCTTGTTTATCAAAAGTATGCAGCGGAAACTAACCACTGATTATAAATATAATGTGTTGTTAGCCGACTTGGCTAACCGACTTGGCAATAGACTGCAACAAAACACGCCAAGTTACAAACCAACAGGTGTTACTATACTAAACCGACAATCGGATCACAGACAAACATAACAACAAAGTGTTCCATAAGAACTAAGTACAATTACCCACAAACGCTCGCCTCACCAGGCTGCCTTATCTTTACCTACGAAAAGGGTAAATCATGAACCGGTTAGCTAGTACAGGTTGCACATAAGTATCAACAAGCATGCAGTCAAAACTCAGGAAAGCACACAGGACTATCCTATCACATCACGAAGTGCCAACATGTCAGCAGGAGTCATATCTCGTAGGGTTGCAAGTCCCGCTCAATGACTCCAACTGGGGAATCAGCAACACCAATCCACACTGGTGGGGGAAGTGAAGAGCAGTCCACACAGCGCGTTACGGGGCCACCTGGGCTCAAATCGGATCTTGATCATAAACCAAGACCCCGAGGTTGTCAAGAAACGGCGGTCCTGCAGAACCTGAGACACGGCGTGCACCATCAAGCCACCGTTGATCCCGAATAACCAGCCATCTAGGCCCTCAAGGGATCTAGCCGCAATATAGCCAGCTGACCTCAACCGTGTCGGGAACTGATATACAACCCCTGAGTATCCGGACATAATTACATAAACAAATAGATGATCCAATCAGAATCCATTTTCATACGTGCATATAATCACAGCAAATAGTGTTCATACTAGTGAACAAAACATGCGAGTATAACTTAATCATAACATACACTTACCACATGATTCATATCACAAGTATTCGTTTACTTTCATAGCAATTCTAATCATCACAAGCATGGTATATCACATCATAACATACCTTCGCACGCGCACGTAGAAACATCAATTACACGTTTAAACACACAAGGGTCACCACTACTTACTGAGCCTCGTGGGAAACCGGTACTCACCTTAAACTCACAGAAAGTTGACACAACGATCAAAAGTTTCTGGTTCCTCTCGAACACCTAACACAATATACACATGCCTGATTATCACTTATACATAACATCCTTAGGTTTAAACACAAGTTAAGCGAACTGTCAGTGTTGGGCCCCTGCTTGCGATCACAAGGACACGCCTTACGGTCACAAGGGCCCCCTAACAACATCCCTTACGATCGCAAGGATAACCCTTGCGATCGCAAGAGGCCTATTCCCATAAACCAATGCTTCCAGTTGTAAGGAAAGTCTCTTTTGCCTATTCCAGTCGTAGGCGGTAATGCAACAAAACATGCCTTTACGGTCACAAGCACCATTGCCTGCGGCCGCAGGGACTAAAACGTAGGCTTACGGTCGCAAGGACCTAGTCTTGCGATCGCAAGGACCACAGACCCCCTTTACGGTCGCAGATACCAACCCTTGCGACCGCAAGGACCCTCGATGCAGAGTTCTTCGCCTCTGTTCGAAAACAGACCTGTAACTTTGACATTTTACCACTTTAATCAACTAAATTCGTGTTCTAAACATTTCTACATGTTGTTTAACATTCATAGACACTTTCTACATGATCTATTGCTCAAACCCACACTTTAAACTTAGCTTGCATCATTAAAGTGGGTTATCTTCTTCAAGAACTCATGAACTATGTTTACAATCATAAACACGTACTTAGTAAGATGAACCCCAACATTAGGATCTCAATTCAACAACTAGAACCTTCAATTCAGATTGTTTCTTCTTGATTTATCTTTCAAAGACACAATGAAATGAAGTGTGTATGTGTTCTCACATAAGTAGGTGTATATGTGTGTGCTAGTATGTGTTTCCAGGGGATAAGAAGTCCCCAAACCGACTTAAGTGGTTTTAATACCCCAACGAGGGTATTTTGTTCCCCTATTCAACTTACAACGCAACTTAGGTTTATCCGTTTCAACAAACAGAGATATCTACGGAATCATTATGCGAAACCGTTTAACACTTTATAACTTTTACATATTAATCTTAACTTTCATATGACACCTCATATATCCACTTTAACTAACCAAAAACATAAAACAACCACTAAGACACTTATTTAAAGTCAAGGTACAACCACTTAAGCACGAAGTACAACTAGGTACTATTAGGCCTATTTTTAGGATGTTACATTATTAAACGAAGTATCAAGTAAAAGTTGGGGAAAATAATTAAAAGTTATATATTATTAAATGATTTAGTGGAATGATCTAAAAAATATCCTCGTTAATTTTTTTAAACATTAGACAAATGAGCTGTAAGTTGAACAGAGGAGCTGGATACCCGCATTTGAAGTAAACAACACATATTATATATCAACCCCTTTCTCCTTTTTTCCCCATTTACAGTCGAAAACACACACACATACTCACTTCTTGAAAAATTATAATTATAAACATTTATCAGGATATGTTAATGTTCAATGACCAGTAACCATCCTAATCAATGTTAAGTAATTTTTAACAGGCTAGAAATATTAAAGCGTTCATGGTCAGAACGGTAAGTAGTCTCATATTGAGAGGGGACGTCCCGTGCGTGGTTCAAATATGTTATTTTTAGTTCCAAATTTTATTATGATTATATTCATACAACTAATTTTTTATGTTTTTTATTTTTCTTTTTAACTTATAACATATAATGTCTAATATAAAGATGTATATATATATATATATCGTTTTATTTTAATCTACATTTTTATATAAATTCAATAGTAAATATCTATTTAAAAATGTATTTTTTGATATTCAATACTAAAAAATAAAGTTCATCGATAACTATCATATTACGTTACTATTTATATCGACATGTAGATATAAGTTATTTCTGCCTCTTGTTCTAAATATTATGAAAGACTTGCCAGAAATTGTCAGTTAGTTTGATCCGACCAAGAAATGCATGAGACTCAACATTATTAATATTTAATACCAAAGAAATATTTTGAAAAAAAAACTCTTAAAGAACAATCCTAATTCCTTTTCATCTTAAAACATAAAAAAAATCAAACTTTATAGAAAGAATATGCATAAAATTATCTTTATATAAAAAAACAACATTATCTAATTTCTCAGGAATAAGGTATTGAGTTTTTATTAAATAAACAACTACTTAAAGTGCGTCTGTATAGCGATAAATATTTATGTGAAAATATATTTTCAAAATTGTAATAAAAAATACATTTTATTAGATAAACATGTTGTACTTTTTCCCGCCGTAACATGATAGATGAGATATAGATTACAAACACTTAAAATCCAAATTGACCCGGCCGGTTAGCTGTGAACTGATTGAAAGTGGGGTTCAACAATGACTGAGTTGATGTTTTTTAGACCCGTATCGAACTGGCTGCGTTTTCGGTCGACCACCCTGTCCATTCGAACAGTTATTGACTCGGACTTTGGTTTTTTTTATTAGAAAAACGAAGTCATGAAACGGAAGGAAAAAGTAAAAAACGAAGTCATGAAACGGAAGGAGAAAGTAAAAAATCATCGTTGAGATTTGATGATTTTGGAGGAAATCATGAAACCGAAGAAGAAAAAAAAAACAAAAAAACAAACAAACAGAATGGCTGTGACTGTGAGTCTGTGACTCTGTGTTTGCCGCCTCTTCAAAGCCAGCAGCGATTCTCGTCTTGTGCTGGCCTTCCACCAATATTACCTGCTTATATCTCTCTGTAACTACCAAATCAAAACTCTAAACCCTAAACAACCACATGATTTCGATGTTACAACTTGTTGCCTCTTCAAGTTTGTGGATATTGGTAGCTGACGAAGCGGTAAATGGCAATCTTCTCGAGGAGATGTCGACGAGTAAGTTAGCAAATTTTCATTTAATACATCAAATAGTATGTAATTGTGAGCCTTTTCTTATCTGACGAAATCTTGCTTGGTGTATTGCCTGTATATATCTGCTAACTAGAGTGTTTTGGTCCCCCTTTGATGTGTTCGCAACCCCCAAATTAAGATTCTTAGGAAAGGAAAAGAAGTCTCATATATACATTGAACAAGCAGCCCTTAGGTACAACAAAGTATAGATTTGTAGCCTGTTAAACATACATACATATATAGGTGGAATGTGTACGATTGCATTAAGGTGGAGATGCAGATGAAATTGCACGAATTTGCTTAAGGGAACAACATAGGAGATTTCTTGTTAACTAATGGTTAGCTAGATTAGACTACAACCAACTTCCAGTATAGAGTAGGATCATTAAGAAGCCTTGTTTAACTGATATATTACATTAATTTTAATTGGGTGTCTACAAGATCGCACGGGAGTCCCGAGTAATTACCACCTCAAGAATATACTTGTGCTGATTCACAAAAAGTTTTTGAGATTTTTTGATACAACTCTAATCCTAATAAACTTATTTTTATTGAAAGCATTCTATTAAAACTAGTGACAAGAATTATTATACACATAAAGAAGAAGAATAACTATTTCAAGAGATGTCTTTGGAGAAAAAAAGGAATTGAATTGTATTGGTTTTGAATAAATATATATCCAAGAATACTAGGTTGATACTTTTCTCACGATACTATGGGTGCATGCTTTAAGCCATATAACGAGCATTGTAGTTTGAAATTATCATTAGGTGAAATAAGTCTAACATGAGAAAGTTTTATGAAAACTTCTTTGTGATCATGGTGTAAAAATGCAATTTTGACATCCTTTTTGAGATACGACCTTGACCTTGCTTGTTCACATGAACTAATAGTTGAACCTGGTAACAATCGATGGAGCCATTGGAATGAAATTTGATAGAAGAAACGAACTTTCAGGCGTGAAGGTTCACTGCACGAGGATGAGCTACAAAGTCCTAAATTTGTTTTTCTTTTAAGTGTGAGAAGTTATGTTTCGGTAACTTTATGCATGTGCTCATGCTCCATTGCCAGTTTATAAAATGAATATATTGAAATAGATGACATAGTAGTATGAATGATACGGGTGTAGAAAAACCATATCTATGAGGGGGTTTACTAATCCAAAGTTTTACCTCTGCTGGCGAGTTCTATGTAGAAAAACATGGTCGCTGTATTTGGAGAAATTTACAAATGAAATTGAGACATGAGTTTTTTGCAATTTTGTGTATGGAGATGAACATAACACACCTTTATAGTGTGACCAAATAATTAAGTGAAAGGAGAGAAAATTTTCATTAAGGGAGGGACTTGTTTGTTATTGAGGTGTTCTAAGTAGTAATCACATCTGAACCAACTATACCGCACGAATGACTAGTAGAAGTGCATGTAATACATCAAGAAGGTGACAGTATTTGCTTTCAACCACCCGTAATTGTTGATGTGTTGAAGGACCAAATATTTGAGAGATTATGCAATCTTACTTGTAGAAATAAGTGCAATAATTTAGATATGTATTCACTTCTATTAGTATTTGGATTGATTAAGAAAGGAATGGTTAAGAAGTGGGTTATGGCATCCCCGTCCCTAAACCCAAACTTAAAACCCGTCCCTAGCACCACCTACCACTTCAGTGGTTCAACTCAGACGCCAGTCATCGTCCCAGAACCTCCGATCTTTGATGAGGATGGGTTTCGGATTATCAGCGAGAGTAGCGCCACCCGGGTTCAGAGAAGTTAGTAACTAGCCAAGGTACATTCTGGTCGGATCATGCACATGTTAATACGGGTCTTATGGGAATGCCGCCGTGGGGCAGGGGTTCCGGGGGAGAGTCTGTCAGGAGAAAATTAAAGATGCCTTTATTCGATGGGGAGGATGCGTATGGTTGGTTTCACCGTATGGAGTGGTTTTTTGATATTTAGGGGTTTGTGATGACAGGGGTGGGCAGCCGTTTACGGAGGGGCATGCTTTAGCATTGTTCAGGTGGAGTGATAGACGGGATCCATTTCGTCACTGGGAGATCTTCTGGTTCTTGATTAAGGGTGTAGCATTGCCCTCCTAGTTCTCGATTAAGGGTGCGTATTATCAATAATTTCCGATTATCAATTTGATTCATATCACAAATATACCAACCAACTTGTGTCGACTATACCAACCGATTCTCGATTCACAAATATGTATGTGAGACGGCACGGACAAGCAACAACGAACCAAGAGAACTTAACTCTATGTTATGACACAAAAAACTTTCCAATTCCATAACTGCACCCGAACTTCACCTTGACCTAGAACTGCAGATTAAACGTGAACTCGACCCTTATTTCCCACTTGTAGCACCTTTTGAAATTCTAATTGCCTTTCTAAAGGGCAATAGGTTTTACACCAATATCTTATTCAAAATTATGTGGCCTACTCTTATTTCTCATATGAATCGTGTGCTTTCACTATAGTCGTTGATAACCACTCTGTTATCTAATCATTCTACATGATTTAAAGCAATGCAGGAGGAGATGAATGACCCCACAAAAAATTTGACCACAAATTTGGTTCTCACTTCGTGGAAAGCGCACACTCAGTTGTAAATCGTAAGGGTACTGTGAATATTAGTACAATATACTAAGTGTATCGAGTAATGTATCATGTAGTCCGTACTAAAAACCTCACCAAAATGACGCGTTTAATAACATAACAAGAAAACAGACACGTCTGAGCTCGGACTTTTACCGAAACTAAAATTTTACCATAAATGGTACCGGGTGCCATACCATGTAACCTGTACTAATACTTGACAATATTGCTTATTAGTACCGCGGTTTCGTCCTGAACTTTTCTCAAACCTAGAAAACGGGTGTTTACCATTGAAAGCCCTATTGGTCGTCAAAGGCTATTCTTAGGCACATTAACTATGATGAGACATTCTCCCTAGCCGCCAACATGTCGTTTGTTCGGATTTATATTGCTTTAGCTGTAGTTAATCACTTGTTACTAGCCACTGCATCAGTTATGTAATTTTAGATCTGAAGAATGCCTTCCTTAATGGCATTATGGTCGAATCTACCTTGATTCAAGGCGAGTCAAGTGAAATACCTATTTTAATTTCTTTTTAGAAAACGTATAACAAATTCTCTAGGAAGTACCTTAATTTAAATTAAGGAGTTAGCTTCTGTGTTTCTCTAAATTGCTAATTGTATTATGTAATATGCTAATTAATTGAGTCTTGTTATTTGTTTTAGTTACTGGTTCTATAATTTTACAAATAAACAAGTAATCTAGTTTGGTTATAACTGATCCTGGAAGACAATACTTAAAGAATTATGAACAATGAAGTACATTAGGTTGATTAAAATGAATTATTCATTGATCCGGTAGAATAATTCAAAGTTAACACTTTTCTATGTAAATCAATGGCCTTAACCATGTTAATACTATAAGATATTGATTTTTCTACATTAGATTGATTAAAATGAGTTATTCATTGATCCGGTAGAATTATTCAAATTTAACACTTTACTATGTAATTCAATGGCCTTACAATGTTAATCACCTGACCTTAACCCTCGGCCATCCTTGCATTTTGTCGCCTCAACTAAGTTAAGGAACCATGTGATTTTGGGTCTTAAATTCGCTTAGATATATGATCGAGGAGTTCGGCATGAAGCATTTACCTAGATATACAATTAAGGAGTTGTTATCTAAAGTATGTTGTATGGACTCAAACAATCTGCTAGAGCGTGGTTTGGATGATTGTCTCACTTAAACAATTCGTCATGACTCGTAGCTCTCGGGATCATTCCGTGCTCTTTATACATCACATGAGGTCAACACCTCATCCGTGTAGTTTATAAGGATGACTTCATTATGAGTGGAGATAGTGGGATGCCAAAGTTAAAGGCTTTACATATTTATGACACCTTTGTTACTTCCATGAGATAGATTTTCCTGCTTTTCACAAGGAAATCTTTTGTCTGAATGGTAGTATGTTCTTGATATGCTTATTGAGTTGTTTATTAGGGTGTAAACTAGTGGAAACCCTATGCTTACTGCAATAAAACTTCTTCTGGATTGTTACATTTAATAGTCTTCAGATATTGCTAGTATTCTTTTGTCTGTTTAGTTTGGTGTGGGCCCTTATGGGCTTGAGAAGCGTTAGGGTTGACATGTATATATGTAGTCTACTTTTCTTCCATGTAAAGATTACAATCAGATAATAGAAAGAATCTTTTCACTCTTTGAAGTCTCTGTGATAACATGATACCAGAGCCATGCATTAAAAGGATGTACGCTATGGAGTGAAGCTGTACGTCAATCAGGTGGGTTTATAATTAAGCAACTGTTCATCATGCCTCTTGTCTCACCTTTAGCGTAATTGGTCTTAGAAACCTCTGATTAGGGGCCTTTTTCCGACCTCTGTATGCCAGTCACGCACTGCCGTTCTAGCCTCATGCGCCGGCGCGTGAGTCGTGCTCCAGCGACCGTCGACTTCGAATATCTCTGCTGACTTGGTTGGTATTGTCCCTGGTTCCATTTCTAGTGAGATTTGAAGCTTTTCTTGTGTTCATTGTACATACTTGTTTGGATTTCATCTGGTGTGAAGAAATTTCCTAGCTGATCTGAGTTCATGAAACATCTTGATTTTATGTTCTATATGGGTTATTTGCTGGTTTAGTTACTTAAGTTTTCAGTTGGCATGTGCTCTTGAATTCGGTTGGTATATGTGGCTTCTTGTGGAATATACAAGACTTTTGATCTGTTGGACATATGTCTAAGTTCCCTTGTGTGAGATTCGGGCTTTAATACTTGATTGGGCACCCTATCTGGTTATCTAATGCTGTGGTGCATGTCTTGATTTTCTGGCAAGAGATTTAGTTTAGTATGATTATTATTTAATTGAATCTGATGTTGATATTGGTTGGATTCTAAATACATTCTGGTTTGACAATTCCTTATTTTTCGACATCATCGAGGTTTGCTTAATTGCTTGGGTATTCTAATCTGGTTAATTGTTTCTTTTTTGGCTCTGGAGGTTTATTACAGTGCTTGAACTATTTGTTACGGCTAACTTAAAATATTAACCTCATTTTGTACATGTGCTGAGGGGTGTAGTCTTACTTGTTTGTTATCATCCGCTTCTGAAGGGGTTATTGATTCGGGTGATTTGGATCATATGATAGGTAATCCTAGTCTGCTTTCTAACGTAGCAAACATCAATCACATGAGGTCATAGTTACAGATGGATTTATCTTTCAAGAAATTGGGTTTGGATAAGTTAACATTTCTCGATCTATGTCTCCTGACTTTACGTTTAATTTGATATAAGTCAGTAGAATTACTCGTGGATTGAACTGCATAGGTGCCTTTATCCTGATTATTGATCTTTCAGCAAACCTAATCATTGGTAGAGGAGGCTTGGTATCATTACCCCTTCTTAAATTACAATGTCTTTTAGGGCATCCATCCCTTCAAAGTTCAAAGAAACTATATCTTCTACTTTCAAATATGTCGTCCCTAAATTGAGACTCATGCCAATTTGCTAAACATCACCGTGTTCACTTAAGCTCGAGAGTTGATACCGGAGGTGTATCTCTATTTGGATTGGTTCACTCGTATGTATAGGTCCTGTCCCATTACTTCTAAAACCAAGTGTAGTAGTATAATGATATAGTTGTTAGTAGCAGTGATGAAAATGGGATCAAATACTGAAAGATTTTCTCGCATCTCAATTCCATACTATGGACCTCGGTCCAATTTAAATATTTCCTGGGAATCGAGGTCTCTCATATTCACAAAGGAATTATTTTGTCTCCGCAAATATTTCTTAGACATATTGAATGACGCTGGCTTAATAAAGGTAAAACCTTGTGAGGCTCCAGTGATCCCTAATGTAAAGTTAAAATCAGATAAGGGAGAACTTCGTGAGAGTCTAGAAAAGTAGAAAGAGTTGTGGAAGATTGAATTATGACAATTACACGCCCAGATATTGTCTTTTCTGTGAGTTTCGTGAGCCAGTTTCAGACATGTCCAAGAATCACACATTTGGTTATGTCATGAAATATCGAAACCATGGTCATCATGTCATATAGGGACGCCAACAATGGTAGAGATCCCTCAAATAGACGGTCTACTACAGGTTATTATTTTTTTGTTGGGAATCTGGTGTCTTGGAGGAGTAAGAAGCAAAATGCTGTGTCAAGATTGAATATCATGCTATGGCTCAAACCACTTGTGAACTAATATGGGTGTGTAATCTTCTAGGTGAGGTTGGATTTAGTCGGTTTAAATAGATGAACCTATGATATGATAATGAAGCTGCTATTCATATCGCCATCAATCCGGAATTTCATGAGAGAACCAAGCACATTGAATGGTTGTCACTTCAGTCAAGAAAAGATATATGATGGAACATTTACAACTTCTCATGTGAGTACGGGAGGTCAGCTAGTTGATGGTTTCACTAAAACATTACCTGGAAATATAGTTAGTTACATCTGTAACAAGTGGGCATGATCGATATCTATGCTCCACCTTAAGGGGGAGTGTTAGAGTTAATAGTCTTCGGATATTGCTAGTATTCTTTAGTCTATTTAGTTTGGTGTGGGCCCTTATGGGCTTGAGAAGTGTTAGGGCTCACATGTATATATATAATTTACTTTTCTTCTATGTAAAGATTATAACCAGATTATAGAAAGAACCTTTTCACTCTTTTTAGTTTCTCTGATAACACGGATAAAAGACCCATAAACAAGTCAGAATGATACAAGAGATTAGTTAGGAAGTTGAATTATTTAAGAGTTACTCGGCCTAATGTGTTCCGTTCTAGTAAGTGTCTTAAGCCAATTTATGCCTAATCCGTACACAAGCCCTTGGGACGTAGCTACTCGTATTTTTGTGGTAGCTCAAAGCCATACTAAGCTTGGGAATACTCTATTCAGTTCATGTTTATTGTTAAGTAGGTGCATTTATCAAAGGAGACGGCAATATATCTTTTCGATGCAGATTTGGCTAGCTGCCCTATTTCCAGGAGATCGTGTTGAGTGAGACTTAGTTAGCGGAAGGTATATTAAACTATAATTAATTGGAAGCTCGACGTGAGCGTAAATTGACGATATGAATTGGTGTGCTTGGCTTTTTTGAATTAATAATGACACACGTGGAGCAAATTCAGTACACGACGTGGAGAAACTTTTGAATTCAAAATTGGATTGCTTTTTATCTATTATCCATATGCATGAATAATGCATGAATTTCACGTGGGATATATATTGCCGATTTGAGTTTAGTTTAAATTGGTGTTTATCTCTATGTATTTGATTTAGAGTAGGACTCTAGTTTGTTGCCTATAAATACCAAGGCTAGGGTCAAGTCAAATGTACAACATCAAAAATCTCCCGAGTCATAATAAAGAAGTCTTTGGTTCCTGCCCGTGGACGTAGGTTGTGTTTTACCGAACCACGTTAAATCTCGTGTTTGTTTATTTTCTGTTTTCCGCATTATTCTAACGCTTGTTTTAGGTGTCTCGATTCTAACAGATCGACCACAGGGTCTTGTGTATTTAGGGGTGGAAATTGACTTTCCTTTAAAAGCAATAAACAACACATCATCCGCCGGAGCTATATAGAGCTATGGCAGATGTGACATGTGAGATGACATGGGTTAAAGACTCGTTATGATAATGAGTTAGCTATCCATAAAACCAAGACTCAAGTCTTCCATAACAGGACTATACAGATTGAAGTTGATTGTTACCTAATTCAAGACCTTGCTTGCTGGCACATAATCAGACCCTCCATCAATCCTCCGGCGTGCAAGTCAGGATTGAGTATAAACTTGCACACATATTATGAACCCACCAACATAGATTTTACTTGTACCAAGCTGGAAATGATTAACGTTATTGTCCCAACTTGAGGAGTGTTAGAGATTATACGGTTGTAATTAGGCTGTATTTTAGTATATTTTCATATACTTTCCTGGTACTGGTGATGTACTTATGTCCATATACCAGGCTCCATGCCTCCATGAATTCTCTTAAAGGGGTTTTCCTGCTTTAGCTGGCTCCCGGAGTCAAGGTGTCCTCTGATGTATGTGGCCTAACCATTATCATGACCCCTTTCTAATACTCCTTACTATTCAAGGTATTTACCCAGATATGATCAAACCCGAGTCTCTTTTGAGACTTTCCTGGCCACATTATCGCAATGCCATCTTTATATGGTTGCATATCTCCATGAAATATATAAAAGTATGCCACCTCTCTTGATATCTGGTTACAATCTGCAAGGAATAAAGTCTTTATGAGAGGGTAACATTAATGTCTCTTGAAACTATTTGTTGTTATCGCTTGAATGTTTCTTTTAAAGATAATCCAATTAGTCACTTGATTCACACGTATGCAATATAAGTGTTTCTGATATGCAATAATAATAACTGGGCTTTTACTATTCTGGCCTGTTCTGATACCTGATTTAAGATATATTACTTGAGATTATTTTCCTAAAAAGCATAATATGGGCCTTACCTAGGAATTCTGCCTTTCCCCTTTATTTTTAGTATAGAGAATGGGTATAAAAGCGTAAACCCTAAAAATTCCTCATTTCCACCACTCTCTAGCAGTCTCCGCAGCCACAGCTCTTCTCTCCACATCCAGCATTTTTCAACAGCAACATGGAAGGATCCAAGAAAGCGTATCTCTCTCACACATGCACATCATACATTGACACATTATATGTCTTAATCTGTGTGAAGCCTTTTTTTGCACAATTTCTTGTTTTAGTTTGTTGTTTTTGCCTGTTGCTTGTTTCTTGCTCGATTGGTTTTGTTATCGAACATGTTTAGAGATACATTCTCCATTCAATTGGCACCCTGTTCATGATAAAATGACAAAGTTTTCCTTTCTGATGGAGATTTTGCCTGCCTTCTGTGGATCGCATAAACATTAATTGGTTTATCTGTGGTGTTTGTCAAAACTGAAAAATCGACTAAGATTCAAAGTTAACATCACCAGAAAAATAGATCGATCAGAGTTGGAAAGTTTAGCAAGTCTTAAAAGGCGTATCAAATAAGTCAAATAGTTGAAATTTGAATACCTTGTTTGTCTGCAAGATATAAGATGTGCATAGTGGCACCAAGATACTAGATCTAAGATTGAATCTAGCCAATTTCCAAAAGCAATATTTGAAACAAGATTTGATATATTACTGGTCTTACTTTTAATAAATTTGTATCGAGTTTGTCGGCTGTAACACTACTTGCAGACAAATTCAGTAAAAAATCTGCTGCTAGAAATCAACACAGAGATAGATTGCCACAATAGTGCTAATTAATTGGTTTGCTTGCCTATTTTAACAATTACAAGAGGATATGTGTGATGTGAAAGACTGGCCCTAAGGTGGAATGCTTTTTCCCTGTGTGACTAGTTGTGTACAGAAGAAGTATGGTGACAAATGTAGAAGTAGATATATATATATATATATATATATATATATATATATATATAATATATATATATATATATATAGTGATAGCAATAATCTATTGCTAAAATTATTTTATAAAATTTAATTGTAATGTACATTTCTATCATAAACTATTTTACTATCAGGAAAACTAACTGTTATTTTATAGTTTATCGTTTTATTTTGTATAGATATATAGTGAAGTAGAAAAGAGTATTGAAGCGGATAGGGTAACAGTCAAGAGATTACCATCCTATTTCTCATTTTATGTTAAATCTTATTTGATCATATATGTGTGTGTGACCAACGTTTTTGCAAGAACAAATCTCAGCCCTCCATTTATTTACAATCTTAATTTTTGTAATGAAAAGATAGAGTAGTCAAAGTGTTGTGTACTTTTTTATTTGTATTTCAATCCTATAAGACATCTCCCTCATGTCTTTGACCTTTTTTGCAGAAGAACTGAAGATTCCAACGAGGAATATGAACACCGACAATTTAAGAAGTCCCGTTTTTTTGAAGAACAAAGGTACATAGTTCTGTTCTCATCTCTCATTCTTTCTCATCTGTCATTTTCCGTCCATATCTTGTTTTAATCTCTCACTCCACAAGAGGTTTGAATATGTTGGGTTTAGTAATGTTATTATTATTTTTGGTTTTTATTTGGGCTTATCAACCACCACCAAGGTGGCATAGTGGTAAGGAGTCCCATCCTCAAAGAGGTCACGGGTTCAAACCTCACTAGGTACACATCTTGGTGGCCAGGGAAGGGTAAGGAAACGGGCACAGGGATACCCCGGTTAGGCCGCGTACATCCGAGTCAAAGACTCGCCCTCCCCGGGGTACCCGAATAGGGAAAACCTCTCCTTTACCCATTTATTTGGGACTTATCCATGTCAACCCTTTTGTTGTATGCTAATTGGTTTTTCCTTTGTTGTTGATTAGTGATAATAATGAAATCATTTTATGCATATCAAGTGTCCTATGAAATTTCCCTACAAGGATGAGTTGTGTTAAGGCAAAGTTTTTAACATATAATGCCTTTATTTTAGTTCAGGAAAAACTTCCTTTTTTTGTAGAATTACGTGGTACTGTTGTGTGTTTTTTTGGGTATTCACGCTTTATAAGATCGAGTAGTATATCTCTTTATTAATGTATTGGAAATTCCCCACAATAGAAGTGCTTGTACAAGCATGGACTGGTTTTCTAATGTACATTCTGGTATAAAGGAGTCTGGAAGATATACGGGTATCCTTTTTATCAGACAGAATAATAGATTTTTAATTGTTCAGAAGCATTAGTTTATTAAATGTTTACTTTCCAACTGTTACTGAAGGAAAAATGATTAGACCGTGTGGTGTGTAATGAATTTGGGTGCTCTGGTGTGAGTTAGACTGTTTGAAGAGGGAGAAAAAAGATTTAAGAATCAATAGGGGACGATGTCAAATCCTTATATAAACACGAATATGGTCTTAAAATTATTTCCTTTATAAAAGAAAAAAACTATAACAATATGGGTGTCAAGCTAGAGAGAATATAATAACTTTTATATAATTAAAAAACAACAATATATAATATATTGTGGTTTTAAAGAAGACAGTAATATATTCAATGGCTAAATACCTGTTCTCATCTAACATTAGACTCCTTATTCTATAGCTACTTTTAGAATACTCACAATCCTTCATATTTCAAACCGTTGATGAGAATTGGCTCTCATGGTTCTTGTAAAATTGTGTATATATATATATATATATAGAGAGAGAGAGAGAGAGAAGTTCAAATGCGAACTTTTTTCATGTGAGAATTGCGAGAGCTATATATTTATCCAACCGTGAATTGCATCTGGGTGGATCATCATTAATGATCGAGTCTTGATTTTCCTAAAATACCTCTCATTTGGGTACATATCCTAATTCCCTATGTATAAAGCTAAGTCGTCTAAGAGTCCTTAATATACAAATTATAAGGACTAAAGCAAGATAGATAAAACTTCTTGGTAGGAAATGTAAATAAAGTAAGTAAGCTCACAAGTAGCTTAAAAATGTACACCATCGACCACAAATTTGTTATGACAAAGCAAGACTAATTGCAATGAAAAATCAAGCCTAATGTGGGTTGTACAACTAGATTTAAGTGTTGTCCAAATCTTGAAAGCTAAGGAAATGATAAGGCAAAGCTAGAAGAATAACAAGCCAAAGCTAGAAGCATGAGGTGGTTAAAAAAGTACATATGTGTCATGTTCTTAGATATTTAGAAGTTAAAGCTACGTGGACAAGTTCCTTACAGGAAGACACTTACACTAGAGGCCAAAGGTAAAACATTCTCTGCATGCCTAAATTCTAAACACTCTAAAAAAGATTATTAGTAACTTAAGGAGATTAAGAAGAAGTTTAAGAAGTCACAAAGCAAGGCCTAAACAAAGTGATTATGTTATGCGTTTTATTTGGATACATATATGCTATATAAAAGTTTTATGCATGAAGCAAGATTCAAGATGATATGTTGTTGTGTTTTCTTTGCATAAAGTTACCATATAATTATGTAATTATGTGGCAAAGATGTATGTTTTATGACATGATGTTAGCATGCACATTTACATGTGATATATGAACGTTTTTATACATGTTTAGTATGGACTTAATGGCCGTTAAGATATCCAACGTACGGGATATAGAATGAAAGGACGTCTTGCAAAAGGATGTTATTGGGTAGCCCATATGTGGACCCGAGGTTAGAGAACATGTGAGTAGTTTGGCATACGTAACATGTAGCCATGAGATCTTAAAGAAACACTTTTATACATGAAAGTGGTTTACAAGAAAGATGGTTTTTTAGCCTTTGATTTGGCCAAGTATGTTTGAACAATGTTTTATTATGAAATAATTACTCACTAAGCTTAAAGCTTACGTATTCATGTATGTATCTCAGGAACAAGGAGTAAGGGACCATTGAGTATTGCTTTCTAATAATTTAGAACTTTTGTAATATTATTTTAGGTATTTCTGCTGATGTAATAAGTTCTGTATTAATTTATGATGTAATAAAAAGTTTAAGATTTATAGTTTTCTCTATATTCACTTGTACTAAAGGCTCAAAGATAATACCCACAAGATCGGGGTGTTACAGATCAGCTTGACTAAGACAATTAACACGGCTAGTTCAGACTGCTGAGAACTTTTTCAGGGGAAAGATTAATTATTTGAAAACTGAGTCTAGTTTGTGTATTATATATGTTGCCAGCACAAAATACACAAATTTTCATATATTATTCTCACCTTTGAACTTTTGTTAGAAGCAAAATATATCTTTTAGCTACTTAATGTTAGCGTTATATCATGCTCACCAATAATGTCTGCTTGGAGTTTATCTTTTGCAGTTTAGCATAAGATTAGCCATTGTTTAATTGTTTCCTTACATTTTATTATTTTTATCGTTTTGATGCAATACCCATATAAAGCTACATAATATTCTTTTTGGATTTTCAAGAAAGGGGAAGGAGGAGGCTGTGTCACACTCAGACCTTCAGAAGAAGCAGGAGGCTATGTCATACTCAAACCTTGAGAAGATGGAGGCTGAATATGCTGAGTACCTAAGAGGGAAGTACTTTTCTGGAAAGGACATTTTTGGAGGTACTTGGGGAATAATACGCTTTCTTATAAGTGTATCACCTGTTCAGGTTAAACAGTTTGAAATGCATTTTTGGGACCATATATAATTAATTCATCACCTTTTTTCTTACATAATATTTCATTTTACGTATATAATATTATCATGTTTTATTCATTTTTTGAGAGGGGTCAGGATAGGCAGGATGGGTAATGGGTCAAAACAGGGTTGGATCATGTTTGAAATGGGCATGTTGGGTTGCGTACATAAACTTTTTTTTCATTTTATTATAAATGGTAAATGCATTAGTTATGATTACTAAAACAATTTCTTTTCACTTATAATTTGAATTCTTGCATAAAAATAATTTAGGAGGTAGTATGCAATTAAAATTGACCTCCACTGGCTTTCACCCCGTTTGACCCATTCCTTTCCTAGCTAATGTTTATGATTTGATCTGTGTGAGATAAATTGTACATATCCCATTCATAAGGAAACGGGTCAATTGCAACCTCTACTGTTTTTAGCATTTTTTATTTCCTAACTTTAGGGCTTTAGGCCAGACTTTAGTCCTGTGATGGGGAACAAGATCTTGAAAGATTTATGGAAGTCAACTTGAACTATTGTTCTAAAGATAGGGGATTATTAAGATTTAGGTGCATCATATATACACAATATTGAATACGGGTATATAAATATATAATAGTTTTGAAAATCTAATTACATTGTATCTAAGTAATAAAGGGAACTTTTTTTTATCAGCTATATGATCATTCATATTGAAAAAAATTAAATTTGTTGATGTTTCTTGAAAGTCAAACCTTGTTTGACATGATAAAGCTCTAATATTTTTCGTCCTTAGACATTTTCCGTTTTGTGAGTCTAAATTATATGATGTTGATTTGGGTTCCATGTATTGATGTCAGGAGAAATGACAACAAGACCCATACAATCAAGAATCAATAGTGTAGAAAAATGAAAAAAAAAAATAAAAAATCCTCACATGCTCTTTTCATTTACTTTATATGGTACTTAAAGAGCATGTAATAATGATAAAGCACCATGATCTTGTTCTATGTACCACTTGCATTCTTAATTCTTTTGTTATGAATCCACTTTGAGTTCTTGCAGAAGATATCTTTAATGAGACGGCAAATGTAGACGGTCAAACTATCAAATTCAGCCGGTAATAGTGAAATTATATGATAAACTTACTCTATATGGGGCAATTGCTAACTTTTGCCTGTTTTGCATCATTTCTTTTTGTTATAGTATATGCCCCCTGAAATCTTATGCTGATCCTGCGGCTTATCAAAAGGAAGGTATGTTTTATGTTTGATACATGAAAAATATTATCACTTCTTTAATCATCATTCTAAATTCTATGTTCTCTAAAAATTTACTTGCCTATTTTTGCAGTTTCTGAGATTAAGAAGACGCGTACAGACTCTAGGAATATCGAGGGAAGCAGGTTAATGTTTAAAATGTTTCAATTTCCATTTAAATATGATAACCACATACAATGATCATCTGAGGCTCTAGCCCAAATGAGCACCAGGTCACACACTCCTACGTGCACAAGAAACCCTAAAAGTATGACTAGTGGAATTAAAATAAAAACAAAAATAAAAAATCACCCCAATATAAATTTTGATATAAAAACATATACTAAATTTTGATTTTTGAACTTTTTCATATTTAATGATATAAAAATATATAATACAATTATATAAGTAATAAATAAAAATTAAAAAAGTAAATATTATATCAAAGCTCGTTTAAGCTTGCGAGCTTAAACGAGCCTATTATACAGGGCTCGAGCTCGTTTAATAAATGGGTCTTAATCTAGACTCGAGCTCGGGCTAGAGCTCGTTTAGGCTCGGCTCGTTTCGAGCTCGAGTAGCTCACGAGTAGCTCGGCTCATTTACAACCCTACTCTTTGTTGAAACTTTCTATAATATTTGCATGATATTTTGCGCAGCCGTTCCCAAGCTGAAGAGAATGAACAGTTAGCTGTGGAGAAATTTGGTTCACCAATCATGAAGGATTCTGATGAGAACATGCATGAATCTGACAATGAGAGCTCTGATTCTGTAGAAGAGTTATCTATCGAAGACTGGAAGAAGTTTCAGTCAGAGATGAAAGCGGCAAAATCAAAATCAAGTGAAATACCATTCAAGAAGAGCCGCTAATGTCGCTTAACTAATAACTGCCAAACTGTTCACATTTTGTAATCTTATTTTCAGATGACCACCAAACTGAAGAACTTGTTAAGGGTTTAAGCTTTAGATTCCTAGTTAGGAATCCTGCAACAATTTAGCTGGTAATATTTAAGCTCAATCAGCTAGACTTTATCTTTAATGGTTAAGTACTGAAATATTATTTTTTAATGGTTATGCCCTTTAAATTTTGTTTGGCAACAGTTTTAGTCCTCTAATTCAGTTTTAGTTACCGTTGTGTAGACTTATTACCAGTTTGAAGATAATGCTAATGTCGTAAACCAAAAACAGTTTTGAGGATTAAAATAGTTACCAAGCAAAATTTAGAGCCATCGAAAATAAAGTTTGACAGGTATATATCAGTGGAAAAATAAATTACTAGTAAAAATCATCGAACTTGAAGCATTTTCTATATCAGTGGAGACAGAGGTCAAGGGTTCGATCCTCACTCCTTGCAAGGCTGAAGGTCCTTTTCAACATTTAGTAGAACTGGAAACATCCTCTCTACCATAGGTAGAGGTATGGGTGTCTACATCTCAACCTCCCTCATAACCCGTGAAAGACGGTATTGGGTGTTACTTTACTTTTTTTTTTAGTAAAAATCATCGAACTCTCCTATATGACAACACGTGCCACTCTCTACATTCTTTGTGGAAAAATAAAAAATTGGGGCTAACAAAAAAGTGGACACCAAGTTATTTATATATTTATTATAACAGTAAGACACATGTATATGTACATACTGACCCCATTGTTTTTTATATATCCAAAGTGTCATGTTATATTTTACATCATATTATCAAAAAATGTGTTCCACACAACACATTATTTCCATATTTATACATACTATGTTTTACAAACTTTGTTAACAAAAGAAGGAGCTCAAAACTTAAAATGACACTTAGGTAGAGCCACTCATTGTGAGCCCTATCTCCTCTTATTTCATGAATGTCGTGCTCTCGAGTTTAATAAGAGGAAAGAAAAGAGAATGAAAAGAAATTTGTTTTTTTTTTCCTTTTAAATCATTTAGTTCATAAAAGTGTATTCAAATTACACCTTTTGCTATTGTATGTACTGAACTTTCAAATTTACCATTTGATGTATCCAAGTTTCAAAAAATTATCATTTTGTGTATCTAACCTGCTATAGCAGGTAAGATGATGATGTGGCACAGGTTAAAGTGATGTGGCAATGACATGGTAGTGACATGATGTTGAGTTGGCGGCTGATGTGTTTTTCTTTCTTTAATAATAATAATAATAATAATAATATTGCTTTTCAAAAAAAAAAATTAATAATAATAATAACCATCTGGATGTGCATTTGCATCAACGATTGAACAACACCAAGGGCTTCATCTGCTGCCCATCGATACATCACGCTTCATCCTCATCAATGTAGCAACTTCATCATCATTGATACACCAAGGGCTTCATCTGATACCTTCATTCATCTCCCGCGACATGACCAAGGGTTTCATCTTCATCTGCTTCCCATCGGTCCGGCACCACCACAACCGTCAAGTTCCGACACCACCACCACCGTCAAGCTCCGATACCATCGATTTAGGGCTTCGATATGGGTCCAGGTTTGCGACTACTGGTTTTTGGTTTTCATTCCGGGGGTAACTTTCTATTTGAGTTTTGATTTTGGGGGTTCTTGATTTTTCATATATGTGGTTTTCATTCCGGCGATTTAGGGTTCTTCGCATCGACTGGGTTTTTTATTCAAAGCAGATTCAAAGCATTCGATTAGAGCTCATACGATTTAGTTCTTGATTTAGATACAAAGCATTCTTGATTAGGGCTCATACGATTTCATTTTCAGTTCATTCGAGATCTGCTTTCACAAGTTTTGTTTGATTTTTAGCTTGTTCTAAAGTTCAAATTTGTAGTTTAACTCCCAGTTCTTGTGTTTATATGTATGATATTCAACATGTTCTTCATCTTTTTCTAAGGAATTATTGATAGAATTACTGATGTGGCTATTAAATAGTGACGTGGCATTAAAAAAAGAGGGGGATTACCGGTTACCTGAAGAATAGGTAACCGGATACACAAAATGACAACTTTTTGAAACTTGGATACATGAAATGGTAAGTTTGAAAGTTCAGTACATACAATAGCAAAAGGTGTATAGTTTTTTTTTAAACTAGCTTGAACTTTTTTATATACCAAATAACCTAAATACCATTTTTAATTGTTTTATAATTCCTTCTATTTTTATAATTTATCATTATTAAGTTTTAGCTACCGGTTAAATAACCAAACACGTATATAACTAAAATATACAACTTCTAGCTCCAGCTAACAATTTTCAGTTTTTAACTACCTATTACCAGCTTTTAGCTACTGATTATTTATGCAAAACATACCAATAATGCTACTAACTAGGTGGTCAGTACCCGCACGTTGCGGCGGAAAAAATGGTTATAAGTAATATTAAAGCTAATATTTAAACATAAATACTTGAAATGAATAAGATTAAAATTAGACATTTAGATTTATATATAGCGAAGTTTATTTTAAAACGTTCATTATACATTCACATTATTTGGTTCGAATTCAAATATATACAGCATTGATTTTCACATCATATCAAAATAAACTTTAAAATAAATGTACATAAAAATTACTTATTAAATAATGGTAAGAAATGTATTATCTATTAAAAAAATTTAATTGGGATACTTAATGCACTTAAAATTAAAGAGATTAGTAGTCTTATTATGGTTATTTTCATAATATCTATTAGATCAAATGAGGTGGTAAGAATTTACGTTAACTAAAGATGAAATAAACATACTGATTATAATAATAATAATAAATATAAAGAGGAAGAAAAACAAAACAAAAAACCATAAGAAAAAAGTGTAATTTTTTTAGGAAAGAGTAGTAGCAAAATAGGTTAAAATAATAATATAATCTAAAAAGTAGAAAAGAAAAGAAGGAAATTAATAAGTAAATATATATGTGTGTGTGAGAAAACAAGAAATTATAGAAAAAGTGGGTAGGTGCAGATATATAAATAAAAAGGTAGGGTGAGAAAGGGATATTTTAAAAGAATTAAGACGTAGATTGATGAAGGGTCTCGAACCCACGTTTTGGGGCATGCAGGTCAGCAGCACTTACCATTCCATCTGTCTATCATTTTAGTTTGCTTCTGAACTCAGTATTTATATATTGAAATTGCACAAAAAGACAAAAAAGCTATTGTTCACTCTTCCTCATAATTGTTATATACGAGTGTATCCTTAACCAGCGCGTTGCGGCAGGTTCTATTAAAGGTATAGAACGGTTTTAAATTAAAATGTTCGAATATAAACTAAACACAACAATAGAATTTAAAATCAAGTAAAAATACTAAATAAAAGAAAAAAAAGCTATATAATAAATTAACTTTTAAAAACATAAATATATAACTATAAAAGGTTATAAAAGTAAAAAAATATATGTGGAGACTGAAATTACTAATTAAATAAAAAAATCTTAAAATCTTTAAAAAAAAGTAAAGAAAATAAAAGTGTACAACCACGATTTACTGCAATTTAAATAAAAAAATCGTATATTGCATGTAGCGAGAGTCGAACCCAGGACCTTCAGCTAATTATCTGCACGCCTTAGCACTGGTGCTTTACCACTGCGCCAAGAACTACTTCGGTTTCTAATTCTGATTCGTAGATATATATATATATATATATATATATATATATATATATATATATATATATATATATTTATGCAGAAAATGACAAAAATGATACTGTTCATTGTTCCTGCAAATTGTTATATACAAGGTTTTGGTGCCCGCGCGTTGCGACGGCCGGGCACCTAAAACAATTTAGTAAAAGAAATGCATAAAATGGAGAAACCAATAATTTTTATAATGGTAACTATGACAAAGATTAAAACATACATTTTTCACATTAAATAATAGTTTTAAGCATTAAGATTAAGAGATAATCAACAATACAATGTCAAATTACTTTCTTATAAAGATTAAATTAGATTTTTAAATTGTCAAATTACTTTCTTATATAGATTAAATTAGATTTTTAAATATCTAATAAACAAATGATAAGTTCCTCCTTACTCATTACTCCCTGCTATTTATGAACTTTCAACTAAATTATAGTAATTTAATCAATGTAGGATGAAATGCAATGTTAAAAAGTTAAAACGAAATTTATAAATGAAAAAAGTTGCCTAGAACATTAAAGTGTTTGCGAGAGTTCACAAAAACATAAACGTTATAAAATGAAAAATAAATCACACAATAATGAATAAAGTACGTGGAAATAAATAAATACATACATATAAAATAACTTCTTTTAGACTATGGTTCTGAACAAAAATATATTTATTTATAGAAAATTGATCTACCTAGTTCATTGCATTTTTCACCACCCTAAATTTTATTTTCTCGTATCAATTTAATTATCTTACTTTATTCTTTTACCTACTATTTATAATATATATTACGATATTGTCTAAATGTAACATCCTCAAAATGAGCCTAGTAGTACCTAGTTGTACTTCTTGCTCAGGGGATTGTACCTTGACTTTAAATAAGTGTTTTAATGGTTGTTTTATATTTTAGTTAGTTAAAGAGGATATATGAGGTGTTATGTAAAAGTTAGAGTTAATGTACAAAAGAGATAGAATATTAAATGGTTTCGTGTAATGATTCTGTGGATATCCCCGTTAGTTGAAACGGGTTTGTGTGTGACAAGTTGTAAGTTGGAGAGGGGAACAAAATACCCGAGGTCTAATAATTAAAACCCCTAAGTCGGCTTCCTCTTCTCCTTATCTCCTGTAGACACACAATACACACACTAAACACACACACAAGGGTTACGACACATACACACTTTCAATTTGTGAAGTTTAGAAGAGGAAATCGAAGGGAAATCAGTAGCAAGGAAGTTAGTAGCAGTGTTTCAAGTGTGTAATATGTTCTTGCTTCTCCTTCTTGTAAGTATTTCTTGTTTGAAAGTTTAGTTCTTGAAGGTTTCATAGTGAAGGAGTAAATTGAAAGTTTAGATGGTATTTTCATGTGGGTTTTATGTACAAAATGTGTTAGTCAACTTCTATAGACGTTAAATAAAGTGTATAAACGATTGAAGTTGAGTTTCAGTCGATTTGGGTGTCAAAAACGCGGGTTTGCAGGTTTGTTCACGAACAGGGACGAAGTCTGCTGTTTGTTACCTTCCTACGGGCGTAGGGGATGAGCTCTACGGCCGTAGGAGTCCTTTTGTGTTCTCTACGGCTGTATGGCAGGGTCTCTGCGGCCGTAGGAGGTATTTTTATGTGGTTTACCGTTTACGGACGAAGGAACAAGGTCTACGGACGTAGGTATGTAACTTACGGTCGTAGGTCACCAAAGAATAGCTTCTGCGGGCGTAGGAATTGGTTCTTGCGGTCGTAGAGCATGATTTGTTGAAAAGAAGCTCTACGGGTGTAAGGATCTATCCCTACGGCCGTAGGGGTGGTTAGGGATGTGTTCTACGGCCGTAGGACATGCCCTATACGGCCGTAGAAGCCTGTTTTGTGCTGAAGGTTTGTTTAACTTGCGTTTCGACCTAGATGCACTATGTATAAGTGATAATCAAGTGTGTATGCGATGTGTTAGGTATACCTGAGTAACCAAGAGACGTGAGTGACGTATCTGCTTAGCAAAGGCTCCAGGTGAGTACCGGTTTCCCATGAGGCTCAGTAAGTAGTGCTAACCCCTGTGTGTTTTTAATGTGTAATTGGTGCTCCCACATGTGTGTGCGTAAGGTATGTTATAACGTGATATGCCATGCTACAGTGTTATATTGACAGTGACTAAAAGTATGTAACGTGAATCATGTGGTAAGTGTATGTTATGATTAAGTTATACTCACATGTTCTGTTCACTAGTATGAACAGTATTTGTTGTGACTATATGCGCGCATGTTATTGGATCCTGATTGGATCACTTATTGTTTGTGTACTTATGTCCGGACACTCGGGAAACTGCTTATAGTTTCCAACTCGGTTGAGGTCAGCTGCCTATATTGCGGCTGGATCCCTTGAGGGCCTAGATGGCTGGTTATTCGGGATCAACGGTGACTCGGTGGTGCACGCTGGGTCGTAGGTTCTGCAGGACCGCCGTTCCTTGACAAACAGTGGGGTCTTGGTTTGTAACTAAGGCCTAATTGAGCCCAGGTGGCTCCGCAACGTGCTCAGGGGGTTGCTCTTTGCTTCCCCACCAGCATGGATTGGTGTGGCTGATTTCTCAGTTGGATTCATTGAGCGGGATTTGCAACCCCGCGAGATATGACTCCCTCTGATATGTTGGCACTCCACGATGTGATAGGATAGCCTTGTGTGCTTTTCCTGTGTTGTGATAGTATGCTTATTGATACTTATGTGCAACCTGTACTCACTAGTTAGTGTAGCTATCCGGTTCATGTTTTACCCTTTTACAGGTAAAGATTTAGGCAGCCTGGCGAGGCGGGTGCTTGTGGGTAAATATATTTAGCTTTTATGGAACACTTTGTTGTTGTAAATTGTTTGTGATCCGATGATCGGTTAGTAGTACGGTAATACCGGTTTGTTTTGTTACTTGGCCTTTCATGTTTATAATCGCCAAGTTGGATAATAACACTTTATATTTTATAATTAGTGTTTAGTTTCTGCTGCACGTCTTGATAAGTATACTTAAAAAGTTTTAAATTATTACTGATTTTAAGCTCGTGAAACCCGGTGTTACACTAAATACTTTAAATGACTTCAATATTTTATTTCTGATATATGTTACCTGTATTAAATTCACTGAATAATTTATTCAACAAACAAAAATGTTAGATATTTTGTTCCAGTTATACAATGTAAATAATATTCATGAAACTATTTAGAAGATTAAAATGGTGTAATTGGATGGTGAATTCATTTATGAAGTTGTCCTACACTCCTGGTATTCTTGTCTTTTCTCCCTCGTTTTGTGTATGTAGCTTTCCTTGGACTAATCCGTATTAATGCTTCATTTGTTATATCACCATCACATCTTAACAATTTTTTTATACTTTTTCATGTTTAAACCCACCAAATACCACATTTCATATGTTTTAAGATATTTTTAAAAAGATAATGTCTCTCATATCTCATCTTTTCTCCTCTCTTCCCCTCTTGCTCCATCGTTGGTGAAATGTTCAGAACCATTAGATGCTTTGGTACCAAAAAGGTGGGGCTAGTGTTTGCCATTGATACCAGCCTCCAATGCTGATTGTGTGATTGATGATTTTCGAAAAAAGAAAAAAGATTGTCTCATAACTAACATGTTATGAATAAGTAAAAGCCAGTTTTTAAGGAATTTTCCTATTTCAACCTTTCATATATTTTAAGTTAAATATATAACATAAATATGTAAAATTATCAAATCTATATTTTAAAAAGTCAATACAAATTCTTATACAATCATCGAATTTCATTTTAAAAAATGAGTATATCAACAGTTATAACAAATATTTGAAATAAAGAGTTATACGAATATATTAGTGTTTAATTTAGCAATTGTAATTTATGTTAGTACGTTAAAATATTAGAATGGTTTTATGATAACTGAAAATATATACTAAACTATAAAAAAATTAAAATGTATTTATAAAAAAGGGAAATGACATGAAAAGACAATACCCATAACTCTCTAAGGCCTTATCGCTCCTAGACTCCTATCCTCATTCATTTTTTACTGTCATAAGTAAACATCATCTCCATCTCCTTTTGCCAACTACTACCAATACCTTTATATTTTATTTATTGTTAGCCTAATTAGAATTGACTTTATAGAGTTTATTTCATTATATTATTATTCTTAAATATAAATGTTTATCATTGTTTCCAAATACATGCAAGAAACAAAAATAATAAAAGTAAACTTATCATTTGACAAAAAAATATATGCCAATATTAATTATTGAAAATATATAGTTTACACTTATCTTTTATGAGTCTTAAAAATAAATATATCATTAGTCTTTATATTATTATATATGACCCATGATAGGTCCCATATTATATAATAAAATAATAATAATAATAATACACAAAATGTCATTCCATTCTATATATATAAATTCTCCCATGTAATACATGTAATTGTATCAATATACTCTATGAAAAGTAAAATTACAATTGACTTAAATTTAGAACGCCAACAAATTTTATAATATAAGTGTAAGGTACATCAAATCTAAAAAAAAGAAGATTTATATTATTAATTGTTTCTATAATATATGTATAAATGCAACATATCATCCTATTGAGATTTTCACGGCACCTATCAAATCAAAATTACATATTTTTTTGATTATTTAAAAATACATGTCAATCATACATTATTGCACCTATCAAATCAAAATTTCTTATTGCATTATTTTTAATAAAATTCAGTAAAACACTTGCTAGTGAATACTTGTTTTATTAGTTCTCTGTTCTCTTTGCCGGAAAAGCAGCCCCATCGCTACCACCATTACCCCTCCCCACAGAGATCTTTGTCGTCGGCAGATCACTCGAACACAGGAGAAAGCATAACAACCGAAACAGACACTCAAACACCCTGAAACAGTGAAACACAATCACACATCCATCTGGCCGGTAAGTTTTTATTATTAAATAAAACTCATACAAAATAAAATCTACCTTTTTTATATATAGTTTGAAAATCAAGATATTTGAAATCTGCACTTAAACTCAACCTCACATGCTATACACATATAGCCCCCTACAGACCCATCTTGTGTAGTATAGTTTTCATTTGTAAAATTTTATTTTAAATGTCCTTTTTTTGTTTCAAGATAAGAAAGATAGAGAATAGAAAAAGAAGTTTAAAGAAATTATAATATGAATATATTTATAAACATGGATTTTTGTCTAGCAAGTTACTTTTTCTTGTATTGTAACAAATAATAGATGCAAATAATTTTTTTAGAAAAGATAATAATCTATTAAAACTGAGGCAATTAATAACCTACTAATGGCGACTCAAACCCTGAACACCTTCAACTCCGGCGGAAGTCCGGAACTCCGGTGAGCTTAGAATTCCGGCAGCATTAAAACCATACCTTCAAACGTTCATTTTCACAGACACACTCCTACAAAAACAAACACGGAGTAACCATCATCACCGTTGTTGTTATCTTCATTTTCCTTTACCAAAACTTGACAGTCACACCCACGTCTGCAAATCAAAACACACACTTAATAAGTGACACAAAACATAACCACACAACAAAACACAGACAAACAATTCAGAATGTGAAGGAGTTAGAGAAAGAAAAAAAACTTACTTGGTGAAGAGAGAGAGAGAGAGACCGGACACGTTGGTGTAGAGAGGAGACACACTCAGGTTTAGCAAGAAGAAAAAGGATATGAAGGAGGAAAATTTTCGACGTAGTAGAAGGGAGAGTGATGATTCAGATCTCCGTGTGACGATTGGAGATCTTGCCGGAAAATGTCGAAGGAGGCGGGTGGAGAGAGCAAATCAGAGATGAAGTTGGTGCTAGGAGAGTGAAGAGAGAAGGTGGTTTGAAGACATAGCTTTTGGTCTGAGAAAAGACACCAACATTTCCCCTTGATAAATGTTATATAGTTAATTAATTAATTAATATATAATGTTTACACCTTTTTCCCAGACTTTTTCTTTTCTTTTTGTCGACACAAGATCAAATTGCACACGATACGAATCAATCATTTTCAAACCCTCAACTTAAATATATCACTGTCGTCGTGCAGATCATCGCTGAATTATTCATCTCAAATTCGTCACTTTACATCACTACTCATCTGTCGTGGCAAAATCTCATTCAAACCCTTCGATTTTGCAACATATTGATTTTAGTTTCTTCCCGAACAAGTTAAAACCCTACTGGAGATCAAGCCTTGTACGGTTGTACCTTTTTTCAACTTTACAAAGGTAAACTTTGACCTACATACTTCATTTTCGTCTGTGAATGGTTGTAAGCTTCACATTCAGTGTATACCTGATAGAGGATCGTCTTTTGTACAATAAAGCGAAAATTACGTGATAAATTTAGGTTATCGTTATAAGTGGTATTTTTCGGATCTGTACTTTTCCACCTCTTTGAATTTTACTCTGTGATAGAGCATCGTATAGGTAGGAAATTCATATATTACATATGATTGGTCGATTGCTAATACCTTGTGTGCTTTTATGTGGATTTAGTATTCTAATCATGTCGAGGAAGATGCTAATTGATTGGGATGTGAATAATGCTACCGAAGAGAATCATTATGATTTTGATTTGTTCGTGATTGGTGCTGGCAGTGGCGGTACAAGGGCATCCAGATTTTCAGCTCAGTATGGAGCTAAGGTAGCATTTATTGCCTGAATGCGTATTTTTTTTAGTTTGAACATTCTCATCTCTTCAAGACAATCAAAAACTTTGGTGGAACGCAATCCAATATTGGCTTACCAATGTCAAACTCTTGTAGTCTCTGTATTTTGTTTATTCCAACATATCGATTTGTCAGTTCCTTGCCCTTAAGGGTTACAGTGATGACCTCTATCTGCAATATGTGCACTTGGGTTGTTACTTCAGTTGTGGGCTTTATTGTGGTTTATATAGTTGGTCAAAGGTTGCATTTTTTTAGATGGATGAATAATTAACATGAGACACACCAAGATGGAAATTGCAACAATTTGTATGGAATATAAAATATCATTGTGACCTTAATGTGCTCACAACTGATACTTGCATCAACTTCTTAATGGTGTTTCATATATAAAACTTATCGTCAAGAAATATCTTCATGGTAATATATATGGTTACTGGTTAGTAGTATCTTTCAGAGCGTAAATTGGATCATTAATCTCTCTTCCACATATCTTATTACAAGGTTGGCATTTGCGAGCTACCATTTCATCCAATCAGCTCTGAAGTCGTAGGAGGTGTTGGAGGAACGTAAGTTGTCAAATCTTTGTTTAGAATGGTACCTTGTCGTATACCAGTTATTTTCATATGTCATATTGATGTGGATATTTTTGGGAGATGTTTCAAGCAGCTAGTGTGGTCACACAGCTGAGCCTTCATGCTTCTCTGATTGAGAATTATACATATTATATCTTGTGTGTTATATAATTCAAATTTGGTGCAGTTGCGTGATTCGGGGGTGTGTTCCTAAAAAGATTCTGGTCTATGGAGCAACCTATGGACCTGAAATTCAGGTGAACTTGAGCTTTTATTAGATAGTAGTACTAGTATACTACTAAAATTGGATATTTCTAATATATTGAATTCTTTGTTTAAGATTATCTTATGCTGTTTAATTCAGTAAAATTGGTTGACATAAGTTGATATGAAGTTTATAGTGAACTCGAAATTGAAAATTTTCTGTGTTCTTTATAGATCATCCTTTTTTTTTCTTTCACATCATAATCTTTCTTTTTTCCTTTTTATTCCATTTGATTTCGTGTTAAGATCTTTTCCAAAGGTGTTTTAGGAGTATATTTGGAGTTTGTTTCCATGATACCTTTGTAATTTTTGGTGAAGAATGTTATATTTCTCTGGATAAGTTTGTATCGAAATGTTTTATATCGAAATCACATATCTGTTGTCTTTATCAACATTTTTAAAATAAGAGGAATACAAATATATCTAGTCATCCCTGTTTCAACTTTTCATCTTTTACTTTTTTCGTTTTGTTCATGTAATGTGTGTAGGATTCAAGAGAGTATGGATGGCAAGTGAATGAAAAGGTTGATTTTGATTGGAAAAAGCTACTGCACAAGAAGGTTTGTTCTAAGTTCTAAACTTTAGTGGGTATTTTGCTTAATTAGAATCTGTTTCTTACTATTAGGATCGGCTGTAGAAAGCTTTAATATTTTCTCTTGCCATTAAATTAAATGGTTTTAATAAATCCTCTAGCAAATTTGTCTTCTGCTATCATCATAGTGTAGCCACTAACAGCATGTGATCTATACTCTTGTTTAATCTGTTCTTTTTGTAACAAGAACTGATATATACTTGCTGAATGGAACTTCTGTCTCTACAAACCCCGTTGAGTTCTTATAAAGATGATTCCAGGGTCCAAAAATGGAATTTAAGTTGAGATTTGAGCCAGTGCCTTCCCTTTGAGAATAAGAAATCTGTTTCCTCCTCATGTAACAATGGATAATGTACTACTTCTGTAGAACCTCGTGAAAGACTTCAATTATTGGATTAAGTTGAACACTGGTAATGCTGAACACATCTTTATATTTTGTTTAAATGAGTTTTCTCTTCTATCTTTTTTAATCTATCATTTGAGACCCTTATCTAGATAAAAGGACTTAATATGAAGGATCATCAATATGTATATGTTGATAGTGTGACAATTTTGTCATTCCTTGTAGTGGAACTTGTCATCTAAGTACATTGCTCCATAACTTCAACTGTTTTTATTATCATCTTTTATCTTTGTTTACATCCTATCTGACTCACATGATCAAGTTGCTTTAATGTGAACTCATCTATGTTAGTTTTTAGGGGGATTATACATAAGGAGGCCACTCAACCACCCAACTATTATAGGCCACCAAGTCTGTATTCAGTTTCGTTGATACCAAATCTGGCTGAAAACATGCTAAATGACAAATAAGGTTTCCAATCTTTTGACTAAAGGTTATTTAGCACTTCACAGAATAGAGAAGTAATCCAATATTTTTCTCTTTTTCGAAAGATTGAAATGTTAACTTAATGATCTAGCATTTTTTTGCTGGGTTTGTTATGAACGAAGCTGGATACATACCTGCATGGTCTGTAATATAGTTCCAATAGTTGGTTGGCCTATATGAATAAAGTTAAATAGTTAAATCTTAAATGGCCCTCCTTATACGTTATATCTAGTTTTTATGTATTTATATGATTAGCCTTAATAATTTTTTATACTAAGCCTTTAGTCTTTACTTATATGCTTGTTATTTGGTATTCCTTACATCCCAAATTAAATGAGCTTTAAGACTTTGCTACTTAACTCGATTAACGAGCCTTTTGCTTTTTAAAGGCAACAAGTCATCCTATGTTGTAAATGTTCTTAAAAGTTTATATATGAGATTAACTCCACAGACAGTTTTTTTTGATAACATCCTTCTCATGATCAATCGAGCACCTTAACGGTAATGACATCTCATGCATTTAAGAAAATACTTGTTTCTCATGATCAATCGAGCACCTTAACAAGTCATCCTATGTTGTAAGTGTGCTATCATTCTTTCATGATATTTTGGTATTATCGCCACAAAGAACTTTTGGATTTTTAAATTCGTATCTTCTATGTCATCCATTATTATATAACTTGTAAAAGTCAACTAGTTCAACTTGTAACTATGTGCACAAATGTTCATGCAAAACACATCACTTTTTGCTAGTCTTATAATAGAAAGTCTCGATGTTAGGGCCATTCAAGTGGTAGGTTTGTGCTTCATTAAATTTTGAATTGTTGTGTTTGTGAACATCGTATGCATCTACATACCAACTAATGAGCAGTTCATACGTGTGTGTGTCTATGTATGTATACATATATGTCTGTATATTGTTTCTATCTTTCAAGACAATCACGTTCAACTGTCAAAAAATGGGCAGGTTGAGCCAGTTGGGCTCTGGTCAAAATCGGCACTTTTTGTAAGAGTTGAAATGAGCCGGGTTTGGTTGACCCAAAATCCTTTTTAAGTTCAAAAGTTTAGATCTTATATACACAATTAGTATGTCAAATATGATGGACATAATACAATCTCAATAATAAGCTAACTGATATGGATAAAACTATTTAGGAGTTTTTATGTGTTAAAAGTACATTTTAGACCCGTTTTCATTTAAGCTATTCTCTTTACTTTTACCCCCTTTGGCCTGGGCCCATTAGAGTTACAACATAACCTGAATCGACCCATTCATAAGTACATGTGCCAATATCGTCTCCTCTACTTTTCCTCATTATGTCTTTGTTAATTGCAGACTGAAGAAATAGTGAGGCTAAATGGGATATACAAGCGCTTACTTTCAAATGCAGGAGTCAAACTTTTTGAAGGGGAGGGGAGGATTGTTGGCCCTAATGAAGTCGAGGTGATACAATTGGATGGCACCAAACTTTCCTACTCTGCAAAACATATACTGATAGCAACTGGTAGCAGGGCTCAACGTCCAGATATTCCTGGTCAGGTAAAAACTTTATAAATGATTTTTACTTCCTGTTAGGAATTGAGAAACTGATTATTTACAGTCACCTACACATCCAGTGACTTCGTATATAGTATCAATTGCTCTTTACGTTTGTGTGGATCAATTCTAGGAGTTAGCTATAACATCTGATGAGGCTTTGAGCTTGGATGAGTTACCAAAGCGTGTTGTTGTACTTGGGGGAGGGTACGTTGGCTTTTTCGTCCTGTAGCTTATCTCTACAACTTAAGTTTAATATCCGCCCAAGATGATTAATTCTTGTTTGCGATCAGGTATATTGCTGTTGAGTTTGCTTCAATTTGGCGTGGGATGGGTTCCACAGTGAATTTATGTTTCAGAAAGGAACTTCCATTAAGGTTATAAAAAGGATTTTTATTTGTTTACATCTGGACATTCATCTTCTATGTGAATATTTAACTTTGTCTTGATGAAATTATCAAATTGACATTTTTTCCATAAACTGTTCCAAGACTGCCTTCTTGATGGATTATCATTGCAGGGGTTTTGATGATGAAATGAGAGCTCTGGTTGCAAGAAATCTTGAAGGAAGAGGCATAATTTTGCACCCACAGACAACTTTGACAGAGGTTCTTTTAGTTTAATTAATTATTGAGTATACAGCTTACGTTTCTTGAATATTCAGTTGAGTTAAGTTGAATGTATATGATTCAGCTTGTCAAAACAGAGGATGGCATAAAAGTTACTACAGATCATGGTGAAGAGTTAATGGCGGATGTTGTACTTTTTGCCACTGGTAATTTTATGCCTCTCACTTGCATGCAATGATTGCAAATATAGTTGGTCATATTTCTTAGCCCTCATGAAAGATAGTTACCATAATTTGTTTTTTTATGTAGCTCCTTTACTATTGCACGTGATGCTGCTAAGTTGTAGCAGTTTCTTTCTGGTTGATTGGAATGACAATCTCAGCTAATTGAGTGTTATAGCTTAGTATTTCCCGTTTTGAGTGTTATGGTTCTACAGTACCGAATAGAATAATGGCATCTTAGAATTTGATCTTTTACTCTTTAACAATAAACATTATATAGCTTGGCTTGCTTTCTTCATGATATTATGATAATGAGAATTACAAGAGGGGCCCTGATATTCGAGACTCGGGGGGATCTCCTAAACAAAAGAAGACTAACAACCCTCAATGCCCCATGATCGAACTTGCTCCCCCCCTCCCTTTCTCCCTCTTTTAAGATAACCTAGGCATCGGCTAGGATAAGGAAACAATTAATATATAGAAACAAGGTCAGACTAATAACCAGTATTTAATAGGATAACTATTTAGATAATTTCACTCCAGCCCCTAATTTTGAAGGGGCATATCAGATAATGGTTTGATTAATTCTTTGACGTATGGTGCTAAAGGGGAATAGTATAAGCATGTATAGTTTTCTGTTGTAAACAAACCATCTTTTTCTTACTACAGTAGATGGAACATTGCTGTATGATCATTCTATGTTCATGTTCATTTGCCTAGATAGTTCTTGAGAATACTAAATCAATAATATATTTATCATCTCTCCTAAGATCTCACTTATTTATTGCCAATTCATACATTTTTTTGTTTGTTTGTTGCAGGACGGGTCCCTAATACAAAGAGGTTAAATTTGCAAGCTGCAGGTGTTGAAGTTGACAGAACAGGAGCAGTGAAGGTTTTCTTTTTCAAATAAACTTTTTTACTTTTTTTCCGTAATACAAAGAGGCTAAATTTGCATGGATCACACGTGTGACAATGATATTTATGCAATGCAGGTTGATGAGTATTCGCGCACCAATGTGCCTAGCATTTGGGCCATAGGTGATGTTACAAACCGGATGAATCTTACTCCTGTTGCTTTGATGGAAGGAACTTTGTTCGCTGTATGTGATTTCAGCCTTCTATGACTTCTGATCTCGAATTTTTCTCTGAATTGATTTATTATCTTTCCATTTTTAGATGTTTTATTACTCCATCTTTCCCAAAATAAATGCAATTTTTGAGGGGCACAGTTTATCACAAGTGTTATTTGTTTAATATCTAAAATACATATATTAAATGGAGGAATCTTCTGAAATAGAGTCGATGGGATCAATATGTCGTAATGACCTTCTATTTTTTAGCCATCGATCTAAATCATCATATTCCTTGACATGAGTTTACTGTTGTATTACAAACAGAAAACCGTCTTTGGTGACGAACCTAGCAAGCCTGACTACAACAATGTGCCTTGTGCTGTTTTCTGGTAAGATATCATCTTGGTCTCGAATTTCTTTCTTTTTTTTGGGGGTTCAGATGTTTTTTTGTTTCTTTACATATGTTTAACAAATTTATGTTCTGCATTTCAGCATACCTCCTCTCTCTGTTGTTGGGCTAAGTGAAGAACAGGCGATAGAGCAAGCCAATGGAGACATTTTGGTGTTCACATCAACATTTAATCCTATGAAGAACACCATCTCTGGGTATGTGATCTTCTCAACTTCTTTGTCATACCCTGTTTGCAAATTTTTCAAGGTCCCGTCTTCATTTATACTGACATCATGTGAACGGGACCACTGGATCAAAATTGGAATATAGCATACAGAGCTTCCAGATAACTTGATTCACAATTTTTATCATGTATGTGTTATGTAAAAGTGGCAATTTTGATTCATTTACTTATAAATGAGGTGGTTTGGATCTATTTATTATCTCAAACGTGTCAAATGACAAAACTTAGCTAAAGGGAAACCCTTTTGAAAATTTATTTTTAATGCATGCCTCTTGAATTATATTACTCAATGATTTACATTATTATAGACATCGTCTTTGGAATCATAATTATTCTATAATAAAGAACTCATAATCTGCATTCTATATTCATAGACGGCAAGAGAAGACACTTATGAAGCTTATCGTCAGTGCGGACACTGATAAAGTTCTTGGTGCATCGATGTGCGGGCCAGATGCAGCAGAAATTATGCAGGTAACGCTAATCCCTTTTGATGCTACATTCTTAAAAATGCAATCATCTATGGTTTCTAAAGAGGACAGACCTTGAGAGAAGAGTAAAAGGCTTAATACTCCATTAGCAAAGGAGCTCTATATATACAGATACACAGGAGCCTAAAGAAAGGAAATAAGAACCAGAAATATAAACTTTCCTAAACTACCAAGAATAAAAATTATCACCAAAAATACAAAGATCTACAATGATCTAATCACCCATAAAATCTGTGTACTGATCTGGTAGAATAATTCTGATTTTCCTACACTCCCCCTCAAGCTGGACTGTAAATATTGATCAGTCCCAGCTTGCTTGATAAATCAACAAATGCAGGCTTTGGTAGACTTTTTGTCAATACATCTGCCACCTGCTGCGCTGTTGGTAAGTAGACAAGGCATATATTGCCATTATCAATTTTCTCTTTGATAAAATGTCTATCTAATTCCACATGCTTTGTCCTATCATGGTGAACCGGATTATGCGCAAGATTAACTGCTGACTTATTATCACAATACTGTTTTATAGGACCATTTATTGGAATTTTCAAATCATCCAAAATTCTCTGTAGCCATATGCCTTCACATATCCCATGGGACATGGCACGAAATTCCGCCTCTGCACTACTACGTGCTACAACCGATTGCTTCTTGCTTCTCCAAGTAACCAAATTTCCCCACACATAAGAGCAATACCCTGACATGGATCTTCCATTCATAGCGCTTCCAGCCCAATCTGCATCAGTAAAGACTTCTATGTTTCTGCTTTCTCCTTTTCTGAAAAACAATCCTTTTCCTGCTGTACCTTTCAAGTATCTAAGTACTCTGTGGACTGCATTTAAGTGCTTCTTCTTTGGAGAATGCATGAATTGACTAACAATACTGACAGCAAATACAATATCAGGTCTGGTATGAGAGAGATATATTAATCTACCAACCAATCTTTGATAAGATTCTTTATCTACGCTTTGATCTTCTTCTTCTAATCCCAATTTCAAGTTTGACTCCATTGGGGTATCTGCTGGTTTGCATCCCAGCATGCCTGTCTCCTTCAAAAGATCCAATACATACTTTCTTTGTGAAACTGATATACCAGATTTGCTCCTAGCAATTTCCATTCCCAAAAAGTACTTGAGATTTCCAAGATCTTTTAGTTCAAACATCTTACTTAGGAAGGACTTAAGCTGCACTATTTCAAGTTGATCATCACCTGTAACTATTATATCGTCAACATAAACGATAAGAAATGATTTCTTTCCTTCTTTTGAGTGTTTCGTGAAGAGAGTGTGGTCAGATTGAGCTTGTAGATATCCTCTAGACTTCATGACTTTCGTGAATTTATCGAACCATGATCTTGGAGATTGCTTTAGACCATAAAGTGACTTCTTCAACTTGCATACCTTCTCTTTATTTGTATCAAAACCTGGAGGAAGATCCATATAGATTTCTTCGTGTAAATCTCCATTTAGAAATGCATTTTTCACATCAAATTGTTGAAGAGGCCAATCCAAGTTAGCAGCTATAGACAAGAGAACCCTGATTGTATTTAGTTTGGCTACCGGAGCAAAAGTGTCCTCGTAGTCTATACCATAGGTTTGAGTGTACCCCTTAGCCACCAATCTTGCCTTGTACCTTTCCACACTTCCATCTGCATTATACTTGATAGAGAATACCCATCTGCAGCCAACAGTTTTATGGCCTTTTGGCAGATTCACTATGTCCCATGTGTCATTTTTATTCAAGGCCCCCAGTTCTTCTTTAACAGCCTCTTTCCATTCTGGGATACTGAGAGCTTCTTGAATTGATCTTGGTATCTCATGTTTTGAGATATTAGCTACATACTTGCTGAAGCTTGAAGACAATTTATCATAAGAAATGAAGTTAGAGATAGGATGTTTTGTACAAGACCTTACCCCTTTTCGAATAGCAATTGGCACATCTTCTGGTTCATGAACTTTATCTCCACTTTTGAAGCATTCCATCGAGTTTGACTCTTGGCAACTCTGAGTTGGGGATTTATCTACCATTTGTGGATGCCTTCTTGAGTACACTTGGAGATTAGGGGTGTCTAACAAACTGAATTTTCTAGTAGTTTCTGTTGTGACTTGGTTAGGATTGAGAATACTATCTGGTGAAAGAGGTAACGGAGTATTGCTAAGTGACTCAGACTCTACTTGTATCAGATTCTCTACTTGTATCAAATTGTCCCCCTCAAGTAGAGTTGAGGGAAAATATGGTTGATTCTCCAAGAATGTGACATCTTTGGATACAAAGAGACGCTTAAGCACAGGGGAAAAACATTTATACCCTTTCTGAGTAGAAGAGTACCCAACAAAGACACACTTAGTGGATCTTGGGTCAAGCTTTGATTGCTGATTGTCATGGATATGAACAAAAGCAGTACATCCAAAGATTTTTAGTGGTAGGGAAGAATAAGAAAAATTGGGATAGAGATCCTGCAAAATAGATACAGGAGTTTTAAATTTCAAGACTCGAGAAGGCATTCTATTTATGAGAAATGATGCTGTTAGAACCGCTTCCCCCCAAAGATACTTAGGAACATTCATTGTGAACATAATGGAACGAGCCACCTCTAACAAATGACGATTTTTTCGTTCTGATACACCATTTTGTTGTGGTGTATTGACACAAGAACTTTGATGGATGATCCCATGTTGAGACAAATAAGGACTAAGAATGGAGTTAAAATATTCACGTCCATTATCTGTTCGAAGAATTTGAATGTCAGTTTGGAATTGGGTTTTCACCATCTTATGAAAATTTTGAAAAGTGTTTGAAGCTTGAGACTTTTCTTTTAGAAGATATACCCAACATACTCTTGTGTGATCATCAATAAATGATATGAACCAACGCACACCAGAAATACCATTGACCCGAGAAGGTCCCCAAATATCACTATGGATTAATGAAAATGGGCGTGACTCACGGTGAGTTTTTGGTACATATGAGACTCTGGTATGTTTTGCAAGTTGACATGTTTCACACGAAAAATTGATATTTTCATTAATAAATAATTGGGGAAATAGACATTTGAGATACTGAAAATTTGGATGCCCTAATCTACGATGCCATAACATTATATCATTCTTATTGGAAGTTGTGAAGGCTACTTTTTCACTGTTAGGGGTTCCTTGATTTTTCTTAAGACATTCATCCACAAAAAGGTAGAGTCCATCCTTCTCTCTAGCATTGCCAATCATCTTCCCCGAGGTCTGCTCCTGTATTATACATACATCAGGGGAAAAAATAGCATAAACTTGGTTATCATGTGTGAGCTTACGAACAGATAATAAATTGCATGACAACTTAGGAACATGAAGCACAGAGTGAAGTGTAAGGTTCTGGCTCAGACGAACTGAGCCTTTTCCAGCCACACAAGAGAAAGTTCCATCAGCTATTTGAACACGAGATTGATCATTAACAGGTGTATATGTATGAAACAGGGAAGCATTACTTGTCATATGGTCAGATGCTCCTGAATCGATGATCCAAGGAGTATGAAATTCAGATTCAAAGACTTTAGTGTGGAAGGCAGTACCTTTGAAGGCTACCGTGCATTTTGCTGGGTCTGGTTTAGAGTTATTGCCTGAATTCAAGAGTTGGAACAGCTGATCAAGTTGAGCCTTAGTAAATTGAACATTAAGATTTTCCTCCTTGTGTGTTTCATCGGTGCTAGATCTTTCGGGCGTCGCCATCAGTCCCCTTGGTCTTCCAGAAGTTCGAGGTTTCCAGTTAGCTGGCTTCCCATGAATTTCCCAACAGGTTTCTCGAGTATGACCAGCCTTGTTGCATTTAGTACACCATGGTCTTTCTCCTTTTCTATCAGGTCTGCTGGATGGGATATCTTGCCTGCCACGGATGAAAAATGCCGTGTTTTCGGGAGGTCGTTCTCCATCAGTAGCAACTGAAGTATGATTACCTTTTTCACCGAGCATCACTTTCCTTCTATTTTCTTCACGTCGAACTTCTGCGAATGCCTCTCCGATAGATGGGAGTGGATTTCTACCAAGAATTCTCCCACGGACTTCATCAAGATCTCTATTCAGGCCAACGAGGAAATCATACAATCGTTCTTTATCAAGATGTTGTTTGAATTTTGTATGACTCTCGATGTCGTCTCCCCAGTCAGCTTCATAGTACATGTCAAGTTCCTGCCATAAAAGCTTTAGAGCAGTAAAATATCCGGTTACATCCAAATTACCTTGTTGATGATTTTTCAGTTTAATTTTAATTTCAAAGATCTGTGAGGCATTCTCCAGATCTGAGTAATTTTCCGTAATCGCCTTCCACATCGCCTCTGCAGTTTTAAAGAACAGATATGTGCGGCTAATATGAACCTCCATAGAATTAATCAGCCAGGCCATAACCATTGAGTTGTTTGCTTCCCAAGTTTGATACTTGGGATCGTCCAGATTTGGCTTCTTGGTTTCCCCTGTGATGTAGCCCATCTTGCCCTTTCCTCGAATGACCATGAGGACAGATTGAGACCATTGGAGGAAGTTTTTTCCATCCAATTTGTGATTTGTGATCTGCAGCGAAGGTGACTCTCCATAGTTTGAAGCCGCCAAGTTGACATTTTGAGATGATGAAGCATCATTCTTGCTGGTCATGGTTTCCAGTGATATTAACAAAAGAAACAAAGTGTTTACAGCCTGAAAATCTTATCGCAACCTTATGGCTCTGATACCATAAAGAGGACAGACCTTGAGAGAAGAGTAAAAGGCTTAATACTCCATTAGCAAAGGAGCTCTATATATACAGATACACAGGAGCCTAAAGAAAGGAAATAAGAACCAGAAATATAAACTTTCCTAAACTACCAAGAATAAAAATTATCACCAAAAATACAAAGATCTACAATGATCTAATCACCCATAAAATCTGTGTACTGATCTGGTAGAATAATTCTGATTTTCCTACAGTTTCTACTAGGGGGCTTATTTGAGTCGGTTTATAACATCGGGCTCAGTTCGTGGCTTGCAAGGTTGAGGAAACCAAGGCTTGGAACCGGCTCTAGTATAGCTTGAGTCTTGGGTCTTCATTTGGTTTCTACATGATCCTATAAGTGTAAAGTTGAACCTCCAATGAAATTACAAATAAACCCTCCTTAACACACTATTTAATTGACATAGAAAAATATGCAATACATTAAGAATACAAAATACAAATTCTCTAGAGGGCTAAACTACATAAGTGCTTGCATATCCTTGGCTTATCTAGGCTTTTCAGCACTAAGGGTCAAACATGTAAAATGGAGAAAAATGTGAATAAGAAAGCAAACATTTTAATTAGGTCGAAAGGGTTGAAAGTTTACCAAAATGTTTTTAATGCATAAAACGTCCTAAATCTTTTCATTCAAAACTTAATTTATTTCTTGAAATACTGTAATTTCAGCAAGACCACTTCTAATGATTTCCATATTTCGCAGGGCATTGCTATTGCCCTCAAGTGTGGAGCAACCAAGGCACAATTCGATAGCACGGTGAGCTTAGAAGACTTCTTTAAAAGAATACCCCATTCACATTCATGATCTCTTATTTTTTTTTCCATTCTAATGAAAAACCCAATAATATTTTATTTTAGGTGGGGATACACCCTTCATCTGCGGAGGAGTTTGTAACAATGCGGTCAGTCACAAGACGTATTGCTGCAGCTGGTAAACCCAAGACCAACCTCTAAATGCACGCTGTTTCGGTTAGTTGGTTCACATCAATAGGAAGATTGGGTATACTGTATTTTTGGTTCAGAAGTTGTGCAATGACATTAAATGATCATGTCATCATAAATTACTGTTAGCATATGAATAATTTGGATTGTTTTTGTCTTCCCATATGTGATTTTTGTGGGTTTTCTAGAATTTGTTGAAAGAAAGTCACTATGTACTTTGTTTGCAAGAAAGTAATTGTTCTTAAATTCGAAAGCTATGTACAATTTCAAGTTCAATGCCTAAATTTGGTCATTTCTTTTACACATTATATTAGTATTTATTTAAAAAGAGACATTGAATTGACGATTCGGTGGTTCAACCGTTGCATCGGTCCCAAAATTCAAACATCATAAGTGTGACATAATAAATATAAACATTATGAAGACTACATGTTTAAAAGTTATCAGCATCTAAGTCATGTTCTGTTATACATACATACCTTTTTAACTAGCATCCGACCCGCGCAATGCTGCGGCGACGAATAGTTTTTGTTTTGTAATATGTCGTTTTCAGTAATGTAATAATATGTAATTCGTGATTTAACATCACAAAAAGTTTTCTTTAGCAAGATGTCCGTTTTTTTCAATTGTTTTTATTTGCATCAACTATCTAGCTATTAGTTTTAAAAACAAATTTTAAAAGAAATTAAAATAAGAAAAAAAAGGTTTATATTCACGAAATGCTTTTAAAAAAGATTTATATTTATGAAATAAGGAGAGAGAAGTTAATAACATTTTGAAAGTTGTTTTAATATGGTGAATAATTGTGTTTGTGTGAGAGTGTATTTTAAATAAACAAAAAGTTATGAAATCAATGACATTAAATTTATTGAATTAATATTTTGAGTTTCCATTTATCAATATTTTGTTTCTTGCTTTAAGTGGTTATACATTTGGTTAGAAAAATTGTACTACTTAAATTTAAGAAGTCTTAAAAAACTTAAGAGAGAGAAACATGAATGCTTTATATAGTAGTAAGATAAGATAAGCAAATACCAGACTCACAAAATTACTTTACGTTATAGAGCTATATAAGTATGACTAGACCTAAGTTAGATACTGCAGCAACATGTCATTTATCCTAAAAGTTAAAACATTTAGATTGCTAAAATTTTAATTAATTTAGATACAAATTTTGATGAAACGGGCTGAATTGTGCACATGATTTAACCAAACTAGATGTCCACTTCCTGGAGTTAATGATTAATCATCAAGTGTATCTACTTTTAAGGGGTGATTATACGGCCAGATAGACCAATAAAACTAACAAATCAAATCAAACCGGACCAGGCCCGACTGGTCCGTTCTTCGCTCCATGCTTTATATATTCCGTGTTTCGGTCCGATACGCTTTAATTTGGTACAGTATATAAAACAACCAATAAACCGAAAAACTCAACGAACTGAAACAAACCAAACCGGATCTTCAATCCTAGTTTTTCATATATTTTGAGTTCCGGCCTGTTCCAATTATTGAACCGATCTCACACCTACTACTTTTTATTACGATCTAAGTTGAATAATTTTATAACTGTTTAAATTGGAAATCGGGAGGGAAAGCAAGTACTCCATTTCTCTTGCAATTTGTTAATCCCTTTTTTTAATTTATCTTAAAAAAAACATCTATACATTTGCAAAATAATATATCAACTTCTCATTTTTCTCTTAATCACTCCCGTTAAGGAAACCTTATTCATTCTTAAATTTTTCTCTACTTTAAACGGGTATAACTAACATTTAACTGTTTAAAAAATTCATTAATTAATTGGATATTCTTAATTAACCTTGTCTTTTGTGTATTAGTAGCCAATTATTTTTGAGCCAAAAATTAAGACCATAAATCACGGTCACCGGGTGTTTTTTTTAAGTGTTTGTTTGTGGTTTAACGTACTCTTAATGTGATGAGATGGTCATTTCACAAATGTTTGTTATTAATTAGTGTTTTAGATAGATGTTTCGGTTTCGAATCTTGTAAACTGCAATCTATAATTTTCAAGATTTCAAGGTCACGCTGTGTTAATTAAAGCTTAGTTTATGTTAAGCACTTAAGCCTTCTATATTAAAATGTCGTTATTTGAAAGGTTGGTGTTTCTCGCGACAACGATTATTGTTTTTACCCCCTAGCAAAACTATTGGACAAAAGGTCTCATACACCAGCATTAGGAATCTTTTACTAATAATTTCATGTCATGATTTTGGTTAGTTTAAAGATATTTTCATTAGACAGGAAGATTGCATCATTTTTATAAGATTTAAAGGATGATATGTTATTACCGATATTAACAAGTACATGAATGTTATAATACTACTAATCAAAAGACAAACAATAAAAATATATTTTAAACGTTACAACTTTTGAGTGGTAAAAATGCATGGAAGATATGTTGGTGCAATAATAGTAGTGAGTGATGAAGCAAAGGTACAATGTATGGTTCTAATGGCCATTTCCTCCGCCAAAATTTACTCCGCCTTCACATCTGCATGCACCACCAATACCACCACCAATACCACCACCACCCCCTCCGCCACCGCCTCCAAGGCCTCCACCACTTCCAAAGCCTCCGCCTGCTCCAAAACCTCCACCTGTACCACCACCACCTCCAAAACCTCCGCCTCCACCTAGTCCTCCGCCACTACCTATGCCACCTCCAAAACCACCACCAGAACCACCCCCAAAACCACCACCGCCGCCTAGGCCTCCACCTCCACCGCCACCAAGTCCGCCTCCACCTCCAAGTCCACCTCCACTTCCAAAACCACCACCCGCTCCTCCACCAAGCCCTCCATCTCCCCCACCTCCACCACCAAGCCCTCCACCTCCTCCAACTCCACCACCAAGTCCTCCACCTCCACCTGCTCCACCACCAAATCCGCCTCCAACACCACCTCCTAGACCTTTATGGTGACCTAGCCCACCACCACCTCCAAGTCCACCTCCGAGTCCTTTATGGTGACCTAACCCACCACCACCACCAAATCCACCTCCAGCACCGCCTCCAAGACCTCCATGGTGACCTAGCCCACCACCACCAAATCCACCTCTGCCTCCTAGACCTTTATGGCGACCTAGTCCACCACCACCACCAATTCCGCCCCCAATACCACCTCCTAGGCCTTTATGATGACCTAGTCCACCACCACCGCCAATTCCACCCCCAATACCACCTCCTAGGTCTTTATGATGACCTAGTCCACCACCACCGCCAAATCCACCACCAATACCACCTCCTAGGCCTTTATGACGACCTAGTCCACCACCACCACCACCAATTCCGCCCCCGATACCACCTCCTAGGCCTTTATGATGACCTAGCCCACCACCACCGCCAAAGCCACCCCCAACACCACCTCCCAGACCTCCACGATGACCTATCCCACCGCCACCAAAACCTCCACCACCACCAATGCCACCTCCTAGACCCCCTCCACCCACTTTGCCGAAATGTTTAAATCCCTTCTTACGTATGCCATGACGGAAGCCTCCTCCGAACCCAAGTTTAGGTTTCCCAAATAAATTCTTTTGATCATTTACCCCCTCAACCGAATCACCCAAAACTACAGCACAATCCAGAATAGAAGCATGTAAAACCACAAGCAACAACAACGAAGCGCGTACATTATAGACACCCATGAACCCTAATACCAACTTATTCAAACCACAAAAGAAGTGATCAAGAACCGCTGGAGCATGCATGCAGATAACAAACGTATATATACACACAAAAAGTGAACAAAAAAAAGCGATTAGAACTACTCTCTTTCTGGTTGAGGCATTTCACCAAGCACATGGTGGGTCGAAACTTAGCCCCCACAACTGTCATCAACAATGAATGCTTGCCTTATCAATGGCGTAAGAAATTAAATTTTAGCCAACTACCCTGATTTCCTTTACACCCCAGAGCGATAAATAAAATCCCAATATGCATTACTTAATTGTTTATGTGATACAAAGATGTAAATAATCGGGCAGGATCGCTGCACATTAATTTAAAAATGGTAAAACCTTAAAATTTCCTGAACCACATAAGAGACATAGAACGTCTAGGATTCAACAAATTAGGGATTTGCTTTCTGATCAGTAACTTAGCATTAATGAGGTGCGTACTGTTGGTTGGCTTCCTTTTTCTAGCTGCTTTCCATGAATGGAAGATCAACACACTGTCTCCAGCCAATAATGCACCTTTATTCTAACTTGTAACGTAGCTTCAAAGGTGTTGTACCTTTAGTGGATGAATCAAATTTATAAGTGGAAGAATCAACCCCTCTTTATTAATTCATCTTCATCTTTTTCGCCCGTGTGTAATTTGAATGATCTGAATCTTGGAACTACCGATTTCGATGAATGACGATGATCCTAGGGTGTGCATTATTACCCTCGAGTACAGACTCAATTATGGATAATTGTTCGAGAACGTGAATCTGTCTCTAGAATTAAAGTCAATAATACTGCTGCTCAGGAATTATCAGGAGCATGAATGGTTGTAGGTGGACAGTGTTCCTTTTTGTAGTTAGGTTTTCTTGTTTGTTTATAGATGACAAACTACATAGAATAGCTTACAATTACATTATTGATTATCCCATTAGAAAAATGTTTAATATAGTCCATACTTATTACATAGTTTTGAGGGACTAATCTTAGCCCTTGGATCAGCCCCATCAATGGTCTAGATTGAATTTTAAAAATTTGGGCGGAGTGACATTTTCGTAATTAACATGTAATGATTTTACCATCACATGTGATTGTATAGTGAATCACATGTGATTTTATATTGAATCACATGTGATTAAATATTAAAATTTAGGACTATGTTTTTTATATGGACTATACTGAACGCAACTCTATCCCCTTAAATCAATAAATAAACAAAGTTGATTCGATAAAAATATCATACATAATAATTTTACAAATTAATTTATATCATATGTATTAAATACTTGTATTTCATATTATGTATAACTAAAAGATGTTATGTACGAATTAATTTTAACAAAGCATTTATCAGAATATCTTTTGAGAAAGTTTTATTTTCGAAGAAAAATATGATTTTGTAGGAAAAAAAACACTATGCTAGTCCCAATTATATAATAATAATATTAATGTAAAGAAAGTTCCTTTATAGTATAATTTGCCTACCCATTAAACTATAAAATACTAGATATAACGTTTTACTTCTTTTTTTCTTGCTAATGCAACCTTATGTTATCATTTAGACTATGAGCATTCATCCTTATTTTTCTTACTACATCATTTTTTTCCTTTCATCTCTTTCCAACCCACCAACCCCACATCCACATCCCTTAATCATTCTTTATTTTTTTTTTAAAAAGAAGAATTAAGGAAAGAGGTGAGAGATAGGGAGAAGAAAAGAGAGAAAGAGGGAGAGAGCATGAATGGGAACCAGCCCAAATGGATTAGGCGAGTAAAGAGAGAGGGGCGATGATATTTATACGTGTCACGCTCCAACGTGCTCATCACTCGTTGGGATGAATACACAGGGTTTTGTAAGAAGCTTCTTTCCTTGGTATGACTCTCCTAATACTACCTCCGTCCCATTTTTATTGTCAATTTTTTACTTTTCAAAGTCTTTCTTTTTTAACTTTGACCTTAAATATTTTTGTTTATGTTATATAATACTTGATAAAAATTATATCAATGAAAATACATTTAAAACACAATGCATTCATATATTTTGTATCAAATATTATATAACACAAACAAAAATATTTAAGGTCAAAGTTAAAAAATAAAGACTTTAAAAAGTAAAAAGTGAACAATAAAAATGGAACGGAGAGAGTAGTAGTTAATTATGTTCAAATTAAACATATAACTCCTAAACTATATACTAATAATAATTAAACCCACCTAAAAGTGTAATTAACTTATACTCTAACAACTATTTAGTAATATATAATGTATTTATATATATTTATATTTATATATAATATATTTAATACTCGCTTTTAAATTTCTTAATCTCTCAACTTTAAGTATTACAAATATTTATGCATCTTGTAAAAATAATTACGATACATTCGGGAAATTATAGAAAATTAAATAAATTATTAAAATCATAAATGTAAAGTTAAAATTATTAAATGAAGTAAGTAGATGGAGTTAATGATAGTCTTATACATCATTTTAATAACTAAAACCTTCTTTAATAAACTATATATATATATATATATATATATATATATATATATATATATATATATATATATATATATATATATATATATATATATATATATATAGTAGGAGGTTCAAATGAGAATCTTAAATTAAATGAGAATGGGAGACTCAATCCGAGTCATCCAATTATCCTCCTTCAATGTCATAGTCCATCTATGAATTCATCACATGCACACTGCCATACTCTATCCCCCCCCCCGGTTCTCTATTAATGAATTCCACTTATAAACGAGAACTATTTTTCGTAAGAGAACTGCGAGAACCAATCTTAGCCGTTGATTTGATAAGTGAAATTTATGGATTATAGTGTGAGTAGATCAAGTGTGGCAGGGTGCATGTGAGAAATTTTGTAACACCCCAAAATTCGTAAGTTTCTAGATATGAGTTTATATCAAGTGACGTGTTAAGTGTTAGATATGTTTAGCAAGTTGCCTTTATGTGTTTGTGTAAAGTTGAGGGGTTAGTTTTGCCATTTCAGAAAGTTAAAGAAGTCAAGGGACCATTTATGTAAATAATAGAAAGATGGATAGATATGAGTCTTAATGACTCATTTGAAGTCAAACCAACAGGAACCAACTTCACACTCACGATACACACACATCACCATCTGTTGTTGCGATTTTGAGCAAGAAATCAATGATTGATAGCTGAAGTTGATCCTATAGTAATTCAGAAGTAAGAGGTATGAAGTTCCTCATGTTTATTTGAAGTTTTTAGGTCAAGAAATGAGTTCATAGTTGAATTCAAGTTTGTAGCTTGGATCATGAGTTTTAGTGTTGTTTTGTATCAAGTTTTGTGATAAAAAGTTAGTAGTAATGTTGTAGAACTTGTTTCTATGGTTGAATCCGAGTATAACAAAGTTTTAAGTGTGGAAAGATGATTTTCGGCTGCTGTTCACGAACAGAGCAGGAAGTCTGCTGTACCGACTGTTCCTGCGGCCTTAGGGATTATTTCCTACGGGCATAGGAGCATGTTTAGGGGTTTTTGGTTGTTTTGGTTCTTGCGGCCGTAGGAAAGGTTCTCTGCGGCCGTAGGAAGGTGTTTTAAAATTTTAGGTGATTTTGCCTCCTGCGGCCGTAGGAAAGGGTTCCTGCGGGCATAGGGAGGTGGTTTTTAGCTGAGCTTTTGCTTATCAGTCAGAATCGTTGCAACAACATCTAGAAGTTAATGAGGTACTTGTTTACTGCTTATAGGCAACAAGAGTTGACGTTTCCGTGATAGAGAATATCTGTTTAATTGCTGTTAAGGTGAGTGTACTTACCTTTAATCAGATTAGCATACATATGTGCTTTAAGTGAATAGTATATCAATTGTATGTTTGATATGTGATTTGATTAAGTAAGATTCAGTAACACTATGTTGTAGTATTGAGTATGTTCAGTATGCATATATGCACAAGGTGAATAGTATGATATATGTGTTATGATACGTTTATGTAAAGAGTTAAGATTATTGTTTAAAGGTACAGTAGCACCCAGTTATAGCATTACAGACAGAGATGGGGTATATTGAGATCCTTATACCCAAGCAAAGTGTCAGGGGTTTGATTACCCCGAGGTGTGGTTCTACCCCTGGAACAGTTAACAGTTTGAACAGTTTTGCAGGTGTTCAGCTTGGAAGAGTTCAATTAAGCTATTTATGTTTTTATTCAGTTCAGTTAGTATGCTTACTAAGCGAAAGCTTACGTTCTAGTATGTTGTGCATGCAGGTAACCAGTTTCCAGCGAGGGTAAGGCCCCAGTGCTTTGAAGAGTTGGATAGCTCTAAGCTTTTGAAAAGAGTACTTTTAACACTACTTTTGTGAAACTGTTAGCACTAAAGTGATGTAAGCTTGTTTTCCGCAAATTCTGATGTTTTAGAGTACTAATCAGTAGCAAACGAATTTTAAAAGTTATTTAAGAAAAGTGGTGTTACAAATTCATAGGTGGGTGATGACATTGAAAGAGGAGGAATTAGACGGCTCAGATTGGTTTTTGCAGTTCTCATATGAAAAACAGTTCTCGTTTGAACCTTTGCCTATATATATATATATATATATATATATATATATATATATATATATATATATGAAAAAGTTCATTTGAGAACCATATTTATTGCGAGAACCGCGAGAACCAATATGAGCCGTTCAATTCTCACTCCTTTAATGTCATCACATGCACCCTGCCACACTTGATCTCCCCATGCTCTACATCCATGAATTTCACTTATCAAATCAACGACTAATATTGGTTCTCGCAGTACTCACACTAAAATCGGTTCTCAAATAAACCTTCTCCTTAGCTTGGTGGAAGAAGACTTAGTTTTCAAGTGTTGGATCTCATATTCAACTCTTAGGGGGTGTTCGGTTGAAGTATAGATTTTGAAAGGATTTGTATTTGTAATGTGATTTATATTTGGTGGGATTTGTATTGGTGGGATTTTAAATCCAATGTTTGTGTTTGGTTCATATTTATTAGGTGAGATTTCCACCACCATTAAGCCACCACCAACCACCACCAAATATGTTCCCATAGCACACCATCGAAGAAGAAGACCACCAACCACCAACCACCCGTCTGCTGCCACCACCAACAACGGAGGGGACTGTTGCAGCGGCGAGGGTTTCGACGGAGGGGACTGTCGGCGACGAACGAAGGCGACAATGAATTAAGGTTTCTTTGAGGGTTTCTGTTACAGCAGCTAGGATTTTGACGAGGGGACGGTGACGGCTAGGGTTTGACGAATGACGGTGACAACGGGCTAGGGTTTGACGAACGATGACAACGGGCTAAGGTTTGAGTGAGACGCGAACGCAAACGGATGGCGACAATGGGGTAGGGTTTGACGAAAGACGGCGACAATGGGGTAGGGTTTGACGAACGAAGGCGAAGATGGTGACGATGGAATGGTTTCTGTCGACGATGGAAGGGTTTGACGGTGACGGCGATGACGACATTGACGACGACGGTGATAGCTCGATGGAAGGGATGACGGTGACGGTGGTTGTTCGCCGGAAATTTAGCCGGAGGTCCGCAGGAGGAAATGCCTCGTACGTGGGTTTTCAAAATACCAAGGGGGTGAAGGGATTTTGAAATGCTCCATTTGAGGGATTCTGTAAATTCCTAGGATTTGAAATCCTATTTCATATTTGCAAACCAAACATCATATTTGGGAGGATTTCAAATCTCATTCCCATAAAATCCTCGCAAATGACACCAACCAAACACCCCCTTAGGGGGCGTTTGGTTCAAGTATTGTTTTTGGTGGGATTGGGATTTATGCATGGGATTTGCATTTGGTGGGAATGCATTTGGTGGGATTCAAAATCCCATTCCCTTGTTTGGTTCACCTCACCAACACAAACCCTTTAAAACCAACACCAAACCGCCGGCCACCACCTCAGTCCCCACCACCAACCACGACATCTGTTGTCACCATCTTTTGTTTTCCGGCGAAGGTGAACAACGGGAACGACGGTGTACGACGAAGGCGAACAACGCCGGCGACTGTTGCCACCATCAACAACGAAGAATAGAACGACGGCGGCAGTGTTTGACGGAGAAGACGGCGGCTAGGGTTTCTGTTTGAATCGAAGGCAAAGACGGAGAAGACGAAGAAGACGGCGGCTAGGGTTTCTGTTTGAATCGAAGGCAAAGACAGAGAAGACGAAGAAGACGGCGGCTACGGGTTTCTTCGACCGAGACTGTAGCTAGGGTTTCTTCGACGGCGAAGGCAACGACGATGCAACTAGGGTTTGCGAAGGAAGAGGTCGACAGCGACTAGGGTTTGCGAAGGAAGAGATCGACGGCGATGCAACTAGGATTTCTCGAAGGAAGAGGTCAATGGTGATGGTGACGGCGACGGGGACAGTGAGGGTTTCTCGAAGGACGGTGGGCGACGAGGACAGTGGGTGATGCAACTAGGTTATTCGCCGGAATATTCGCCGGAGGTAACCGGATGTTCGCCGGAGAGAATACCTCACATGAAGGATTTCAGAATACCATGGGGGGTGGGAGGATTTAGAAATCCCTCATCCAAGGGATTTCAAACAATCCTAGGAATTGAAATCCTTACTCTCTTTTGCAAACCAAACATCACATTTCATGGGATTTGAAATCCCATTCCCATGAAATCCCTCCAATTCCCTCCAACCAAACACCCCCTTAGTTTTAACTAATTTTATCTATTTTTGCGTGTTCAGTCCTCATCGCCTCGTCTTTTGTTATCGAATTTTCATATATTGTTTATTTTTTGTGCAGCTCTATTTAATTATTGTTAATATTTTATAATTCTTTTGAATTGTCATTGTTCATTCCTTCCTTTCATTTTTTCTATTTAGTTATTATTATATTAAAAAAACTTAAATTTATAGCTTTTAGCATATAGATATCTGTTGTATATTAATCCATTATATTAATTAATTCACTTTAACATAAATTAAATATAATGATACATAAAACAAATATTTACTTCGAAATTCCTTTTTTTGTAAATTTCAATAAATATATTCTTTAACGGATTTTATTTTCTTTGTAGGTTTCTTTTATTAATTTTATAATATATTTGACAAGTAAAAAATGTTAGCAAATACTATCTGAGTGCCAAGAAAGTAGAGAATGTGTTGGTGTCTATCTTGTATGTCAATGATTCAACAAACTCATATCATTCCGTTCTTTTTTTCTTATTATGTTTTTCTACTACAATCTCTAGTCTCTAGCAAACTAGCAAATGTGTTTTACTTTTTAAATAAAACATTATGAGAGTTGTTTTTCGATACAACATTTTATGATTGTATGGAGTATAATTTATTTGAGAATTAAAAAATGTGTGCATATATAACCGAGTGGCAAGGAATGATGTCAATGCTTCAACCCGGTTAGCTGATCCCAGAATGAATGATCTGACTCGTTTAGTATGATTAGTTGACTACTAATCTATAATGTCAAGTAAACATACAAGTCTCTTTTTAACAACACATGTTAATATAATTACTAGTCTATTACAAATGAAAGTTTTGTTAACATCAAATATATATTTCAATAAGATAAGATGGTTTGATTCTTTGGTTAAAATGGTTATCTCCCTAGCACCCTCCCATATATACAGGAGAGGGTTCAAATGAGAATTATTTTTCGTACAAGAACTGCGAGAACTAATCTTAACGCTTGATTAAAATTAATTAATGACTAAGATTTTTTGTCGATCATTAATCATAAATGATCATTAACGTCTCATTAATGACGCATTAACGAGGGAGATTTTGGGAAAATCATACACAACAAATTAGTGATGGCTCACCTGGATTCAATTCACAGTTGAGTCAATATATAAATGACCGAAATACCCATATTAATCGTGTTACAAATAGTTCTCGCTATTATTGTACAAAAAATATTTCCCAAACTTATGGGAAAATTATTGTGAGAATGGATATTTAGGTGAGAATCGTTTAACTAATCCTAGCCATCAATTAGATGTTGATCTATTAGATCCAACAGTCTCATTTATCTGCACAATTCATGGCTGTCGAAATTCATGGTTGGGTAATAAATAAAATGAAGAGACAAATGTAGGTAATCCAATCAATTCAAATCAAGGGCGATGATTAAGTTTCTCATTCTCACATAAATATTTATTCTCATATATATATATATATATATATATATATATATATATATATATATATATATATATATATATATATAGTCAAAAGTTCAAATGAGAACTGTTTTTCGTACGAGAACCGCGAGAACCAATCTGTGCCGTCCAATTCCCCCTCCTTCAATGTCATTGCCCACCCATGAATTCATCACATGCACCCTGTCACACTTGGATCTCTTCACGCTCCACATCCATGAGTTCCACTTTATCAAATCTACGACTAAGATCGGTTCTCACAGTTCTCGTACGAAAAACAGTTCTCGTTTGGACCGTCCCCTATATATATATATATATATATATATATTAACACCCCAAATATTTTTCAACCACATCCATATCAATTCTATTCCTTAGAAACCATTTATTACATCATGAAAACTTGTAAAGAGATTAATAATATCGTACTTAAAGTCAAGGGTCACGGTGATGGAGTCTTGCCATGCTCCCCTCCTGAAAAGAGTAAAGATAACAACACTAAGCTTAGAGTTTAGCGAGCACGTTACTTATACTCCATGTCGTAGTATTTGGTTTTAACATATCATTCACATATAATAGGTGACATTCACATAGGTCTACTTACAAATCGACATTGTCACTAACGTAGAATATGAGTAAAGCCTGTAAAGGTACTTACCTGATTGCAGCTTACGTAAAAACAATGATAGTTTAGTATGTATTCGGAAGTATTCTCCTATCTATAATAACCTATGTGAAAGGTTCACAAAATTTTAGTTACTTACTAGGGTCTCAAGCCCTATTTGTACTATACATTTAGGATATTCTGTTTGTTTTAAGTCTATGATATATGTTATGCTTTTCGATTACCCACCCTTAAATCTTGGTTTTCACATTAACTTTTCAATTGTAAAGTTTTCAATTTGGCAGCACTTCGTGGTGGTTTTCACTCAAAATTACCTCTTTAGTTTTCAATTGGAAAGGTAACGATCTAGGGAATTCGCCCGAAGGGAACTCTACCTATAATTTCAATTCCACATTAGTTTTACATTCACGTGAAGGGTACTCTACCCATATTATAAGTTTACTAGTTTATTGACCCGTGCACGCACGGTTAGTTCGGAAGTGTATTTGAGATATTAAAATTTTACATAAAAATAATGCAATAAATGAAATATCACCGAAAACTTTTAATCTTTTTTTACTTCTAACTCGTGTAACGACAACATATAATTGACCATTTTTCTGAGGAATAAACCGATTTCTGAAAATGACTGTACTTGACTTTTAGGAATATCCACTACTATTAATGGATAACAAAAAATTAAGAATATACTAATTTTAAAAAAGTGTCATTTTACGATAAAATTTACACCAAAACGTAGATAAAAATGAAACGGTCGTAAATATATAATTTACACCAAAGCATAGGGAAAAACAACGTGATTTGCATATGGTGTTCTTAGATCTAGAAAAAGCTTATGATAGTGTCCCTAGGGAGCTTATTTGGAGAGCTTTAAAGGATAGGAACATCCCTGGGAGATATATTAAGGTCTTGAAAGACATGTATGAGGGAACTTTGTCGTGTGTCAGCACTCCGGTTGGAGATAGCGAGTACTTCCAGGTTTTACGTGGCCTTCACCAAGGGTCTGCACTTAGCCCTTTCATCTTCGCAATCATTCTTGACCAGCTGACGAGAAGGATTCAAGGAGACATCCCTTGGTGTATGATATTCGCAGATGATATTGTCTTGGTGTCTGATTCAAAGGAGGAGATAAACAGAAGATTAGAACAGTGGAGGGTTGCGTTAGAGAACTCGGGACTTAGAATTAGTAGAGGTAAGACTGAGTATCTTTTTTGTCATTTTAGCAAGACCGATATCGAGGATAGTCTAGATATCCGCATAGGGGAACACGTGTTGAGACCCCATGAGTCTTTCAGATACTTAGGATCCTTATTACACAGAACGGGTAGGATAGAGGAAGATGTCGCCAACCGTATTCAGGCAGGATGGCGGAATTGGAGAGCGGCGTCAGGAGTGCTTTGTGACAAGAAAGTTCCGCCTAGGCTTAAGGGGAAATTCTACAGACTAGCTGTTAGACCCGCCATGTTATATGGATCAGAGTGTTGGCCCTTGAAAAAGGCGCAAGCGGAGAAGCTAGAAGTGGCGGAGATGAGGATGCTCAGATGGATGTGTGGGAAGACGTTGTTAGATAAAATCCCGGTTGGTGTTTTTAGAAACGAATTACGAGTGACATCTATTGTCTACAAGCTTAGAGAAGGGAGACTGAGGTGGTTCGGTCACGTTAAAAGGAGGCTTCCAACATCACCAGTTAGGAGAGCTGAATCGCTTACAGTGGAGGGCACTAGGAGGCGTGGGCGGCCTTTTCTGAGGTGGGAAAATAGAGTTAAAGCGGATTTGCGGGAGTTATCTCTCTCGGTGGACATGATCTCAGATAGGCCCTCATGGAGAAGGAAGATTAGGATCCAGGAGTAGGTAACAGAGAGAATGCGCTTGGCTTCATAGGGTTTTGGATTTTGTTTCGACTTTCTTTTCTTAGGTTTATAGCATACTTAGGTTCTGAACCTTAGATGGTTTTTGTTTTTGGGTTTTTACTGCTTTCTTTTTTAGGTGTAGGTTGTGCCCTTTTTTGTAGGTTGTTTTTCAGGTTGTATTTATGTAGTATTATTTTTATTATTAGTATTTTTATTATTACTATTATTTTTTTTTATTATTTTTATTATTAATATTTTATGTTTTTTTTATTATTTTTATTATTTGTTTGTTTTTATTTTATTTATCTATTTTTTATTTATGTCTTGTTTCTTCGCAGCTGGAGGTCTTTGTTCAGGAAGCAATCTCTCTACCTATGGGTAGAGGTACGATTGTCTACATCCCACCTCTCCCATACCCCGCTTTAGCGGGATTTTGGGTATCGTTGTTGTTGTTGTACTTTTTATCTAAACAAATTATATCACAAGCTATTATACATAATTTATAAATAGCCCATAATTAATTACATTAATTTACAATTTTTATAAAACCCTCTCATATTTTCTTAAAAGTCCCTCACATGTTTTATAAATCCCCCTCACAATTTTCATCAAACCCCCTCCAATTCATTTAAAAATTGAATCGATCAATTTTGCAATTGATTTAAAATTCCGATCTTGCCAAAATTGTTTTTGATAATGGATTAATTTTGCAATTGAGTGTTCCTATTCGTTGGTTAATATTGATTTAATAATTATTTTTAGAAAATTTGCATGCCTTTGATATATAGATATAGATAGATTATGGGGCATTGTGTCCTAATTTAGGGTTTATATACCCTTCCCTACTTCTCAAATTACCATTTTAGTCCCTTTTAATTTAATAACAATACATTTCATTCTCATTTACTTGACACCATAAATACCTCATTTATTTATATCTCATAAATACTTTTACATTCGGATTTCGGGAATTACATACATACATACATACATACATATATAGTGGGAGGTTCAAATGAGAACCTTAAATAAATTGAGAATGGGAGACTCAATCCTAGCCGTCCAATTCCCCCTCCTTCGTATATTAAGTCGAAACACGGGTGTTACAACTCTCCCCCACTTATTTTGATTTCGTCCCCGTAATCTTCAATCAAATAAGTCTGGATAGTTGTTTCTCATCTCATCTTCTGGTTCTTATGTCTAAATCTGAACCATGGCGATGCTCTCACTACACCTTGACATTACCGATTTCTTTGTTTCTCAATTTCTTGATTGTTCGATCAAGAATCACCACCTATTACATAATGAGTTTTTCATCTACATTAATATCCTCCGATGGAAGAATTTCTGATTCATCAACCTAACATTTCCACATGAAATGTGTTATGAATCTTTGATTGTTCTTCCGTTAGCTCTAATTTATATGCTACTTTTCCAACACAAACAATTAATTTGAACGGTCCAATGTATCTTGGACTAAGTTTACTACGTTTATGAGAGCGTATTACTCCTTCCCATGGAGATACTTTCAACAACACAAAGTCACCTACTTGGAATTCAAGTACTGATCTCCATTTATCCGTATAGCTTTTATGTCTATTCTGAGCAATATTTTCTATCTCAAACTTTTTGAACATGCTTCAACGTTTTTATAATATTTTAATGTTTCCCAATCCTCGTTGCCAACCTCTCCCCAATATATAGGAGTTCTATACTTCCTCCCATACACCATCTAGTATGGAGGCAAACCGATACTTGCATGTTAACTATTTATAATAAAACTCTGCTAGTGATATATACAAATCCTAACTTCCCCTAAAGTCTATCACACAAGCCCGTAGAATATTATTTAGCATTTATATCATCCTCTTACTCTGACCATTCGCCTGAGGGTGGTACTTAGTATTAAAGTGGAATCTCGTTCCTAATTCCTTGTGAAACTTCTCCTATAATCTAGAGGTAAATCTCGTATCTCTATCGGACACCACCGACATTGGCACATCATGCCTAGATATAACCCCTTTCACATACACGTCGGCCAAAGCCGCTGACGAGAAAGTTTCACGAATCGGAATAAAGTATGCACTCTTTATCAATCTATCCACAATTACCCAAATGGTATCATCATTCTTTGGGGTTTTGGGAAGTTTTTTCTATTAAATACATAGTCACATGCTTCCATTTCCTCATTGGTATCTCCAAACGTTGGAGTTTAGCGTGAGGTATTCGATATTCGGCTTTCACTCGTAACCAAGGCAAATATTTTCTACTTACTTAGCTACATCTTGTTTCATTACAACCCACTAATAATCATTCTCAAAATCTGTATCTACATTTTCGTAGCACCTAGATGTATAGACAATTTAGATTTGTGAGCCTCGCTCAACAAAATCAATCTTACATCTTCCACACTTGGCACCCAAATTCGTCCATATCAAGTCAACAACTCTCGACTGTCTTTGACCATCACGGTAAATTGGTCTTTTACTCGTTCTTTTTTTTTAATTTTTCCTCCTCCTAACTTCCTTATGATCTATTCTGATCGTGTCAAACAATGAGTTTGTTACCGTCATTCTTAAGGATGTTACCTTAAGTAGCATACATGCAGTCTTTCGACTTAAGGCATCCGCCACAATATTTGTCTTACATAGGTGGTTATGTATCTAATAATCATAATCATCCACCAGGTCTAACCATCTTCGTTTTCGCATGTTCAGATTCTTTTGATCAACAAAGTATTTGATACTTTTATGATCCATATAAATCGTACAATGACACCATCTCGATAGTGTCTCCAAATTTCTAATACAAAATCCGCGTCCGTCAGTTCCAAATCATGAGACGAGTAGTTACATTCATGAGGTTTCAACTGCCGCGAAGCGTGCGTAATCATTTTACCTCGCTGCCTCAATACACGTCTAAGCCCTAGATGTGATGCATCATAACACACCGCCATATCTTCTACCACATCCGGTAGATGTAACACATCAGCTTCACATAAATTGCTTCGTAAAGTCTTGAAAACCTTTTGTTGTTCATTATTCAGGGAAATCGTATACTTTTCTTCATTAACTTTGTTAGTAGTACCGGTGTTTTGGAGAAATCTTGAATAAATCTCCTAATAACCATCGAGACTCCAGAAACTTCAAATCTCTGTTGGAAACTTTGGCATTTCCCACTTCATCATGGCTTCAATGTTTGCTAGATCCACTTTGATACAGTCTTAGTTCACCATATGACCCAAGAATTTCACTTCCTTGAGCTAAAACTAATATTTGGAAAACTTTACGTAAAGTTTTTCCTTCTTTAGCATTTTTAACACCTCCCGTAGATGTCCTTCATGCTCTGCTTTAGTCTTAGAGTAGACTAAAATGTCATCAATAAACACAGTCACCGACTTATTGTGCATATGTCGGCAAACTCTATTAATCAAATCCATAAAAGCAACTGGCGCATTTGTAAGACCAAATGGCATTACTACAAACTCGTAATGTCCATAACGAGTCCTAAACGCCGTCTTTGATATATCTTCTGCGTATACACTTACCACCGGTACATCTTTAACACTCAATTTCTTCTTTTAGAGCCTTCCATCTACCACATATGCGAGAGATGTGGTATATCTCTTGCAAAGATACCTTTCTGCCTTAACCATAGTTCAGAATATGTTACTTTCTCACTTTCGTTATCCGTAGATTAATATTTATCCCCCACTTGGGTTTTGGATTCATAAAATCCCTTGCTTGTATAAAATATTGGCTTGGTGATGACCTAGCCAATTCATGCACATGATTTCTTGAAAATCTCATATTAGTGTTAGTATAAGGTCTATAGAATACTCTATTGACCTATCACTGTAGTTCCCGCGAGCGCATCAAGTTCTTTCTTCACATCTTTCACGATAATTTGAAATGCTTTCCCTCTTGCCTTCGGAGCATCACGTTTCTTTCCTTTAATCCCATTAATAATCAATTAGAGGCGGTTGTCATACAGATTTCCACCTTCGATTGCTTTATTAGGACATTCCACAACCCTATGTTCTGGTTGTCTATAGTTAAAACATACCTTTAGATTTGTTGGACAGTCTCTAATCACGTGCCCAGGTTTGTCACACTTGGAGCAATTTGTCATCGTTCTCAATTGGCATTCTCCGAAATGCCCTTTCTCGCATTTTGGATACTCCGGTCCTTCTCTCCTATCGTTAGGCCTTGAACTTCCTTCGGATTTAAACTTCTTATTAGAAGCTTTATGGTTGTTTAGACCTACTACCGCTTGACTGAATATCATTTTCTTAGCTTTTGAATATATGAAAATTTCCATTTTCCTAACTGCTTCAATCATCTGGCCCAATGTATTACATTGTCCCAAAGCTACAAACTCTCGGATATCCTCCCTTAGCATATGGGAGTATCGGTGCATCTGTAGCCCTTCATCCATCACTATATAGGTAGCAGTTATTTCAACGCATCAGTTACTTTTGTCTTTATCATTAGAGATAAGTTGGATTCCTTGTAATCCACTTCATTGTTAATCTTATTCTCCGGAATCTCATTTCCCGGAGTCACATTTTTCCGACACGTATTAACTGGAATACTAGTACCCGCAACGTTTGCGTTTAGGTTCCTTCTTGTTCGAACCATTTGGAATAGGAATACTAGGGATGTAAACGAGCCGAGCCGAGCCGAGCTTGACACTAATCGATCCAGGCTCTTTTAAAGTTTTAGAAGCTCGAGCTCGTTCGAGCATGTATTTTATTGCTCGAGCTCGGCTCGTTGGCCTGTATAAAAGCTCGAGATCGGCTATTTAATACTCGATAGTTCAACAAGCCTAAACGAGCTAAATCTCGGCTCGTTAAGCAATTAAGCTAGAGCTCGTTTAATGGCAAGACTGAGCTCGTTAATGAGCTCGTTTAATTTCTATATACCAAAAATGATTGAACTTGAAAACTGAAATAGCTGCATTTAAATATACTATGTTCAACACATATACCTCAAAATATCAACTACAAAGTAACATCACCAAATTATACTAGTAAGATTAAAATTGCGAGTAAATTCTTGCAACATTATAGTAATTATCCAATACAATTCATAACCCAAGAAGGCCAAAGTCCATATCCACAAAATTGTCTTCGTTGGAAAAGTTACCTATATAAAAAAGCATTTGTGTCAATAAAAAGTCATGACAAGAAGAAAGAAACTAAACAAAAAACTTCATATAGTAAGTTAGTAACTTTGTAATATATAACCCAACATACCAACTTACCATAACCACTCCAATTTCCATAAGGTGCATAATCAAGAAGATGAACAATAAGCTACCCAACATATACAATTAGATTCTTGTAGAAAAAAATAAGCTACCCAACATAGCACCTTAGCCATAACCACTCCAAAATAGTAATATAGAGATATGCAAACATTACTTCAACTATGATATCTATCATAGTGCAATATAAAAAATACATTCGATTAGCTTGTTTTCATTATAGGTAATATAACTTCAGTAGCCGTTTCTTCCTTCTGAAAAAAAAAACAAATTAAAATGAATTAATATAAAAATTGATGATTTAAAATAATTCTAGTTTTAAGAATGCACTCGGCTTTTTTCTTTCCATCCGGTAGAGTCACCTCAACAAATTCCTCCCATACAGTCGAAGTCTTTTGACGCTTACGCTTTAGTTCTACTTTATCTACACCATCACCATCACCCTCACCACCACCCTCACCGGTTCGAGTATTTGCTTCTCTTACACTAGGACCTTCATTTTGATCATTCGCCATATTATTGGCTTGAATGTTGTCCTCATCATCAAGATTAACTTATTGCTTATCGACACCTACACCGGTTTCATCCACTTGTGGCATTGAACAAGTTGGATTCAATGTAGAGCCTTGCATAGGACTAATTGGATTTGTTTCACCTTCCATGTTCATTAAGAAACCAATATATTTTATTTGGTGTACCTAAAAAATGAAATTGAAAAATTAGGAAGAATGACAAAATTAGTGAAAACTAATGTGAAAAAATGTATCTAAAATGCAATCTACCCAAATGAAACTTATAAACAATTCACATGTAAGAAACATTCTGCATTGAACTAAACTTACAAACTCTCTGCTGTTGTATGAACTGATGTTTTAAAGTATGGTTATCAGATATATTTTTTTTAAGTATCAATGATTCAGATGATAATAATGTTATTTCTGGAAATAATGATGGATGGAAAAAGCTTTCAACTACAGGGGATAAGCCTAAGAGTAACACATTCATGTATACTTCACAAACTCCATCAAGTATAGGCATATTTAGTAATTATAACAAGTCAAAAAAAAAATAGTATGCTTATACAGTTACTAACATGAGCAATGGATGTAATCATGTAACATATACAAAAACATAAAAGAGATGATGTTGATTTATTCTCTGAAGCACACTCGTACAAATAAATATCTAGAAATTTAGATTCACAACCTATATGATGTTTGAGATGTTGAAATCTATAAATTAGATAAGAGCAAAAAAAAGAAACAATAACCCAAAATTCTACTAACCTGTAAAGTGTAAACAAACCAGAGGTTGTAGATTTGTGGGTTGCCTGACACGAAGATGTGAAGAACACTGATTTTTCGACTACCCTATAAACAAACCCGAAATTGTGAGTTTCAACCTGTAGGGTGTAATCAAATCCAACACACAAGCTTTAACTAACCTATAAACAAAGACCAACGAACGTAATAGGAGTCGCAGCAACGACGATCGCTGGTGGTGAAGAGCTCGTCGCCGGCTGTAAGTGGAGAAGTGCTTGCCGGTTCGATAACAGTGTACGGGGGAGTGGGGTTCGCCGGTTGCCGTCACCGGTCGCCGTTGGGATGATAAGAAGATAGGGGAGATTAGTAGGGAACCGTCGCACCGCAGTTGGAAACAAACTCCATAGGGAAACCGGAGAGACGAGACTCGAGAGGGAAAAACAAAAAGCCAAAGAGGTTTCAAAGTTTTGGAATTTTGGGGGTTGGTGAAAAGCCTACCGTCTTTCATTAATTATTGATGTTTTATTATTTTTTTTAAATATCTAAGAGAAATTAAATATCCTCCTACTTTTTGTTCCTATATCATCCTCCTACTCATCAGAAGTGTACTCCACCGATTCTCTTTCCTCACCTCCTCCCTTGATTTTGACACTTGTCTTGATCAAATGAGTAGGAGAATAAGTAAGAACAAAAATTAGGAGGCTATATCATTTCTCAATATTTAATAAGGGTAATTGAAATATGAAGTGGTAAATAAGAAAATATAAAATTATATTATAAATATATAAAAGCTCGTTTAAGCTCGCGAGCTTAAACGAGCCTGATATACAAGGCTCGAGCTCGAGCTCGTTTAATAAATGAGCCTAAAACCAGGCTCGAGCTCGTTTAGGCTCGGCTCGTTACGAGCTTTTAACTATCCGAGCTCGAGTAGCTCATGTAACACCGGCTTTCACGAGCTTAAAATTAGCACCAATTTAAACTTTTTAAGTATAATTATCAAAAGATCGCAGCGGAAACAAACCACTGATTACAAAATATTAGTATTGATACCGGACTTGATGAGAAACATATCAAAATACATCAAGTCCCAAAACTGCCAGTGTTACCAACTAGACACCGACCACCAAAATATAGATAACAATTACAAGCGTTCCCAAAAGATATATACAAAAATACCCACGAGTATTCCCAGCTCACCAGGCCCACAGTCACTAACCTGTAAAAAGGGAAATTCATTCACCGGTTAGCTACACTAGCTAGTGAGTACAGATTTCACATAAATATCAATAAACATGGTTTCACATTTCAGGTACGGCACACAAGCTAGTCTACCACATAGTGGTGCGTCGACAAGTCAACAGGGTCATGTCTCGCGGGGGAGCCAACCCAGCTCAACGACCCAAACTGGGGAATCAGCCACAACCAACCGTACGGGTGGGGGAGCGAACAACAGTCCACCCGACACGTTAAAGAGCCACGTGGATCCTAGCCATAGGCCAAGACCCTCATAACTCATGTCAAGAACCTCAGTCCTTAACTTACCACAATTCTCACACTTACCGCAATTTCCACACTTACCGCAATTTCCACACTTACCACAATTTCCACACTTACCACAATTCACACACAAACACGTTTGACTAATAACCACATTAACTCGTAACCACATTTTCCGGATAATCTCTATCATTTTCAATAACATGCTAGCATTTCATAAATAACACATATTACATCACATTAATTCACATCTAACAATTCACCTTCAACTTACCTCACGGCACGCTACTTCATATAATACCGACTCTAGCATATCACATCTTAGACACGTAAAACAACACAGACAACACATAGCCGTAACTACAGTTAGTCATACTTACTGATCTTTAAGGGAAACCGGTACTCACCTTAAGCTCACAACAAGTTAACACAACGATCAGCGTCTTCCGGCTTCTCTCGAACACCTAACACAATAGGTTCATACTTGATCGCAAGCAGTAACCATGCGGTCGCAAGGGTCCCCCCCCCCAACATACCGAAACTTACGATCGCAAGGGACTCACCATACGATCGTAAGAATGGTTCTTAGGGTGTTTACGATCGCAAGTTATGTACCTGCGCTCGTAAACCTCATTTCCTTCGCTCATAGGTGGTAATCATCACAAAACAGACCCATGCGATCGCATAGACCTACCATGCGATCGCAAATCATAAACACAAGACTTACGGTCAAAAGATTAACACTTGCGATCACATCCAAATTTACGCGGCGCGACCCCATACATTTCCGAGGCGCGGATGTCACAAATACCCTTGCGCTCGCAAGCACCTTTGCTTTCGGTCGCATGGACCACAACACCCCCTTGCGATCGCAAGCAACATGCCATGCGACCGCAAGGACCCTCGTTACAGTGTTCTTCGACCCTGTTTCGCGACAGCTACTGTTTTTCGGGTTTTAACCCCTTTAATCAATCAAAAACTCGACTTTAATCATTTATACACATTACTAGACATCCATTGAAGCTTACAAACACACTTGACACATAAATCCAACATTAAAACTCATTTGAATCCATCAAAATGGATCCTTTCACCATTAAAACTCAAGAACTAGGTTAAGGGATGAAAACTTACAAGAAGAAGACAACCACCAGCTACTAGAACCTGAATCTCTACTGAAATCAGCTTACAAGCAATTCCTCTTCTTGATTTTCTTCTCAAATGATCAAAACTCTAAGTATGTGTGTGTGTGTTCTAGCATATACGTGTGTAGTATGTGTGTAGAGTGTATGTATGTGTTTTGTTTATTCCCAGAGGATAAAGGAGACACAAAGACCGACCCTGGGTTGGTCAAATACCCCTCACGGGTATTTTGTTCTCCTATTCAACTTATTACTCGACTTAGGTTTATCCGTTTCAACTAACGGAGATTTTTTTGGAACCATTATCTAAAACCGTTCAACTATTTATCAACTTGGTCAACTTATGACACTTTTCATAATACTACATTTTTATCTGCCATAAACTCCAATTAACAACTAATGTACTTAATTAAAATCCAAAGTACAACTACTAAAACACAAGGTACAACCCCACACTACTAAGCCCATTTTTAGGATGTTACAAATCTACCCTCCTTAAAGAGGATTCCGTCCTCGGAATCCGATCACGATCTTACATTTAGTCACACATTACTACAATTAGTCAATAAGAGGCCACATTTGTCACTACCACAATTAGTCAACATGAAACCACAATTATCATTACCACAATTAGTCAATGTGAGGCCACAATGATAACTACCACAATTTGTCAATGCGAGCCACAATTAACACTAAAACAACTAATACTACACTTAATTTACTTCGAGTAACTGCAATTCTACACTACTTACGAACACGTATACACTATAACTAATTTCATTGTTACTCCACACAGTTTCCATATAGGAACACCTCTACAGTTCACATCCACTACGATCACACACTTAACAAATCTCACCGATTTCAGTCTACATTTAAACAACGACTACAATCAACACGAGGATACCCAATACAACACTACACTTATTTCCACTAACTACAATTATCAACACTACATAAAACACTTCTTTCATTTACAACCTCATTACCGCAATCTTTAAATCCTCATCTCCTGATACAACCAATTGTGTTCCTTTAATCACTACGTGCCAGCATCGTCCCAACTTCCTATTTCACAATCAACATTAGAGTATCTCACGAAGAGGGACTCAAACAAACAAAGTCTCTATCAAGCAACTTTTACCTTAAGGGTCTTAGTTAACACAGACAATCACAGTTTACCACTCAAAGGTCATGGACACGAATAAACAATTAACTCCACAATCAATAACACACATGTTAGTTAAAACTAATAAAGGAGAATACCCGCAATCACGTTACCGGCACTCTCGGCCTCCTCTGTTGTCATCTAAACCGATCACCCCTTTGCACGGGGAGCCCCCTTTCTGTGCCCTGTCTTAGAACCCTCAACTCCAGTATCTTGCTTTGTTGGGCAATCACTAATTCGGTGCCCCGGCTTGTGGCAACTATAGCAAACATTTTCTTTACAATTGCATTCAACTGCTGTATGCCCTACCGTTCCACATTTCAAACATCTCGTAGTAGCTTTAGAACATTCTCCGACGTGATAGGCGCGGCACGACGAATACCAAAAACCGTCAAACCTCAGTTTCTTCGGGGAATCAAACTCTCTACCCTCAGTAGACGGTTGAGACTTCCTCTTTTCACTTCCATCTACTTGGTCCCCCTTACACTGGAGACGATCCCAATCAATTTGTCGGGCTATCTCGAAAGCCCGGTCCATATTGGTAGCAACTCTCACATGAGCACGGTAATCTAGTGGCAGCATGTTCACAAATTTCCTCATCTTGGCTTTCTCATCGTTCAACAGATGTGGAATAAACCTTACCTTATCTGTAAAAGCATGAATAAGGTCTTCAACCGGTTTGTCTCCCTTACAGAGACTGTTGCATTCTCTCTCCATCTTTTCTAGATCATAATCGGTGCAATACTTTGTCTTCACTTTCTCGCAGAATTGTTCCCAAGTCATAGCAACAATTACTTCCTCGCTAAGTGTATCTTCCACCGTATCCCACCATTCCAACGCTTTACCTTTTAGCATCCGTACCGCATACTTGACACGGTACTCAGGTTCACAATCACCTGATTTAAAGACTTGATCCATTTCTCGCAACCAACGTATAGTAGCAGAGGGATCATCACTACCCTCGTAAATCTTCGGTCCACAAGTCAGAAACATTTTATACGAACAACGCTCTTGCCTTTCCTTTCTAATTGTCTCAAATAATAACTCCTTGATTACCCGAAGCTCCTCCTTAGTTACCCGGAGCTCTTCTTTGGTCACCCGGAGTTCTTCCTCAATACGTCCGATATATGCTTGCTGATCTGGAATACGCCTCAGACCCTCCACACTATTATGCGAAGACTCATCTTCTACTTCATGAGGAGAACGCAAAGCCTCATCCTCCATTTGCTTCAGAGCTTCTTCAGTCGTAGCCCTTTGATTCGACATTCTAACTTAACTTACAATAAACACAAAAACAACACTTAACACACCACTTACACGTCAACTACTAACACTACTAGTTAGTTTATCACATACCCCAGTCACATAACGCTCACACTCACCCCAATTACCCCAACGGGAACACTTTACGATGGTCGTGCCCAAGTTTGAGATCGAATACTCTTCCGAGTATCCAATTCTCTCAAACTTAGGCTCTGATACCTAATTGTAACACCGGGTTTCACGAGCTTAAAATTAGCACCAATTTAAACTTTTTAAGTATAATTATCAAAAGATCGCAGCGGAAACAAACTACTGATTACAAAATATTAGTACTGATACCGGACTTGATGAGAAACATATCAAAATACATCAAGTCCCAAAACTGCCAGTGTTACCAACTAGACACCGACCACCAAAACATAGATAACAATTACAAGCGTTCCCAAAATCAGCTTACAAGCAATTCCCCTTCTTGATTTTCTTCTCAAATGATCAAAACTCTAAGTATGTGTGTGTGTGTTCTAGCATATACGTGTGTAGTATGTGTGTAGAGTGTATGTATGTGTTTTGTTTATTCCCAGAGGATAAAGGAGACACAAAGACCGACCCTGGGTTGGTCAAATACCCCTCACGGGTATTTTGTTCTCCTATTCAACTTATTACTCGACTTAGGTTTATCCGTTTCAACTAACGGAGATTTTTTTGGATCCATTATCTAAAACCGTTCAACTATTTATCAACTTGGTCAACTTATGACACTTTTCATAATACTACATTTTTATCTGCCAAAAACTCCAATTAACAACTAATGTACTTAATTAAAATCCAAAGTACAACTACTAAAACACAAGGTACAACCCCACACTACTAAGCCCATTTTTAGGATGTTACAGCTCACGAGTAGCTCGGCTCATTTACATCTCTATGGAATACTAATAATGCACTATAATTAGGTATGCATTACTTTTATAATTCCCTTAACTATTTACTTTGTTATCTACATGCCGTACATGCATATTTAGGAATTAATACATTTCATTCTTATAAGTATTCCTAACTATAGGCATGTTTATACCACATAATACCCCTCACTTGATTCACAAGAGTCCTTATGATTTTGATAAGTTCCAATGCATACCATGTGTTTGTAATAATAGTGGCCATTTTATTATTACCAACACACTATACACATTCGATATTGTCATTATCACTCGGTTTCTCGATTCACAAATTTAGGTCATGTATCACATATAATCATCACATCATGTATAAGTTATGCTAAAGTATCTTAGCTAAAGCAACAATCAATCTTTTATCACATAGAGGTCATTACCTATTAACCTTTATACTAAAGCATATTAGCTAAAAATATATCAAATCTTCTACATAATCATCATATCTCCACAATATGCCATATATATTAAATGTATTAAGAACACATAACTATGCATAATACTATACATGTAGGTAGTCAAATATTTGATTCTACCCTATAACAAAATCAAACAAGAACATGCAATAAGGCTAAATTAAATATTCTAAACCTATATGAACAGTACTCCGCAGAGCGTAAAGCATTCCTGATAACATATAATAGTAATATGACATATATCAAGACTTTCACAACAAGACCAAGCTCTAGCAGACAGCTCATCAAAACATTTTTCTTTCAAAAATCCTTTTTAAAATACTTTAGAACTAAAGTTTAAGTTTAAACACACAACATGTATGTCCAAATCTCTTAAACCAAGGCTCTGATACCAAGTTGTAACGCTCCAATTTTTTTTACACAATCACGTTTGACTACCAAAATAAAGTAGCCAGGCAGGTCGTTCGGGAGGCATGATCCTTTCGGTACATGACCTTTCGGAAAATCCAACCACCAAGCTGAAGCGACTATTATAGACACCACTTTATTGGTTATATCGACTTGTGAAGTGTTTTAATAAAATATATATGTATATCAAAGTAAAAAGGTCCACATGTTTAATTAAAAATAAAATATGGTAATTTGATCTCCACGAGATGCATAAATCGTTTTACAACCATACAAAATTATTTTAAAATCACAACATATATTTATTTAGCCAACGAGACCTTTAATGCGGAATATCTTTAATTTATGAGTTGTCTTCACTATGCATGAGCCTTGGCTCAGTCCCGTCCTGAAAAATAGTTCAATAACAACTGTAATCATAAAGCTTAGTGAGCTTACTAACTTACACACCATACTAGGCGTGCATACATCATACACATATCCATGTTCACATATCATAACCATACACCTCGTACATTAATTGTCATCAAATAACTTTACCCATCGTATCTCAACTAATGGTACGTACACCCATTAGTATATATACGCGATAACGTAACATGGCGCTATTGTACCTTTAAACAATAGTCTTATCATGGTGCTATTGTACCTTTAAACAATAGTCTTATCATGATGCTCTTATCATGGTGCTATTGTATCTTTAAACAATAGTCTTATCATGGTGCTATTGTACTTTTAAATAATAGTCTTACTTCATCAAATAAATAGTTATAGCATCACATATAAATATAACTATTATCATTTAACACGTAACCACATATTCACATTTTAACATAATTAACATATCTCGTGTTTCCATAGCTTTTCCACATAATTATTCACATATAGTTATTATTACTATCTTTACTTCTCGTATAGACTCACTCCGAATAGTCTATACGCTATCAACTTTTTTGTCATATCAATAGTTATATAATCTCACAATATAACACAACTTCTCACATAATCACATTTCAACATATATAATATATATGTAACACTAATATGTTGTGTAAGTGAGTGGACTCACCTTGGTCCTTAGTCGTTCCCGTATCTCCAAAACGCTTTCTACCATATCCTAATCATTTATATATGAAACTATGATGAAACGGCATATAAATATATATATTGCTAAAATCGTGTAAACACGTCGCGTTTATAATTATATCATCGTAGATAATAAATATATAAATATATTTATATATTTATATCTACACATCCGTTAAATCACTATATAATCCCCCATTTCATAACTATTAAAAATTGTTTGTGTAACATTACTTACGATCATATATCCTCATGTGTATATATATTTATAAAATTGCGTATTACTAAAATCCGAATGTTGAGGATCTTTTAAAATTATATACAAACTATAAGGATTAATTTGTAATACTCATTAAACTGTAGGGGGTGTAAGTGAAATATTCAATTCACATTTGCAAATTGTGAATTGAGATACCGACACACATCGTTCATTATTATTTATATTATATATAACCATTTCAATTCAATTCAATATAAACTATCGTCTTCCTCCTCCATTCAACTGTAAATTTACTATTCATCAAGATTTTCAAATGTTACCAAATTAATATCCATCTATCCCAAACTCTTGAAATCTTATTTCCATGACGTTCTACATAAAAAATCATATTTAACAACACTTGTTTGGTTGCTAAATCTTAGTTCAGGTTTAAACCCATTAATGACAACTTTCTCAAAACTTAACGGTTTTGACTCTAATTTCCACCAAAATGCTCTACATGATGATAGAAAGTAGAAACTCATTACAACTTCGTTTTGATCATTTCACGACACTTCATAAAATTTCATCCAAACTTTGATTGTAAATATCTAACATAGCAATGGATGGTTTTACTTCATTCTTGTCCCAACGTGCTCTACATGAGATTATGAACACATTGGTACCAAACTTGGAGCAAATCAACGATTTTTATAAAAACCCAATTGCATGCATATACGGGAAACAAAGTTTATGGACTAGTTTCCTTACCTTCTTTTACGTTGATTACAAGTCTTAGTACTAGGTTATCACCACCTTCTTCTAGACACAGCTTCTGCCCACAAATCTCTCGTTTCTAAATTTCTACGTGAGGTATGTGTTTACAAAGAAAGGAATATGATCTGGGTTAAGGATGCTTATAAAGTCAGTGAAGTAATAATGCCATACAGACAAAGGTAGGAGACTAGCACCGTAGGAGACTAAAATTAACATTGCATTTACTCCTTCGTAAGTTTTTCAAAGTTGCAACATGGATTCTGGAGGAAAAATGAAGACATGTGTGCAGAAGGTTAGGTGGTAACGTGTATGAGAAGAGAGTCCAACTCTCTTATTTGTTTACTCACTCACATAAGTGGGTATTGTGATCCTTTATCCAACTTACAATTTATCTCCACACTTAAAAGTGGGTATTTTCTAGAATTATTATTTTATTCCTTTCGATCAAATATAATTTATGTTCATAACCGTTAATATAACTCATGTCTCCATCCCATGAGACTCACTAAAATATAATATAATGCATCCGGCTATAATTCTCTTTTATTTATTTCTAACGATAACGAATAATCACATATTCGTATATTAAGTCGAAACACGGGTGTTACATACTATGTCGAAGGAATATGAACCAACCATATTGTCCTAATCCAATGAATGTTCTTAGGGTATGGGCGTACCCAATAAGGACGTCGAACTGGTAAAACCGTATCGGTAATTGGGGCCGTATAAAACCCTAGTGTGTGAAAGCCTTGTCAAAGTCATTATGATGCCCCGTTCATGATTGATTATTGAGTTGATGACCGGTTATCAATGACATTCTCAAAGTCAGGCACGATAAATCCGTATGGGGCTTTATGGTATGTACAAAGTCTAATAATGGGTCCTTTCGACATCATGGGAACCGGAAGACCTGGTTTGTCGAGTAAAGTAATGGCCATTGTAACTAAGTCTTGGAGGTTTGATTGTTGTAATTGAGCCTCATAAGGATGTATGTGAAAGTCACAAGATGTGATAAAGATGAGTAGTTTTGATGATTCTTGGATGAACATAAAAGTATATGAGTATGAATGTATGAAGAACAACCAATAACAAATGTTGAACACTTTGCTTGAATAAGGAGAAAATTTCTCCTGGTGAATACAATGTGTAGAATGCAAAGGTTAACCTAATGAATTAGGTTTACGTGGCTTATATAGCCAAGGTTCTGTAACACCCTAAAATGGGGCCTAGTTGTAAATTGTAGTACATGTAGCTTTAACAGTTGTAAGTTGACTTTAATTGGTGTTTTGTTGCTAACTGTAGTATAAATGTTGCTAAATGGTGTCTTAAATGTTAATTGGTGTTTTAAACATGGATTGGTGCTAATTGGCGTTAAATGGTGTTAACTGGTGTTAAATGTGGATAAAAATGTAGTATTATAAAAAGTGTTGTAAGTTGACCATGTTGACAAATAGTTGAACGGTTTTAGATAAGGGTTCCAAAAATATCTCCGTTAGTTGAAACGGATAACCCTAATTTGTGTAATAAGTTGAATAGGATAACGAAATACCCGTGATGGGGTATTAGACATTTAAGGTCGGCTTAACAGCCTTCCTTATCCCCTGTTGAGTCTAAAAACACATACACACATACTACATACGCATACACATACGTACGTACAAGCAAAATCACCCAAACTCTTGTTGATTTGAAGAAGGAAACCAAATTAGAGGTTGGATTCAGTTGAAAATCTGTTCTTGTAGCTTGTGTTCCTCATCTTATTGTAAGTTTTCTTCTTATTAAACCTAGTTCTTCATCTTCATATGTATGTGGTGTTGGATTGAAGATTTAGAGGTGTTTGATGTTGTTTTAGTGTCCAAATCATGTTAGAATGTTCATATACATGCTAGAAATGTTGTGTAAACGCTTGGATACGGATTCAAGTCGATTTTGAGTCAAAAACAAGTGAAAACCGTAGCTGTGCTCGAACAGAGCAAGAACACACTGTAAGTGTGGTTCCTACGGGCGTAGTATAATGTTACTACGGCCGTAGGGTGTTGTTTGTGTTCCTGCGGTCGTAGGAAATGGTTGCTACGGCCGTAGTATCGTATTTAAGAGGATTACCACCCACGGGTGATGGAAACAAGACTACGGGCGTGGGTATATAACCTACGGCCGTAGTTACCCAAAGGATACCTACTACGGGCGTAGGATATGGTTACTACGGCCGTAGGTCATGGTTCTTTGGCAAGAGATCCTACGGGCGTAGTGTATATATACTACGGCCGTAGTGCGTGTTGGAATGTTATCCTGCGGGCGTAGGAACATGTTCCTGCGGCCGTAGGATGCTGTCAGTAACCATGTTGACCTTTTGTTGAGACAATTGTTAATACAGTCTGCTGTAGTGTATACTAAGGGGTGTATATCTATGTTTATTGGTGTTAGGTGACTCAGACGATTCTGTGTGCTCTTGGGATTCCCGATTGCATATCTGCCTCTTGTAGTTTCGAGGTGAGTACCGGTTTCCCATGAGTCTCAGTAGCTAAGTTATCTGTGGTACTTGTTGACATGTGACTGGTGTGTTGATACGTGAAAATGGAGGTATGTTATGATAGAGTTGTACAAGCATGCTTATTATTGATATGAAAGATATTGTTGTGATTATATGCGCGCATGAACTGGATCCTTATTGGATCAGCTATTTGTTTATGAAGTTATGTCCGGACACTGAATTGGAGAACACGGAGGTCAGTCAGGTAGACGGGTGTTAGTATCTGGCTGGGTTCCCAGGGTCCTTAGGGACTACGAATTGGGGAACTAACGGTACTCAAGTAGTATACACTTGGGTAGGGCTCTGCAGGCCGCCGTTCCTCTATGGAATGGGGTTCCTTGATAGATGGGAACCAGTATGGACGACATGGTGTACCACGTGGACTGCTGTTGGGTTGTTGAGCGGGGTTGGCTCCCCTGCAACATACGACTACTGCTGACACGTTTGGCTCGCCTCAATATGATAGGATAGCCCTGTGTGCTGTTCTGATACATGATAGCCTGCTTATTGTTGTTTATGTGTAATTGGTGCTCACTAGCTAGTTGTAGCTAACGGTGCAAGATTTATCTTTTTCGCAGGTTGATGCTAGATGCCTGGTGAGGCGGGACTGGTGGTAGTTTGTATTGTAAATACCTTTTGGGGAACACGTTGTAGTCTGTATGGATCCGGTGGTCGGAACTAGTTGGTAACGCTTGTAGCTCTGAACTTGGCTAACCTTTTTGTTGTAATTAATTAGCCGAGTCAATCTTGTAGTTTTTGTAAATGGTGTTTAATTCCGCTGCAACACTTTTGATAATCGATGTTTAAAAAGTTTAAATTAACTCTAATTTTAAGCTCGTTAGGGGTGGCGTTACAAGTAGGTATCAGAGTCTAAGTTTGAGGAGTTGGGTACTCGTTGAAGTATTCAATCTCAAACTCGGGTTCGACCATCGTTAAGTGTTCCTATCGGGGTAATTGGGGTTGAGTTGAAAGCGATGTATTGTACAGATTATGATCTGGAACGACTGGAGAACGAGTTTAATGGTCTCCGTAAGGGGGATAAGCCTGTTGAGGACCTTATTCATGCTTTTACGGATAAGGTTAGATTCATACCGCATTTGGTGACTGACGAGAAAGCCAAGATGCGGAAGTTTGTGAACATGTTGCCACTTGACTATCGCGCTGATGTGAGAGTTGCGGCTACTTTGGATCGGGCGTTTGAGATAGCCCGACAGATTGATGGAGATAGACGCCAGGGTAAGGGGGATCACGCTGCTGAGGGTCAGAAAAGGAAGTTTCAGCAGTTCTCGAAAGCTGGTACTTCTAAGGGGCAGTCGTCGACTGGGGGAAAGCCTGATTCTTCGAAGAAGGCTAAGTTTGAGGGTTCGTGGTGCTCTCTGTGTCGCACCTACCATGCTGGTGATTGTTCGAAGGCCACTACTCGTTGTTTTAGGTGTGGTCAGAAAGGGCACTCGGTGAATGAGTGCGAGTTTAAAGAAAACGTCTGCTACAAGTGCCACAAGCCAGGGCACCGGATTACAGATTGTCGGTCAAAGTCAGACGCTGGAACTGGAGGATCTGCCTCAGGGCAGAAGAAAGACAACGCTCCCCGTGCTAAAGGGCGGGCGTTTCAGATGACGAAAGAGGAGGCGAAGGGTGCTGGGGACGTGATTACGGGTACTTTTCTTATTAACTCTACCCAGCATGTGTATTGTTTGATTCTGGAGCTACATATTCATTTGTGTCTGTGTCTTTCTGTGATAAACTGCAAATGCCTGTATCTGTGTTGTCTGAGCCTATAAGAGTAGAGACTGCTAGTGGTAAAGTAGTTCCAGTTGTAGATAATGTCCCTCAAGCGGTTATTGATATCGACGGAAGTAGTTTTCCTGTTTCTTTTCTTTTAATGCCGATTGCGGGATTCGATGTTGTGATTGGGATGGATTGGCTTAGCAAGTTGAACGCTGAGATTTTCTGTTCCAAAAAGTTGATTAGAGTTCCTTTACCTGACGGGTCATATGCTGTGGCTCGCGGCGAAAGGCGAAAGTTGGATATTCCTATGATTTCTCTGATGAAAGCTCGTAAGTCGGTTTCGAAAGGCTGCGATTGTTATCTAGCCCACGTGATTGACGCTAAACTGGAGAAACGTGTTGTTCGTGATATTCCGGTGGTGACCGATTATCCAGAGGTATTTCCTGATGAGTTGCCTGGGTTACCGCCAGTCAGAGATGTTGAGTATAGAATTGATCTTGTTCTGGGGGCTACCCCTGTGGCTAAAGCTCCATATCGTCTTGCTCCTTCCGAGGTTCGCGAGATGATGACGCAAATTCAGGAGTTGCTTGACAAAGGCTTTATTCGCCCGAGTTCTTCTCCTTGGGGTGCTCCAGTACTATTTGTGAAAAAGAAAGATGGGACGATGAGAATGTGCATTGATTACCGGGAGCTGAATAAGCGAACGGTAAAGAACAAGTATCCTCTGCCGCGGATAGATGATTTGTTTGATCAACTGCAGGGAGCGACGTGCTTCTCAAAGATTGATCTGCGGTCTGGATACCGCCAAGTGTTAGTTGCTAACGAAGACGTTACAAAGACGGCTTTCCGTACTCGCTATGGTCATTATGAGTTTTTGGTGATGCTTTTCGGCTTAACCAATGCTCCTGCGGTTTTTATGGACCTGATGAATCGGGTTTGTCGTCCATTTCTTGATAAATCGGTGATTGTGTTTATTGACGATATTCTCATCTACTCAAAGACTGAAGCTGAACATGAGTTACATTTGCGAGAGATTCTCGAAACTCTTAAACGGGAGAAGCTTTACGCTAAATTCTCGAAGTGCGAATTCTGGTTGCGAGAAGTCTATTTTCTTGGTCACGTGATCTGCAGCGATGGCGTGAAAGTTGATCCGGCAAAAGTCGAAGCGGTTATGAATTGGGGAGTTCCCCGAACTCCTTCTGAAGTTAGAAGTTTTCTCGGCTTAGCTGGTTACTATCGGCGGTTTATCCGCGACTTCTCTAAACTTGCGGGTCCTTTGACTAAACTAACTCGCAAAGATGTTGCATTCGTTTGGGCGGAAGCTCAAGAACAAGCGTTTCAGTCTTTGAAACGGCTACTGTGCGAAGCTCCAATACTTTCCTTGCCAGAGGGATCTGAAGACTTTATTGTATACTGCGATGCTTCGTATTCTGGATTGGGGTATGTGCTGATGCAGCGAGATAAAGTGATTGCCTACGCTTCAAGGCAATTGAAACTTCATGAAGGAAATTATCCGACTCATGATCTTGAGTTGGCAGCGGTGGTGTTCGCGTTGAAATTGTGGAGGCACTATCTCTATGGCACCAAGTGTGTGGTCTGTACAGATCACAAGAGCCTGCAATATGTATTCACGCAGAAAGAGCTCAACATGAGACAACGCAGATGGCTCGAGTTGATAAAAGACTACGATTGTGAAATTCGCTACCATCCTTGTAAGGCCAACGTGGTGGCGGATGCTTTGAGTTGCAAGAGCTCTACCACAGATGCTAAATTCATGAAACTTACTGTGATTCCCGATATCATTGCTCGATTGAAGGAAGCGCAACAAGTAGCGTTACAAGATGAAAACCTAAAAGCAGAAACGATGAAAAAGCTGAAAGATCAACTTGTTGATGATACTCGCGGACTAAAGACGTTTCAATCTCGCGTATGGGTTCCGCTTCATGGTGATAATCGTGAGCTGATACTGCGGGAAGCTCATAAGTCTAGGCTGTCGGTTCATCCGGGCAGCACAAAGATGTATCATGATTTAAAGACATTGTACTGGTGGCCTACTTTGAAGCGAGATATCACTTCTTTTGTGGAAAAATGTCAGATCTGCGCGCAAGTTAAGACAAACATCAGAAGCCTTATGGCAATTTACAGCAACTTGAGATCCCTGAGTGGAAGTGGGATCACATTACGATGGATTTTGTGACAAAGTTGCCAAAAACCCTTAGGGGTCATGATGCTATTTGGGTCATTGTCGATAGATTGACCAAGAGCGCTCATTTTCTAGCTATCAGCGAGTCTACTCCGCTGGAGAAGTTAGCAAAGTTGTATGTAGATGAAGTGGTGTCACGACATGGTTTGCCATGTTCAATTGTGTCTGACCGTGATGCGAGATTTGCTTCACATTTTTGGCAGAGTTTGCAACATGAACTTGGTACACGTGTTCATCTGAGCATGGCGTATCATCCACAAACAGATGGCCAGTCGGAGAGAACGATCCAGACGTTGGAGGACATGCTTCGCGCATGTGTTCTCGAATTTGGTGGTGCGTGAGATTCTCACTTGCCGTTGGTCGAGTTTGCTTATAATAACTCGTATCACTCCAGTATTAGGATGCCACCTTATGAAATGTTGTATGGGAGGCGTTGTCGTACTCCTACATGTTGGTTAGAAACCGGTGAAAAGCAGTTTGCCGGACCTGAGATTGTTCAGATTACAGCAGATAAAGTGAAGATTGCACGGGAAAAGCTCAAAGCGGCCCGTGACAGACAGAAAGTATATGCTGATCCTAAACGCAGACCAGTTGTATTCCAGGAGGGCGATCGGGTGTTCCTGAAAGTTTCTCCTTGGAAAGGCGTGATTCGTTTTGGTAGAAAAGGTAAGTTGAGTCCACGTTACATTGGTCCATTTCGGATCATTCGCGTGGTTAACGATCAGACAGTTACGCTAGAGTTGCCTCCAAAGCTTTTTGGAATTCACAACACGTTTAATGTGTGTTATCTGCGTAAGTGCAAGGTGGAGGAGAACCAGATTCTGCCTCTGCAGGAATTGAAGGTTGACGCTTCAAAGCGCCTAGTGGAAGAACCTGTTGAAATACTTGATTCTAAAACCAAAAAGTTGCGTCGAAAGTTGATTAAACTGGTGTTAGTTAAGTGGAGGCATAACCTGGGTTCGAATATGACCTGGGAGACGGAAGACGACATGAAAGCTAGATACCCTCACTTGTTTGTAGACGATCAGATTCCGAGGACGGAATCTTCTTAAGCGGGGTAGATTTTTAACACCCTAAAATGGGGCCTAGTTGTAAATTGTAGTACATGTAGCTTTAACAGTTGTAAGTTGACTTTAATTGGTGTTTTGTTGCTAACTGTAGTATAAATGTTGCTAAATGGTGTCTTAAATGTTAATTGGTGTTTTAAACATGGATTGGTGCTAATTGGCGTTAAATGGTGTTAACTGGTGTTAAATGTGGATAAAAATGTAGTATTATAAAAAGTGTTGTAAGTTGACCATGTTGACAAATAGTTGAACGGTTTTAGATAAGGGTTCCAAAAATATCTCCGTTAGTTGAAACGGATAACCCTAATTTGTGTAATAAGTTGAATAGGAGAACGAAATACCAGTGAGGGGGTATTAGACATTTAAGGTCGGCTTAACAGCCTTCCTTATCCCCTGTTGAGTCTAAAAACACATACACACATACTACATACGCATACACATACGTACGTACAAGCAAAATCACCCAAACTCTTGTTGATTTGAAGAAGGAAACCAAATTAGAGGTTGGATTCAGTTGAAAATCTGTTCTTGTAGCTTGTGTTCCTCATCTTATTGTAAGTTTTCTTCTTATTAAACCTAGTTCTTCATCTTCATATGTATGTGGTGTTGGATTGAAGATTTAGAGGTGTTTGATGTTGTTTTAGTGTCCAAATCATGTTAGAATGTTCATATACATGCTAGAAATGTTGTGTAAACGCTTGGATACGGATTCAAGTCGATTTTGAGTCAAAAACAAGTGAAAACCGTAGCTGTGCTCGAACAGAGCAAGAACACACTGTAAGTGTGGTTCCTACGGGCGTAGTATAATGTTACTACGGCCGTAGGGTGTTGTTTGTGTTCCTGCGGTCGTAGGAAATGGTTGCTACGGCCGTAGTATCGTATTTAAGAGGATTACCACCCACGGGTGATGGAAACAAGACTACGGGCGTGGGTATATAACCTACGGCCGTAGTTACCCAAAGGATACCTACTACGGGCGTAGGATATGGTTACTACGGCCGTAGGTCATGGTTCTTTGGCAAGAGATCCTACGGGCGTAGTGTATATATACTACGGCCGTAGTGCGTGTTGGAATGTTATCCTGCGGGCGTAGGAACATGTTCCTGCGGCCGTAGGATGCTGTCAGTAACCATGTTGACCTTTTGTTGAGACAATTGTTAATACAGTCTGCTGTAGTGTATACTAAGGGGTGTATATCTATGTTTATTGGTGTTAGGTGACTCAGACGATTCTGTGTGCTCTTGGGATTCCCGATTGCATATCTGCCTCTTGTAGTTTCGAGGTGAGTACCGGTTTCCCATGAGTCTCAGTAGGTAAGTTATCTGTGGTACTTGTTGACATGTGACTGGTGTGTTGATACGTGAAAATGGAGGTATGTTATGATAGAGTTGTACAAGCATGCTTATTATTGATATGAAAGATATTGTTGTGATTATATGCGCGCATGAACTGGATCCTTATTGGATCAGCTATTTGTTTATGAAGTTATGTCCGGACACTGAATTGGAGAACACGGAGGTCAGTCAGGTAGACGGGTGTTAGTATCTGGCTGGGTTCCCAGGGTCCTTAGGGACTACGAATTGGGGAACTAACGGTACTCAAGTAGTATACACTTGGGTAGGGCTCTGCAGGCCGCCGTTCCTCTATGGAATGAGGTTCCTTGATAGATGGGAACCAGTATGGACGACATGGTGTACCACGTGGACTGCTGTTGGGTTGTTGAGCGGGGTTGGCTCCCCTGCAACATACGACTACTGCTGACACGTTTGGCTCGCCTCAATATGATAGGATAGCCCTGTGTGCTGTTCTGATACATGATAGCCTGCTTATTGTTGCTTATGTGTAATTGGTGCTCACTAGCTAGTTGTAGCTAACGGTGCAAGATTTATCTTTTTCGCAGGTTGATGCTAGATGCCTGGTGAGGCGGGACTGGTGGTAGTTTGTATTGTAAATACCTTTTGGGGAACACGTTGTAGTCTGTATGGATCCGGTGGTCGGAACTAGTTAGTAACGCTTGTAGCTCTGAACTTGGCTAACCTTTTTGTTGTAATTAATTAGCCGAGTCAATCTTGTAGTTTTTGTAAATGGTGTTTAATTCCGCTGCAACACTTTTGATAATCGATGTTTAAAAAGTTTAAATTAACTCTAATTTTAAGCTCGTTAGGGGTGGCGTTACAGGTTCCATGGGCCAAAAAGCCTCATGGGCTCCATGATGGATTAAACATTTAACCATCATGGGCTTAACTAAACTAGGCTATTGGACTCACCATTAAACATGTTGGTGACCAAGTTAAATTCCTAATGGGCAAATCCCTTACACAAGATGAACTAAACTAACTAATAAAATAATAACAATATAATTAAGATAGTTAAACAAGGCCTACAAACATAAATAAATCCTAACAGTATGGTTACCCACCTTGTTGATTGGTGCGTCTACTCCATCTTGAGATTTGGTTAGGATGACTAACTGTCTAGCTACCATGCAATAATCAATCTCAACTAGGCTCGTTCAACACTTTAATGTGTTAGGTTATCAAAGAAGAGAATTGATTCTTCCACTTAAGAATTTGATTCATCTACTAAAGGTACAATATCTTTGAATGTTAGCTAGACATGATGTACTTATGCACCAAACACATTAAGAATCAGATATGATACCAAACTGAATGACTAATTATGCATCATTGCATGTTGATATTTAGTGCATGTAGTCATTAGCTAGATATAGCTAACCATGTATGTTGATGCTTCGGTACACAAGGATAGTAGATGGCTTGGTGAGTTGGGCTACCTTTTAGAGTTTACTATGAAGTCAAAACACCTAGTTTATATTTTATATCTAATAAGGTCGGCTATTTACTGATTTTATAACACTTATCATGTGATAATTCTAGGTACTTGGTGAGGTGAAGTTTTGATTGTAGTTATTGAGTACTTAAAGTCTTAAAGTACACGACACATATATAACTATGGTATTTTTGAAAAATTATTCACATGGCTTAATGACTATTATTTTGGTTTCAACAATTAACTTTTAAAAAAAGGTTAAAATTGGTTCATAACTTTAGATATTACATAAACACTCTCTTAATACACTATAAATACAACACTTTATGTCAAATCACTTGTAGTCTCAAAGCTCACCCATCTTCTCTTTATCTTATTCATCTTCATGTTTTGAAAATGTTGTATTCATATTTATCTTCATAAATCTAATGGAAGACAAGTGTCTTTTTTAATTATGATTAAGACGGTTTAATGTTACTAAATGATAGCGCAAAAGACTTATTTTAGTTTGTAATGATTCCTAAATACAATTGAAAATATATAATTCGCAAAGATGTTACGTGTCTTTTTAAACAACTCTTCTAATAACAATCACTGTTATCTAGCGCATACTTTATATGAAAATTTAAGACACTCTAGAGTACTATTAGTCCAAATAATTCAAGGTACCTCTCATAAATGTAGTTTTTAAAATTTTAAATATTAATTTAATTTTTTTATATTTATTAATGGGGTTTTTAAATATATTGATTAATATGTTCCTTAATGAGTTAATAGTTTTTTGTTGAAAAATAATAAACTTTTTATTTATTAAGAAAAATAAATAACATGTTTAAATAAGAATGTGTAGTTTTTAATTTTTTTTACCAAAAAATAGAAAATATATTTTCTTTTGTTTTCTTAATTAAGTTTAAAAAAAATAGAAGAGTTCGAAAAATGGAAATACAACTATGCAAGTGAGTTTTTTTGTTTTATTTTTGTGGTGACCGTCTTATTCTAAAGCAAACAGAATGTTTATAAATTATGATTCATCCCCTTCCCTCTGCCGTCATAACAGAAAATCGCTTACAACAAATCTTGACAGCCGTCGCATGCGATACTTCTAGTTCCTTCCTAAGCGTAATCACGCTCCAATGAAGACTCCGGAGAATGATCCAACCCCCGCCGCTGCTGCCGTCGGCGTCGGCGTCGATGTTGACGATGAACTTGATGAAGTTTCCGACGAGTTCAAGTGTTGCGTCTGCTTGTAAGTTCGTATCGGATATCAACATTCATTAGATTTGTTTTCAATTTTCGTTGCAACTTAATCGAAGCACGTTTTCATTTTGCTTCAGGATTTTATATCTAAATTCACTGTGAATGATTGTGTATGATTTCTTACTCTACGGATTTATGCTAGTGATCAATGCGCAAACGATTTGTTGCGGATTTTGGTGAATTAGGTTATTCTGACTATACGGAATGGTTGAAGTTTCGCATATGATGGAACGGTGTACTGGAGATTGATGTCAGGGATTTCAGTTAGTGAAGCTGAGTTTAATATGTCAGATGAACTCCATTCCTTCTGGAAATTGAAATCCAGGCATCAAGTTTTTCCTGATAGGAAGCTAGTTATGAAATGAAATCCAGGCATCAAGTTTTAGTATGTAGGATTAGCCTCAAGGAATAACTAGTCATTCCACTATCAACGAGTTAGCATAACTAGGCACAAAGGAGGCTAGAAAGGTTGAAGTCAAGTAGATTTGATTTTTATGGGAAGAATTAATTCATTTATATTTAGCTATTTTATCTTCGAAATGGGGAGGAAGGTCAGAGTAGAAATACTTCATTTATTTTTAATCTTCGGAATGAATCACAGTTTTATAGTGAAGGAGAAGAGAAAACGTTAATTACAGAAATCGTTATGGCTGCCTATTTATATACATTCGAAGAACAAAGTCAAAGAACAGAATCTCTAACTACTGTGCTAATGAAAATACTGTGCATTCTAACTGTCTTAACTAAATTGCTGTTGACTGCATGTTGACCACATGGATTGATCCTCATACGGGCTTAAAAGATACGAGGTGTTTGCATCGATTTTTATACTGTGTAGATATACCTTTAACCCCATTTTTCTCTTGTAAGCTGTTAGCGTGTAATGCAAAACTTGGAAATACAAAGGTGATGAGGACTGAGGAGCTTACCAAGGCCTTTAGTGAAAACATCGACAACTTGAGTTGTCAATGGAATGAAGGAAGGTAGGACCCAGTGGCGGAGCCACCTTATAACATAGGGGGGAATTGCCCCCGGTCTCATTGTCCATTTATTTAAGAAATATATGAAAAATTTTATAGGCCCCCTTTCATTTTACAGTTGGGCCCCTGAGTCACTTCCTAGTTGTGAATATAGCCCACTTTATGAATCATTTTATTAATAAATCCTTCCTTATTTCTCTAATTTAGTTGGAATGCTGTTTTTGTTTTTATTTATATTCATCTTATGATTTTCTTTTTGTTCCTTACAAGTGATATTCTTATATTAAAATTAAGTTTTGTTATTTGATAAATTTGAGGTAACATATGTATTATTATGAATTTCATATTATTTTACTAAAATTTTGTTAGGTTTAAATTCAGATTTATACTTGATATTCATATCAATAAAGCAACTTGAAAGTTACATTGTTATGTTGAACGTGACGCTTTATGGAATGTTAAGTTTAGATCCTTGTTGAATTAATTTGATCACAAAACAAGTTTGATCCGACCCGTTTCGACACAATATATATTTTCATTCGTTTTAAAGTCGTTTTTCCATCCTTAATAAATAATGCCCCCCTGTAAAAAAAATTCCTAGATCCGCCACTGGTAGGACCTGGCTAGCATGTTGATCATGATTGGAAGCCAAAGAAATGTCAAATGCATTGTTACAGAGCACTTTTATTGGAGTGATGGGGTTTAAAAAATGTTGGTTTGAGGTTTAAGAAAATTTAAGTATATTTGGGGAATGATGGAATTTTGTGAGGGAGTTGATTGTGTGTTTAGGAAAGGAACAATAGTGGTCTTTGAGTTGGAGTCATGGTTTATGACTCTTTTGAGAAGTTACTGTGGGAAAGAAGAGGAGGTGAGATACAAGTAGAAGGAAGAGAAGAACGATGGTGGAAAGTAAGGTTGAGGAAGACAAGGGTGATGAGTGGGTAGTGTGAATTCAAGATTTAAAGCCAGGGCTAACTTAATGTGAGAAGTAGCATAAAGTTCTTAAATTTTATCTTAATGATATTCATAGTTTCATACCACACAAATACTCTAAAAACATATCATTACTAACTTCGTCTAATGCATCTTTCTCAATGATACCAAACAATCATTCAAAAAATATCACTATTACCCCCCCCCCCCCCCCCAATAGTATTTTCCATCTATATTACTAAAAAGTTGATGGCAAGTAGAACTAGTGATAGCAGATTGATAAAACTGTATAAGAAATTGCTAGATGTGAGTGGTCAGTTGTCCAAGTGTGTGTTCAGCCTTCACCTCTCATCGAGGGTTTTTTCATTCTAATGTCTTAAGTAAATTTGAGTGGGTATTTTTTTCTTTACTCCAGTTTTAAGTGTGCAAAATATCTTTTTAAGAGTTAATCAGATGTATGTAAAGCTGTTGTTCATTCAGGGTTATTTAGATGTTTTTAGATCTTAATTATAAAAAAAACAAAGACCTCATATGTCTTAAAACCTCTTAGTCAATCAGATCAAGACTTATTAAGACCTTTTAAAATATACAAACGACCCCTTAGTTGACTTGTTAATTTAGATGTCAAGCCCAATCCATCCCTTCATCTTTAAAAGTAGTTTTTCCCTGTTAAGGCTCCTCCTGAGTGGTGCTGAGCATTTGGCTCAGATGTACGCAGTCTAACTGTTTTATCCGTGTCTGTTTCCGAAGCATCCCCTTGGCCACTCCTAATTGAAACCCCCGTTGGACTCGAACCCTTGGCCCCTTTATATGGGGGGTAAGTGATCTACCGGGTAGGCCAAAAGGAGATGGTTGATCCATTCCCTTCATGATCCAATATTTTATTTATAAAAGTTCACTACTTAATTTAAGCAAGTTTCACTTATAATCTAAGGTGATTTAGCGAGTCCAAACTAAATCTATATACTATTATAATAAATAAAAAAGTTAAGTGGGGCTAATATATCATTTTGGTTGTACATGGCATCGTCTTTAACTAGGAGTGGCAATTTCGCAGAAACAAGAAGAGGTGATGGTTCAGTCGAGTAACATTAGAGACATGAGAGGATGTTAAAGGTGATGACTGAGAATAAGTGTGGAAAAAGAACACTAGATTCATCAAAGATAACATGACGACTGACAAAAGGCTTATGAGTTTGAAGATCATGGAGGTGACATACTGACATCCATTGTGTGTAGTTAGATACCTTAGTAGAACAGTAGGAATAGCCTGGCCAGAAATTATAATTTATCTGGAGAGTCTTTGTGAGCATGTGCGTGGTAGCCTATCATAGTGAGGCGAGCTAGGTTAGGGTAGTTGTAAACACAATATACAAGATTTTGTTAGTAATTGGATGAGAGTCTATTTGTCAGGTACATGCTCTTTAGTATACAGTAACTCAGAGTTGAATTGGAAAATTGGCTTGAAACTTCCTACGTAGATTTTCTTTTAGTCCTAGCCTTTTGCTGGGTAGGTATGGACATGTGGCTTGATGAATGATGTCATTGTTTTGAAAAAAACCATCCAGTGATGATTGAGGATTTCAGAGCCATTCTGACTTCTATAGTGAGGAAGTATCTATAATTATGCACACTGACATCCAGTGGCTTGATGGTCCATGACAAGATTAAATAGAGATGTAGCATGGGAGACACCAGATGGAATGGAATTGCATGTAGTTGATGATAAAAGGACAAAGATTATATTCCTTGAAACCAGGGCTAAGCTTTATTACAGATAAAAGACCTTTTATTTGTTTCAAAACATGAAAAAACAATTGATGAAGTCTTGAATGCCACAGATGGCAGTCATTTGCCCTGCCAGCCAGATTGCTTGATGATGTAGAGACCATGGCACAGGGTGTGCCATGAGCATTCCTCTTGTTTTAGAGGAAGTGAGATATGACTCACTAGGTTACTTGCAAACTAGGTATAGGAGAAGTTTGGAATACATAAGTGTATAACACTTCATGGGGTCATATGGTTGAGTTTATATACCCACTGATGTGGCCATTTGGTAAGATGACATTTAGATATGTAGCAATTGTGTATGTTGTACATGTCTGAAAGTAAGGTTGCAATATGATCTATGGCTTTGCTAACCATAACTCACACATCCTTCAAATTAGAGATTATGGATGCAATGAATTTATAGGTTCTTGTGGTAATTTAAGTTGCTACGAGTTTTTTATGTACCTTCTATATGAGTTTTTGGCTTGCCATTGTTTGAATCTTTGTGAGATTTGCTATTAAAAGTATAACCTGATTGAGTTGGTTTTGAAGTTTGTCCATCCTTGCACTCGTTACAGCTTCAAAACTATTTGTGTTGGTCCACCCAACTAGAGACTTAGGAATAGTTGAGATGTAGTCTTGCCCTATTAATGTATTACTCCCTTGTTTGCTTTCAATTCTTATGCAATTGACCTGATTGTAGGCTTATGCTTCCCATGCAATGGATAAACAATAGGATAGTCAACAATTCTTGAACATTCCTCCTTTGCATGACCTTCTCTCTTGCAGTATACCCCTTTTCAACAGTGGCTTCTCCTTTCTGAATTATTTGTTGTGTCTGTGGCTGGTTGTACGTAGAAGTATTGTTGTTATAACCTTTTTGTGTTGTTAGAGGGAGTAGATAGAGAAACAAACATAGTAACACACTTCTTTCTCTTAGCTTTTTCTTCCTATCATATCTTTTATGCATAGAGGGGTATATACAGGCTATTTTATGTACAAATATAAGGGGCATATGCTTGTCAAACTTAAACCTCGTTTGTAGAGCAGAATCCTAAATCTACTTGTTTCCCAAACGAGGCTCTATGGTGTCCTCAATCTCCCGCCATAATGATGGTGATCAGGACTTTCCGGCAATTAGACCCCACAACTTGACAAGAATTGGTCATGTTAATGCAGGAAGATTGATGATCGAGGGAAATGAGATCATCCTCAAGAATGGATCGTTAGTCTCAATTCATGAGCAAATTTGTGCTAGGTTTGATGAAGTTTCACCCATTTGAAGCTGTTAAAGCTCTGTACCATTAACTTTCTCAGGTTCGTGGGAGAGAATTGATCACACAATTTGTTATTGAATCAGGAGAGAACAAGTTTATTTGCAGAGATCACTACAGTTGCCCATTTATATACATAGGAAAAACATTGTTAAAAAAGAGAAGTCTCTAACTAATTGTGCTAACTATAATAACTAACTTTCTAAATCTCTTTACCAACTTGCTGTTGACTACATGGCTTGATCCTCATATTGGCTTGCAAGATGTGAGGGGTTTGCATTGACGTTTATACTATGTCGATATACCATTAGTAATTGAAATTATATGTGCTTTTCCTTAACTTAGCTTTGTATCTTTGTGTGTGTGAATAATCCTTTTATATTGCAGGGATCTCATCTACAAGCCAGTTGTATTGGGTAAGAAGGCCTTGCAAAACCAACAAATTCAATGTTACTTGTTTGTCGATGTTTTGATTATTTTGTCCCTGTTTTGCAGCATGTGGCCATTTGTCATGTTTTTGGTGCGTCTTCACAGCTATGGAGGCTTGGCAGGAATCTCGCTGCCCTGTTTGTCGATACCAGTATTTTCATTTTCCTAGTCTATGTTGGCTGCTTCACTCTGTGCTGCTAAAGTTGTATCCTAGAGCTTATCAAAGAAGAGGAAGTCAAGTGGCAGGTATGTTATATCCAACATTTATGCATCTTGTTTTGTTTCCTCGTCATTCTTTGTGGCGAAATCGTTATGATCACCACTAGTAGGTATCCGGTTTTCACATATTATCTTGCTATTCTAAATAATTAGAAAGATTTTTCTGTTTATTGTCCTAGTCAGTAATTCAGCAAACCGACTGCCATAGGTTGTTAATACTAATATATTATTGGGGATGATAAGCTTCTTTGTATTATGAGTACAAGAATATGTCATCACAGAAATGCTTGCAGTTTTAAGCAGAATTATTAAAAGTGAACAGAAATAATTAATTTGTCATAGGACTCGGGATAATTTTTCCTGTTATTTTATGGCTATTCTGATAAGAAGTATGAAGTTTGTACCCTAAAGGTATATTTAAACAATATTAACACAGGGCAAAACAAACAGGTATGCAAAAAAAAAAAAAATGGAAATAAAGGGTCCAATCTCAGCCATCCTCTCGTGCTAAGTAGTAGTTTGCCTGTAAGCCATAACCTGGTCTCAGTATGCTTGAAAACCTGGTTTAATACGCCATGAGTTTAAATTATGTTCGTCTCTGGTTGGACCTACACAGCTTTTAAATGCCGATTTCTACAAAGAAACCTTTTAACATTGTGTACAATTAAGGCTTGCAATTTTTTGGTCAACACGAACCCAGAACGGGTCAAACACAGGTCGACCCAAAGGCAACACAAAAAAAGTCAGGTCGGTTGGGGTTGACCCACCAACCAGATTTTGAATTTTCTTTAAAAACGTTAAAATAGAAATTCGCTGGGCATCTGGGCCATTGGGGCAGTAGGCGCGCTAGGCCAATTTAAAAGAAATTTGGCTGGGCGCCTGGACAATCAGCTCGATTTGGTGACGTGGTGGCTACAAATTCAATTAATTTACATTAGTGTTATTGAACAACACAACAACAGCAGTACCTAATCTTGTAAGGAACAAAATCTCTTAGATAGATTAATTAATGGTTTTTCCACTACTTGGTACTTTTGTTCCACTGTTTTGGTATTTGATACTTGGACTATAATTGTGTTTAATAATTTTGGCATTTTGGTTGGTCCTTTAGTATTTTGGGTTGGTTTTATAAGTGTTTTAACTATGTTTCAGTTGTTTAATGAATTTATTTATTGGTATTTTAGTATTCAAATTAACGTGAAATGACCATCGAATTCTAAGTTCGAATATAATCAAAACAAACGTTGAATCTTGAAGTTTGAATTGAAATGAAAATAGTACTTGAAATTCTGAAAACATATAAGCAACTCGAATATTTGAAAACGAAAACCGTAGTCGAAAATCATACGAAAAACGTACTTAAAACTGTATTCGAAAATTGTACTCATGAACCGAAAAGTACTCGCGGAGCGCATTTGTTTGAAATGGGTCGATATGAAACCCGGCATGAAAAATGATACAACCCGTACTTGACACGAAAATAAATGGGTGGAAACTGGGTCGACTCGAAAATGACACGAACACAAACGACATGAACCTGACCCGAGTTGACACCCCTTATAATGTACTACGAACATGAAACATTCGCAAATTGATAATATTATAATAATTTCTGATTTAGCTATTTTCTGTTTTCCAAACCAACCTCTGCATGTTCTTCTACTTTAAGTGGGTTCCTTGAATTCAATGCTTCTCATTTTGTCAAACGTGTGAGCTCTTAAAAATTTTATTTTACTTTTTCTCTTCTCTTTAATAATTTTCTAATCTCCAATGAACATCAATTTGCCAAGTGCCTAGTTAAAAAATTCGTTGGTTGTCCAATCATTATATATATCCTGTATTATTACCATCTCATATGCATTTCAGAGTGTACCAAAGTTTCAAGTTGATTTTTCACTAATCCCCTTGTTGGGGTCAGATTTTGGGAAACTCTATATAACTCTTAATTATTGTAGAATACTTATAATCCATATTAGAACCATCACCTTGGTGGTCCACTAGATAGTCCTCTTGCCCCCCATAGGGGAGGTCAAGGGATCAAATCGTGGGGGCTTCAATCAAGGGTTGTCCAGCAGGTTTTTTCGGAAACGGCCACAGGTAACACCGCCTAAAACATGCACCTCAGAGCCAAAGGCTCGCACCCTCAGGGAATCAGAGAAAATCCCCTTTAAAAAAAACTACTATTCCATATTGGAAGTAGCAGTATGTGATTGCCTCATGTATATTTTATGTGTCATAAAATCTGTCTCGTTCTTGTTACAGAGCAGGAGAAGGCATACGGAACATCTTCACCACAGTTTGAAAACTATTTAGCTGTATCAAATGGTAGTGAACAAATCTCATCACAGTTTCATGCCCTGGTACAAGCTAAAGAATGTTCAGATAAAAAATCATCAGAAACTGGTCCATCTGATAACAATTGTTCTATAATCCCTGAAAGTTTGAGTGATGAAATTACTAAAGAAGTGGCTGTAGAAGGAATCTGTTCACCTGGAAGTGATCACGTTGACAGAGCTTGCAAGCAGATATCAATCACTGATTTACTCTACTGTGCAATATGTAAAGAAGTTTTCTATCGACCTGTGGTGCTTAATTGTGGTCATGGTAAGCCTCAAGAACTTCACTCACAATTTAGAGGTGCCCACCCACTTACTTGAAAATGGGTCACATGGACACCAAATGTAAAAAAATTGTTTTAAAGTTAAATGATCAAGCGTGTTGAAAGTCGTCAAAAGTATTATATGACAGTTTACACCTCTTAGTCGATTATTTATACAAACAGATTACATATTATTTTAATAATATAGTTATTTTTTATAGTATTTGTTACATTGATTAATTGTAAATATGAAATATAAAGTACAAAAAGTGTTTTTGGGTCAACTCCTCCTAGTTTGACCAGAACTGAATCCACCCGAGCTGCCTGTTTCCCACCTCTAGTCACTTGTTCCTAGATGGTATAAATTCAGAAAAGAGTTCTGATGCATTTTCTTTTACAGTATTTTGTGAAGCGTGTGTTACTGATTCTTGCAATGAGCAATGTCGATGCCCCGTGTGTCAAAGCATGCATCCAAATGGTTTTCCAAAAGTCTGTTTGGTTCTGGTGGGTTTCTTGGAGCAGCATAAATCTGAAGAATATGCTGCAAGAAGAATGGCTATAGAAAAAGTCAAAACTTCAGAGTTAGGAGGCTCATCAACAGGTATGTCCAATTTTTTCATTATTGATCTATTCCGATGCAACAAGGTTCATGTAATGTCAGCAATCTTATGTTTCTCTTTTTTTTATTCAACGATATTTCCCTGCTGCTAGTTTATAAGTGTAATTACTAGATTTGGCAAACCCATATTCAGCCCAAATATGTATAGTTACCCAAAGTGTATTGGTAATGCATATAGGCCTTGGTTTATATAGAAATAATAGATGATTATTATAATAATATTCTTAAAACAAATGATTTGTACAAAACTTTCAGAAGTTTTGGACAAAAGTGCTTCAGACCAGCATAATGTTACCATTTATGGGTCTCAGTTCATGCGAATGGCATATATAGTTTTCTATATTGTTTCTATAATAGAGTAAATCTGTAAATAGGGATCATGAGAGATTGGTTATTATGCTTGAATTGATATTTGATTACCTCTGTGGTGGGTAGGTATCTTGGAGAGAGAGTTGCCTCTCAAAAGCAACCGACATTGCTGCATTTGTATTCTGTTTATATCAATAAAAAATTGTCCAGGTCCAGTTGTGTTACCAATCTGCCTGATCTGTCAGTATTGAACCACTATTGAACCACCTGCAATAATTACAATTACAATGTCAATAAACCACAATGAATGAATGGATTCAGTGAGTAGAAATATTGAAAGTTATGTGTTCTTGACAAATATTCGTTGTGGTTATGAGGAACTTGTATTGATGCTATTTTACTTGGCATGCAACAAAAGTAGAAAACTAGGGCAACAGAGGATTACTCTTATATGCCTCTTTGAACTCCAGCAGTTCGATTCTTTTCATTTTGTAAACTACTTTATTGTATCATGGATTTATATGATTGGAAATATGACTAATTTTCTTATAACAGGCTCGACACAAGTTCAACAGGGTCCTAAATCCTTACCTGTATCTATGGAGGAATACTTCTGCCATTCAGGCCACAAGATTCACTATGGAGTTGGTTGCGACTGCTGCGGGGTAATCTTCTCTTTTGCTAAACTTATATCTATCTACAGTTGGCAATATCAACCCATTTAAATAATTCAGGCTCGATTCAGGGTGTATTTTAATAACATGTCAAATGGTAAAACAAACACTATTATCTATATAGGAATGTGCCTATAGGTTTAACATTGGCGTAGTGTATTCAAGTGCTTACAAACTAAATAGTTTTACTGAAAAATTGGTCTGTTTAATATTAAAGTTTTTGTATTACATAAATTGTTTATAAAATTCAGAAGGTGGTTGGCTGGCCAACCCATCCCGAACACTTCTGACTTATATGTCAAGTTATCTATTTTGACCCGTTACCAAACCCGTCTAAATCCCCTATTTTGTCAACTCCACTTATATCCATACATGTGTTCAACTGGCAATGCTCTCAAGTCTTATTATCAAGACAAAAAAAATATGATCTTTCTTCTCGTCTACCTGTGAAATGCTTCTCCTTTTGGAAATATGAGAAATGTATGTTGAATTGAAAGGTGGATAACGGGTGTGTTTGGAGGGTTCGGTAATGGCTCCGGGTCAAAACAGGTCAGGTTGACCCAACAACAATCATTTTTTTGAATTTTATAAATAAATAATGTGTTCTAAATGACTAGAAATCTGTATTGATAGTATAATAGACTCCTATTTTGTTAGTAGAAGGTTTTAGGAGGTTGTAACCATTTGAATACATTTTTTAGCTTTCAACCAATTTGACCTGACGGGGAGGGTTTATTTGAGAACCGTTTTTAGTGCGAGTACTGTGATAACCAATCTCAGCCGTTCCTTAGATATGGGAAGTTCATGGATGGAGAGCATGGAGAGATAGAGTGTGGCAGGGTGCATGTAAGGAATACATGGGTGGGCAATGAGATTAAAGTAGGGGGAATTAGACGGCTCAGATTGGTTCTCGCGGTACTCACACTAATTATGTTTCTCAAATGAACTTCTTCCTTGACCTGATTTCCTTGTTGAAATAGATTCGATTACTTTCTTTCTCAAGAATAGTTTTGTTAACCTTTGCATCAACTATATCTTAACTCGGAATAGATTTGAAGCTTACTTATTAATTGATGCTTGATCTTTTAAACAGATATACCCACTCATGGGTGTCCGGTACAAATGCATAGATTGCGTAGAGGAAATCGGCTTTGATCTATGTGAAAAATGCTACAACAGTTCCTCTAATCTTCCAGGAAGATTTAATCAACAGCATAAACCAGATCATAAGTTTGAGATTTTAGAACCTAACTATATCATAGTTGGGTCCATCGATAACCCTGGTGACGATGAACCCGATAATCCTGAAAACCAGACCAATGACCTCACAGCTCCCGACACCTCCATTGACACTCAGACAGCTCCAGAAAGTGACTTGGCGGGTCCTGTTCCTGCTAATGATTCATCAGGTGATCATGAAGGCTTTGAACCAACACCATTATACCATTTTCTTTGAGTATTTTCGCCGTACTTTGAATATTTGAGATTCATGATGGCTTGTTTACTGTGCATCTGTTGACCATGAAATGTTAAATGGTTAGAAGACGAGGAATGATGAATGTTGGTTGGTAAGATGTGTTTGTGCAATATCATACTTGAGGATCATGTGCTAAAAGTGTGCCATACCTGCATTCTAGTTCTCTGGTGGTGTTTGGTTGTGATGTTTAGTAGTGATTTGATGAAATAATCAGTTATTTTGGGATGGGATTAAGGGTGTGTTCGACAACGGGTTTATAAAGGATTATAGGAATTTGAGATTCTAGTTTTCATAATTTCCAACCCTCTAGCCTCGTTTGGGTGTTAAAATTTTGAGGGGATTTTTAAAAACACAATCCTTCATAAGCCCTTAAAACAAAAACCTTTTCAAGTAGCTTATGGTTTGGACTCAAGATTTTCAATTAATCAAGCCTCGGCTCCCATCCTAGCTAGTTTCGCCAAACATACTTTAACACTTTGTTCCTGAGTTAGAATTAGAGGAGAAAATAAAAGATTTAGGAAAGAAAATGAATTTCAGATGTGTTTCCAAGTTTTTGGGGAGGAAAACAAAAGATTTTGGAAGAAAAATTATCTCTTATTTTCTTTCCTGTTTTTTCTTTCGAAGTAGAGAAGATTTTGGAAGGAAAAAAAACCACTTCAAATTTCACTTCTCTTATTTTCTTTTGAACCCGGGAACACGCGATGACAAAAACATTTTCCTTTCTCTTCTTTTCTCATCTCCCACTAATTTTTTATCCATTCATTTTCTTTCCGCATGTAACTCGGGAACACAGCGTAAGTGTTTGGTAGGAATATAATTTGCTTCTTGTTTATCCCCGGGCTCATTTTGTAACTTGCAAGATTACTAGGGAGATCGCCTCTATAGGTATAACATCTAGGGGGTGTTTGGTTCAAGTATTGTTTTTTAAGGGATTTGTATTCATGTTGGGATTTGCATTTGGGGGGATTTACATTTAGTGAGTTTTGAAAATCCAATCCTATGTTTGGTTCAAATTTCATATGTGGGATTTCCACTACCTGCAACCACCAAATCTGCCCACCATCGACTAGGGTTTCTGTCTTAGAGAAGGCGAACGTCGAAGGCGAACTACGAGCTGTGAACGTCGACAGCGAACCACGAGCAGCGAACGTTGATTGAGAACCACGAGCAGCGAAAACGAAGCCGGCGGAGAACTAGGGTTTCTGGAACGGCGACGGTTTGCGAAGATTTGCGAAGGAGACGACGAAGGAAGAACTAGGGTTTCTGGAATGACGACTGTTCGCGAAGTCGACGACGATCTGGAACTACAGTTTGCGTAGGCGGCGACGGTTTGCGATGTTGACGGCGACTGTTCACCGAAATATTAGCCGGAGTGTCGCCGGAGAGAATACCTCATCTGAGGGTTTTGAAAATACTGAGGGGAGGAGGATTTAGAAATCCTCATTTATGGGATTTCATAAAATCCTGGAAATTTAAATCCCTTCCTATTTTACGAAACCAAACACCACATTTGGAAGGATTTGAAATCTCATTCCCATAAAATCCTCCAAATGAACCAATCAAACACCCTTAGTTAAATGGTATTTCTTTACTTTTTATAAAAATAATAATAACAATAATAATAATTGTAGTGAATAGGGTCATTTATGAGAATTTTCAGGTGTTAATATATATATCATTTTTATTTAAATATATAAAAATATGGATCTTAGGTTTAGATTATTTATGTGATTGAATGATTTGCAAATAAGTGATATGTATTTTACTTTCTTTTTTTAATATAGATTGGACGTTTTTATAAAATGTACTTAATACACTCACTCCAATTAAAAAGGTAAAAAATGCAATTATTTTTTTTTTTGAAAATAATACAATGAACTCTTGAAAAAAATGTCACTATGAACAATTAAATCAACAATTTTCACATAATCTTGCTCGTGAACCCTAATCATACAAATGGATTTAGGGTCAGATTCTTTGAATTTGTTTTACAATCTAGGGGTCAAACGGGTTTCCTTCTTTGATTTGCTCTAAGGTATAGATTTGTGTTCAAAGGTATACAAAAGGGGAGTGATTTGTACACAACACAAATTAGTGAAAAATGACTGTTTGGACTATTATACCTTTGAATTTGTGGATGAGAATAAAAGATAGTGGTTGGTAAGGGCATAAAAGTCATGATTGCTATGTATGATTAATTTGTTTTGTGTACAAATTATCTCGCTATACGGAAGTTTCAATTGCCTCTGGTTTAGGTTTTCCTTGTGCGATTTGCTCTAAGGTATAGATTTGTGTTAAAAGTTATGTACAACTTTTATTTGTGAATTTTGCTATAGGTTTCCTTCAGTGATGTATAAAATTTTTGATTACAAACCTGTTAGAAGGTACATATTTTAAATCTTCGTGATGTATCTTCGTTTGGCTTACATATCAGATAATGGTGACTTCTGGTCGCATTTGGCTCATCACATTTAGGGTTCAAATGCGTTCGGGTAAAAGCGAAAACCGGTATAAACGGACGGGTTACGGGACAATAAACGGAGATGGGGAAACTCGTTATTTTTAAGCGGGACGTGTTTGGTGATCCAAACCCGGATTACCGGATACCGATTACCCGATATTGAATATTAATTATTTATATACACACACAATTAATTTTAAATAGAAAAAAAAATATTTTTATACATTTCAAGAAAATAGTATTATTTGAATTGTTTGATTTTAATATTTTAGATGTATTTAGACTCTTTAAGACTTTAATTTCGGTTTGTATATGTTTATATTTGATAATGTTAAATAATTTTGTATAATCGTTTTTATATAGAATATATTGAACACAATTTTATGACTCAATACTCGCAAACAATTTAAACGACTATTTATATGTTTTAGCCTTTAGGTATAGAATGGTGGGGGAAGGAACAGCGAGCGAGAAGCCGGAATAAAAGGCAGACGAAGACAAGAAAGGAAGACACACATCGCTGTCTTCGCCTTTCTCTTCTCTCAAAATCAAAATGCATGCATTTTAACACTCCAATTTCATCTCCCTTTGCCTTTTTCTTCCCCAAAATCAAATGTACTCTGGGATTCACTCCATTCCCCTTGAAGGAACTGCTCTCGACTTCCCCCGGCCGTTAACCACCACCACTTTGGTCGGAGATCCATGTCTGGTGTTGACTACAGATCCCAAGCCTCGCCTCCGCTGGACCACCGAGCTCCATGAGAGATTTGTCGATGCTGTCACTCAGCTTGGTGGCCCCGATAGTCAGTCCCTTCGTCTATACTGCTTTCCCATTTCTGGATGTTTTTTGATTATCTGATTGTAAATTTCCTTTCCTTATCGTCGATTTTGTCAAGTTATTGATTATTTGGGGGTGATTTCTAGGACACAATGTGCCTATTTCATGGCAGCATTTTGTGTATCAACTAGGGTTTGTTCATTATTGGGCTATGATCACTTTGGGGGTTAAGAGGTGTCTGGTTTTCGGATTTCAAATTGATTTGATTCGAGAAACTTGTAGCAAAAACGAGTGGTAAATACGTTTTGTTTTCAGCAAATACACTGATAGATAAAATATATATATATATGAACACACACTGATAGAAAAAAGTTGGTGGCCAATTGGAAACAAATCCATATCAATTATGTTTTGGGTAAGTCTGAACCAGTGTAGACTGTAATATCATAAGTTGACCATTGTTGAATTTAAGTTGACTAGAAAGATATTTCTCCATGGTTAGGAGTTTGCTTGAGCAGATTCCTAGTTAACTCAGGTTGATTAATGTACTTAAAAGAACTGAAGTACAATTTGGAGGATAATTACCCTAATCTGAGTTTAAATCGGTCTACTAGAGTTGCTTAATCATGTTATGCAGTTGCCAATAGATGATTATCTTTCCCATCTGAAACTTTTTTATGAAAAAGGCTTCTGCGTTCCTTAATATAGTGTACTAAGAGTAAGACTTAAAAAATCACATTATAAAATCTTAGCAACGAATGATAATAATAGCTATTTTCTGAACCACATATATATTTCTTTTCCCTCTTCTGGTTGTTCATTTGACTTGTTTGCATGTTTGATTACCAATCTTGACAAATTATCATTGCATGAGAATACTCTTCTTCAGCTCGAATACTTTTAGTTATGTAGTATAATTGTTATATTACCACATAATACTATGAATTCACACATGTATATGTATGGTATGTATCCATGCTGTTATATGTTGTTAATTAGAGATTTTTATGCAACATTTGCCTCTACATTTCACGACTTTCATCTAATCTTTAGAGAAAGAGTGTGGCATTGAAAAAGGGAAAAACTTGATGCTAACTCTTTAGGGCATAGAGTGATGTTGTTTGCTAATCTATACTCTAATTATTATAATCAGTATATTACGGCTCAATCATGAATAGAAAGCTTAGATTTCCTTTTTTTCACCGTGTACATACATATTGGAAATGCCATTCTGGAAAACATAAACAAGGCTAATACAAGTTTCGATTTACAATTGTTGATTAATGAAAGCTCTAAAGAATCCATAGTAGAATTTGGTCATCTACAACCATAGTTGGATGATACTTTATTGGATAGTTTTGTAATGTGCTTCATCTAATTTATCTATAATGGTTGCAGAAGCAACACCGAAAATGATCATGAGAACAATGGGGGTAAAAGGTCTCACTCTCTATCATCTGAAGTCACATCTTCAGGTTTGTTATTGTATTCCGTCTACTATCCATTTATGCAACTGTCATTATGTGTGAACATCCAGAAATGACATCTTAACAAATAATTTATGAATTTTTTTTATTGTTATAACAGTTATTGTCAGATTTTACTTCAACGACACAAAGTTATGCTCATTATAGTCATTATATCTATTAGTTCCTTAATTAAACAGAATTTCCCGAATACTCGAACAACTGGTTATCTGATCGTGACAACTTCAAAATGTAAAAGCACATCAAAAGATTAACTTCTGCAACACATTTATTGCAGCTGGTTAATTGATTATGAATACTTAGTATCACATAATTAATTTCAGAACACATATTCAAACAGCCTGTACTCATGGTTAACTTTCTTCTAGGTTTTTTTTCGTGGATCTGTTTCATTTTAGTTGATGCCATAAATGTATTTGCAGAAATATCGAATGGGGAAGCAATCAGGCAAAGAGTTTTCAGAGAACTCTAAAGAAGGTACGACTCTATAAATTTCCAATCATAGCAAATTTAGTTATTCATAAAAGTACCAATTACAGTCTTTTATATGCACGAGACATTAAAAAGCTTGTGACAGAAAATCATAGAGAATCGACAAAACTAAAGGGAAATATGATTTATATTTTAGACAACAAATATAAAAATCATGACATAATTGATTATTTTCTCTTCATTTGAATAAGACCTGATTAGTTTCCCTTAACAGCTTATATGATTTGATTATTTTCTTTCAAAGATGAACTTGTAATTAATCGTTCACTATTAACGTGTGGTTTTGTTTGACAGCTTCTTGCATTGCTGAGAGCCAGGACATTACTTCATCCACATCATCTTCAACACGAATGATGCCACATGATTTAAACGAGTATGTTCCATTTCTTGATTTGTCCCATAATAGTGGTCGCAGATTTAGCAGGTAGGGTGGGCATGTAACTGGTCAGAATAGGTACATTCTGTGTATGACGTGGTGGGTTGACCTATAAAAACACTTCTATGTCCGTGACTTTCGTAAGTAATTAATGTGCAAAATACAAATACAAAACCTATATTACATCATAACCCAAATCAATTCATTCATTAGTAAACGGGTCAAAATGCCACCTCTAATATTCGATTTTCTTGTATGGAACAGGGGCATTGAGGTTACAGAAGCTTTACGCGTGCAGATGGAAGTCCAAAGAAGATTGCATGAGCAGCTAGAGGTTAGTTTCTGAAAGCAAATTCTTATCTTGTGTGTTTTTACATGTGAGCTCGAGTAAGATTTGAGCTCAATCGGGTGCTGAATAGCTTGAAATATCCATTATAATTATGTTCAATAAAACAACCCTAAAATATACACCAAAAGTTGACAGTAACGAGCAACTACATACATGTTTACATGTACGGTAACGCTTAATAAGATTTCAAGTTGAGTTCTTATAATCTTATAATAAACTTGAATGACTAGAGGTGTCATTTTCGACCCATCTAATTATCACTGGTCGATTTTAGTAATGGTCTATCACAATAGCTAAATGGGTCAAATAAAATACTTTAGCTAAAACAAGAAAGAAAAACATGTCAAAAGTAATCCAAAGTGTTTAACTAACGCATACAACCAGAATCTTTTTACTGCAAAGTTTTAATTATTATAGTAGTGTTGCGTTCAATAAAGTCCATGTAAAAAACATAGTAGAAAATCTTAATATGTAAGCACAGGTGATTCAGTATACAATCACATGTGATTTGTAAAAGCATTACATGTGAATTACAAAAATGCCCCTCCGCCCAAAATTATAAAATGCAATCTGGACCATTGATGCCATGATTCAAAGGCTAAAATTAGTCCTTTAGGACTATGAATTAAGTATGGACTATATTGAACATTCTTTTATTCTAGTAACAATATAGTTTTCCCAACTATCATCAATTAAATGGTTAAAGAAAAGGTTTGTGAGTTGACTCAGTTGCTAAAAGTCTACCTGTTTTCATCCATTAATAAACCCGCCAGACCCACCCATTATCTGTATCATACTGACAGAATTCCACATATTTCAGGTTCAACACCGTCTGCAACTTAGGATCGAAGCACAAGGAAAGTATCTACAATCAATCTTGGAAAAAGCTTGTAAAGCACTTAACGATCAAGCAATTGCAGCTGCTGGACTAGAGGTAGCTAGAGAAGAATTATCAGATCTTGCAATCAAGGTAGCCAATGATTGTCCTCCATCTGTCACCCCGACCCCTTCACTTACCCAAGTCGCTACCCACATTGAAAACGAGCATGCTCTTAATGTGCCTGCACGGTTTGGTGACTGCTCGGTTGATAGCTGCTTGAGCTCTCAGGCTGCTGCTCTGAAGAACAGACAAAGGGATTTGCTTATGCAAGCGGAATGGAGGACCTCTAACATCGGATAAGGCATTGGAAAGGTTTCTCGGGTTTCTGTTAATGTTTTCTTGATTTGATTTTAGGGAAAAGAGAAGATGGATGGATTAAATGAAGTAGGGATTATGTTTAACTAGTATGTGTTTTGGAATCTATGACTTTGGTTGTATAGTCAGGCAACAGTTGCTAAAACACAAATTTGGTCCTAGTTATTGAGCAGATGTAGAAACAACTTTCAATTCAATCTTTATTATCTTTTATTAAAATTTAAAAACTTTACTTGAATATAACAGGTAGTAATTCAATTTAAGGTTCATCAACAATCCTTTAAACAATAATACGATGTAAACGAGTCGAGTTACTTACTAGCTACATGTTAAAAGATCGAAACGAGCCTTATAGAGCTCGAGCTTACACTAAAGCTTAGTTAGTAAATGAGTTCGAGCTTAAAAAAATGGGCTTGTTTAAGCTTGTGAGTCTAAACGCGGTTTATATTATATACAAAATAAATTTATTTCAATATTTATATTTTTATATGTAATCCTTTAATAAAAATTTAAAAAAATAACCGAGACTAAACGAGCTGAGCCGGGCTTCGTATATCTTTAACAAGCTGACTCGAACTTCATTTTAATTAAATGAGCCAAGCTCGAGCCCAAAAACTCTCATACAAATCCAACTCGGTAAATATCAAAGTTCTAAATAACGTGAGGCGTGGTGTGGCGGCAGCGTCAAGCCTCAAGTTTTGGAAGTCATGGCGTTTCACAAGACGCGACCTAAGACGGCAATTTTGTATATAAAATTATACAAACAAATATATAAAACACATAATTATAGGTTTCTAGCGTAGTTAATCAATCTTTTTCTTTGTTTTCGTTATAGCTCACCATTCTTGTAACTGAATAGGTATATTTGTTCGCATCATCCGGCTCAGTACCTCTAACGCATCTAAAAAACACATACTTTTTAGAAGTGTACGTCAAGCCTTACTCCCAAGCTTTGGACCTTGGCGTGGCGGCATGGTCAAGCTTCAAGCCTTGGCTGAGCAATGACGAAGCCAAGGCGGACTTTTTAGAACCATGGTCCATGGTAAATATTATGGTTCTAAAAAGCTCGTTTTGACTTCGTCATGGCTCCGCCAAGGCTTGGCTTGACTATGCTGCCATGATATGGTCCAAGACTTAGACGTAGGGCTTGGCGTACACTAAGGTTCAACTTGACATGTCTTTACCTGTTATAAGCTGACGTCTTAAAGATATTGAGCCATATGAGCCGGATATATACAGTTATTCAGTCATAAGGATAGTTTGATATACCCAAAACAAAATAAAAGATTGATAAACTACTTTATAAACCTACTTCATTTATAAACTTAATGAAATGCCATAACTTATCATGACTTACAAAGCTTACATTACACCTACGTCATTTAGAAACTTAATAAATCTCAAGATCGATTCGACTTGTCTCGTTTACGTTCGTTCATTTTACACAACATACGCTAGCTTTGATTCCTTTTAAAAAAAGAAAACAAAGAATTTTAATGCCTCGTTGCAAGATGTCATGGAGGGACACCGTTTCATTTCTTCAGTCTACCAGAACCCGATTCCTTTCCATAATGCTTCCATTTTCCTTCTTCTTCACATACTCTCTTTATCTCTCTCCCTTTCCCTACGTCTCTCTCTCTCCCCAAATCACCATATCAGCTCATTCCAACAATCAACCCTTCAATGAGTAACTCTATTTTCCCAAGTTCCTTTTGCTATTCCAGATTTTTGTATTTGATGCTAACATTTTTCATATAACAGAGCTAGTTCCGCTAATTTGATTACCTAGTCTTATCGTTTTTCTGTTTACTTCATGAATGTAGTTCTGAATTGTTCTGTTCTTGAAGTCATGATCATGGTGGAATCATTATTCTAAAATCATTGATTTTGCATGTTTTTGGTTCAGCAATGTGCCCTAATCTGCTTTCTGACAGAGAATTCTTTTAATTGCTAGTAATATCTTCAATATTACATGCATATATTGTTGATAAATCTGAGCCTATATGACCCAACACACAAACAAATACAATCAACATACAATTTCCTTGGCAACCTGCTTATTTTCCAAGCTACAAAATCTGCTCATCACACAAACAAAGCTTCAGAGCTTAGAGTTTGTATTCCTAATTATTATGTACTTCTTTCTAGTAATTTGTATATGATACTTCTCTTTAATATTACTGAACTAGTTTGCCTTATTTGTTATTGACTACATTAATTGTGTGATATAAGTTTTAAATTGTTTTTGTCTTGAGGTCATGATCATGCTAGAATCAGAAAGCCAAAATCAGATAATTTTTTGGTTATCGGTTCAGAAACGTGCCCTAGTTGGGGTCCAAAACAGCTAATTTAGTTAATTGCAAATATGATTACTTGATTAATAAATATCTTTTGAAGGTACATCTCGTCCATGCCTTTCTCTTAAGTCATTATCCTACAGATGTGGAGGAATGCTGCGTTGTTGCAATTCAATAAACAGGTATGAGAGGCTGGATAGCGAGCTTGAGAGGAGAATGATGGAGGTCAAAAAAAGAAGTTCACCTGGAAGTAGCAGCATCAAATCCATCAATAGCATAATTTTAAGGTTTCCTCAGTTCAGAGAGGGACTTGAAGAGATTAGAGGCGTTTTTCGACAGTTTGGTCAGTTTAACAAGATTCTCTTGCCCACCTTATTTTGCTTGTTATATTTTGTTATATTATTATCTTTTAAACTTTGTGTATCCCATTCATATGATGTGCAAAGGATCAAAAGCAATTTATGGTGTTTGGATGTGTGCTTTCAGAGTGATCTGAAGTAGATAATCAGTTGATTAAAGAAAGTGGTAGTTGGTCCTAATTCTTATAATCTGTTTTGTTAGAACAACTCCTTGCTTGTTTTCTCTGAATATGATTATTTTGACCCTTAGATCATAATGATAAACAGGTTTTATCAAACACTAAAAACTGTTTATAGCCACCTTACTTTTATCATATATCAAAATGCCCCTCTTGACAACAAACTTTCCAGTTTTGACAACGACAGATGACAATTTTCTTATATAATTCTTTTGTTGTTTGGTTCCTTTCTATGGAGGGATTTTCTTACTTAAGTATATTAGGGCTGTTATATACTTCATGAAATTTAATAGAACACTAGGAAATCTATTGAATGTAAGCAGATTGTTGAACTGTATTATTCTCTGTGTGTGTGTGTGTGTGTGTGATTATCTATGTAAAAACATAAAACAATTGTTTTGTTTTTATTCCCCCCTGTCTATTTTTCCTTTCTTATGTAGATGGTGATTCGAATGGAACAATTGACCGTGAGGAGCTAACAAAATGCTTACAGAAACTGCGATTCAACTGTACCAAGCAGGAAATTAATGACCTTTTTGAGTCTTGTGACCTGCGGGAGAGCAAAGGCATGAAATTTAATGAGTTTATTGTCATATTGTGCCTTATCTATCTCCTTGGGGGTACTTCAAACTATACGGTAAACACAATGTTCTTTGATCTTCCAAAAGTTTCTTATGGAACAGTCTGATAAAAAAATCCTTCTTCAGGCCTTCTCAAGGTATTGAAAGTCCTAAAGCGAGTCCAATGACTGAGGCATTGAAAAAATTATGAACTGTAAAGATTACTTTCATTTTTTATTACGTTCTTGACCTTAAATATATTTTATGAATTATATATTTAGATAAAAAAATTGTAGAAGGAAGCGTTACATCAGTGGTTAATATTAGTCTATATGCAATTAAACAATTTACACATTCAGAAAAGAATCAAGTCTTTGAACATGGAGTTGTGAGATTATGCAGATTTGATTGCTTTTGATATGTTAAATTGATTGAAATGTTTTATGTATTTGCTATGAAAAGTATGCTTTTTCTATATATAAAATAAAAAATCACATTTCAACTTCACCACATCCGTCAAACTATAACAACTTTCTTTTGTTGATTCATTATTTTATATATATATATATATATATATATATATATATATATATATATATATTCAAAGCTTAATTAAACAGTATATTAAAAAATTTCTGTTAATTAGTAGATAATTGAAGTTCATATCATATGTTTTTAACAACAGAACACACACGTATTCCAAATCTACTCCTAAACTATACCTTTTGTCCACAGCAGGACTAGAACCCATGACCATGGAAAACATCTTTTCAACACATTAGTACCATTGGGCTACAAGCTCTTCAGTTAAGATGAAAAACAGATATTACTGCATTGTAATGTTTATGTGTGTATAGGGTCTTCTAAACTTAGTCCAAAGCTGTTGTTTTATTGGTGTTGTGGTTAAGATGACTCTTTTCTTTTAGGCAACAACAATGGGATCTCCAGAGCTTAAAGCAACATTTGACGCGATGATTGAAGCGTTTTTATATCTTGATAAAAATGGTGACGGGAAACTGGACAAGAAGGACATGATTAAAGTTATGAACGATGACTTCCCTAAGGAGAAATCTCCCATCCACATCACCATGAATCGATTCAGTAATGCCCTAACTCTAACTGCTCAAGTACAGATGGTAAAAAGGGTGGAATTGTTATAGAACTACCTGAAATCGGTAAATATGTCAAGAGTCGTCCAAAGTGTATTCAAAAGTCATAACCTATATTGATTAGTTAAAAAAATTAGATTATAACCGCAAGAATATATAGTTCTTGTAATCATGTTTCACGTATTAAGTATTTATAAAATAAAAATTTTAATAACAGAAAATGTTCATGGGTCAAACCAACCTGTTTTTAGCCTTGCTAAAAATAACCTTTCTTTACCCGATCCACCCGTTTTTCTAATTGTATGCTAATCTTTTGTTTTATAAACAAAAGGAACATCAGTTATTGTCAACCCATGTGTATTTGACCATATCAATTGTGCACTAATGTAGAAGAAATGGACTGGAACAAGGACGGGAAAGTCGGGTTCAGGGAATTCCTTTTCTCGCTGATCAACTGGGTCGGGATCGACTCCAATGACGAAGTTTATGTCACACAAATCTAAGATCAGAAATAGTAACGATGTAAGATTTAATAAAACCCGTCTATATATGCAACATTTAACTTCTTGAACTTGTAACTGTGTCCAATCTTCATATATTATTTAAAATATCTACTGCACAAAATAACAAAACAAAACAAAACAAGTATAGGTGTAATTCAATTCATTGTATTCCTAAAGCTTGAACTCTTCTAACTAGTGACAGTGATAATTCGTTTCTTTCTTTCCATTCTTCGGTTTTCTCCTTCCTTGTCATTACTTCATTAAGACATTTGTCACGACCATTGAGTATGCTCACAACCTGACTCATGGTTGGTCTTATATCCGGGTTTGACCGTGTGCACGCCATGGCTAACTTAACCAGCCTGATCAATTCTTTGCAATCATACTCACCATCTAGTCTAGAATCAACAAATTGTTTATAATCCCTTTTTCGTGTCTCGAATTCGTGTGCCCTTTTCACCAATAACACCTCAGGCCTTTGGAAATCTACCGCCATCTGTCCACTCACCACCTCAAGCACCACTACACCAAAACTGTACACATCTGCCATCAGGGTGGCTTCCCCTGATCCCATGTATTCTGGTGCCATATATCCAAAAATCCCGTGTACCGACCTTTTCCTATCGATTTCTACGTGTTCATCATGTTCATTTCTTGTTAGGAATTCTGCTAGAGCAAATGAACCGAGCCTAGGGTTCATATCGGGTTCAATACCAATGGCAGAAGAGGTGATGTTTCTGTGGATCACCTGCTCCTCCCATTCGTTGTGAAGGTACTGAACCGCACCCGCAAGTGATTTCAAAATATTGTATCTGTGGTTCCATTTTAAAACAGGCTGAGGTTTTCTGTTTTTGTGATAGGATAGGAGCTGACCTAACACACGGTTAGCCGAATAGTTGTAGACCACGAGCATCTCACCTTGCTCGGTGCACCAGCCATGGAGCTGTACAAGGTTCCGATGGTAAAGTCTTCCTAAGTTCGAGAGCTCGTTTGAGAAACGTGCCCTCAGTGCCGGGCATGTCTTCATGCCGAGCCGCTTTACAATAATGTCTTGGTCATCAAGCACGCCGTAGTAGGCGGTTCCAAAGTCTACCTCGGCTAGCCGGTTAGAATCCGAGAAATTGTCTGTGGCGGAAATGATCTCCCTGTACGTTATCTCTCGTGGCGGTCGAATCATCGGGAATACTTTTGATTGGCGGCGGCTTAAATGTGAGGTCGAGATCATGCTCGAAATCATCCCGTCACTGCCACTGTAGGTGGTTTCGGTTAAATGTGATGTTGAGATCATGCCATAACCGCCAGTATATCCAACCTCTGCGGTTACATACAAGCTTTCTCCCCTGGCGGTGATGAAGGTTGTCGAGCTCGCCACAATGGTGGTGTTGCCGGCGGTACTGGTCGTGGTGGTGGTAGCTGAGGTGGTGGTGGTGGTGGTGATGGTGGTTGGTGATGGTGTAGCACTGGAGTTGGTACTAATGTTACTACTGGTAATTCGTGGAGATATTGAGATGTACCGCGGGTGGGTTTTGAAGGATGGAAGATCCGGAAGCTTTTCGCAGTTCCCGGAAAGTGATTCCAGGATCCATTTCATCTCGGGTCGAGATTGCGGGTCATGAACCGTGCATAGCAATCCAAGATTGATCAGATGCTCCATATCATGAACTTTGTATGACCCGTTTCTTAACCGGTGATCAGCAGCTTTTAGAATCATTTTTTCATCAGCTAATTCTCGGATCCAGTCAAGAAGAATGATCTTCTCATCTGGTAATGAAAGGTCAACTGCTTTTCTTCCTGAAACAATCTCCAGCAACACTATCCCGAAGCTGAAAACATCTGATTTCGCGGTGGCAACACCGCCTTGACGGAAACTCTCCGGCGACAAATATCCAATCGTGCCGCCGATTCGCGTGGTGTCTGCCGCCCTCAACTTCTGTTTTCCTGCTGATGGTGTTCTTATTTGGTATTTCAGTTCATGTTCTAACCACCGAGCCAACCCGAAATCACCAAGCCTTGCATTGAAACGTGAATCAAGCATCACGTTACTTGTTTTCACATCACGGTGTATAATCTGAGCTTCTAATTGTTCATGGAGATAAAACAAAGCTGTCGCTAAGCCCTTTGCTATCTTCACTCTCTGATCCCAGCCAAGTTGCGGCGCCGCCCGCCGGAAAAGTACTCTGTCAAGGCTGCGATTCGGCATGTAGTCGTAAACAAGGAGGAGCTGATCGTCTTGAACACACCATCCGCGCAGCGGAACCAAGTTCCGGTGGCGGAGATGTGCCACGGCCGCCAGCTCCGCCGTGAAACTCTTCTCAAACCTCTCACCGGTCTCCACTAAACATTTCACAGCCACCACGGTTCCGTCACTCGGCAAAACCGCTCTATACACTCTACCAAAACCCCCGCTCCCGAGGATCTCATCTTTACTAAACCCTTTCGTGCCTATATAAAGCTCCGAGTAGCTGAAGGTTTTCGGGCTATGGCCCGAAAACACCTTTTCATTCGGAAACTGGACGCCTTCGGTGTCATGAAAGACACCGGACGGTTTCTGCCGCCATGCGCCATGGCTGCAGAAACCGCAAGAGCCGATATCCGGTCTGATGTCGTATAACCGGTGAAGAGCTCGCCTGATGACATCGGGAATTTGAATACCACATGAGTGGTGTTTGTGTGAGCGGCGGGTTAGCGGTTGTTTAGGGCGGTGTTGATGCTCAACCTGGTGCGTATCGTCATTGTCAGACGGTAAAACGAAGCAGAGACGACTGAAGTGCATGGTGGTGGCGGAGGGGAAAGGTGGATGGCATGAGGACGTATAGGGTGGTTAGAGGAAGGAGATAATTAATGATAAATAGGACGGACGACTGTGTTGAATTGTGAATGAGTTCGTGTATTCAACGTTTGACTAATTTGTATGGTTGAATTTTACGCTCTTTGCATAGATAGTTGTACATTACGCATTAGAATATGTATAACGGTCCAACGCTCGGTCGTACATACATTCATTTAATAAAAAAGTGGTTTGTTTTCGATAGTCTTGTTTCGACTGTTTTTGTTTCTGTTTTTGATTTCTCTACGTTCACTTCTTCTAGAACCATAATAGTCGCCAAAAATAATGTTTTAAAAATGTGACAACTTATATTTTTTTTATCCATATTTCTATCTCTAGAAATTGTTTCTAGGTTATATCACCCAAAGTCTCCGTCAATTTATATATTCTATTTTCGAATAGTTATGTTTGATCATTTCGGTCGTATCATATTCAAATTTCAAGCACATAATTTCAATTAAACCGTGTTTAGGTATGAACAAGGGTGGGTGCAATTTTGAATTACAGTAACCACATGAACTATTTTCATACACCGTATGAAAAACCATTCCTTGACAAACATATCACCGCAGAGGAGTCGGTGTTTTTTATTCAACTTATGCGCTACTTTTGGTTATCAAAGTTATCTGTGTATTTCATTCTTGTAAACAATAATACGTGGTAAGTACAAGCTCTATCTTTCATCGGCATGGTTGTTGCCTGGCGGTGTGTGATTTGACAGGACCAAACAGGGGTGGATCTATGCACAAGCCGGTGGTGGCATGGGACACCAGTCAATTTTGTTTGCGCAGTGTAAATTTCGATATTTCGTAGTGTAAATTTCGATTTTTTTGATATAGTAGTCCCACCCATTACAACAGTGACACTGGCCATTACAAATCCTGGATCCGCCCTTGTGACTGAACGGTGCCGAGGCCGTGAACCCACCGGGCACTACTAGGTTTGAGCTCCTTATTCCGCTCAACGGGATCCCCATTCCGTTAACCATCGACTTTTATCTAGTTGTATCCTGCTTTTTTATAGTAACTATTCAATTTATAAATAATATCAATTCTATATAAAACTTGTTTTTTCCGACCCTATGTAATGTTTGTTTCTTGTCATGCCAGTAGCCAAAACCACAACCATATATAGTAAAGTTTTTAGGTGTGCATCAACTCTAATAATTCTTATATTAAGAAAAAAGAGTGTTTAGGACCCATCCAACTACAAGATTCAAGTTTGATATTTCATTTTTACAAGAGGTAATGAATATTCTTCTAAGGTTATTTATATCTTCTTCCCCTCCCCAACATTCTTCTTTTCCCCTATCTTTGTGTTGTTTATTGTAGCACAAGAACATTGACTCAAGCGCTAACATGTGCAAAGACGTGTTGATTTCTAAATTTCATATTTGCTCTATAATTTCTAAGTTGTACTTATCTTCTTCGCTATGACTTCTTCTTTGTAATTATCATCACCAAATGTCTTGTTGGATTTACTCTTTGGATTCTGTGCGAAATTCCCAGTTTAGCTTGTGGGGTCAAATTCTTCTTTTGGACATTTCTAATTCTTTTTTGGGAGGATTATTCCACTTACAAAATTGATTCATCCATTGAAAGTACAACACCTTTAATGCTATGTTAAAAGTTAGTGAAATATAACTTTGTCTTGAATGAATCAACTTTGTAAGTGGAAATATCACCTCCTTCCTTTTTTTTCATCAATTGGGGCAAGAGGGGCTGCTTCGAGGAGGCGGGCACCCACTAGTTTTGTCCGGATTAAACTCTTCCCAAACAAGGTAGGTGACAAGGACTCGGCTTCATAGAGGACTTTCACCAATGGCTAACTCTGAATTAGTATGATGTAAAATACTCTCTCTTTGAGAAGTAATTAGAAGAGGACTTCTTTTTAGTTAAATGAATACTATTTCTTTATAATATTTGTCGCTCTTCTAGTACAGTAGGAGCACTAGTACCAAAAGAATTTCATTTGACACCCGAAAATTGAATAAGAACTAGGAATATATAGCCGTGATTCGCTACGGGAAGAAACTTTTATTTATTACTTTTATGCTTTAATATATCCTCTTTTATGAAGATAGGGAAATTTTATTTATATGGATTTGATTTATGGATTTGTTTTTAGCAAACAATTTATAATTTTTTATCTATTCATTAAACTTATTCAAGTTTAGACCGGTAGAGTTTTTGAAAGGACAAATTATATACGGTGCTAGGTGCTAGGTGTTGTAACACTTATGTATCTCTATAATGAGCAAATATGGAAATCACATAATTACTCTTCCCTTAAATAGATATATAAGCACAATAGGACTTAACTTAAATGTTGTAGGAGCACATACCTTTTTTTAAATACTATAACCCTGAAAGTTCAAATATCTTTTAGCTCAACACATACAATCCTACACTTTATAATTTTTAACTCACGTTGTTTAAACTCCAATTTTTTAGACACGTAAAATTTATTTCAAGTAATTTACCATTAAGTAAATGTATATATATCTAATGGGAGATGATTCTTTCACTTAGGAAATTGGTCTATCTACGAATAATACGTGTTTCACTAACTTGTACATTAATTTCTAGGATATTGTACCTTATGTGAATGGGCCAATTTCTTCTATGAAAGAATAATCTTGCACGAAATTTATATTGTGTTTTATTTAGATAAAAAAAATATAATTTATTATTGAGTTAAGTAGAAAAAAGAAAACCAAAACAAAATTAAGACCCTGACACGATAAAAGGGCAAGGAAATTAAAAGATTTACATATGTTTAATTTTTAAATATAAAATTATATGGAAAAAACAAAAACAGAAAACTTAAAAGCATGTAAGGATTCGAACCCTTGTGGATTGTGTCATGAAAGTCGTCCTTATCCACCACACCAAAAACTACTTTTGTTAAAATTTGCCCTGCATTGCATGAATTGTATTTATTAAAGTAATGTTTATTTTCCTCATAATTGTATGGATATATAATAGGATCAAGTGAACTCCGAGGCAATTCTTTATCTCGAGATAGCAGAGACCATAGTGCTTACTTCAAAGGAAAGGAGGTAAGCGCTCTTGCAAGTAATAGTGAGAAGAAGCCTCCCGGTTAGGCCCTATCTTGCTTTCCAAGTCTCATCTGGATGAGGGACCGTCACTATTAAATAGCAACTTTCAATTTAACATTCTTCTCTACAACTAAGGCTGACAATTTATTGATCGACAAAAAACCGACCCGGACCCAATATGAAAAAATAACACGAACTCGAAATGGGAAAAAAACGAGTCGACACAAATATAAGTGGGTCGGGTTATAGTCAACCTGACAACCATAAACATACATGTTTCAGGGTAAAACTATAAACACTATAATTTTCTTTGGTACTTGCATTTTGAATTTCAAAATAAAGATTGTGAATTCAAGTAAGGGAGTGACATCTTAAGCAATAAAATCCGTCAAACAAAAGTACAAAACCCTTAAACATTCAAAACATAAAATCAACAATAAAAGTTTTATAGTTAAAATAATAATACATATTTTGGTATTTGTTATTTTGATTATTTAATTTTGGTATTTTGACATATAATTCCTTAATAGGTCGTACTTTTATATTTTGAATTCGATCCATAATTCTATTTAATGATGACTATTTAAAATTATTTGGTTATTTATTGGTACTTGTAGAATATTAGTACATCATATATTTTATTATATTCATTATATAAGTTGAATAAAAAAGTAAAATAATAATTAAAATAAACCGAAACAAATACCGAGTTTAAAGCTCGTATACAATTGAAACGAACATTGAATATTGTAGTTAAAATATTAATGAAAATCATTTTCAAAATTCTTACCAAAACTTGGAAAACAAACATGGAATTGGAAACATTGATAAAAGAAAATCATAGTTGAAACAGAAATTTGTATTCAAAAAGCGTACTTGAAAACCGTATTCGAAAACGAATAATACTCATCGATTACATTTGACCGAAATCGGTCGACATGAATCTGACATGGGAAAAAATGACAAGACCCAAACTTGACACGGAAATAAATGGGTCAAAATTGGGTCGACATGAAACTGATCCAAACCCGAATGATACGGACTCAATAACACAAATATAACCTTAAGTGACAGCTGTATCTACAACTCTCATTTCAATATTCTTCTCTACCGGAACTCCCTTCTCTACCTAGCTAGAGAACCTCTCTTTCCCTACAAGGCACTGGAAGGTTGACCCTACTTTCCACCCTATGTTGACTTTACTTTTGAGCGCAGTCAATCCCCGCCACTAAGGGAGATGAGCGGGAAGTCTTCAAACGAGCCATCTCTTCCCACTACTCACACACCGAACGAACTCAAGGACCACAGTAAGCTCCTAGCTCAAAGTTAACACTACTACTCCTCAAGCATATGTAACTGAAATGACCAAGGCCATATATCAATTAACAGTTACATCAAATGATAACATATGAATCTAGTTTTTGAATATATTATTTTCAATAGCTCAAATTTATTATTCTCAAAGCAATTCTAATAGATGATTTATTTCTCCATATTTTGGAGTTTAGAATGTGGACGATTAAAACACCTTCAAATCTTCAATGGTTCCCACATAATCGGATAAATATTGTTTTTAAAGGGTTAAGTGTATATAAATTAGATGAAATATTTCTATTTGAAATTTTTTGCATAACAAACTTTACTTTGTTGATATTAATACATTAAATTATCTGGAATTTTATTGTGTATAACGTTGTTGTTGTTGTTGTTGTTAAGAGTGTTACCAGATCTTTCATGCCTTCTAAGGAGATTTGACATACAAAAAATAGAAGCAACTTCTATTGCCTTTTCAAAATCCTCGGCCTCCTCCACCGCCAACTTCATCTACAACAATCACCACCGTCACCCTTTCATCTTCAACCGCCTCTTTTGTCGTCAACCACCACCGCTACCACCACCTCCGTCTTCTACTACTATTGCCGTTCAGGGGTTTCTTTTTTAGAAAACTTAGACCATGCGCATCCATGGTTGAAGCCATCGGCTTCTGCTGATGTGGAGCCTGGAAACCGACGGGAACACCATCGCCGTTGGTTGGGTGGTGGCGGGTTCCAACCCCATCGAGTCCACCAACCCGATCGGCTCTCCTCTTTTTTTTTCTTTTTTTAAATAGAAAAGGGTTGAATTGGGTTGGATGTGGGGGTTATAGGGTTAGAAAGGGTTGGAGGTGGAGGATGATGTGGATGCTGATGTGGCGATGCTTTTGGTTGGGTAAGTTGGGTTGGATGCTGATGGTCTTATGTGTTTCCATATTTGAAGGCTATGAAGGTTCCTGATTCGTATGGTTGATCTTTTCGGAACTTTACAGATTGGTTCATATGGTTCATCTTTACATATTTCCTTTTGGAACTTTGCATATAGGTCTTTTCAACTTTTGGTATGGAAAAGAAATCCTTAGACTATCCGCATCCAAGGAAGAAGCCATCGGCTTCGGCTGATGTGGAGTCTCCAACCCATCGGGAACACCATCACACCCCTTTGGGTGGTGGTGGGGTTTCAACCCAACTAGTCCCGAGACCCGATCGGGTTCCTCTCACATTTCTTTTCTTTTTTCTTTTTTTAAATATAAAAATATAAAGGGTTGTATTGGGTTGGATGTGGGGGTTGTAGGGTAAGAAAGGGTTGGAGGTGGAGAATGATGTGGATGCTGATGTGGCGGTACTTTTGGTTGGGTAAGTTGGGTTGGATGCTGATGGTCTTAATGGGTCTAAATTTCCATCTAGAGGATTCAAAATCAATCCATCATCTCTACTGCCTTCTTCCTCCGATGACAAAAACAACAATGACACCTCCGCCTGTCGGCTTCGAGCTTTCTCGATGACACCTCCCCTTGTCACCGGTGGTTAGGGTTCGACATTCGTTCCTTAATCGAGTTCCATGACACATACGTCGATTAGGCTTCGAGCTTCGACGGGCGACAGTGGGTTGCAATTAGGGCTTCGATGGTTGCGAGATGTGGGTTGCGATTAGGTCTTCGATGGTGGCGAGATGTGGGTTGCGATTAGGTCTTCGACAGTGGCGAGATGTGGGCTTCGACCGGCGAGCTGCGATTAGAGCTTCACCTGTGATGGTGGTGGATGGTGGTGGCAGCTCACATTTGGGTGGTTTGTGGTGGGGCAGTGCTAGAGTGGAACTCCAATTCTTGACACAACCAAACACGTGAGGTAAGGATTTACATTCCAATTCAAAATTCTTCACATACCAATACCTTGAAGGATTCCAATTCCATGGGTAAAAAATCAGCCAACCAAACACCCTTAGGGTTTTCTGAAATCAATTAGGGTTTTCATGAGTATCTCCATCTTCTACTATAGAAATTTTGGTTTGTTCCAAATATGTCAATTCAACATCCATACGGGTTTTATGGTTTATATTTCAAATAACATCTTTAGATTTGTTCTTGAATGTGCTTTTATGGTTTATTGTTTTTAAAATAAGATGTTATTTAAGTTTAATTTGTTACACATAATATTAGAAATGGGTATATTTCATTCCATTTCAGTGCACTTAACCCTTCGTTTGAAAACGAAAAATTATTATTTACTAGACTACAATCCAAAATTGTTTACCTATCTATACTACATGCATCTCTCTCATACTTTACTTAATCCCATAAAATTTCAAAATAAGAAATTACTAATATACTACTTAAATAATCTCCATTTTTTCAACCATACACTCTCTCTTCTTTGTCGAATATCATATCCATATATTCTATAAAACATGTTATAAGATGAAAACTATTCATCACCGCAGCATTACGCAAGTACCATGCTAGTTATCTATACTATCCTATAATGCATTTAACATTCTCTCTCTTAAAATTTTTAAGATTACTTAATTTTAAGTAGTACATATTTTTATTCAAAAAATACAAACTCTTAAAGCAATAACTCAATCAATTAGCTCCTTAATTAGCTCAACTAATTAATGGTAATTAATTTTAACAACTCATCAAACATAGCACCAACAATTTATTTATCTAATTTTAGTTAAATCACTAGCATTAACAAAATTTCCAAAACAAGAATATTTTTCTATCTAATTGTTAAACAATAATATATATATTTTTTATATTTTATTGTTTTTTAAAAATATTTCAAAAATTATTAAAAGACTTTAGGAAAAAATAATAAAATAAAGTTGAAAGAAAAACAGATATGATTCATCAAATCGACATGTTATCGAACACAAATTATTTACTATCGCCGCATTGCGCGGATACAATGCTAGTCTTTTATTCATCTCAATTTTGGTTTTTCTACATCATAATTTGATCTCTAGATATGGGATATAGAAATATGTAATTCTACATGGAATAAAAATATATTACTCATTATATATGTGTGTATATGTGAAACATTCATTTGATTAAATAGTTGACAGTTGACCCAACCTTTTGTTTAAAAAATAAAATAAAAAATAAACTCTACTTCAAAAGGTGTTTGTTTATTAGTTTGTTATTTACCAGAAACCAAGTGGCAGCTAAAGCAGGTCACCTACATAACTAATCTCATATGTTTTGGTCCCACCTAATTCTCAAGAAATTAATTATTCTATATATGCAAGCAACGGATCTTCCATGTAAACCCACTCATCGAAAGACTATTAATTATTTATTTTATAATTAAAAGGCTTGTAACCTAAGGTATTGAAATATGTTTTTCTTAACCTATGATCATAAGTTCAAGTTCTGTTGTAAACAAAATATGTAGATTTAAAAGTAGATTAGTATGTGTGTATGTGTTATGTTGTTCAAAAACATTATATATTTTATACACTTACTTAATCCACTCAATATATCAACTAGAAAACAAATTTGATATATTTATCCTTACTTTTACATCAATATGTTGATCTTTAATATGACATGTATGTAAGAAAGATGATAGTATAATTTACAACACCCTTCACCTTAACACAATTTTTGGTTAAAGTTGACTTTTGTATTTAACATGTGTAACAACTTATCCCATCTAGATGAAAAGATAAAAGATCATTTAGGAGGTCGAGTTTACAAAATCATATCTCACGTGGATAGATGAATGAAAATTTTTAACTACCTTGTATGTTCAAGATTATGTCTTGAAGATATGGACATGGTTGTTGGAGTATTGGCGCGCAGTGATAAATCACCGATAAGTAATCATCATGTCACCAAAACAATTAATTGTCTTAAATTATATTAATTGAAAAAAACGAGTATATTGTCTCGTTACCATAACTATGACACAACTCCACCAAAGGGCTTGTAGCCTAATGGTATAAGGTGTTGGAAGGTGTTCCCTTTGGTCTATGGTCATGGGGTTCAAATCACTGTGGACAAAAGATGTAGATTTATAAGTAGATTAGTGTATACGTGTGTTCTGCTGTTAAAAAAACTGACATAACCCCCCATTCCACCTGCTTTTATGTCATAAATAGAATATAACTAGAGTAAAAACCACCACAAGTGTAAAAATAAAATTATATAAGCATTTCAACTATTGATAGTATATTCATACAAAAATCCCAGATTTTTTAACCAATAAAGGACTCTCAAATGTATATTAATAATATTCTTATCAAACCTTAAAATCTAATTAATACAATGTCAAACACAAGCTTGTAAAAGGTTGGACGCCAAGCCGGCCATTTGTATAGCTTTGGTGCCAATTAGCATCTAGCTTGTGTCATCAAGTAGGAAAATTAGGTTACCTATCAACAATACAACTCACCCATACCAAGTCCCTATATATTCAACCCAAAACCTCCATACAATCAACCAAATCACAACTTCAAACTCCAATCCTCTTTAACTCTTTAGTATACACCAAAATCCCATAAAAACCCAAATGGCACAACTTCAGAAAAGCAACACAATCTTCATGATCCTAGTGATCACAATGGCTGCCCTATATGGCAGTTCAATGGCCCAATCATCGGGGTGCACGAGTGTGCTAATTAGTATGTCACCGTGCCTAAACTACATTTCGGGTAACACATCAACACCATCATCAAGTTGTTGCACCCAACTCGCTAGCGTGGTTCGATCGCAACCACAGTGCCTGTGCCAAGTTCTTAATGGCGGTGGATCGTCTTTGGGTATTAACATCAACCAGACTCAGGCTCTTGAGTTGCCTAAGGCTTGCAATGTCCAAACACCACCAACCAGTCAATGCAATGGTAATGATATGAACTTTTACTCAGGTTTTCATTCAGATTGATTTTATATTAGTAAACAAATGGAAATTAAGGTTTTGATATGAATTTTATATTTTTTAATAATATACATCATGAAGTTTTTATATGTTTTATGCATTGAAAATACACTTTGGTCAACTTTTAACCCCTTAGACCCAGTAAACCAAATTTCCTATATTCTATGCATTTGAACCTCTGGAAATTAGAAACCCGAATCAACCCATTTATATTTCAATTGGTCGAAATTTCTACATCTATCTAGAAGAAGGTGAAAATTGTACATTTCTAACACCTGCTGTTTCAAGGTCACCTAATTAAGTCAAACCTTAAAGTCCTTAAGAAGGCACTTTCTAATAACACACATGAAATCTTGAAAAGACACTGCTACAACTTTGAGGTCAAATGTGGCACTTTTGACCTTAACGTTAAAGATTAGCTTCACCTATGTTTAAATGTGACCTTAAACTTTTCAGAATAATCTAACTATTAATTGTTTTTTTTTTTTTTAAATTTGACAGCTGCTTCTCCCAGTGACTCTCCTTCAGGAACAACACCTTCTTCAGGAAGCCCTTCAAGCAAGGGAACCGATACAAACAACGTGCCATCAACAGATAGTGGTTCATCTGATGCAACTTCAACAAGATTCGCCCCCATTTCTATAGTTTTTTCACTACTTGTTGCAGCTTATGCTGTGGTCTTCTAAGTTATTAAATACTATATCTGCCAAAGTTATGTTATTGTTCAAGATTTTTTTTCCCATATTTCCCTTTGGATTTTACCTATTTCTTCACATACTTGTGAGTTTGTCAAGGGAAATGCTATGTACTAAATTCTTTATCGCTGGTATATGTATTGTCTCGGATATATATGATATTTTTTTGTATCTTGTGAATATGATCCTAGGCATAAGGACGATCATCTTACAATCAACAATCAAGTCAGGCATAATATAGAACTGCAAGAAAAAAAAGAGAACAGAGACAACATTCTGTGGTTCAAACATTTGTCTACATCCAGTTGTTGCAAGAAAATTAATATCATTTTCTTATGAATTTCAATAACCCACATGTACACGGAAGACTAGTAATATAAGAGAAAAAAATAACCCAAAAAAATGGTTATGACAGAAAAACCATATCCAAGTGTAAGTTAACTATGCCAAGCATTAGTTATAAAAACTTCACTTAAAATGAGAAAGTTATGAAAGTCAAAGCACAATAACTAAACACCAAATCGCATGTGGATTGTTTTGTTATGCATGGAAAAGAAAAGCAGGGGACTACATAACACTATGCAATAAAATTTAAAAACATCAGCCTTGTAATTCCATTGTTGTTGATATGAGAAAGTTTCAAAAGTCAACACATAATAATTGACCTCCAAATCTCATATGGATTGCTTTGTCTTCAAAGGAAAACAAAAACATGTGACTAACTTCTTTTGGTTATTGCTAAAGGAAGTTCATGATAACTTCTACCATAAAAAGTACTACGTTTACCTCCGAAATGCCAACCCTTGACACTTTTAGAAATAAGGGACGAATATTTAACATTAACGAATCTCGCCCTTGATATCAGCAGGTGGTAATTTAGATACCAATGATACAAAGCAGGAACCATTAACCAGCAGCTGGCTTCAGACCTAGTTTTGGATCCAAAATCTTGTTCCGCTTGTCTAGTTTCTAGCAACTTAAACATTAAGAAGTCATGAGTCAGTCACCTAAGTCCAAAGACATGATTTAGAGTCAAAAAGTTGTGATTTTTGATCTTGGTATCATATATAGTTGATTGGAGAACCAAGATATCTTATGTGCACTCCCTCTCATACTGCCTTTTTCTAAATCTCAGAAGAAGGTATATCTGGATCTTGAGTTCTGGCCAACTCTTAAAATTATCATTTGTTCTAAACCTAGATGACAAAATAAACACCATCATACCATGTATCTATCTGCATAATGGAGCTTACAGATTAAAAAACAAAACCGCTATAAATGTCAATTAGAAATAGGTATGAACAATTTTGCTGTTATTCCATCCTCTTTGTGAATACTAGCTAATAGTAAATTGTTCTATGCATATGTGCTACCAAGCAAATTGCAGAATCAGATAACAGTGTTGATTGATTTTTTCTTGTTGAAACTACTATAGTTTTCATATTTATGCATTTAGTTTTGAAGTTCTGCACATTTTCCTTTTCTAATGCAATTGAGTGCAAAAGATGAACCTGATTATGATTATTCTCAGATCAAATAAAAAATTGGCAATGCTTGTCGATTCGTCAATCTGAAAACAAGACAAAGGTCAATGCCATCCATCAGCTAGGGTTTTAATGATACCATGTTCATCTAAGAACAGTGTAATAGTAGGAGAATCAGCTGACCCCAATTGCCATTTGTGCACAAAGGTGTGGGTTTGAACCAGGGTTCTAAAAAATGCGTCATGGCGTGAGGCGCGGCTCTGACGTTAAGAAACAGCCCTTGACGGTGGGGTTAGACAGGCGGCATGCCTTTACGTACCAAATGGCGAGTTTTCAGAAAATATTTTTTTTTTAAAATTGACTTTTTTATATACATTTTGAGATTGCGTGTATTTAATTTCTATAAATTTGTATTTTGTAATTTGTATATGTTACTTAATTTGCTCCTAATTTATGTAACTTTGTGTAATTTGTATATTAATAATGATAAAATGGATATACATATTAATAAAATATATACAAAATTGCAGCCATAAAAAACGCCATGGCTCTTAAAGCTTGAGGCTTGACCTTGCCGCCACGCTACACCTTACGTTATTTAGAACCATGGTTTGAACAATGTAATACTAAGGGGGTGTTTGGTTGGAGGGATTCCATAGGATTTTGTAGGAATTGGAATACAATTTCTAGCAAATCCCATGTTTGATTCACCATGAAAAGAATTAAAATCCTTCATTTGAGGGAATGTCAAATCCTTCAACATTAGGTGGGATTTCGATGAAGTATATGCTCCGGTGCCGAAATTGAAACGGTACGTATACTTTTTTTTCTTTCTACACAAAATTGTAGTTTTGACAACATTCAAGCATGTGGATTTGCGTTCAGGACCTTGTTACTATTCTGGTGCTACTTGAACTAACCACCCTGAATAGTCTAAAATACTGGCGCTTTGATATTTTTTTTTTGTTATTAAAGCACTTACTTTAGAGGCAAGTCGATATAATATTTTGGTAATTACTTACTTCTCACAAATATGCATAACTGCAACTTTCATTTGTGAAAGGTGCTAAAGTACCTCAAAACATCATCTTTAAACTTGGTGATTTCCTGAATCATCTTCAAGAAATAAGGATTTAGCATATTCTTCTTATCTGCAAACAACTTGATAAGCCATTTCGATTGTCCCATTAATAGATGTTGCCTTCATCTAAGCTCAAGGAGAAGGACATATCAGAAATATATATCCATATCAAGACCAAGCTTCTCAAACCAATCCATCATGTTGAGACAAGTAACCTGCTTGCATATTAATTCATCAATTCTACAATATTCATATGTATATATATAGCTCAAGAATAACTTGTGTGCCTGAAGATTAACAACTATATATGTGCAACTTGAGGCGGAGACAGGAGACCATATTGATTCGATCTGCGTGTTTATAGAAAATCATGAAAATGAACTATATATATAAATACAAAATAAATGGTTCAACAAATTAACTAATGGTTACCCGATTGATGGCTATGAAAGAAAGGTCCAGATCAACTCCATCGACAGTTACAGATTTCGCAAGGTGGTGGTCCTTCTCATATAGCACAACGTCCACCACGGCTTTTGTCAAGACGCATGCCGAAACCAACCCGCTAATGCTCGCACCAACCACACCCACTCTCATCTTGGACATCTTGGTTAATACAATATATGAGCGCCAAGCCGCCAACTCAAATAATAACAAGAAGTGATGTAATTTATGAGTATGTATGTGTTAAGCCATATATAAATAGTATGAAGCTATCGGCACGTAGTGCGACTATTCTATCATGTCTTTATTTTTCACATAGCCAAGAAACTAATCTTAACGAGTTATCATTTGCGCGCTCATTGTGGCGGGGTTCGAGGGTAGAAAAATATAAAACATTTAAACATAAATATTTAGAATAAAGCGGAAAGGTATATATACCTTTTTTAAACTTATAATATTTGTACATCTTAATTTAAAAATATCATATTTATTTCTTATAAAATAGCAAACGTAAAGGCATATATACCTTTTTTAAACTTTGAAATATCGTATTTGTGCATCCTATTTTATAAATAACATATTTATTCCTTATAAATAGCAAACGGAAAGACATATATAATTTATAATTTTTAAATAAACATCGTATGAAGATGAAATTTATATCAAAATGTAGATAAAAATAAGCTGATCACAAAAGTACGTTGATGTGTGAAATCAGGTTATATATTTTTTCGTCCAATTAACACCCAATCTAAACTATCACACTATAGACAAGGATAACTTAATCGTACGATAGCATATCTAAGGTAAGTAAAAGGGTATCGTTTCCACACGGAAAAGTTAAGCTGATTGCTAATATTAAAACAAACTCAATTAAACTAAGAAATTAAATTTGAAAGGGGTTTTTGTTGTTTAAACTAATTAACCAACTAAATTAATTGAATGATTAAAAAGATTAAAACTTTAAATAACTAAATGAATTTTGAATAAATTCTAATCAGATGGAAAAGACATTCACCATTATTAACTCCCCTTCGGATTGATTAAGTCCCGATATAATGGATTTTCCTAGAAGTCGATTAATTAACTTTCGTTCAATTTATCTTAATGTCAAAACATGGATTATAGGATTTTCATTTCTAAACCTATGCAATAATACACTTCAAATTATCATGCAATCATGGGATTGGATTTCTCGTCTCCCATAATCCTAGAACTTTCGTTACAAGAATTAGTCTTTCGAGTGATTAACTAGGTTATTGGTGATTAATTTCAACTCTTATTTCTAGTGAGTTGCCTACTATGTCACATAAGCGAAAAGTAGAATAAACTACATAATCAAGACACTTTAATGATCAAGAAACAAATGCAATCAACAAATTAACCAACCAAAGAATAAACCTAAAAACTTGAAAGGTTCTTTAATTGAAAAACATGACAATTGTAGAAAACCATATCAATACATAAAGTAAATCAGATCTAGTCCAGGGTTTGTCAAATCATAGTGAATACAAAGATCTAGCACATAGACATACTAGATGAGCCAACATTACATAAACAACCATAAAAATTTGCATCTTGAATGAACTAAAGATCAAAATAAAGAAATCAAACCGAATGGATGAATGGTGAAGGCCTTTGATCGTCTCCTTGAATGATTGGAAGTGGAAGAAAGCTTATATACAAGTTTCCACTGCTCCAACAACAAGCTCCGAACAAGAATTCTTCAAAAGTTCTGTTGGTCCCGAATGGATACTACAACAACAACTGTTTGTAGAAGGGGGGGTTGAATACAAACTTTAGAAAATTAAAATTTAAGAGACACACGGTTTACTTTTATATAATTCTTATTGATGTGAAACAAGAATTACATAAACTAGATGCGGAAAATCTAAGTTCAATAAAAGGTGGCAACTAAATTTGTCTAACACATAGACTAAGCTAATCTTAAACAACTTATGTCTAAGATGTTCAACACATGAACAAGTTTGTAATACTGAAAGTAAAATGCTAACTCTTCTAATTCTCAACAAATGAGATTTTAGTATTCAACTCTATCTATTCGCATACTTAGCATGTTTCCATGCATTCGTATATATAAGCAAGGATGTCCGGGTTGATGAAGAGGAGAAGGAGACAAAGGTACTTGGTTTAATAATATTATAATAGATAAAGTTAGTGGGTGAAAAGTAAGTTAACTTTATACACAAAGTGTGTAAAGTGAACATACTTTTCAGTAAGGAGTTTATCCACTATCTATTATTATATTATTAAAGTACTACCTTTATATCTTGGAAAAATAAACTTCTCTTTTCACGCTTGTGCTTTAATCAACACCATGCTTTTTGAAGATTTGACTTAACCAAGTATAGAGTTGCCAGCCATACTTAGTTGTCAAAGCACATCTTCGAGATCTTCTCTTCTAAACCTTTTCCAGAGGATAAAGATCTATCCTTTTTGTTTCTTTGCAGATACAAAAAGTATTAAGTACTTTTACAAAGAAAGATCTAAGGCATAATAGAACAACACATGTTCTGCCTTTGACTTAAGAAAATATTACACTGAAAAACTATTAGCTAATTACAGACTCAGCTAACAGACACTGAACTGCAATTATAATTTTGCTCAGCTAAGGATAAAGGTGAAAGACTCAGCTGACTAGATTTTCTCAGCTGATCGAATTGCTCAGCTAATAACACAAATCATAATACAGCTTATAAGCTAGTCAACTTAAACAATCAGCTGATCCTAAGGACTCAACTAACCATTTGAGTATGATCAGCTTATTGAGAGAAGAATGAATAAGTAGAATACCTTATCTGACATGTGGGAGGCATCAGCTGATCAATGAGATACTGTCAGCTGATCCTTGTCTGCTCAGCTGATCTTTGAGGAATCCTCAGCTGATGGTTTGCACCATCAGCTGATGCTTTGTAGATGCATAGCTGATGCTTCTTAACTTGTCTTTTCTTCTTAACTGATCTTCCTGAAGCTGGTCTTCTGGCTAATACTCGGTGTTCAGCTGACACTTTGATTCGTCAGCTGACATTTCTTACTTAGAAAATTTTTAAGTCTAATATGAAAAACAACACATGTTTTTCATTAATCTAAGTCCAAAACTGAATATATGGTTTTGTTAACATCAAATCCTATTTTACTTAATAGACATGTTTGATTTAGGTTTGATATTACTATCTCCCCAACAATCTCCCCCTATTTGATGATGACAAAACCTTATCTTATTTAAGAAGAATCAGTTTGACTCGGATTTGTAAAGATAAAACTTTTAAGTGCAATTTGGTTACCTAGCTATCTGTTTTTGGTAACTCTTTAATACATGTTCCCTGATATTCTGTTTTTGGGAATCTTTTCATTTTTGAAGTACCATTTTTCTGTTTTTGTGGTATCTTTGTATCCTTTTTCTGTTTTTAGGATTTTTTTTATATTTTCTATATTTACACTATGTGAGCTATCTACTAAGGGTCATCTATACTAGCATTTTAGCCAAGTAGTCCATGATCAAAGTTTCAAGCTTGATTACAGAACAAAGTATTTACATCAGAGTTTGTACAATTTAGCTAATACTGAATATTAAGCTAAGTTACAGAAGTAGAACTATACTAAGAAGTTTAAATTACGATTAATCTAATTATGAAGTTTTCAAGTTTCTTCCCACCAAGGTTCTTCTTTAACATCCAGAAGTCTGTCCAGAGGATTAGCAGCCAACAACTCTTCAGCTCTTGCTGGAATCAGACTTTCAAAGTGATCACTTCCTGTCTGTCCCCTTGTTGAAGTTGCAGCTTGAAATATCAGCTCTCCAGGGGTTCTTCCTAAGTCAGATGCTCTTAGGAATCTCCAAATACTAGCTCTGTTCTTGAAGAACATCCCTCTTTCAGGTTCAGTTATGTACTTAAACATTTCTGGTTCTATGTTGGAGGGCAGAGCAGTGTTTAGACTTTCATATGCAGCCAGGTAAGGATGATCAGGATTAAGTATGATCTGTTCAGCAGGTACAAAAGCTTTGGAGGATTTCTTGAAGGCATCCTCAATCACATCAATGTGTTCCATGAATTGATCATGAGTGCATATCCTGTGGTAGACAGACATTCTGATCCAGTATACAAGTTTACTTATGAACGTTGTGGCAATTTCACTTTTGGATTTAAGGAGGTGGTACAGAGTCTCAATCATCTCAGTAAAGGAGAACAATTCGCAGTGATGAAGGTAGGCATTCTCATGTGTTTGTATTTCATCTTTTCTTACTATTCTGAGATATGGACCTTCATCTGTACCCTTATTTGGAGTAACTATTGAGATAAGATTTGGATATTTCCTATCTACCAAGTTCTTCTTGTTATTCAAGAGCTCTTTGATCTCCCTTTCTGATTGCTGAGTTGTAACCCCAAAGTTGAACTCATGCAATGCTTGAATGGCTTCTCTGTGAGTTCTTCCTCTTTTAGGAACTTTCTTGGCAGTAGGATCATCTTGCTGTGATGCAACTTGTGTTGGATGTGATTAAGAGACAACATGATTAATTCTTCTTCTTGTAGTTCTCTCAACTCATCATCAGTGACACCTATAATGGCAACAATGTCCTCAGGAGTTGTGAAGTCCTGGTGTCTGTCCTTGGCTTTGAGAACCTCTTCAATTGAGGTGCCAAGTGCAGCAGCCAGCTCACTTAACTTCCTAAGATTCTCATCATCTTGAGTTAGCTCTTCCTCTCTTCTTTCTTCTTCTTCAATCTCCTCAGCAGACATTATTTTCTTTCCTTTTCTTCTTGATGTGCTGCTGGGAGTTGGTTGACTTGATTGTACTAGAGAGGAAACTTGGACTGGTGGAGCTTTTGAAGAGAGACTCTACTTTTTCAAGTTGAGCAGAGAGGACAGAGGCACCCTATCATCATCATTATCATCATTAGAATATTCAGATGGCATATTGATTGGTGCACAAGATTTATCTTGTCTTGGATTTTTAGCACTCTTCCTTCTAGCCATTTGTTTAAATCTTCTTTTTGGTCTCTGCTCATCTTGAGCAGGTTGCTCCCCCTCAGATGGAGTTTTTCTCTCAGCAGTTGATTGATTTAGAGTTTCTGCTTCAATGAGGTCTGCTGCTGCCTTATCAGCTTCTACTGCTTGAATAAGACCTGTTGAAGAGCTTGACTTAGTAGAATCCAAGACTGACTTCTCCCCCTTTTTGTCATCAACAAATGAAAAAGGAAAGTTGTCAGAAGGCTTGGCAACAGAAGGTGGGATAAAGGAAGAAGGAGATGGAGAAGGGATGGAGGTAGAGGGAGGAATATGTGAAGGTGAAGGAGAGGCAGTAGGGATAGGATGTGGGGTGAAAGATGGAGGTTGTCTTAGCTTGAGGATAGTATCAGTGATATTTGTGAATTCTTTAATGGTGTCACTGTGCCTTAGGCTGGAGGAGTAGCTTAAGTGTTGGACCTCAGCATCTATGGTTTGAAGAAGAGAAGGGACTTTAAGAAGAGAGTCAGGGATGGTTACAGAAATGTTGGGAGGGGAAGGTCTTAAGGTGTGAAGTTGGGTAAGAAGATTGGATATGGTTTGGTTTAGAGAAGTGAGTGTTTGGGTTGAAATGGTAGGAGTAGGAGTGGGTGGAGGGGTAGAAGTTTGGGATAAGAGTTGATTTAATTTTTGAAGAATTGGTGAAAGATCAACTGGGGAAGGGGAGGGTTGGGGTTAGGATTAGGTAGCTTTAAGGGATTCAACCTGTCGAATTAGATGAGAGATATGAGTTTCTGTTTGGGTTTGAAAAGAGGTAAAGGAGGCTTGAAGACTATCCATCTTTTAAGAGATAGATAGTAGGTTTTGAAGGATTTGGGGTGAGGGTTCAGTAGAAGTAGATGGAATAGGTATTGATTGAGGTGTTGTGCCAAGAACAGGAATATATTGAGTTCCCTCACTTAAACCTTGGTATATAGGCCTAAGATCACTGGGAACAGATTGTGTGCCCTGTGCTAATGGTTGGTCTATACCATTAGTATTGACAGGCAGTGCAGTAGCATGTGTAAGAAGTGAATCAATTATAGGTACAAATATGTGAGTATGAGTGAGGGTTGCACTCAATAGGGTATCCCTTATTTCAGTAGTAAGCTGTTGTGAACTTACTAAGGGTATGGATAAATTCAAAGTAGGTGTAGACACAGTATGACCTTGGGAGGAGGTCTGTCTTTCAATGGCATCACCCTGTTAGGAGGGTGATCCAGATATCAGGAGTCCCATATTTACAGATGTGACCTGTTGTGAGGGCACATCCACTGGCAATTGGGTTAAAACAACATCCATAAGCTCCCCCTCAACATAAGAGGTAGCTATAGGAGTTGAGGTCAGAGGTGCAATGTGCATATCCTCTGAGGTAACAGGTTTACCAGCACCAACTTCACCTCCACTTCCTTGCTCCCCCTCATCAGTTCTGTTTGATTCATTTGGTCAAAACTTCCAGACTTATGACCAAAGCACCGAGTGATTACACTTGCCAAATAATTCCATGGGTGTCCCAGCACAGACAACTGATACTGACCATGGGTAACAGCTTCATTGTAGCCAATCAGGGGTAAGACTTCCAAGACTTGATCCATTGGAGCAAATGGTTGATACGGAGCCAAGTTGGGCAGAGAGATGGCTTGTCGAAGAGTATTGACAGTGATGTTGATGTTGATGGTGCCAGTTAGACAGGTGCAGGTGATGAGTTCTTGATCAGTATGGTACCTTGCAGTGTACCACATCTCACCAACGATGTTTGGAAAGATGAAGAAAGGATGAGCAGTGAGACAGGGAAACAGGGGATGAGCAGTAATGAATGCTACCATAGGTTCGTATTCCTGGTTTGCCTTGTTCGCGGGAATGTCAGTGTTGATCAGAAAGTTGTTTGGGCGTATGGTGATTTCTGAGTTTATGGTCATGTTCTCACCAGCAACAACGTTAGGAGTAGAAGCAGGATTGAAGGAGACCATGATTACAGAGTGAAGAAACTGTGAGTAGTAAGAGCTTAGGGTTTGTGAAATTTGAAGAGAAGAAATGTGTTTGGGAATTTTGAAAGCATAAGAAATGAGGAACCGCTAAAAAACACCTTTATATCTTCGTTGGAAACCTAAACTGCTACCGAGATATCTTTTTGAAAAAGTAACTGTCACATCTGCAAAAAGGGTAATAAACAGATAATATATTAAATACATAGACAACTAACGGACATTTAAAAAGAATTAACTATTTAAAAAGAATTAACTATTTAAAAAGGGTAATTAACTGTCAAGCTGCTGTTCACAAGTTCTTTGGATCCAGAATCAGCTTCTGGATTATGGTTTGTCTGTCTTAAATACACCTATTTATGTTGATAACACCAGTGCTATTAGCATAGTTAATAATCCAGTGAAGCATTCTAAAACCAAGCACATTGAAATCAGATTTCACTTCATAAGAGACTGTAATGAAAAGAAATTAATCCAAGCTATGAAAGTCCATACTGATGATCAATTAGCTGATCTGTTCACTAAAGCATTTGATGTGAGCAGATTCAACTTTTTGATCTCAAACATTGGAATGATTAACTTGGACTAACAGTTGTTCATTACTCAATATTTTTCACACTAACAGTTTGCAACTGTTAGTATTGTTTTCTAACAACTGTTGATTTTAGCTGTTCAGGGAAGAGTAGAAGTGCAAATCCCAACCCAATTTTGGACATATCTGGTTACCTGTCCCACAAACAGTTTTCCAACCCCGTAAATGTCCTTGCTATGTGGTAAAGGTACAATACTTTATTGAGAACAGTTCTAGACTGATAAAGGTAAGTCCCTTTATTTTGTAGTGTTGTGAATGGATATGACAAGTCACTGCATGCTAAATTATTGACCATTTCACCACCACACGTTTGTCTATAAATTAGCTTGCATGCATTCTTCACAATTCACACCTACATTTGCATTCCAAAGAGGAAAATTTTCTTTGCAAATGGCCACTAACTTCTTTCTCATAAACTTCAAAGAAATTAATGTTAAACAAAGTTATGTAACCATCCCTGCCCCATTTGTTCGAATGCATGAGCTTTGGACTTACTCATCTTGTGTTCTTGAGATGCATGATGATCGAGATAGGTTCACCTTGACACAACACCCATACCCACGTAGGCCAAATAAAATGACTGATCATATTCGTATAAGAGGTGATTTTGAAAACTTCACTCTCTTCCATGAGTTGCCTACCAACTGCTGTTTAAGGTTCGACTTGAACCTGGAAGGCACTACAGGCTCAGTAGTGTGGTTCAATGTTCGAAGAAATGATGTTGATAATGTTCTTCTAGCCTCGGATGATGATGCAGTGGAGGTCATTGTAATCGATGACTAGATCCAATGCACGTCATGGTCTTAGCTGATGATGGATTGGCAGTATATCATCATCATCATCCTAGTCAAATGAAGGTCCCTATATATGATGACTGGTCATAGTCTTCGCTGATTATGAATTGGCAGTCATCGGAGTTCGAGAACGAGATGGGTGTAGAAATCGAAGTCAGCAAAGACTGAATTTGGTTGACCCTTGCACAATTAGATAGACAGTACCAACAATGGCTTGTGAAAATGCATGTACTTTGTAGTTCATCTGTGTTACACATGAATAAAATGCATATTTTGTTGATGTCCGTGTTGGCTAATGGTTTGTTTATGATGAATCAGTTTCTGATGAATGTATGAGCTAAGTTTTGTTGACAGTTGCACATATTTTTAACAGTTGTTTGAAATACTACTAACAGTTTTCAACTGTTAGCATATGGCCTGCACAACTGTTAGGCAAAATCCATGTGCATCTGAGGGGGAGAACCTCGTCCAATAACAGTTGTTCTTTCTAACAAAAACAGTCTTCAACTGTTAGTGTGTAGAATACACAACTGTTCGAAAAGGGAGTTATTTCTAAATAACAGTTGTTACACCTTATGAAAACAGTTCTCCAACTGTTAGTTTTATCTTTGTCCATCAACTGTTAAGTTACTAAAGGGTGTTTTGGTCTTTGCAGAATTTTGAGGATGTTTGAATTGCGTTGAATATTCGAAACATATATAAGGCAATTCCCTCCTCACCAGTTCATTCACTCGTTCTGAACTTTGATCAAACGCTAAAACCCTAGAATTTTGCTCTCAAATCAAAATGGCTCCCTTTCCATTCGTCAAAGAGCACAACATGATCGCCTTCCTTGCCAAACACGATAATATGCATGTCTTTCATGATATGATCGATTATCTCTCGATGTCCTATATTCACAATGCTCTTACTGTTAATCCCACCATATATACCTTGCATGTCGACCAGTTTTGGAAAAATGCAACTGTGCGAGAAGAAAATGGAGTTCAACGGATTGACTCCAAGATAGACGGCACTGAGGTCGCTATCTCTGAAAACATCATTCGTCAATCTCTGCAACTAAATGATGTCAATGGTGAGTATTCTGACTCAGTTTCACTTGACTATTTATACACTGAGTTAGTAAAACTGGGATATGAGGGCCCTAGGGGAAAGGGCACCTTCTACAAAGGACAGTTTTGCGCACACTGGAAGTTCATGATCCATACTCTCCAGCAGTGCATTAGCCCTAAGAGAACAGGCTGGAATGAGTTTGGGAGCAACATTGCTCTCGCACACATCTGTCTAGCAAACAATAGATGCTTCAATTTTTCAAAACTAATCTTTAATGGAATGGTAAAGCATCTCGGGACCAAATATGGTCTCTTTTTGATGTACCCCAGGTTTGTGCAAACTTTCTTAAACTTTTTGATGCCAAACCTTAAAATACACAAGAGGGTCATTATTCCCTCTGCTCATGTGGCTTCAACATTGAGCAAATTGTTGATTAATGGCAAGAATTTTTCTGGTGCCATAACTCCTCCACTCTCTGAAATGGTGGAGTTTCTGTCAAGAAACAGAGCTGCCAGAGTTGAGCATGAGGCCCCTATTATTGCTACACCCACAACTCTGGAACCCACAGCTCACGATACTCAAATAATCCCATCTGCTACCTTTGAAAGAGATACAACACAAGCCCCTGCACTAAAAATATTTCAAAAGAAGAGGAAAAGAACTGTTGGTGCTCCTTCCACCACAGTTCATGAAACTGAAACTGTTAGCCCTGCACAGGTGCATTCACCAGTGTAGAATATCCAAAGGGAACCCCTTGTGCTATCTCCCAGGCACAATGAGGAGGTGATCACTCCATTAGAGGGTGATCCTATGGTTTCTGAGGCTGACACTACTGTTTTATCCGCAAGGGATAAACAGGACAGTGTTAACATAACTAAGACCTCAGCCATGGCAACAGAGGCTGGTCAAACAGTTTCTAGAAATCCCCAGTACCAAGAAAAGAGGGGTACTGGTGTGGAATCTCAATTGAGTGAACCGCCAGTTTTATCTGTTAATGATATGTTAACAGTGGCAACACTGGCTGACATTGAGGCTAGAATGCAACACCAAGCATTGACGAATTCCAACTTTGCACCTTTCTTTGCTACATATGTGCAACTCAAAAGGAAGATTGCCTTACAAAACAAAAGGATTCTTCAACAAGACCAGCAAATCAAGGTTTTGACCAACAATTTGAAGCATGCTAATGAGGTGCTAAAGCTACATGATCAAGTACTACAACAGTTGACAGCTGCTGCAAGACCTCCTTCAACTGTTCCAATCAAAAAGGGGGAGAGTTCATTACCAACAGTTGCTGAAGTACCAGAACAAACAGCTGCAGTGGATGAACTAACAGTTGCACCTAGTGAATCAACAGTTGAAGAGAAACTATCAGCAGTGGATATAGTGCTGATCAATACGATAATTTTGTCTGGTGATTACCCCAACAACTGAGATTTACAAGACATGGCCCAAGGTGAAACAAGAGTATTTGGTGAAAGTGGGTGCTCAGATACTGAACTGCAATGAATTCCAAATGAGACAAAAGATTGATGATGGATGGCTTGAGGGCAAATGTGCAAAGTTAAAACCTATTAAGCCAAAGCCTGGATTCAAAGGGATTCATATTGTAGAAAAGATTGTTGAAAAGCCAGTGCAAGAGGTAGAAGGAAAGGTCAAAGAGATTGTTGTTGAGCTACCAAAGCTAAAATTAACAAAAGAACAACAAGAAGAAAGGGATTTTGAATGTGCTCAGAGGTTGGCCGCTGATCTTCAACAACAAGAACAGACTGATTTTGAAATAGCAAAGAAGCTAGCCGATGAGTTCACAAAAGAGATTGATGAGGAAGAGAAAGCAAAGAAAGCTGATAAGGGAGTGAAAAGAAAAAGAATTGTAAAGAAGAAAACAGTTTTACCTCCTCCCAAGTCACAAGTGGAAAAAGCAAAAGCTGATATGGTTCAAACAATCATTCAAGACCGACTGAGAACTGAACTAGAAACAGGGATTGATAAATTGGTAAAAGAACAGTTGGGTCAAAAATCCCATATCACAGAATGGAGATTTGAGGTGTTAAGAGAGGACACTGGAAAGACAGGTGTAACTATGGTCAGAGAAGGGTTGATGGAAAGTTACTCTAATTTCTTTCAATTGGTAAATAATTGTACAAGGAGAGATCTTGAAGAGATGTATGTATATGGGGTTAATCATTTTGCAAATACTGAGGAGATTGCGATAAAAGTTTTGATGAGGCATCTAACAAGCATATGTCGTCCAAAGGAGATTATGCAAGTTTTGATTGCTAATGAGGATTTTCCTATTAAGTCAATAAAAGTGTATGCTAAAGCTGGAGTGTACCATATGGTGATGGATAACACTGAACAACAATGGTTTGCTTTGGAGTTCATAGAGCACAATAAAGTCAAGCTTCAGTATATGCTAAAAGCAAAATTCTTTGGATCAGATAGAATAAAAGATGATTTGTTCAAGAGATTAAAAGAAAGACTGCCATGAGTCAAGTCTATGTAAGTTTTCTCTCAATTTTGATTGTAACAGTTTACTTTGCATAAATACATGGAATTCATTCTTTGCTTATGCTTAATTTGTCTGTGATTGAATCCTATGATCGAAAGAACTTAAAGATTTTGATCAATACTTTAAGTTAGGGGGAGATTGTTGGGAAATTAACTAAGGCATTAAGACTGTTTAACATGCAAAGTTGAAACTGTTAGAAGAGTTTATGGAAAACAGTTTTAAACTGTTAGATGAATATATGAAAACAGTTGTGAATAACAGTTGCTGTGGATATTACAACTGTTAGTACAAAGTTCAGAACTGTTAGTTCAAACTTCAACAACTGTTTGAAGACCTTGAAGCCGAAGACTGTTAAAAGAATCAAAGCTGTTGCATTCAATAAACAGTTTCGGTTGAGCTAAATATGGAAAACTCTATCTTTGAAGATATCTCGAAATAGTTGGAAGATCATCAAGATTATCTCTGAAGATAGAAGATTACCTAACTGTCAGCAAATCAAGGAAGATCAAGGAGTATATAAATACTAGATTAGAATTTATATTTAATACGTACTCATTGTTTATGTTTTTGCATTCATTCTTGAAGTTGTAATTTGCTTTCAAGATAGTGCGAAGCCTCTAAGTTTCTCTTTGAAACCCAAGAACAATCTGTGTTCTTCGTCTAACATAATAAGTTAGATTGGGGGTGAAGTTTGCTATTGTAATCATTCTGGTTGGTTAATAAAACTACTGTTTGATTGAATTGCTCTGTGTTTGAAACCTTCTTTAATCAATTAAGTGTGATTCCGCAACTTCTTAGTTGATTGTGATCATAGTTAAAGATTAACTTTTATTCAACTCTGATTTATTATTTAAAAGTTAGTTCTTGTTATTTGATATAATCTATATCCGATCCTGACACACTTTACAGAGGATTTTTGATCAGCTGACAGGGTATCAGTTGAGCAACTATCATATGTTCTCTGATCAGCTGATTGAGGATCAACAACTAATGAAATGCCAGCCAGCTGAGCACTTATATTTAATGTATCAGCTTTCAAGGTTTGACAACATAATGTATTTTTGGTATCAACAAGTGATTCCATTCCTTTACTGGCTTCCTTTACAATTAAATTATCAGTACTTTTGCTTTCTGTCAAAACACTAGAACTTGAACCATCTAATAAAGTGGTTGAGTCTTTCAGCTGAGTACTTTTACTTTTGACAAATTTGTTAGTTATAATACTTTTTCCTTTTACAATCTTTTGAAAAGTAAGAGGTAGAATATCAGTTTTTTCTAAGATATTTATGTCCTTGCTAAAATTAACACAATTAGCAGCTTGGAAGTAATTTTCACAAATAATAGCTTGAACTTGTTTTGGAATCTGCTCATTGACACACTGAGTGGTCTTAGCAGCAGAAACACACCAAGATTTAACTACTTTTTAAAGGTCATTAAACTTCGTGGTTGCTTCATTGTTTTCTTTTACCAAGATCTGATCAAGTATCTTTTGATTAGCTAAATTATCTTCCAATTTTGTCATTTGTTTCAGTTTCTCATCTTTAAGACTTAACTTCTCTTTTAGTGATTTTATTTCTAGTTTTAGCTTCTTTTCTATTTGAATATTTGATTGAAACTCAATACACAGATAATCAAACATAGTGTTCTTTTCATTATCTTCATAGTTAATAAATTTTCCAACCTGATACATAGAAGAAGGATCCCAATCAGGAGAAGTACAAGCTTTAACAACTTTTTTCATGTCCTCATCAAGAGAACTTGTACTTGCTGTGTTGGCCATCAAACTGAACTGAGCTGTGAGGAACTCATCTTCATCACTTGAGAGATCTTCCTCAGCCCAATCTTCTTCTTCAGCCACCAACACCCTATTCTGAGCTTTCTTCTTTTTCTTGTCAAGGACTGCAGCAAGAAATACTTAGCTTCATAATCAATCTTGCTATCTGAACTTGAAGAACCCTTAAAGCATGTGTTTCCTCTGGACTTACACTCACCGGCATAGTGACCAGTCTTGCCACAAGAAAAACAACCTTCAGAAGCCTTTGGTTTTGACAAGGCTCTTTCTCCTTTGAAGGGTTTCTTCTCAAATCTTTTGACACCCTTTCTTTTTAAGAAAGGTTTGAACCTTTTTACCAACATGGCAGCCTGCTCAACAACAGCTTCAATGCTGTCCATGTTCTCCAGAACTTCATCCCCATCAGTCATTTGCTCTTCATCCGAAGACTCCTCCTCTTCCTCCTCATCACAGGACTCATACACCACTCCATCAAGACTCCTGGATCTTGTATCCTTAGACACAAGAGCAGTAGATGGAGCTTTTGCAGCGTCCTTCATATCCTTGGTAGAGAGTTTCCTTTGTTTCACTGATTGTTCATGATTCATAAGGTTTCCATATAAACCAACCAGTGTAAGAGCCTTGATTTTCTCACCATGTTTAAGCACAGTGATAAAATGATCCCAAGATTCTGGGAGAGAGTCTAGAAACTTGTTTACAAGCTCCTTATTGCTCTTGGGAACCTCTGCCTTTCTTAAGTCATTAATAAAGCAGTTGAACCTGGTGTAGGTCTAAGTAAGACTTTCACCTTTATGAGCAAAGAAGAACTCATATTCTCTTACCAGAAGGAGTTTCTTATTTTCCTGCACTTCTTCAGTGCCTTCATAAGCAACAGTCAAAGTATCTATCATCTCCTTTGCAGATTTGGAATTAAGAACTTGATTATAGACATCATTTGGTAGTGCAGAGACTAAGGCTGTTCTTGCTTTAACATCAAGATTAACAAGCCTTTTGTCTTCATCAGACCATTGATTTATAGGTTTTATGATCAGTCTTTCAACAACAGGAACTTCATCAGTGGCTTCAGTCACTTGAATTGTTGAGGAAGGAATATAAGGACCTTCAGTGACAGTTTTGAGCATCACTTCATCTAGGCTTGACATATAGAGAAGAACTCTACTTTTCCAGAGAGAAAAGTTTTCTCCATCAAACGTGGGACACCTTGTAAGTGAGCCATTATTTGAAAAACCATTAGAAGCAGTAACAGGAGTGGCCATTTTCTAGTGTGGGGTATAAGCAGTTGAAGAGTAAGCAAAACAGATCTTAGATATTAGTTATCTAGCCTGCTCTGATACCAGTTGTTGGTCCCGAATGGATACTACAACAACAAATGTTTGTAGAAGGGGGGGGGGGGGGGTTGAATACAAACTTTAGCAAATTAAAATTTAAGAGACACACTGTTTACTTTTATATAATTCTTAGTGATGTGAATAAAGAATTACATGAACTAGATGCGGAAAATCTAAGTTCAATAAAAGGTGGCAACTAAATTTGTCTAACACATAGACTAAGCTAATCTTAAACAACTTATGTCTAAGATGTTCAACACATGAACAAGTTTGTAATACTGAAAGTAAAATGCTAACTCTTCTAATTCTCAACAAATGAGATTTCAGTATTCAACTCTATCTATTCGCATACTTAGCATGTTTCCATGCATTCGTATATATAAGCAAGGATGTCCGGGTTGATGAAGAGGAGAAGGAGACAAAGGTACTTGGTTTAATAATATTATAATAGATAAAGTTAGTGGGTGAAAAGTAAGTTAACTTTATACATAAAGTGTGTACAGTGAACATACTTTTCAGTAAGGAGTTTACCCACTATCTATTATTATATTATTAAAGTACTACCTTTATATCTTGGAAAAGTAAACTTCTCCTTTCACGCTTGTGCTTTAATCAACACCATGCTTTCTGAAGATTTGACTTAACCAAGTATAGAGTTGCCAACCATACTTAGTTGTCAAAGCACATCTTCGAGATCTTCTCTTCTAAAGTATTTTTCTCATTTTCCAGAGGATAAAGATCTATCCTTTTTGTTTCTTTGCAGATACAAAAAGTATTAAGTACTTTTACAAAGAAAGATCTAAGGCATAATAGAACAACACATGTTCTGCCTTTGACTTAAGAAAATATTACACTGAAAAACTATTAGCTGATTACAGACTCAGCTAACAGACACTGAACTGCAATTATAATTTTGCTCAGCTAAGGATAAAGGTGAAAGACTCAGCTGACTAGATTTGCTCAGCTGATCGAATTGCTCAGCTAATAACACAAATCATAATACAACTTATAAGCTAGTCAACTTAAACAATCAGCTGATCCTAAGGACTCAGCTAACCATTTGAGTATGATCAGCTTATTGAGAGAAGAATGAATAAGTAGAATACCTTATCTGACATGTGGGAGACATTAGCTGATCAATGAGATACTGTCAGCTGATCCTTGTCTGCTCAGCTGATCTTTGAGGAACCCTCAACTGATGGTTTGCACCATCAGCTGATGCTTTGTAGATGCATAGCCGATGCTTCTTAACTTGTCTTTTCTTCTTAGCTGATCTTCCTGAAGCTGGTCCTCTGGCTAATACTCAGTGTTCAGCTGACACTTTGATTCGTCAGCTGACATTTCTTACATAGAAAATTTTTAAGTCTAATATGAAAAACAACACATGTTTTTCATTTATCTAAGTCCAAAACTGAATATATGGTTTTGTTAACATCAAATCCTATTTTACTTAATAGATATGTTTGATTTAGGTTTGATATTACTATCTCCCCAACAAGTTCCATGAGAGAATGAGAAAAACTCAATTTATAGAAGTTAAAATCCGGATGGCTACGCGGCGTGTAGCCCTTCTTTGTGGCGCGTAGCCCAGATAGCCCTTATCCGAAATTTGAAATTCAAATAGTCAAACTTGATCAAACGGTCTACGTGGCGCGTAGAATTTTCCTCCCGGCGCGTAGCTTTGAAGTGAAATCTCCAGAAATTTTTAGCCAATTAGTCGGCGCGAAGCTCCTCCTCTCATGTTGACTAGCTCTACGAGAGAGAGAGAGAGAGAGAGAGAGAGAGAGAGAGAGAGAGAGTTCAAACGAGAACTATTTTTCGTACGAGAACTGCGAGAATCATTTCTGGCCAATCATTTAAGTTCATGTCTTTTTTTATTTAAAATTTGCACATGTTCAAAATTTGCACATGTTCACATGTCGAGCTCTTCTGAAAAATAAAACACAAACACAAAAGAAAAAATTGTAAAAATATATATCAATATCGGTCTCAAATTAAAGAGCATAATTTTGTCGTTGATTTGAAATAATTTTCGTAATTTAACACATTTCCGTTTGATGTATATGTTAGGGGATAGTGTAAAAATGTCTAAATTGCCCTTAATATGTTTGATTAGTTTAAGGTTATCCGGTAACAATCTTTTAATATGAACCCTCCATCTCTTTGAATGACTATAATTGGTTCTCGCAGTTCTTGTACAAAAAAGGGTTCTCGTTTGAACCGTCCCATATATATATATATATGGGTTTAATGCACCGAAATGTAATGAACTATGCGCGGTTTAACATTGTATGTAATGAACTAAAATTTCTTGCGATTAATACAATAAACTACCCACTTTTTACATTGTGTGCAATTTTGACCTTTGATTGTAGGTTACCGGTCATCATAGTCCAAAATGTAATAAACTATGCTCATGTGGCACTCCACGTAGGATTCCACAAAGGACTCCTCCACCACATAGGATAAGTTTATTATAATTTTTATTATTATCATTATTATTATTAATATTTATTATTTATTATGCCTTTTATCCCATCAGTTTACCCTCCTCCCATCCCAACGAAGAACAAGAACGCCGGCAACCCTCCTCCCCTCCTCCCATCACCTCCCAAGAACTCTATCATCTGCCCGCTCTACCGTAATTGAGATAATGAACCGCGCCTTCGACTGAAGAACATGAAACGTCGACCACCACCGCCTTAACGATTTAGAGTTTTATTTTTTTGATTTTTGTTGGTTCGTCTTCGCCTCCTCCACCGTCGACACCAACCGCCGCCTCATACGCCAACCCTCGTCGCCTCATCATTAGTCCATATCTGTTTTCGCCTCGTCGTTGCAGTTGGTGGAGGTTGCAGGTGGTGGTGTTCCATTTTAGGGTTTCGCCCTCTGCCGTCTCATCCGTCGACGCCACCGCCTCTGACCGCCGACTTTAACCACAACCGACGCCATAGCCTTTGTCTTCTTCGAAAATCGCAGGTTGCTCCAGGTCTGTTTAGGGTTTTTTATTTGGGTTTCCCTAAATCGATTTCTCCATACCGTTTTCGTTTTTAAGGTATGTTTCTTATTTTTCATTAGCAAGATCGGTTTCCAATCGAAGGTATGTTTATGAGTTTCTTTGAAAGGTTTTTTTTAGGGTTTCGATCGAGTTTTTTCTAGGTTTGTTCATGGTTTTCGAGTTACAGATGGAGTTTATGTTTCTAAGTTTGTTCATGGTTTTTTTAGGGTTTTCGATCGAGTTTATGTATCTAGATCTGTTTGGGTTTTTAGGGTTTCGATCGAATTAATGGTTTTTTAGGATTCCTTGTGGATTTCTTCAATTTAATTAACTTGTTCGATTTCATCTTGTTCTTGAATGTTGACTTAGGGTTCATTACCAGATTGTGTTGATTTCAGATTTAAACAGATTTTTGTTTCGTAGTTAATGATTGTGGTTGAATGAGATAGTGAGAGTGGTGGTGATCGAAAATGGAGGTAATAGTGGTGGTGGTGAAAATGGAGGTGGCGGTGGTGGCAGGTGGTGGTTGTTGTGGTGGTGGTATTGATGAAGATGCTTAATAATAATAATAATTAAAACAAATAATAATAATAATAGTTAATAATACTATTAATAATATAATTATAAAAATAAATAATGACACATCATCACACGATGACACTTGGTATTACTTTAGAAAAGGAAAAAATAAAAATCGCATATTACCGGTTCCACGTCATCATTTACCTGCATTGCAGGTCAAAATTACACACAATGTAAAAAATGAGTAGTTTATTGTATTAATCACAAGAATTTTTAGTTCATTACATACAATGTTAAACCGCGCATAGTTCATTACATTTCGGTGCATTAAACCCTATATATAAATATATATATATATATGTATTATATATATATATATATATATATATTGTTGGGTTTTACAGGTCACAATTCTAACTTGAGTTATCCTGATTCACAACCAAACTGGTTTGAACAAACTTAGAATTGATCAATCAATATGCAGTTATTATTTATAAAGCGGAATGAAAATAATAAACTTAATCCTAAAACCCTAAAGCATTAAATATCTTGGTTTATCACAAGTGTGTATACCACATATATAGATTTCGATACATATATGTATGTGTATATATAAATTTCGAAAAACATGTAACCACAATAAACATGACTGGATTAAACTTAGAACAAAGCATACAATCAATCAAACACTTTATTCTAGAAATCGAAATATGTATATATATATACATATACCCATCGATTTCTCTATAGGTACCAAGAACATGTTTAGATGAAGGTTATACCTGAATTGCTCAATGATAGTCCACCCGTAATGAGGTATACCAATAGCGTGCTAGAAAGGCTTAATTTACACTTCAAAGTTCTTGATCTTTTTGATATTTTGAACACCAAAGTCGACAACCCCTTTTGCCCTGGGGTTGTTTGCCGTCGACTTCAAGGAGAGAAAAAGGGGAGAGAGTTTTGCCTTTTTGGTTATTAAAGTGTTAACCCTAATTGTGTAGGTCTAAACCTCTATTTATAGATAACTTTCTAGTTATCTTTAATTAGGTAACTTGGTGTAAATATTTTATTATCAATATAAAATACACAATAATATATATGTATATATATATTATATCTCTTTAATAAAAACAAATAATTACATTAACCCTTTTAAGATAATATCCAAGATATTAATCCTAAATATCAATAATTAATAATATATATTTATTAACTAATAAATATATACATTCTTGTAAATTAATTAAACCTGGTTATTTTACAACTCTCTATACTGGTTTATGACTATCTGTCATAATACCTATCTCCCACAGTGTGATTGAACTTCATGAATTACGTACCCTCACAGGTGTGACCCTTGAGTGTCTTATGGCATTGGGCGTCTCATCAGGGTTCGATGGTTATGCACACAAATCCTATCAGACTCCCACTTGTGCTTACCATCAACCCGTAAACTTGATGATACTGGCCTAAGGGTGCTTCTAGACAAGTCCTTATATCAACCCGGCAATAAGAACTCTTATACCCAGGTGTGATAATTTAATCCTTATAAAACAAACTATTTCATAATTTATAAAACTAACTGTTTTATAATAAAAGCTTCATAAGAATCCCCTGTCTTATGATCGGATATACTTTAGGCTTTTCCCTCCGCATCACGATATTTCAATTGTGAGTGTGAGCATAGTGTGAGTCAACTCTGAACACTCAGAACCATTTCTCGACTATCCGATTTCGACTGAGTGATAAACGACAAAGAACAAATCAGTTCGTTTGGGCATAGCCATGCACTTCTACAGTCGACATCAGTCAACGGGCCCGGAATCTCTCCAAAAAGGAGGTGCAAAATGCCTCTCGCATACTTGCATTTGGTAACATGCTTTCCGCTGACACCGGATGCGCCCGTTATTGCTACCCAGTTACGACGTAGCGTTAGGTGCAACCTAAATGCCAAAAGTCCACGCATCCCAAACCAAATACCTTAGGTTTGAGGACAACCTATGTGACGAATACCTTTGGCTCGTTAACCACGTGGTATTCTTCACGATGTCACTATCCGATATTCACACCTCTGTGAATACCTGTACATCCTTGGCCTACACTCCTGGTAGATATCTTCAATTGCTTTGAATATCCACCAAGTATTACAATGACGTTATTATCACCCTAATCGAGGTTCCCACCAAGATAGGTAGTCACGGACAAGATTTTTGAATAATAACCTTATTATTCATGGATATTACCAAAACATACAAAATCTGTGAAGAGTAATGGGATTAATAATGTACCCTCCATATTCACCCTTGATGTACTAAAAGCGTACCATGTTTTTAATTTATAAAAACCGTTTTTTTATTTACGTACAACTATGACACAAAATAGGCAAGTGAACCTAATCGTATAATAGTATAGCAAATAAGTACAGGTGTCGAACTCTCGGGGAATGAGTATGATTTGATAAAATTATAATGATTTAAATATTAAACGCAACTAAACTAATCTAAACTAGAAAGCAAATAAACTAACCTAAGGACGAGAAAATAAATAAAGCAATTAAATGGAGGATTTATGGTAAAGTTGAGAACTTTCAGCCAACTAAGCCACTACAAACCCTAGAAATTCACTAAAGCATGCAAATGAGACAAGAAAGCTGTTAACTCGGAGAATTATATATATATATATATATATATATATATGTATATATGTATATATATATATATATGTATATATATATATGAAGATGTTCCCTCCTTAGATTCAATTACACCCCTTGCATGGCAATTAATTCATGGCAATATGAGCTAAAACACTTTGAACATTCATGCATCGATTCCTAAATTAGTTAAAACCTTGATTCGGTTATAACCGTCTAAGTACACCAATTAATAACCTTTATGGTCAAAAGCGCGATTAAAAGGGATAATTAGCCAATTAATTCGATTACCTGGTAAAGACTCAATCTTTAATGTTTCATATGATCAACAAAACACCACTAACACATAAAGGTCATTATATGTTTAATCACATGCAAAATCATCTATTTAAAGTTGCTTAACACTAGGATTTGATCAATCACTATATCTTAAATTATCTATTGGTTCTAGATAATCAAGATCAAAGCTTTATGAATTAAATGGTCTTTTAAAACACAAAACTCAGATTATAAACAACCAAAACAGATTACTAAGCATGGATGAACTAAGATTAAGTTAAATTTGAATTAAAACATGAATTAAAGTATCAAAGCCATGAATTAATAAACCATTACATGATTTTCATCTCCTCTAGGGAGAAAAACAGAAGATCTAGCCAATCATAATAGTTCTAAACTTCTGGAAATCAAGAAGAAAGAAGAATATCATGAGTAAGAATGAAAAAACCGTAAAAGCCGAATGACTCTTCAACTTGATCTTCAAATTTAAGCTCCAATGCTCCAAGATCATGCACCAAGCTCCCTGGATGTTTAATGGATGTTTTCTAAAGTTATGGTGGTGAAAAAGGCGGAGAAAAGTGATTCCAACCGAATTAAATCGAAAAAAATATGTATAGATGAGCTACAGAGAGGGATCGGGCCGCGACACCCTAGATCGCGCCGCGATCTAGGGTTTTATCCCACACTTCTCGGCGTTCAAAATTCAAAAACGGATAGGGGCCTGACACGTCAGCGTCGCGACGCGACCGGAGAATGGATTGACGCAATCTCCGAAGTTGACCAACAGTTTGACTTTTTCCCATTTTTTCATCTTTATCTCGTTTTTATCATCATCTTATCTTCCAACTTCGGATTTTTGACCTAAAATTAAATATTAACAGATAAGAATAATTTTTAATATATTTTTCATGATTTTTATTAAAAACAATTAATTATTGCGTTAAATATATATATATATATATATATATATATATATATATATATATATATATACAAAACCCATGATAACAACCCTCCTGGAATATAGTACATAATTAATACTGGTCCATCGTCTCAATTCACCGCGATATGTATTACTATGTTGGTTCAAGTGGACTTATCATGGATCACTTCTTGAAATCACCATGCACTAACTAGTGCTCCCACTTATTTTGCTAGACAAACTGTTTTCCGCAAACCTTGAAAACAAGTCTAGTCTCTCTAGTTTTATTATATTCCCTAAACTCGGAAAACTGGATTAACTCCTTGTTTCTAAATATATAAAATTATTGTATAACCATACTTGGTTATATTGTAGATGTATGGATACTTTTCTATTCGAAGAAATAGACTGAAATAATAAACCCTTTTTGTTTACACTAACTTGTAAACAAAATTAGACATTCAGTGCATAAACACTTATCCAATAATATGTTTATTATTCTCAACACTTAATTCTTTTAATATGTTTAATATTGGTGACATTGAATTTCAATATATAATTATGACCTTCTGGGACTAGTCCATTTACTTGGACTTATTTTGAAACCTTAAAATTCCCGTCATTAAAAATTATATACGTGCTTGAATTTCAATAAGCTAATAATTACCGTGTTTCTTCGAAAACACTTATTTGCTTCTACGCATACATACATATATATGTATTTTTATCAAAAACCGATAAATATCTTTGCGTAGGTCTATTGCTACCACTGACTATTATGAAAACATATCGTTACTTAAAACACCTTATTGACTTGGTTAAACTTGAAACAAAAGTCAAAATACTGATTTTAAGTATATATCTAAAGCTTAAATTTCGAATAAGAATCTTAAAGTTTGCGAAACCTTAGACTTGGATTTTCTAATATCCACTATTTTCTATTACGGAAATTGGTTTCTTAAAACTTTACATTATGTTGGGGAGATAGATATATCAAACCATAATCAAATCTGTCTATTATTTAAAATAGGATTTGATGCTAACAAAACCACATATTCAGTTTTGTACTTGGATGAATGAAAAACATGTGTTGTTTTTCATGTTAGACTTGAAGAAATTCCTAAGTAAGAATTGTCAGCTGAACACTGAGTATCAGCCAAAGGACCAGCTTCAGGAAGATCAGCTAAGAAGAAAAGACAACTCAAGAAGCATCAGCGGAGCATCTACAAAGCATCAGTTGATGGTCTAAAACCATCAGCTGAGGGTTCTTTAATGATCAGCTGAGCAGTCAACGGGTCAGCTGAGTCTATCACTCTGATCAGCTGATGCCTCCCATTCATCGGATAAGCTATCCTTTAGTTATATTGTCTTTTCCCTGTAAACTTATCACTCTCAATGATCAACTGAGCCCTTGGGATCTGCTGATCATAAAGGTTGATTAGCTTATACAGTATTACTCTTGTATGTATTATCAGCTGAGCAGTTATGATCAGCTGAGCATATTTCAGTAGCCGAGTCTTTCACATTTATCCTTATCTGAGCAAATATATGTTTGCAGTTCAGTGTCTAGTAGCTGAGTCATTATACAGTACCTCAGTTAATAGTTTTTCATTGTATTATTTTCTTAATTCCAAGGCAGAACATGTGTTGTTCTTCTATGCCTTTAGAATTCTCTATGTAAATGTACTAAGCACTTTTTGGATGTGCAAAGAGACAAAAATAATGGATCTTGATCCTCTGGAAAAGGTGATGGATACTTTAGAAGAGAAGATCTCTAAGATATGCTTCAACAACTAAGTATGGCTGGCAACTCCATACTTGGTTAAGTCAAGTCTTAAGAAAGCATGGTGTTGATAAAAGTACAAGCATGGAAAGAGAAGTTTACTCTCCCTAGACAAAAAGGTAGTACTTTAATAATATAATAATAGATAGTGAGATTTGACTTTATTAAAAAGTACATTCACTTTACACACTTCCTATTTAAAGTAAATTTATTTTTCACCCACTAACTTTATCTATTATAATATTATTAAATCAAGTACCTTTGTCTTATTCTCCACTCCATCAACCCGGATACCATTTGCTTATATATACTCATGCATGGAAACATGCTAAGTATCGAATAGATCAGTTGAACACTGAAATCTCATAAGTTGAGAAAATAGAAGAGTTAGCAATTATTTTCTTCATTGTAATCAAACTTGTTCATGTGTTGAACATCTTAGACATAAGTTGTTTAGGATTAGCTTTGTCTATGTGTTAGACATTTTAGTTGCCACCTTTTATTGAACTTAGATTTTCCGCATCTAAGTTCATGTAATTCTTGATTCATATCAATAAGAATTATATAAAAGTAAACCGTGTGTCTCTTAAATTTAAATAGCTAAAGTTTGTATTCAACCCCCCCTCCCTTTCTACAAACATTTATTGTTGTAGTATCCATTCGGGACCAACACATTACTACAAGTATGACACACTTGTATAGATTCTTAATTAAAACATGTGAGTTCTTCTTGATTACAATGTCTACTATAATCAAACTCATAAATGTTTTATCTTTAAACACAACCTTAGAAATAATGACTATTATTTCAAGTTTTTAACTTTAGTTCAAAACTTGAACTTTGTTTTCATAAAAACTTATAATTACTTGATTAGATAAACTTTCTAATGTATAACAACAACTGTGTTGCTTCAAGTAATTCCATAAATTTTAGTCAAAAAATTATAATATTAATCATATTACTCAAATGGCAACCAATGCATACAGACTAAAAAACTAATAAGTCAAAAACATTGACTTGTTAGTCATCCTCTAGTTATACTTGACTAGATTTAATCATAAGGTGCGTGCAAGGATATATCAACCAATAATTCATAAAAGTTTTGATAAAGAAGTCCTTAAAACCATTACATAATAAAGAAGAGTTTAATAAGTAGAAATATCAATTATGAAAATCCTTCTTATGCACGCATCGTCCTCCAGCATTCCAAGGCATCCCTTTTGCTTCTCATTGATCTATTCGCAATAAACGATCATAAAAGTCAAATACACCACTTATATACAATAAGTTGAAAGCAAAAATACTGAAGTTAGTCAACGAAAGTATCTGTGGCGTTTCCACCACCCTCGTGACGCTTCGGACAGTTGGCCTTATAGTGGCCAGTTTCACCGCACTTGAAGCACCGACTCTCGGCTCTTGCTTTGTTCAGTTTAAACTTTTTGCCCTTGCCTTTGCCTTTGCCATTTTCCTTGGCCTTGGGTGCCGATGGTCCTGGCTCGGTTTACCGTTGCCCCTGCCATTGCGCCCCTTCCTATTCTTAGCATCCCCGTTCTCCACCACTAGAACATCGTTAGACTTGTTACCCAGATTCGACTCCGCTGTCTTAAGCATGGAATGCAAATCAGCAATGGATTTCTCCATGTTGTTCATGTTATAGTTGACTATGTATGGCTTATAGTCATCAGGCATCGAGTTGAGAATCAGGTCCGTTGCTAGCTGCAATGGAACCATATACCCTTTCATTTTCATGACATGGGTGCTAACCGAAGTGCCCTTAGCCATCTTGCAAGTATGAAGAGCTTTCATGACATCGTAACATTTTGAACGAGCCTGCTCTTGAAACATGTCCCGCAGCTGACGGATCATGTCATAGGCCGATGTATCCATCATGCTTGTTTGCAACTCTGGACTCATAGTCGCAAGCATGAGGCAACTTACATCTAGCGCATCATTGACACGCTTCTGGTAAGCCTCCCTAACATCCGCCCTTGCATTGTTGGCCGGGGCATTTCCCACCTGCTCCTCTAGGACGTACCATTTCCTCTCGTGCCTGAGCACAATCCGCAGATTGCTCTCTCAGTTGAGGAAATTAGGTCCAGTGAGCTTATCCTTTTCTAGGATGGAGCGGAGTGAGAGGTTGTTTGTGTTGGTAATGTTTGCCATCTATAATTTAATCATGTAGTTCAATTAGTAACACAAAAGAGACTTTGCTAAATACAAATTCATAAAAACCCTAGAATGATTAGGTATTAGCCCTAGGATCCTTATTTCACACGTGTTGGTGCATGGTTTGGGCACGACAACACCAACCCCGTGCTATTTCAGGTAGGTAGGTTCCTTTACCAATCGTATCTAACTTGATACGACTCCTACACGTTGTAGAGATTTTTAGATGAAACTATCTATGTTTATTTCTAAACTAAGTGCATTTTGGGCCCATCACATAAGGGAGTCACCAAAATAGACTGCACCAACTAGGACGGGGTGAACTCTGGCCTGTCACATCAGGGAATCGCAAAGTCTTTCACCCCCTCCCCACATTGGTTTCAACCCCGGTGTGCATGGTTTGGGCACGACAACACACCATGTAACGACCCGATTTTTTTTACTAAATAAAGTTTGTTTTCCATGTACATAACAAAGTATACAAAAAGAGCAATTGTTGTGTTCGTAGACTATTAACTATAGCAAAATACCATTTAAACATGGAAAACGTATTTTTCTACTAAATAATAATTTAGGAAGCATCTCACTGTCGGCTCAAGCAGGTTCTTTGCCCTTTCCCTTTCCAGAAGTACCGGGAGCACCTGAAAAGGGTTAATCAACAACTGGTAAGCTATAAAGCTTAGTGAGTACATACAATCACCACCACTTAAACAGAAAATATACGAGACTTCGATCAACAAACAAATATATTTGTCACACAGACTACAAATTTGCCACCCAGGCTATCACAATTAATGCCACCCAGGCTGGTTAATTATGCCACCCAGGCTAGTTTTAAATATGCCACCCATGCTCGTTATAAATACGTCACCCAGGCTATTCACAAATTATTTCCACCCAGGCTATTCACAAATTATTGACACCTAGGCTATTCACAAATTATTGCCACCCAGGCTATAACACGAATAATCATATATCTGCACATTTTACAGATAAGTTAAATGGGTCGTATGACTCACCTGCTCGACATGATTCACCAATTACAGTATTTCTCAACAGTTGAAATCACAAGTTTAAATCTTCAATTAATACCTACGATCAATTTCATAGCTTTTAAGCACTTGACCCATTATCACAACAAACAGAAATTTCAACTTAAATCCTTCAAAATTCAATATGCATGTGTCGGATCTAACTTGCATGTGTCGGATTCAATATGCACGTGTCAGATCTAACATGCAAGTGCCGAGTTAAATTCCTATCTCCTTGAAATTTAACTGAAACTCATAATAATTAAAAGAAATAGGTTTCAACAACATATGTTAACCTAACCCCCAATTTCTTCAAGAAATCATCTAAAAAGAAGGTAAAAAATCATACCTTGATGCTAGTAGAATTATTAATTTCTTCAAGTTAGCTAATAATCCTTCAAGCCTCAATTTCTTAACACCTTCTTCTCCTTCTCGTATTCTCCAAGAGATTTCACACACACACACACACACACACACACTTCACACACTTCACTTCTCTGGTGTTATGACTTTAGTCATCACCTAACCCCCATTTTATAAGCAATATTTTATCATTTGACACATCTAGTCCCTTAGGTTTCATGAATATATTATTTACTTCCTCATCTTGTCAAGTGATAGTTTAGAACTTGACACAACTAATCCCTCAAATTATAAATAGAAATAATCCTTTAATAATAAACATAATACCACTTACTTGGGTATTACACACCACGGTACCGGTAGCAGGAAAGGTGTACCACTAGATGGGTAGCACTACTGGTCTAAGATTTTTGTGGGTTTTATCCAAGTTTGAAAAACTTGATTTCCAGTTTTGTAAAACCATTTTAAAACTATCTTGTTTTAAAATCCGTATATCTTAATATACCTTAAACTAGGTACACAATACGTCTTATGACAAAAACATTTTGAAAAATAAACTGTTTTTAAAATGCTGATACGACAATCATAAAATACTTAAATTTTATAAAACTGTTGTCGTATACCAATTCTATCATATTCGTGGTTTTACCTCTTGATTAATAAAGAACATTATTAATCATCTACTTCAATTTCACAGTCGCATAAAAATATAATTAAAGCACAACCACGCAGTTAATAGCTTGTTATAGTTTTGTCAACTATGTCATAAGGGGTCAATCAAGGGACAACTAAACTAGATAGATCCCGTGGCAGGATCTAACGAATGTTCTCACATGTTTTACACATCGAAAACCCTCACATTTAATCCAGAATCAAGGTGAATTGTACAAATTATTGTCTAAAATGCTTAATGTTCACCATTGCAGGTTAATAGGACCTAAAGTGAAGATATCAAGTCAAACGAGTGCAAAGCGGATGAAAAACGAAGAACTTATGAAAATCATCATGCCATGCGATCGCATGTACCTACTATGCGATCGCAAGGTAGGCGCGAATCTAGCTTTGGCACTTGGCAGCCTCTGCAAGCTAAGCTGTCTTGTCAACCGCCCAAAACCGAGTCATGCGATCTCATGACATTCCCATGCGATCGCAAAGGCCCCCGATCCTGACCTATTAAAGGAGCTCATTCTCTGCAGATAAGAGACACAGACCATCAGAAACACAACTATCAGCACACAGACACGCATTTTCTCTGTAAAACACACACATAACACACACTAAGGTGTCTTCACACTTGGGTTTTGATTTGGTGGTAGTTAAACACCCCAAACTCCGGTCCAAAGGTGTAGAAACTAAGTGGAAGTTCTGATCACGTATACAACTTGGGATAGCTTGGTATAATCTAAACTTATCTGTTCTTAATATGTATCCAAGTATTGATCTTGTTGTTTTACTTGTAACCATGTATAACTAAACTAGTGGTAGTTAAACACCCCAAACTCCGGTACAAAGGTGTAGAAACTAAGTGGAAGTTCTGATCACGTATACAACTCGGGATAACTTGGTATAATCTAAACTTATCTGTTCTTAATATGTATCCAAGTATTGATCTTGTTGTTTTACTTGTAACCATGTGTAACTAAACTATTTCACTTAGGCCAAGATGATTCTTGGCCAAGTTATGGCAATATAAACCTTTTCTTGATGATTTGATATAAAAGTATGTTTTGATCATTAATGTAAATGTGTTTAATCATATTCATGTGATATATTTGTTCATGTTCGTGTTTTGATAACCTTTTGTGTGAAAACCTCAAGGTTATATTGCATGCATATTCAAGAATGTTGGTTTAATCTTAAGATCTTGTGTAGTTATTACTAGAAATGGTATAACAAGCAAGATTGTCATTTGAAAAGCATTTTTGGAACTTGTCTTTGATCATTTCAGATCTTAACAAGTTGGCCAAGTTTATCATATTTTGGTTTATCACATGTTTCACATCTCGAATGAAAGTTTAATTGTGTACGTATATTATTTGATCATTAATACTACAAAAGGATAAAAAGGATTAAAAAGATGTTTTTGAACATGTTAAGGTTGAAATGAATTCCATTATGTCATTAAGAGTCGTATCTTTTGATTCTATGTACATGCTTACGTATTTCATTCTTTGCATGTGTTATGTGCTAGAAATGGTACATAACATAATGATATCTAAAAGAAATAACGTAAGGCTTGATCTTAAATCCAATACACCTGGTTTGAGTCTTGTTGGGTTCATAACATCATAGTGTTCATTTGCTATCTACTTATAACCTTGGATGAAAGTCCAGGTTGTTTGTGCTTAATCTTTGGGTAAAAATGAGATCTGCTGTAAATAGTCACCATGCGATCACATGACATATGCATGCGGCCGCATGGGTCTGTCTTTCTATGTGATCGCATGTCTCTGACATGTGATCGCATAAAGCCCTGTTCCAGAATCAGTTTGCTGTTTCTTTTATTCTAATTATTATTAAATCACTTTAACACCTTTCTTATGTTTTGAAAACTATAAGACATATCATTTGACCAAGAATGTATGGCTTGTAGCTGGATTTAAACATGGTTAAGTGGATCTGTGATTTCTTTTGATTCTATGCTTACATGTTATATTTGATTGTAAATCTGAGTCTTGATAACTCGAGTGATGATTTACATGATAATAAAACTCGTAAGTTTTAGAGAGAACAACATATTGTGAGCTAACGGCAATTTATCAAGTCATCAACAATTAAACCAAAATAAATATTGCCATAACTAACCAGGATGATTCTGAAGCCTAAGTGATCCTTTCTCTCATTGTCTAATCGCTTGTTTATTATCTTGATAGTGTAACTTGTTTATTTCATTAGTTTTAAATCAAAATCTAAAAATCACATGTTTTTATTTCACCAAACAATAATAATGTTTGAGTTCTAGTAGCTGCCAGAAAATCACTTTTATCCCTGTGGTTCGACACTCGGTCTTACCCTATCTGTACTACTACTAACTAGGTCATACTTGCCTGAGTCGTGTGTAGTATTTATTTTGTAATTCCACTTTATAAATTTAAAACATCAGTGTGAAAAAGCTTTTAATCATCTTAAAAATACCCGTACGCGGGCTGCACACCACTCCCACTGGCCTTGACACCTCTGGTTTTAACCCGAGCAACTCCGTTTGATTTCTCCGTCTTGTAAAGTCCTTTGTCTTCGGTTTTGGTTACAACTATCTAAACTAGAATACATAAACCTATTCTATTACAATTACATTATAGAAAGGGGTTGTAATTGGCACGCAGGCCTCCCCGAAATACTTTTACATTGTAAAAGGGGTTGTAAGTGGCACGGCGGCCTCCCCAAAACCAAAAAGAAATACTGAAAGAAAAACACAACCATATGTCTAAGTTGGCAAAACCTATAACCTACATGTCCAACCACAACAAGAAAATACTGTTGACTTGTTTGAATCAGACACTTATAGTTGACATGTAAAACTACAAATGTGATTTAAAGATACTAATGCGATTTTAGTATACAAGTCAACTAATTCAACATATATACATATCAACCACACATTAAATATAAACCAATAATAATGCAAGTATATAAACCTTTTCATTCCTTCTCAAATTAATTAAACCATTAATTGAGATGAGAAATATTTGACAAAACTTTTCAAACATACTTAATTGATTAAAGATTTATCCTTGTTTATATTGTATGATGATAATACACCATTATGGTTATTTATTATATTTTAATCCAAAAATATAATAAGAACTTATATTTTAACTTAACTAGTTAAAATAAAACCTTAACCATAACACACACACACACACACACACACACACACACACACACACATATATATATATATATATATATATATATATATATATATATATATATATATATATATATTTATATTATATATATATATATATATATATATATATATATATATATATATATATATATATATATATATATATATATATAACATCTTGTATTATTATTTTATCCGAATTATCCTTATCCAAAAGTTAACCATCCAAGACCTATGTGCCTAAGCCTATTCTTGGATTTCCCAAAATGGGCTACTAAGCCCATTGAGTTCATTAATTAGTCTTTAACTAAATAAAAACATTTATAAATTAAAAGAAAGAAAACTTGGACTTTTTATGAAACTAAATTAATGAACTACCCGTTCTAACCCTAACTGGGTCATAAACTTACTTGGGCTACCAGGCCGCCGCAATGGGGCCTTTGCTTTGGCCGAGACCCAATTTCTGGTCACGGTTAGTGGTTCGCGCCGCGAACTAGGCTTGGCTACCTAACATGGGCCGTGAGCCCTTGGGCCGAGAATTACGTTTGTTCGATGACCCCCTTGGGCCGAGACCCCTTTTGGGCCGTGGTCCCTTGGGCTGAGAACCATATTGGTTCGATGACCCCTCTTGGGCCGATCGAACACCACCATCGGAACCTTTCCGGTGACCCTTTCCGGTTAACTTTAATTCGGAAATGGCGCTAGTGTTGTCACACAGGATTGGAGAGTTTTCAAACTGTATGTCATAATCAAGTAGTTGGTTCTGCAGCTATAGCAGTTGAGCACAGCAGCTTCCAGCAGCAATGTATTCTGCCTCAGCTGTTGAAGTTGAAACATAGTTCTGTTTCTTGCTTGACCAGCTGACTAACCTTCCACCTAACAGTTGACAACCACCAGATGTACTCTTTCTGTCTAGTGTGCAAACTGCAAAATCAGAATTAGTGTATCCAACTAACTCCAAATCAGAATCTTTGGGGCACCAAAGACCTAGATTAGGAGTTCCTTTGAGATACCAGAAAATCCTTTTAATAGCAGCTAAGTGAGATTCTTTGGGATCTTTTTGGTATCTAGCACAGAGACATGTTGAAAACATTATATTAGGTCTGCTAGCAGTAAGGTATAAAAGTGATCCTATCATGCCTCTATAAGCTGTAATGTTCTCTGATTTACCATCAGTGTTCTTTCCAAGCTTTAAGGCAGTGGACATGAGTGTTTTCATTGAAGAACAATTTTCAAACTCAAATTTCTTAAGTAAGTCATTTACATACTTTTTTTGATGAATGAAAATTCCATCAATCTCTTGTCTAATTTGAAGTCCAAGAAAATAGTTTAGTTCACCCATCATGCTCATCTGATAGTTATCAGACATGAGTTTAGAAAACTTTTTACAAAGATCCAAATTTGTAGACCCAAATATTATATCATCTACATATATATGTACAAGTATTACATCACCCTTGAATTTCCTTATAAACAAAGTGCTATCTATGCTTCCTCTTATAAAGCCTTTGGTGGTTAGAAAAGAAGAGAGGGTATCATACCAGGCTCTTGGAGCTTGCTTTAGACCATACAAAGCTTTATTCAAGAAGTATACATGGTCTGGCTTGCTTGTATCTTCAAAACCTGGAGGTTGTTTGACATATACCTCTTCCTTCAATTCTCCATTGAGGAAAGCACTCTTAACATCCATTTGAAACACTTTGAAGTATTTAAAGGCAGCATAGGCTAAAAATAGTCTTATAGCTTCCAGTCTTTCAACAGGGGCAAAGTTTTCATCAAATCAATACCTTCTTCTTGGCAATACCCCTGTGCAACCAGCCTTGCTTTGTTTCTGATGATCAGCCCTTGTTCATCCATTTTATTTCTGAACACCCACTTAGTACCAATGATGGTTTTGTCCTTTGGTTTTGGTACCAAAGTCCATACATTGTTCCTTGTGAATTCTGCCAATTCATCTTGCATGGCATTAATCCAGTGAGGATCATTTAGAGCTTCATCCACCTTCTTTGGTTCAATCATAGAAACAAAACATGTGTATAAACAAAAATTACAAGCTTTTGATCTTGTTAGTACATGTGCTTCTATGTTACCTATGACCTGATCTTTAGGATGATCCTTGTGGTCCTTATAGGCATTTTGGATTCTGGGAGAGTTTGGATTATTTTGGATTATGGGAGTTAAAATTCTTTTGTTTGGATCAGCTGATGAGATTTCTGGTTGATCAGCTGATAGAATTTCAGGAATGTTATCTGTTGGAACTTCTACTGATGAGGGAATGTTTGATATGGAATTAGAGTCCATTGATGTTGAATCATGGTTCTCGTCATTCAGTAAAAGTGTGGGTTGGTTTAAGATAGGATGTGCATTGGTTTGATGTATATTTGGAACAGTTTCGTCTAAATCCTCTACATCAGCTGATGGGAGTGGATCAGCTGACACTGGAATGTTGTCTTAAGTAAGCAGCAGATCATTAAATTCCTCACCTGTAGATGGATTAGTATAACAGGAAGCAACAAAGTCATTTTCATTAAAACTTACATTGATTGATTCTTCTATGACCTTTGTTATGAGGTTATAGATTTTGTAAGCTTTGGAGATCACAGAATATCTAACAAAAACACCTTCATCAGCTTTTGGTGCAAACTTCTGCAATTGATCTCTCTGGTTCAGAATGAAACACTGACACCCAAAGATATGCAGAAAGCTGATGTTGGGCTTCCTTCTCTTGAGCACTTCATAAGGAGTCTTGTTGTGTCTCTTGATGACTAGGGATCTGTTCTGAGTGAAACATGCACAGCTGACAGCTTCAGCCCAAAGATTGAGATATGCCTTTATCATCACAGAAACCTTCTAGAGTTTGATTTCTAAACTCAGTTCCATGATCACTTCTGAGCATCCTTACCAGATTTCCATTTAGCACTTCCATCTTCTTAATGAAGCTTATTATTTCTTCAGCAGCCTCACTCTTTGATTTTAGGAAGATGACCAAAGTGTATCTTGAGAATTCATCAACCATCACCAATGCATACTTACTTCCACCAATACTAGCAGTAGCAACAGGACCAAATAGATCCATGTGAAACATGTAGAAAGGTTTAGTAATGGAGAAGGCTTGCTTATATGGAAAAGAAGTCTTGTGTTGCTTTCCCTTCTCACAGGAAGACAAGGTTTAGGCTTAACATAAGTCAGTGAAGGTAGTCCTGACACTAGTTCACCCTTGCTCAGCTTGTTTATATTTTTGAAGTTTAAGTGAGAAAGCCTTTTGTGTCATTACCAGTTTGTGTCAGTTACAGGTTTTGTATACAAACAGGTTAACTTGGATGGATCACCAGAGGACATATCAAGAGTATATACATCATTGGTTCTCTTTGCACAAATTATTGTTTTACCTTCTTGATCTAAAATGGTACCACATGTCTTTGTAAAGAGGACTTTATGATCACCATCACATAACTGACTTATGCTGATGAGATTGTACTTAAGCCCTTTAACATATGATACTTTGGATAAGGTTAAGTTCCCATTATGAAGTTCCCCGTAGCCTTTTGTTTGCCCACAATTGTTATCACCAAAGGTCACCCTTGGACCCTTTTCCTTCTTATAATTACTAAGCAAAGCTTTACAACCCATCATGGTCCTTGAACATCCACTGTCAAGGTACCATGTGTTTAGACCCTGCATAGATAAGATTGAAAGAAGGTTAGTGACACTTGGGCATCCACTGTTAAGTGGATCCCTGTAAATTGCACCTAGCCATCCACTTCATATTAGGTTGTTTATGAATGAGAGGAACAACTGTGTTATCAAATTCAGTCCGCTGTCTTGAGTTACCTACAAGAGAACAATCACTTGCCTTATGGCCTTTGCTCCCACATTTATAACATTTTTGACTTTTGGAGCTTTTGACATGTTTCAGTGATTGTCCAGGAGATGTCTTAACTATCTTCTGATGACTATGGGTCATCAGCTGATAGATTTCACCATTCAACTGTTGCAGCTGATTCTGTAAACTAATTAGGTCTTTGTTCACAGACACCATAAATTGATCCTTAGGTAAAAGGAGTTTTTGATCAACCTTAGATGTGGCAGACTTAGACTTCATGTGATCATTTAGTCCTTTTCTCTTGGTTTCTTTTATAGAAAGAGGTTGAAGTTATACTGGATCAGCTAAACAATTTATAGAGGATTTTTGATCAGCTGACAGGGTATCAGCTGAGCAACTATCATCTGTTCTCTGATCAGCTGATTGAGGATCATTAGCTAATGAAATTTTAGTCAGCTGAGCACTTATATTTAATGTATCAGCTTTCAAGGTTTGACAACATAATGTCTCTTTGGTATCAACAAATGATTCCATTTCTTTACTGGCTTCCTTTACAATTAAATTATCAGTACTTTTGCTTTCTGTCAAAACATTAGAACTTGAACCAAATTTTGAAGTGGTTGAATCTTTCAGCTGAGTACTTTTACTTTTGACAAATCTGTTAGTGATAATACTTTTTCCTTTTACAATCTTTTGAAAAGTAAGAGGTAAAATATCAGCCTTTTTTAAGATATTTATGTCCTTGCAAAAATCAACACAATTAGCAGCTTGGAAGTAATTTCCACCAATAATAGCTTGAACCTGTTTTGGAATCTGCTCATTGACACACTGAGTGGTCTTAGCAGCAGAAACACACCAAGATTTAACTACTTTTTGAAGGTCATTAAACTTCGTGGTTGCTTCATTGTTTTCTTTTACCAAGATCTGATTAAGTATCTTTTGATTAGCTAAATTATCTTCCAATTTTGTCATTTGTTTCAGTTTCTCATCTTTAAGACTTAACTTCTCTTTTAGTGATTCTATTTCTAATTTTAGCTTCTTTTCTCTTTGAATATTTGACTGAAACTCAACACACAGATAATCAAACACAGTGTTCTTTTCATTATCTTCATAATTAATAAATTTTCCAACCTGATACATAAAAGAGGATCCCAGTCAGGAGAAGTGCAAGCTTTGGCAGCTTTCAAAGTTAAGTGGACCCCTGTAGATTGCACCTAGCCATCCACTTCATATTAGGTTGTTTATGAATGATAGAAACAACTGTGTTATCAAAATCAGCCGGCTGTCTTGAGTTACCTTCAAGAGAACAATTACTTGTCTTATGTTCTTTGCTCACACATTTGTAATATTTTTTATTTTTGGAGCCTTTAACATGTTTTGGTAATTGCCCATGAGATGTCTTAACTATCTTCTGATTACTATGGGTCATCAGCTGACAGATTTCACCATTCAGCTGTTGCAACTGATTCTGTAAACTAATAAGGTCTTTGTTTACAGTCACCTTAGATTAATCCTTAATTAAAATGAGTTTTTGATCAGCCTTAGGTGTGACAGACTTGGATTTTATGTGAACATTAAGTCCTTTTCTCTTGGTTTTCTTTATTGAAAGAGTTTGAAGTAATACTTGATCAGCTAAACAATTTACAGAGGATTTTTGATCAGCTGACAGGCTATCAGTTGAGAAACTATCATCTGCTCTTTGCTCAGCTGATTGAGGATCATAAGCTAATGAAATGTCAGTCAGCTGAGTACTAATGTTTAATGTATTAGTTTTCAAGGTTTGACAACATAATGTCTCTTTGGTGTTAACAAATGATTCCATTCATTTACTAACTTCCTTTAACATTAAGTTTTCAGTATTTTTGCTTTCTAACAATACAATAGAATTTGAACCAACTTTTGAAGTGGTTAAGTCTCTCAGCTGAGTACATTTACTTTTGACAAATCTATTAGTGATAATACTTTTTCCTTTTACAATTTTTTGAAAAGTAAGAGGTAAAATATCAGCCTTTTCTAAGATATTTATGTCCTTGCTAAAATCAACACAATTAGCAGCTTGGGAATAATTTCCACCAATAATAGCTTGAACTTGTTTTGGAATCTGCTCATTGACACACTGAGTGGTCTTTTCAGCAGAAACACACCAAGATTTAACTACTTTTTGAAGGTCATTAAACTTTATTGTTGCTTCATTGGTTTCTTTTATTAAGATCTGATTAAGTATCTTTTGATTAGCTAAATCATCTTCTAGTTTTGTCATTTGTTTCAGTTTCTCATCTTTAAGACTTAATTTCTTTTTTAGTGATTCTATTTCTAATTTTAGCTTCTTTTCTCTTTGAATATTTGACAGAAACTCAACACACAGATAATCAAACATAGTGTTCTTTTCATTATATTCATAGTTAATAAATTTTCCAACCTGATACATAGAAGAAGGATCCCAGTCAGGAGAAGTGCAAGCTTTGGCAGCTTTCTTCATGTCCTCATCAAAGGAACTTGTATTCCCTGTGTTGGCCATCAAGCTGAGCTGAGCAGAGAGGACCTCATCTTCATCACGTGAGAGATCTTCCTCAGCCCAATCTTCTTCTTCAGCCACCAACACCCTGTTCTGAGCTTTCTTCTTTTTGTTGTCAAGGACAGCAGCAAGAAGCTTCTTATACTTAGCTTCATAATCAATCTTACTGTCTGAGTTTGATGAACCCTTGAAGCCTGTGCTTCCTCTGGACTTACATTCACTGGCATAGTGACCAGTCTTGCCACAGGAGAAACAACCTTCAGAAGCCTTTGATTTAACCTTGGCTTTTTCTCCTTTGAAGGGTTTCTTTTCAAACCTCTTGACACCCTTTCTTTTCAAGAAAGGCTTGAACCTTTTTACTAACATGGCAACCTGTTCAACAGCAGCTTCAATGCTGTCCATGTTCTCCAAATCTTCATCCCCTTCAGCCACTTGCTCTTCATCAGAAGACTCCTCCTCTTCCTCTTCACTGGACTCATCCACCACTGCAACAAAACTTCTTGATCTATTATCCTTGGACACAAGAGCTGTAGTGGGAGCCTTAGCAACTTCCTACATCTCTTTGGTAGAAATTTTCCTTTACTTCACTAACTGTTCATGATTCATAAGATTTCCATACAGACCAACCAGTGAAAGACCCTTTATTTTCTCACCATGTTTTAGCACAGTGATAAAATGATCGCAAGATTCTGGGAGAGAGTCCAGAAATTTAGTAACAAGTTCCTTGTTGCTCTTGGGAACATCTGCCCTACGTAGATCATTAATAAGGTAATTAAACCTGGTGTATGTTTGAGTGAGACTTTCACCTTTATGAGCAAAGAAGAACTCATATTCTCTAACCAAAAGAGTTTTCTTATTTTCTTGAACTTCCTCTGTACCTTCATAAGCCACAGTGAGAGTATCTAGCATCTCTTTTGCGGATTTGCAGTTTAGTACTTGATGATAGACATCATTTGGTAGTGCAGAGACTAAGGTTGTTCTTGCTTTAACATCAAGATTAACAAGCCTTTTGTCTTCATCAGACCACTGATTTATAGGCTTTATGACCAGTCTTTCAACAGCAGGAACTTCGTCAGTTGCTTCAGTAACTTGAATTGTTGAGGAAGGAACATAAGGACCTTCAGTAACAGTTTTGAGCATCACATCATCTAGGCTTGACATATGGAGAAGAAATCTACTCTTCCAGAGAGAAAAGTTTTCTCCATCAAACATTGGACACCTTGTGAGTGAGCCATTGTTGGAAGAACCGTTAGAAGCAGCAACGGGAGTGGCCATTTTGTAGTGTGGGGTAGAAGCAGTTGAAGAGTAAGCAAAACAGATCTTAGATATGTTAACAGTGGCAACACTGGCTGACATTGAGGCTAGAATGCAACACCAAGCATTGAAGAATTCCAACTTTGCACCTTTCTTTGCTGCATACGTGCAACTCAAGAAGAATATTGCCTTACAAAACAAAAGGATTCTTCAACAAGATCAGCAAATCAAAGTTTTGACCAACAGTTTGAAGCATGCTAATGAGGTGTTAAAGCTACATGATCAAGTACTACAACAGTTGACAGCTGCTGCAAGACCCCCTTCAACTGTTCCCATCAAAGAGGGGGAGAGTTCATTACCAACAGTTGTTGAAGTGCCAGAACAAACAGCTGCAGTAGATGAACTAACAGTTGCACCTAGTGAATCAACAGTTGAAGAGAAACTATCAGCAGTGGATAGAGTGCTGATCAATACGATAATTTTGTCTGGTGATTACCCAACAAATGATGTTTACAAGACATGGCCCAAGGTGAAACAAGAGTATTTGGTGAAAGTGGGTGCTCAGATGCTGAACTGCAATGAATTCCAAATGAGACAAAAGATTGATGATGGATGGCTTGAGGGAAAATGTGCAAAGTTAAAACCTATTAAGTCAAAGCCTGGATTCAAAGGGATTCATATTGTAGAAAAGGTTGTTGAAAAGCCAGTGCAAGAGGTAGAAGTAAAGGGCAAAGAGATTGTTGTTGAGCTACCAAAGCTAAAATTAACAAAAGAACAACAAGAAGAAAGGGATTTTGAATGTGCTCAGAGGTTGGCTGCTGATCTTCAACAACAAGAACAGACTGATTTTGAAATAGCAAAGAAGCTAGCCGATGAGTTCACAAAAGAGATTGATGAGGTAGAGAAAGCAAAGAAAGCTGATAAGGGAGTGAAAAGAAAAAGAATTGTAAAGAAGAAAACAGTTTTACCTCCTCCCAAGTCACAAGTGGAAAAAGCAAAAGCTGATATGGTTCAAACAATCATTCAAGACCGACTGAGAACTGAACTAGAAACAGGGATTGATAAATTGGTAAAAGAACAGTTGGGTCAAAAATCCCATATCACAGAATGGAGATTTGAGGTGTTAAGAGAGGACACTGGAAAGACAGGTGTAACTGTGGTCAGAGAAGGGTTGATGGAAAGTTACTCTAATTTCTTTCAATTGGTAAATAATTGTACAAGGAGAGATCTTGAAGAGATGTATGTATATGGGATTATTTTGCAAATACTGAGGAGATTGTGATAAAAGTTTTGATGAGGCATCTAACAAGCATATGTCGTCCAAAGGATATTATGCAAGTTTTGATTGCTGATGAGGCTTTTCCTATCAAGTCAATAAAAGTGTATGCTAAAGCTGGAGTGTACCATATGGTGATGGATAACACTGAACAACAATGGTTTGCTTTGGAGTTCATAGAGCACAATAAAATCAAGCTTCAGTATATGCTAAAAGCAAAATTCTTTGGATCAGATAGAATAAAAGATGATTTGTTCAAGAGATTAAAAGAAAGACTGGCATGAGTCAAGTCTATGTAAGTTTTCTCTCAATTTTGATTGTAACAGTTTACTTTGCATAAATATATGGAATTCATTCTTTGCTTCTGCTTAATTTGTCTGTGATTGAACCCTATGATCGAAAGAACTTAAAGAGTTTGATAAATTCTTTAAGTTAGGGGGAGATTGTTGGGAAATTAGCTAAGGCATTAAGACTGTTTAACATGCAAAGTTGAAACTGTTAGAAGAGTTTATGGAAAACAGTTGTGAACTGTTAGATGAAAATATGAAAAACAGTTGTGAATAACAGTTGATGTGGGCATTACAACTGTTAGTACAAAGTTCAGAACTGTTAGTTCAAACTTCTACAACTGTTTGAAGACCTTGAAGTCGAAGACTGTTAGAAGAACCAGAACTGTTGCATCCAATGAACAGTTTCGGTTGAGCTAAATATGGAAAACCCTATCTTTGTGGATATCTCGAAATATTTGGAAGATCATCAAGATTATCTCAGAAGATAGAAGATTACCTAACTGTCAACAAATCAAGGAAGATCAAGAAGTATATAAATACTAGATTAGAATTTATAATTCACACGTACTCTTTGTTTAAGTTTTGCATTTATTCTTCAAATTGTAATTTGCTTTCAGAATAGTGCTAAGCCTCTAAGTTTCTCTTTGAAACCCAAGAACAATCTGTGTTCTTCGTCTAACATAATAAGTTAGATTGGGGGTGAAGTTTGCTATTGTAATCATTCTGATTAATCAATAAAACTACTGTTCGATTGAATTGCTTTGTGTTCAAAACCTTCTTTAATCAATTAAGTGTGATTCCGCAACTTCTTAGTTGATTGTGATCATAGTTAAAGATTAACTTTTATTCAACTCTGATTTATTATTCAAAAGTTAGTTCTTGTTATTTGATATAATCTATATCCGATCCTGACAAGAGAACAGAGGCATCCTATCGTCATCATTATCATCATCAGAATCTTCTGATGGCACTTTGATTGGTGCACAAGATTCATATTGTCTAGGCTTTTTGGCACTCTTCCTTCTGGCCATTTTGTAGTGTGGGGTAGAAGCAGTTGAAGAGTAAGCAAAACAGATCTTAGATATGAGTTATCTAGCCTGCTCTGATATCAGTTGTTGGTCCTTTGGCTGATACTCAGTGTTCAGCTGACACTATGATTCGTCAGCTGACATTTCTTACTTAGAAATTCTTTAAGTCTAAAATAAAAAGTCAACACATGTTTTTTCATTTATCTAAGTCCAAAACTGAATATGTGGTTTTGTGAACATCAAATCCTATTTTAATTAATATGTAGGTTTGATTTAGGTTTTATATTGCTATCTCCCCAACACATTAGCTTACACTTATTTTCTCTCATACAGGATCAGCTGATACCTTCTCTTATCAGCTGATGATACTCGGAGTTAAAATTCTTGTGTCCCCACACTTATTTTATTAATTTCTCATTTGTATTTAATGTATTCCTAGATAGTATTTAATTTCTATTTAGTGTCCGTTAATTGTCTGTGTATTTATTAACTTCTCCGTTTATTACCTTTTTCGCAGACGTGATAGTTACTTTTTTCAAAAAGTTTTTTTTGACAGTATCGGTTTCCAAAAAGATATAAATGATGTTTTGAGCGGTTCTCATTCCTTACGCTTTCAAAATTCTCAAAATTCTTATTTTCTGAAATCCTTCTCTTTCACTGCTTTCAAGTAACTCTGTCTCCGTGATCTCAAGCTCTGCAACAATGGTGATGTTCAACCCTACCGAGGTTCCCAATGCTGTTTCAGGTGAGAATGTTACTCCTAACTCTCCCTTCACCATTTCCCCAAATAACATCATAATCAACACCGATATACCTTAATCCAAGGCAAATCAGGGCTTTGAACCCATAGTTAACTTCATAAAAGCACACCCCCTGTTTCCCTGCCTTTCTGCTCATCCTCTGTTCATCTTCCCTCACATTATTGGGGAGATGTGGTACACTGCTAGATATCACCCTAATAATCAAACAATCACTTGCACTATCCAGAATAATCAAACCCCCATTGTCATCTCTGTTGAAACCCTCAGACAAGCCTTATCCATACCAAATTTTGCCCCATACCAGCCTTTTGCCACTGCTGATCAAACCTTGGAGGTTCTGCCACTGATTGGTTACAATGAACCTATATCTCATGGGTGATATAAGCTGTCAGTTTTAGGTCACCCTTGGAAGTACTTGGCCAGTGTTATCATAAGATGCTTTGGTCACAAGTCAGGGAGCCATGACCTACTGAATCAAACTGAACTCGTGGTTTTTCATGCCTGGTTACTAGGAGAAATGTGGATTTTGCTCAGGTAATCTTTACTGAGATGGTGGATAAGATCAGTTTGGCCACTGCCAAAAAGACAACCAGGACCCATGTGCCCTACATTAGATTTCTCAGCTTGATTGCACTACAAGCTTTGCAGTGGGAGGCATATACACATCTGAATGTTACACATAATACAATGCCAATCCCACAGATGGGTCAAAAGGTATTTCACTTAGTAAGAGATGATGCTGGTCCTGCAATCACTCCTGAGATGCAGGAGTTAATCGATGATGCAGAGGATAGTGGTGATGAGGAAGAAGAGCATGTGGCTGTGGATGATCAACCAGCAGAACTTATGGTTGAAGAACAAGGTGAGATAGGTGAAGCACATCCAGCAGAGGATGTGGTATTGGAAGATGTGGTTGTTACTGTTGATCATGTTAGTGAAGGATCAGTTAGATCTGAGGGTATCCATCAAGATGATCCTGCTCGTCTAGAGGATCAAGATGCCCAAGAGGATATGGAAGTTGGTAATGACAGTGATGGAGATGATGATGATGAAGGAAATGATGATTTACATGGTGGTGATGGTGGGTTTATACCTGTTGAAAATATTCCAAATTCAACTGCTAGTTCCAGTTCTAGCACAACACAAATTCAACAAAGTGGAGGTGCAGCTGATGGTGATGATGCTGAAGATGATACCATCTCTGACAATCTCATTCAACTGATTGAGATCAGCAAAACTCAGCACATCTCAGGTATAATCTCTACTACTATTGAGGGCACTCACTTGGTTAACCTCACCAGTGAGAACCCATCCTCTCCTCTAGTTGTAACAACCCCACAACAACCAAACTCTAGTGCACTCCCAACAGTCACTAGTTCTACTCCCACCAACACCTATACAGAACCAAGGTCACAAGAGCTTGTGCCTTTTACACAAGTCTCTGAGGTAGTGTTATCCACACCTCTGACCTCAACTCCTATAGCTACCTCTTATGTTGAGGGGGAGCTCATGGATGTTGATTTAACCCAACTTCCAGTGGATGTGTCCTCACAACAGGTCACATCTGTAAATATGGGACTCCTACAATCTGGATCACCCTCCCAATAGGGTGATGCCATTGAAAGACAGACCTTCTCCCAATGTCACACTGTGTCTATACCTACATTGAGTCTGCCTTTACCATTGGTAAGCTCCCAACAGCTTACTGATGTAATAAGGGAAACCCCACTGAGTGCAACCCTCACTCACACTCACATACTTGCACCTACATTTGATTCTCTTCTAACACATACTAGTGCAGTACCTGTCAATGCTAGTGGCATAAACCAGCCATTGGTACAGGGTACAACTTCTGTTCCCAGTGATCTTAGGCTTACACACCAAAGTCTAAGTGAGGGACCTCAATCAGTTCCTATAATTGGCAATCTCTCTCAATCAATCCCTGTCCAACCCATTTCCTCTACCTATTCTCAACCCTCACCCCAAATACTCCAAAACTTACTATCTATCTCTCAAAAGATGGATAGTCTTCAAGCCTCCTTTACCTCTTTCCAAACCAAAACAGAATCTCAACTCTTTCTTCTAACCCAAGAGGTTGAGTCACTCAAAGCTAACCATTCCCAACCCCAACCCACCCCAACCCTAGTTGATCTTTCTCCAATTCTTACCAAATTGGATCAACTGTTATCCCAATCTTCTACTTCTGTTCCTACCCCACCTCCTACCATTTCAAACTAAACACTTACCACTCTAAACCAGACTATTTCAAACCTTCTTACCCAACTTCAAACACTACGACCTTCCCCTCCTCACATTTCTGTAACCATTCCTGACTCTCTTCTAAGAGTCCCTTCTCTTCTGAAAACCATAGCTGATGAGGTCACACACTTAAGCCACTACTCCAGAGAAAATCACAGTGAAACCCTTAAAGAATTTACCAACATCACTTATGCTATCCTAAGGCGGAGACAATCTTTACCATTCACCCAAACTTCTATTCCAACTGCCTCACCCTCAACTTTCCCTATTCCACCCTTTGCCTCTATTCCTAATCCATCTCCTTTCTCAGCTCGTACTACCACTGCTCCTGCTAAGCCTTCCAAGCCTTCTGATAACTTTCCTTTCTCATTTATTGATGAAAAAAGGGGGAGAAGTCAGACTCGGATTCTACTAGTTCAAGCTTATCACCAGATCTTGTTCAAGCAGTAGAAGCTGATAAGGCAGCAGCGGATCAAGCAGACCTCAATGAAGCAGAAATTCTAAATCAATCAACTGCTGAGAGGGAAAATCCATCTGAGGGGGAGCAACCTGCTCAAGATGAGCGGAGGCCTAAAAGAAGGCTAAAACAAATGGCCAGAAGGAAGGGTGCCAAAAAGCCTAGACAAGATGAATCTTGTGCACCAATCAAAGTGCCATCAGAAGATTCTGATGATGATGATGATGATAGGGTGCCTCTGTCCTCTCTGCTCAACTTGAAAAAGTAGAGTCTCTCTACAAAAGCTCATCCAGTTCAACCAAGTCAACCATCTCCTAGCAGTACATCAAGGAGAAAAGGAAAGAAAATTATGTCTGCTGAGGAGATTGAAGCAGAAGAAAGAAGAGAGGAAGAACTTCAACAAGAAGATGAGAGTCTCAGAGATTTAAGTGACTTAGCTGCTGCACTTGGCACCTCCATTGAAGAAGTTTTAAAAGCCAAGGAAAGGCATCAGGATTTCACTACTCCTGAAGATCTTGCTGCAATCATTGGTGCTACTGATGATGAACTGAGAGAAATTCAAGAAGAAGAATTGATCAGGCTGTCCTCTCAAACACATCAAGTACAAGCTGCACCACAGCAAGATGACCATTCCACCAAGAAAGCACTTAAAAGAGGAAATACTCACAAGGAAGCCATTCAAGTTTTGCTCAACTTCAACTTTGGAAGCACTGCTCAGTAAACTGAAAGGCAATCCAAGGAGTTCTGGGGTAATAAAGAAAACTTGGTGAATAGAAGATGTGCAGACATCATTTCAAGGGTTACTCCTTACAAAGGTACAGATGAAGGTCCTTATCTCAGAGTAGTAAGAAGAGATGAAAGAAACACTTATGAAGATACCTATCTACTTCACTACAAACTGATATCCTTCTTTGAGATGATTGAGATCTTGTACCATCTCTTAAAGTCCAAAAGTGAAATTGTTCAAAGATTCATGGGTAAGTTTGAGTACTGGATCAGAATGTCAGTATATCATAGACTCTTCACTCATGATCAATTTGTTGCTCATGTTCAAGCAATTGAAGATGCATTCAAGAAAACTTTAAAAGTCTTTATTGCTGTTGAACAAATCATTCTCAATCCTGATCATCCCTATCTCCCTGCTTATGAGAATCTGAACACTGCTCTTCCTCCCAATACTCATCCTGAAATGTTCAGGTATATAACTGAACCTGAAAGAGGAATGTTCTTCATGAACAGAGCTGGAAATTGGAGATTTCTGAGAGAATCTGAGATAGGTAAAGCTAAAAAAGAACTGATATTTCATGCTGTGATAGCTATAAGAGATTTGACAGGAAGTGAGCACTTTGAACAATTGATTAAATCAAGAGCTGATCAACTTCTAGCTGAAAATCCACATATCAGAACTTTTGAAGTCAAGGAAGAACCTTGGTGGGAAGACAACTGATACTTCATAACTAGACTAGTTGTAATTTTTTTAAATTTGTAGAATAGTTCAACTTCTGTACTTAGTTAATTTGTAGTCTGTTTACTCTGTACAAACTCTACTGTAATTATTTGTTTTGTAATCAAGCTTAAAACTTTGATCATGGACTACTTAGCTAAAAATGCTAGTATAGATGATTCTTAGTAGATAGCTCATCTAGTGTAAATATACAAAATCAAAAATCCTAAAAACAGAAAAAGGATAAAAAGATACCACAAAAACAGAAAATGGTACTTCATAAATGAAAAGATTCCCAAAAACAGAATATCAGGAAACATATCTTAAAGAGTTACCAAAAACAGATAGCTAGGTAACCAAATTGCACTTGAAAGTTTTATCTTTACAAATCCGAGTCAAACTGATTCTTCTTAAACAAGATAAGGTTTTGTCATCATCAAATAGGAGGAGATTGTTGGGGAGATAGCAATATCAAGCCTAAATCAAACATGTCTATTAATTAAAATAGGATTTGATGTTAACAAAACCACATATTCAGTTTTGGATTTAGATTAATGAAAAACATGTGTTGTTTTTTATATTAGACTTAACGAAATTTGTAAGTAAGAAATGTCAGCTAAAGAACAAACGTGTCAGCTGAACACCGAGTATCAGCCAAAGGACCAGCTTCAGGATGATCAGCTGAGGATCTACAATGGATCAGCTGATGGTCTAAAAGCATCATCTAAGGATCTACAATGGATCAGATGATGGTCCAAAATCATCAGCTAAGGAAAGCTTCAAGTTCAGCTGAGTTGTCTAAGATCAGCTGACACAATCACATGGATCAGCTGATGTCTCCCATCTGTCAGATAAGATATTTGTTACCTATCCAATCTTTCCTTCATAAGCTGATGATACTATGATGATTAGCTGAGCCCTTGGGATCAGCTGATAGTTTAATTTATTTAGTTGTACTCTGATTTGTATTGTTAGCTGAGCAATTAGATCAGCTGAGCAAATCTGAGTAGCTGAGTCTTTAACATTTATCCTTAGCTGAGCAAAATTATGTTTGCTATTCATTGTCTGTTAGCTGAGTCTTTATACGATATCTCAGTTAATAGTTTTTCATTATAAAGTTCTCTTTAGTCAAAGGCAGAACATGTGTTGTTCTTATTATGCCTTAGATATTTCTTTGTAAAAGTACTTAGTACTTTTTGTATCTGCAAAGAGACAAAAAGGATAGATCTTTATCCTCTGGAAAAGGAGAAAGATACTTTAGAAGAAAAGATCTCGAAGATATGCTTCAACAACTAAGTATGGCTGGCAACTCTATACTTGGTAAAGTCAAATCTTTAGAAAGCATGGTGTTGATAAAAGTACAAGCATGGAAAAAGAAGCTTACTCTCCCAAGACATAAAGGTAGTACTTTAATAATATAATAATAGATAGTGGGTAAACACCTTACTGAAAAGTATGTTCACGTTACACACTTTGTGTATAAAGTTAACTTACCTTTCACCCAATAACTTTATCTATTATAATTTTTTAAATCAAGTACATTTGTCTACTTCTCCACTCCATCAACCCGGACACCATATGACTTATATATACTCATGCATGGAAACATGCTAAGTATGCGAATAGATAGTTGAACACTGAAATCTCATCTGTTGAGAATTAGAAGAGTTAGCATTTTACTTTCAGTGTAACAAACTTGTTCATGTGTTGAACATCTTAGACATAAGTTGTTTAAGATTAGCTTAGTCTATGTGTTAGACGAATTTAGTTGCCACCTTTTATTGAACTCAGATTTTTCGCATCTAGTTCATGTAATTCTTGATTTACATCAATAAGAATTATATAAAAGTAAACCGTGTGTCTCTTAAATTTTAATTTGCTAAAGTTTGTATTCAACCCCCCCCCCTTATACAAACATTTGTTGTTGTAGTATCCATTCGGGACCAACACTATCTTCAAGCTTCCAAAGATTCATTATGGCGTAAAGCTATGGATGATGAGTACAATGCCCTTCTTCGCAACCATACATAGGAACTTGTTTCCCCCTCTTCTAGACAACCGATTGGGTGCAAATGGGTTTTCCGCATAAAACGTATGCCTGATGGTAGTGTGCACAAGTACAAGGCTCGGCTTGTAGCCAAGGGGTTCTTACAAGAATACAGGAGAGACTACTTCGACACATTTAGTCCGGTTACCAAACCCGTCACCATACGTACGGTCCTTTCTCTTGCCTTATCGCGGGGTTGGCCTCTACGTCAACTAGATGTCAATAACGCGTTCCTACATGGTACCGTACAAGAAGAAGTCTATATGACTCCCCCGGGTTATGTTAACCCTCAATTTCCGAATCATGTTTGCAAGCTCTGACGATCTCTTTACGGTCTAAAATAGGCACCGCGGACTTGGTATATTGCGCTTACCTCTTTTTTAGTTGATTCCAGATTTACAAAATCTCATGCGGATGCCTCGTTCTTCATATATAATTGGGATGGCTTCATATGTTATTTTTTAGTCTATGTGGACGATATTCTCTTAACTAGCAACAACAACGATTTCTTAAACAAGTTCATCAAAAATCTCACATCTAGATTTTCGGTAAAAAATCTGGGGTACCAAGTCACTTTCTAGGCGTTGAGCTCATACCTACCACACATGGTCTGTTTTTATCACAACACAGACATATACGAGACCTGCTGGTGTCGAATCGCATGGATGGCGCTAAACTAGTGACAACACCACTTTGCTCCTCCCAAGCCTTAACACTTGAAGATGGCACACCAAAAGTAGACCCAACACCGTATCGCAAACTCCTTGGTTCTCTCCAATATCTTGCCTCCACACGCCCGGATATTTCTTTTGCCGTTAACAAGCTCTCACAGTTCATGCATCATCCGACTCAAACTCATTGGCAAGTTCTCAAACGCTTGCTTCGCTACCTAAAAGGAACCATTTACCATGGCTTATTATCGGTATCTCGGTCATCAACTGAAGCGGAGTACAAAGCCCTTGCAAATGCCGCTGCTGAACTAGCATGGGTTGAAAATCTTCTCAAAGAACTTGGTATGTCCATTAATGCGTCGCCTAAACTATTTTGTGACAACACCGAAGCAACCTACTTGTGTGCCAATCCAATTTATCACTCACGTATGAAACACGTTGCTTTGGATTATCATTTCGTTCGAGAAAAAGTTGCAGCTGGCACACTTCAAGTTCAACACATAAACTCAACCGACCAGCTCTCCGACGCTCTCACCAAACCTCTCTCCCGTGGTCCATTCTTCATATTACGATCCAAGATTGGAGTTTCTGATGGAACCTCCATCTTGCGGGGGCGTATTGATGCTACATCATCACAACAATAAATCAGCAAATCAATTATTTAAATTAGTATATTCTAGAGTTTATTATTAGTCAAAGCTTGCTGTACATTCCATGTATATTCCTAATTTGTCTTATGTTATTTTGTCTCTCTCTATAAGTACGCATTGTCTAATTTGAATAATCAGTTGAACATTCAACCTGCATACATATGAATTGTTTCATCAACGTTTCCATTAAGAAACGTTGTCTTTACGTCCATGTGGCGTAACTCTAGATCCAAATGAGCTACAAGTGTCATAATTGTTCTAAGATTCTTTCAGTGAAAGCAGAGAGATAGAATCTTTGTAATTAATGCCTTCCTTCTAAAAGTATTTCTTCCGGCCAACACGACGAGCATTATATCTTTAACTTGATGTTACCTTTCGAATCCTTCTTGGTTTAATTTAAATATCCACACACCTTTTGAACAATAGCAGTCAATATACGTTACATTTATCATAATATTTATATACATCTAATATATACTTTATCCATCTAATTAATGATATTGTGATAGTAATAAGTTTATCTGCTCTTTTGGCAATAATCTTATCTTGGAATGATCATTCAAATATCATGGAGCAAATTAAATTTGATGGCAACTAGCATTCTATTAGTTGTTAAGCGAAAAATTACTAAAGAGTTTCATCGATCCATATTCTGTCACAAACTTCAGCCATCAAACTTCATATGGTCTTTTATTACATGAGTACGTACGTAGTAGACTTATATAATGACACCTTACATGATGATGACTTATTTAGTATTCATAGTGTAATTATATATTGACTTTCTGGAAGGCTGCAGATAGATCCGATCCCAGACAAAGTAGAATGCATGTATAATGAGCTCAAACCACACCCTTGTAAGGATCTTCGAGTGCATCAACATTTCCACGCCTTGAGAACACAACCTTCAATCAGAAAATAACAAGTCATGTATTTGAATGTTTATGTTTTTCATTTGGAAAGGATGATATATAATTGTTTCAATAATTTAGTCATATTTGTAGTAAAAATAAGGGCTAAAGTCACTGTAGACATACATACTTTACCCCAATGTTCCGATATGAAACATTCTTTTTTTTTGTATGCACATGCCCATATAACTTGTAAAAAAACGTGTTATTATACCCATTTTTTTTATTTTGACCTGAAATAGCAGGTCATCTTTTCCCTCAATTTTCTTCACTTCGAAATCGGAACTTTGAAATCAAAATTCTCCATGTATACTTAATGAAAGTGATTCAATGGGCATATGCGTAAAAAAAAGTTAATATGCTATAATGAAACATGAGCAAAAGCACCTTTGTCTACATTGATTGTAACCCTAAAAATAATAAAGTTATAAACGTACATATGAGGAATTTAAAGAAAAAGAATATATGGTGATTTTGATGGCAACATTGGTTTTCATATATGTAAGACCATGCATGAGTAGTGGTCATCTATATATGTAAACAAGTACCTCATAGTGGATGTTGTTTCAAGTTTCAGCGTTTAAAGCAAATGATGATTTTGTTAGGTAGGATATTTTCTCATGAAGAGATGATTCTCATTAACTCAAATATAAATACAAGCTAAGAATATTACACATGGGCGTATAGGCACAAACGGGCCAAAGTGCCTAATACAATAACAGATTTTATTCCAAATAGTTCAACTCAAAGTGATTCAAATTGGGTGGTCGAAACGAAAAACATTTGATGCTTAGGATGGTTTGGAGTCAAAATATCAGATTAATGAGGTTGGTTTTTTTTTTATAAGCATGCTTACAGCTATATATGGTTTTTTCTTTAGGTTATTCAATTCCCTGCCACTCAAAGTATCCTTCCTTTACTCGACTTACCTGATAGTTCCCAGCTATGTCGGTCTTGAAGCCAGCAGCACAATAATCAAAATAATACTCCCAGGTACGGATGAATTCTTTGCTGAAGCCCAGCGCAAGGATTTTGCTATATAGGATTCATTTAATTAGAAAAATATATATACAACCAACCATCAGTCAAGATGTGATTGATGAATTGAGATGAGAAGATTCATGTATGGAAATCACACTTGATAAAGATGATTAATAATATCTTTCTACAGTGTAGTTACCTTTGGTTTTTCATAAGATTTGTCCTCCATTGTCTGAGTGTTCTGTAATAATGTGATCCGATATATTCCACATTCTCCACACTACAAATTTAAGCAATTGATGCGATCTTAGGTGACTATAAAAGGTAGAGAAAACGATCTCGAAATGATCTAGCACTTACCAGAGTCCTGTTGATGCAGCAACAGCTGATGTTATTCTACTAAATGAAGGTAGACACCCTCCATGAAATATGTATTCCTTCATAAAGCCTGGGTTTTTCCGCCACTCATCATACCTTCCATCTGGGACAGAAATGAACTAAAGACATTCCAAAATTTGTAAATGTTAAATTGTGATAGTATTTCGCTAAAATATATTGTAAGTTATTGTTAATTTGTGCATTAATTTAGGAGTACAAACTTGGTTATTTTCGTTGACTTCTGAAGGATCATACTTTTAAGAATGAAAATAGGATACCTGTAGGACAAGAATCCCATCATCTGCCAATACTGATTGGCAACAGCTAAAAAACTCTTCATAGTATTCATGGCCAACATGTTCTATCATTTCACTGAAAATACGCATTGCTTGCTTAGATAGATAATAACCATGTGTTGTAGCATTGTACTCATGAAGCATTAATTATAGAAATGAGAAATGAATGCTCTTCTAACTCACCAGGATATAATTCTATCATATTTGTAAGTGTCACGCAATTCCCTATAGTCACATAGTAGAAATTTGATATGCTCCTGGATGAACAATATATCAAGTGCTGTCATTAAATTGAAAAATTCGATCGATTGGGAGAGTGTCGAATATTAATTGTAAAATAATATGTGCTGCTAGTCTTTGCTTTAATTGAAATCAACTAATCTTACGAGCTTTTAATTTTCAGAAGCACAAACCTGTAGGCCAGCTTCCTTCACTTTCCTTTCTGCATATTTCAGTTGCTCTTCTGAGAGAGTGATGCCAGTGTATTTACATCCTGTTTGTTTCACTATTTCAATAGCTAATGTCCCCCACCCAGATCCTATATCAAGAACTTGATGGTTCTTTTCAACTCTTGCCTACACACATGCAACGACCATACAGACACACACACATGTTTAGAACAATTAATATAATGAAATTTGCCCATTTGCTTAAAGGAAATGACATCATATGATATGTAAACACACCTTTCTAATCAACGAAGAATTCTTTCTCATTTGTGCTACTTCCAAGTCCTCATCCTCGCTCTATATATTGCAAGTGATACAATGAGAAGAGTTACAGTTGTAGCTAGCATATATAATCATGGAACAACATAAATGATTTCGTTGTACAAAACTGTAATCCTATTATATCACCTTGAATATTGCACACGAATATGTCATGGTCTTGTCCAAGAAGAGAGAAAATAGTTCATTACTCTAAAAGGACACAATGTGAAATAAATTATAATAATGTAAATAAATAGTTCTAGCCAAAACTTCTAAAAGTAGACAAACGAATTAAGTTAATTAAAAATCCACATGCCTGATCATAGTGATGAGATATGTTCCTGCGTGCTTGAGTAAGAGAGTTTTGTCTCGAAAGATGACGATAGGTGTACTTTGCAGTTCCTATCATAGCTGTTGAAAACATTGGTGCCCACCAACCTCTAAAACCAACACACAACAAATTCTATTTATATTTCAAACAAAATATATGCATACGACACACATAAGAAAGCTAAAAATTAATTAACCTTTTCTTAGACCTTGACGCATGATATTTCAAATCATTGTTAACAATGAAAATCTGCAAACGAAGCAACGTTCAATAAGGAAGGAAGCAAGAGATCCAAGTAGCTAGCTAAGCTACTAGAATATGAAAAGGTCGGTCAGGATCGAGTTTTACCATAACCATGTTAAAAAGACCTTGTGTTTTATCAACAAATGAGAAATCACCATTTATGTATGCATCAGCAAGGCCTAAATCAGCTTCTGTAACCATCTGCAGAAATGATCAAGATATATGTATTCAGGTACATCTAGGAGGTAATTAATTAAGTGAAAATAAAATTATAACCACACAATCCGAGTGTTGAAAAATAATTAACGATCTGACCTTCCAATAAAATTGGGGACTGTGAACTTTCAAGCAAACTTTCATTGAGCTATTCTTATTTGTTCCTTCAAAAGTGAACGTTGTGCCACCTTCTTCCATTAAACTATAAGAAATAATGAACTTAAATTGGTTATGCTAACACACCTTCAATAATGACAAAAGTGGAAAGATGCATATATAGTACCAATTAAAAGTCATGCGTGTGTGAAACTGTTAGACTCTCAAGAGTTCAAAGGTAGAGAGTTAGATAAGAACAATACTCACATTAAAGTGCCCATTTTAATATAATCTCGAAAAAACCTAACAACAAGCGCACGGGCACCAAATTCCGTCAAAGAGAGTACCATAGGCCTAGGGTTGCTAAGAATTTCACAACCCGTACCAAGGATGTCGTTTGCTGCAACTATACCAGCCTGAAATACAGTAAAAAGCCTTTGAAGACCAATATATATGAGAAATTTGGGTTCAAATAAGCTTTAGGGGATTTAAGATAAAAAGGATAAGAGTGATTTTCATTCATCTAAACACCAATTTCTTTGCTCATCAATTACGTTATATTTGTTTAGCAACCGGGTTGAAATTTTTTATATGTGAGACGTTTGCATGTGATCATATTAATATATGAAATGAGTTACCTTCAATCTGTCCTCGTGAAATCCATAACCTATAGAAATAATAAGAGTAAATTAAATTACAACTAAATAGAGAAAGAACATCAGGGGCGTCTCGTAGATTTTGGAGGCTCTGTGCGAAGTGAAAAAATGGACCCCTTATACACACATATATAAGCAAAAATGCACTAATACTACGATATTTATTATATCAAAAACTAAAACAAAAGAAATTAGTATAATAGTTTACCCCATATAGTTACATGAATCGTAAATTTCTCCTAGCATTAGTGGAAACAAAGTTATGAATCTACTCATCGTAATCAATACTCTCCAAGTACAAGATATCATTCTCAATAGCTATCATTGCCTATCCATTAAGCCTTTCTTGTGACATTATGAACCGTAAGTAGGATTTCAACAACTTAGGTTTTGAGAAACTTCTTTCTGCAAATGCAACGGTTATTGGAATAGTCAACAAGACTCCATATGCAATAATTGTATTGGGAAAACAATCCACTTCTTTCAAGTATTTTAAGACATCGTTAGGTCAGATAGTTTCCACGGGTAAAAAAGTGTCAAGCAGCTTCAACTCCATATAAAGTTCATTTGCAACAAGATCTGATTGCCCATCATAACTAAGTGCGAATTCAAGACGACTGACTTAAGATCTTTGTCATCAAATTCTTCCAACATTTGAGGAAATAAAAAACCAAATACTTTTTGATACCCTTTGTACTATTTAAATCTGGTTTTAAGAGAAGCACTAGCTTGATCAACAATATATAAAAAGTAATTAACTTTATAATTCTCCTGAGCTGAAATAAGACATCTTGATTACTTTGGTTCTCATTAAATTGTTTTTTTCTACGAACCTGACGCCTCTAAGGGAATACCGGATCAATATTCATTTCAATGACAAATTCCTTAGCATCATCGATAACCTTAGATAACCCTGCTTCTATGAAATCCTTGAAGTATTCGATCAACATGTTCACTTCTTTAATATATTAATCAAAACACGGCCTTTCTAAAATTTTATTTTTTAAATTGTGGGTTTTAAAAATTTGTGTGTGTGTGTGTGTATATATATATATAAGTGGGCCCCTTTTGAAATATGGAAACTGTGCGACCACACCTCCTACACTCCCTCAAAGACACCCCTGAAGACATGGAGGATCAAATACTTGGGGCTAAACAAGGAAAAAAATCAATGATTAAAAAAATGAGGTTGCTATTCAAAAATATATATGCATGGTATTAATGCAATGGGTATCAGAGATGATAATATATATATATATATATATATATATATATATATATATATATATATATATATATATATATATATATATATATTATCTGGATATGGGAAAGATGTGTTGGACATTCAAAAGTCAATTATCTATACTTAATTAAACAATTTAAGAGGAAGAAAAGTCAAAAGCAGTACCTTGGTATGCACCACAGAACCAAATTCCTCTCTTCCCTTGAATGGTATGAAGTTGTAGTGAAGCCTTTGATGTTGCAACCGATGGGACTTGATGTCCGATCGTCCACTTAAGCAAACTACTTTTTGGTGTTCGAGATGGATTAACACTAACAAGAAAAGGTAGCCCCTTCTCATCATCAATATTCTGCAAATTAATATTACTACTCAAATTAATCAAATACTTGAAAATATATTACTTTCTTTTGCAAAGGGGGATTGATCGTAGTTGTACAATACGTGAGATAGAAAAGAAGACCAAATGAAAAGCTCTATTTGCATGAACAAATTAGAAAATGTATAATATGAAATTATATAAGAACATCATGTGATCATGGTACATATATACCTGGAGCACATTTAGCCAGTATGTTAAAGAGGCTTTATTATCCTCAGTTCCAACAAAATTTAATGCACTCCATGCTGTCTGGTTTTGGGGCATTAGACTTTTGTCTCGATGTAGAAAAACATCACTGCCAAAAAGGAGGAATATTAATTTATGCATATGAAAACACAAGAGTTTATTAAGAGGAAATCATATATCATGAGAACTATATATTGTTCTTTCTTAGAAAGAGATCACCCAAAGAAGAATACACCAAAATATCCAATAGAACAGAATTGAAAGCTAGGGAGGGTGCATACCAGAACACATAATCAAAAGCCCCCAGAATTCTTTTTTCTTCATTTGAAGCTTGTTCTCCCAATATTCTAAGAGTATCTGGGGCATCTGCATCTATTATGCATCCATGGTACCTTTCTTGAGATCCATCTTCACAAAGTACTAAACAACCTGCTAATACTCCATATGTAACATTCAAAATGTGATGAGCCTGTTGGAGTTAATCTTGATATATTGGGTTAATTGTTGCATGACAATGTTAATAGTACAACTAGTGTTGCATTAGTTATAACACCTTAATGCATGAAACTTGATAAGTATGGTAGTTTGTTGACTAGTTAGTAGGTGTTACTTTTTGACCGGTTATTTAAGAGAGTGGGTGAGTTGTTAGCTTAAAGTTTGCACGTAGGTCTCCTGTATTTGGCTATATATAGGCAGTCATTTATTCATTGAAAATGTATGCAGAAAAAGCAAGTTGCAAGTTTGCAGGCAATTCTCCTTTAGCTTTATTATCTTCCTGCATTATTTCTTCACAAAACCATAATCATATTTATTTAGAGAGTGTTTGATATCCAACAGAGCCAATTAATATCTAGTAAAAGAGGGGGGGGGGGGGGGGGGGGGGGGTTCCACATATAGAAATGTTGAAAATGATAACTCGGTAATCATAGCAATGATTTACCGTCATCAAGTTTTGTGATGGATTGAACAGCATAACCCATCCTTATTTGGCAACCACTAGACTCCAATTCTTCTCTGAGCTGTTATTCATTCCAACATAAAGTTAACTTTGAACCAGAGGTGTGTTTAATATATAACATATAAATGTATTAGTTAGAAATCACCTTTTTAACATAAGTTTGTGATCCATGCCTTAGTGTAAACCATTGAGGGATATTGAAAAGCTAGCACAAGATGAAAAAAATGATCAGTAATGATAAGAAATATTCCAAGTAGTAATTACTCCGATTTTCATAGTGAATAAACGTGTAGACTTACCTCAAATAGATGGTGATTGTAGAAATATGAGAGAACTGAAAAAGCAGATAATCTCATGAGTCCTTCTGCCGGGCAGGGCCATAATGCAGAGCTTATCGGAACCTGAATTATATTTCACAGTTCAATAGATATTCACCAACTACATACTTTCAAAGCAACATGTGAAAAGATACATTTTTAGAATTTTCTTACAAGATAAGCCTTTTGAAATAACTCAGAATAACCATGTGACTTGATGAAATCCCCAAGTGTTTCATTGCCAATGTCTTGATTATGGTCAAGGTACCTAGATATGTTGGTTATAGTTAATATATAACAAACAGTTAGGGTTATTTATTGGAGCCATCTTCTTATTTTTCTATCAAAAATAAAAATGGGGGACTAACTGATATTTCTATCGGTTAATGAAAGAGCCCAATGCACAAAAAAGGACGCTTAACGGACCTTTTGGATCTTATAAAACCCTTTCTGACTTTAGATTGATACAAAAAATACTTTTTGTGCAACCTAGTATATTTCAGATCTCAATTAAAAGTTCTTAGATGAAGCTGCTTCATTTTTTTAGATAGAGTAATAGTACTCTATTCCAAATCACGCGAACAGACATTAGTTTTACTAAGAAATTTTGATATATTATCTAGGCATGGACAGTTGACTCATGTACTTCAACCATGGGCAGTCCAATACCCATAAAAATTGTAGTTTTGACAACATTCAAGCATGAGGATTTGTGTAACGTAGCTAAAGTACCTCAAAACATCATCTTTAAACTCGGTGATTTCCTGAATCATCTTCAAGAAATAAGGATTTATCATATTCTTTTTTTGTGCAAACAAACTTGATAAGCCGTTCCGATTGCCCCATTCATAGCTGTTTCCTTCATCTAAGCTCAAGGAGAAGGATATTTCAGAAATGTCCATATCAAGACCAAGCTTCTCAAACAAATCCATCATGTTGGGACAAGTAGCCTGCTTGCATATTAATTCATCAATTATACAATATTCATATTTATATAAACAGCTCAAGAATAACTTGTGCATCTGAAGTTTAACAACTATGTGCAACTTGAGGCGGAGACTGATGACTATATCGATTCGATCTACGTGCTTATATAAAATCATGAAAATGAACTATATAAACAAAAAAATAAATGGTTCAACAAATTTACTAATGGTTACCCGATTGAAGGCCATCAAAGAAAGGTCCAGATCAACTCCATCGATGGTTACAGTTTTTGCAAGGTGGTGATCCTTCTCATATAGCACGACGTCCACCCCGGCTTTTGTCAAGACATATGCCGAAACCAACCCGCTAATGCTCGCACCAACCACACCCACTCTCATCTTAGTCACAAGAAGTGATGTAATGAGTATGAATGTGGGATGCCATATATAAATAGTATGAAGCTATGCGCACCAAGTCCGACTATTCTATCATGTCTTTAATTTTTACATAGCCAAGAAACTAGTCTTAATTCATAATTCAAATAATTAAAATCATAATATTCAAATAATTGTATTTAAGTAACAATTTATAATAGCTAACTTTAGTCTTAATTCATAATTCAAATAATTAAAATCATAATATTCAAATAATTGTATTAAGTAACATTTTATAATAGCTAATTTTGATCACAGAAGCTAATTAAAATACACTAGTATATTATGCATGCAATTAATATCGCGGCGGTGAATATTTTATACTTGACACATGTCCGGTTTTAAAAAGGTAAGGGTACGGTGATTCAGAGATACGGTGTCAGCAAATATTTCTTTCAACAACGGTTACTATAAATTAATTGAAATAATAAGGAGATAATTTATTAGATTATTACTTTGAGTACTTGTTTTATTTGCATAAAAACATATGCAAAAATTAAAATTAAAGTAGTCTTACAAAAGTTAGTGAAGAGAAAATGTTATATAAATAATTCACATAACCAATATCTTGTCATTGTCTTAAATAAGGGGTTATAAGCCTGTACGCTAGCTAGAAGTTATTTATCTAATTTGATAGGTTTTGATAATAAAAGATGAAAAATAAATTATATGTCTATTTACTGCATAACTTTTAAGCATTCTTTGATAATAATATTAATAATTATTATTATTATAAAAGTACTAAATAATAATAATAATAATAATAATTCCCTACTAAAAGACAAAAAAAATTCAAATGAAGTATAAGATATATATCTATTTGCCGCATAAGTTTTAAGTATTCTTTGATGATAATAATAATAATAATAATAATAATAATAATAATAATAATAATAATAATAATAATAATAATAATAATAATAATAATAATAAGAATAATAATAATAGAATAATAATATTAATATTAATTATAATAATAAATAATAATAATATTAATAATAATAATTCACTACTAAAGGACAAAAAAATTTCTCTAGGACAAAATATATTTCCTCAAAATATATATAATTATATAATATAATATATAATATATAATATATAATCTTCTAATATATATAAAGAACTAATTTAATAAAATTATTAGATTATCTAAACAATTCAATTAAAAAATATTTAATCTTATCAATTAATTCACTTAAAACCAAAAAATCAATTTGACTTTTTAGAGTCAAATTTATTAAAAATAATTTCATATATGCCCTTATTAAATCATATAAAATCGTATTTGTCCACCGTAATTTACAAATATCATATTTACCATTTATAATATTTCAAAATATCATATTTAAACAAATTCTTAGTTTTATAATTTTAAAGTATTTTATAATCATTTTTATTTCTTTTTATTTTTAACCAATAATGTTTAACTTTTTTATCTTTAATTGTAAAGATAATGATTGACGATTTATATGAGAAATACAATCACGTCTCTTCGTATCATTCTACCATGTTTCTGCCGTCAAGTCTGCCCTATCTCTCGCGTCGATTTTTCACCGCTGATTAGAGTGTTGATGTCGTACGTCGTCAATTTTTTAAATTTTCATTTAATTCGCTTATTATTATTATTTAATACGTTTTTATTAATGTTTAATATTTAATATCTTTTAAACAAACCCGTGTCTCGCACGGGTATTTAGTCTTGTATATATATATATATAATATTTTAGTATCTTTCATTTGTTCATGGTTCGCAGCGATTAGAAGATTTAAAAATATGATGATACTCTTTTCTTTGGGAGTTTGGGGTTCTTTATTTCGTTTTTTTAATCAATTCCTTTTTTCAACATAAATTTTAAAAAACAACAAAATTATATAAAAGATATATAATTATGCTTACTACAAGAAATTGACTTTTACGAAAACAAATCGTTACTAAATACAAATTTGCGACGACACAACAAAAATGTCGTCAAAGAATAAAAAAATAATAAAAGACATTATAATATTACCTTTTTTGTCACGACTTATGTCAACAATAGAAAACAAATTTTACTTACCCAATTGAAGGCCATGATTGCAGGAAAGAAAGGTCCAGATCAACTCCATCGATGGTTATAGTTTTCATAAGGTGGCAGTCCTAATAAGCACGACATCCGCCCTGATTTTTGTCAAAACGTATGCCAAAACCAACCCGCTAATGCTCGCACCAATGACACCCACTCTCATCTAGACATCTTGGTTAATAGAATATAAAGTAGTAATTAACAAAAACTGATGCAATGAGTATATATATATATATATAAGGTAAGTTTATATAAAGAACCTCACTTAAACATAAAGCCTAAATAACCCTCTGGTGTTGACAAGTGACGTATTGTTTAGACGCAAAAAAGGAAAATTAAAAAAAAAAAAAAAACTAAGCTTTGCCTCACAAGAGCCCAGCGACCCTACAAATTAAAAAAAACCTACTTAATTTAAATAACCATAACTAGTTTGTTTTTATTAATTTTAATAAAAAAATTATACCGTTAAATTTTGTTTTTCGTCCTCTTTCAAATAAGACTGGGCTTGATATATTTCAGAAACTTTTATTTTTAAATGCAAATTTTGCATTTTGAGCTGTGTTCATACTAAATGCAAAATGCAAAAAATGGTTAAAATGCAAAATATCATCATGCAAGTCATCCATATGCTTCCAAAATGCAAAATACAAAATACAAAAACAAAACTGATTCAATGAAAAATGCAGCTCAAAATGCAAAATTACACATTCAAACCCAAAAATGCAAAATCCGTATAACGTAAATGCAAAATGCAAAAAAACGAAAAACGCAAAAAATAAACATGCAGATCATCTAGATGCTTCCAAAATGCAAAAATTATGAAAATGCAAAATGCAAATCCAACATTATTCAAATGAAAAATACAGACCAAAATACAAAATTACACATTCAACCCAAAATGCAAAATCCGTACACAGAAACACTACATACTGCCAAAATGCAAAAAAAAAAAATATATCGTGTTAAAAAAAATTTAGAAAAATATGGGAAGAGTGATCTTGTTTAAAAGAGGATTAAAAAATTAAAAGATTGGTATAATTTTTTTGTATAATTTAGGTTATTTGTTTAACTCATGGTTCTTTATTTATCAATTATATATATATATATATATATATATATATATATATATATATATATATATATATATATATATATATATATATATATATATATATATATATATATATATGAGGGTGGTTCAAACGAGAACTACGAGAACCATTTCTGGCCAATCATTTAATTTTTTGTCTTTTTTACTTAATTTAAATAAGAAAGAGTAGTATGAACATTTTTATATGTTCACCGCTTTTTTTAAAACTATCATATCCATCAAATGAAAATGTGTTAGATTACAATAAATATACCAAATTAACGACAAAATTATGCTCTTTAATTTAATATTGATCTTGCTATATATTGTTGGAAAAAAAGTCGCATTTGCTGGGTTTTTTTCAATACAGCTCGACATGTAGACTAGTGCAAATTTTGCACAAGTTGAAAATTTTCCACCTGTGCATATGTACATCTGTGCTAAAAAAACTAGGTAAATCTGTGCACTGGTGCACATGTCGAGTTGTACTAGAAAAAAAACAGCAAACACAAAAAAAGAATTTGAAAAAAAATATATTAAGACCGGTGTCAAATTAAGGAGCATAATTTTCACGTTTATTTGGTATAATTTTCATAATTTAACACATTTTCGTTTGATGTATATATTAGTTTAAAAATGTGAGGGTAATGTAAAAATGTCCAAATTACACTTAATTAATTAAGGATAAATTTGATTAATTTAAGGTTATCCATTAACAACTCTGTATCTCAACTCTTCATCTCTTTGATCAATGGCTATAATTGGTTTTTGCAATTTTCGTACGAAAGACGGTTCTCGTTTGAACCATCCCCATATATATATAGTGGGAGGTTCAAATGAAAAACCTTAAATTAATTGAGAATGGGAGACTCAATCCCAGCCGTCCAATTCCCCTCCTTCAATGTCATTGTCCACCCATGAATTCCTCACATGCACCCTGCCACACTTGATTCCCCCACGCTCTCCATCCATGAATTCCACTTACAAATTGAATGGCCAAGATTTAGTCTCCCATTTTCAATTAATTTCTCATTCTCATTTGAACATTCCCATATATATATATATATATATATATATATATATATGAGAAGGTTCAAATGAGAGCGAGAAATCAAATGAGAATGAGAGAATAAATCTCGGCCGTTCATTTTGCAAGTGAAATTCATGGATGGAGAGCGCGAGGGGATCTAGTATGGCAGAGTGCATGTGAGAAATTCATTGGTGGGCAATGACATTGAAAGAGAGGGAATTGGACGGCTAGGATTGAGTCTCTCATTCTCAATTTATTTAATGTTATCAGTTGAACCTCCTATATATATATATATATATATATATATATATATATATATATATATATATATATATATATATATATATATATATATATATATATATATATATATATATATATAGGATTAGGGTTAGGTTATTCTAAGAGGTGAATTAAGGAGAGATGAGAGAGAGGTGAATCCTAACCGTTGGATGCATCAGATCTTGGTAGTTACAAAAATTATTTATTTTTAATAATTAATTAATTTAGAAATGGTAATTAGGTGTATGTTAGACTTTTTATCATTTATTCAACTCCTATAATCGCTCCTAATTCACGTTTGACCCCTAATTTCATGTTTGATATTCTGGCAAACAGATGTACATTGAAATCTAATGCACAACACATATAAAATTGATCATGCACACACATATATTGCAAATCTGATTCATGTATTACACAGATTATGAGAGCCAATTTAATTGTTACATGATAACTATAACACACAAATCTCATCTTGATGCACAAATCATTCTAAAGCTGAAACACCATTGAACAAAAATACAAACAAAGCCCTAAATTAACACACAAAAAAAACCATCACAAGAACTTAAAATACCTAAAACCATGATTCAAAGGTATAATTATACTATCTAATTAAAATGCGTTGCTTCATATGGAAGCGTGCCGGATCCGGGTTCGGGTCATAAACCGGATTTGGGCCGGATTGCACTATTGGGCTCGCCACTATTGTTGGGCCGTTGGGCTGCTTTTTTTTTAATTCAGTTTTGGGCCGGTTGTCGCCTACCACCGTAGGCTGCCTCACACCGGCAACAACCACCACCGGAGATCTAACGATTCGCCGGCAACCACCACAAACGACTACCCAGATCTGGAACTCGAATAACAAAAAGAAGAGAGAGAGAGATCCGGAACAGATCTGAACTTGAAAGAGAGAGAGAGAGAGAGAACTATTGGGCTCGCCACAAAGGAAAGGACACCAACGGTCGGGCTAAGGAGCACTTCTCGCTGATTCGCCGGCAACCACCACAAACGACGACCACGACCGTTTCACCGGCTTTTATGGAGGAGGAGTCAAATCTAGGGTTTGAGGCGGCGGCAAGAGCTTGCGTTTTGTGGGTGGTGTTGGTAGTGCGCGAGAGAGAGAGGAGAGTAAGAGAGAGAGGTGTGAAGGTGGCTGTCGGTGGTTGCCGGTTTGGTTTGCTTGGGACGGCGGCGGAGAAAAAGTGCAGTGATGATGGGTTGCGGAGGTTTGGTTGCTCCGGTGACATTCTACACGGAGGAGCAGATCGAGAGGGATAGAGTGAGAGAGGAGGGAGAGGATAGGGTGAGAGAGGAGGGAGAGTGTGTAGAGAGAGATATGGGGGCAAACAAAACAAAATACCAACACTTTAATTAAATGGGTCCTTTCAAATACACCCTATGGAAGTTGAGGCTGTAACTTCTTGGAAGTTGTAGCTTTTTTTTTTCCATTATATTTAATTAAATAGAAAAAAGTAATCAATTGTTTTAAAAGCTGAGTACTTAATTCATTTCATTTTAATTTAATATCCAAATTAACTTTTTTAGATATTTTAAGTTATGTTTAATTCGATGTTTTATATTTTACGATAAAGTATTAATATTTTTTTTTTGAAATATATTCCGTGTCCGGATCCGGGTTCGGATGAAAAACAGGGTTTGGGCCGGATTTTATTTTTGGACTTTTTTTTCGGTTTGGGGCGGATTTTATTTTGGACTTTTTTTCCGAATTTGTTTTTGGACCGGGCATATATTGTGCTAAAATTTTTTGGGACCGAACCAATTGTTTTTTTTTTTGAAATAATTTTGGCGGGCCGGTTACGGAGGTCGGTTACGGGTTTGAGTTTTGAATTATAATTTTTTTTATCGTGCTCTTGTGGGACCGGTCGGCTTTTTATTCTTTTTTTTGGGTTGGATAAGAGCCGGGTTTAGAATCGGTAGGGTCGGTCAACCCAAGACCAGTGCACTCTTTTCACAAACCGGGTTTATGTTTTCAGCCATGATCAGATTTTAGCCCTCCCACACCCGTGCGGAGCACGGGCTCAAACTAGTTACCAGATTGATGTACACAACACATCCACCCAAACCCCTATATATATATATATATGAGAATTTTCAAATGAGAATGAAAGACTCAATCTCAGCCGTTTATTTTGTAAGTTGAATTCATGGATGAAGAGCATGAGGGAATAGAGTGTGACAGATGCATATGATGAATTAATGGGTGGACAATAATATTGAAGTAGGGGGAATTGACTAACTAGGATTGAGTCTCGCATTCTCATATAATTTAAGATTATCATCTGAACCTCCCATTATATATATATATATATATATATGAAAAAGTTCACGCGAGAACCGTTGTTAGCGCGAGAACCAATCTAAGCCGTCAAATTTCCCCTCCTTCAATGTCATTGCCCACCCATGAATTCCTCACATACACCCTACCACACTCTATCCCTCCACCGTTCTCTATCCATGATACTTCCCATATCCAAGGAACGGCTGAGATTGGTTCTCGCACTAACAACGGTTCTCGCATGAACTCTCCCCTATATATATATATATATATATATATATATATATATATATATATATATATATATATATATATATATATATATATAAATATCCTCCTACTTTTTATTCATACTTCATCCTCCTACTCATCACAAGATGACAAGTGTACACCACTAATTCTCTTTCATCATATCCTCCCTTGATTTTGACACATGTATTGATAGAAACAAAAATTAGAAGGATATATTATTTTTTTTTATTTTTTTTTCAGAAGTGGTTGGAGTATTAGACAGAATGGATGTGAGAATTAAAGTGATACAAGTAAAAGTTATGGCTTTGATGCACATGGTAATAGTTAGTGCTAGAATAGTAGCGTAGCCTTGTCTAGTTTTCCTTTCCCTATAATTAGCCACGTGCCTAAAAGCATGGTTAGATTTTTTAAACAATCTAATTTGGTTTATTTTTTATTAGTAATTGTTAACTTAATATGTACTAAAAAAAACCTAAATAAAAGTTATGGTTTTTTAATACGTCAAGTGCAACTTTCTGTATTTTTTAGAACTACTATTTATACTTATTATAAATAGAAAAGAGTATTAAAGATAATACGTTAAAACTTCACTTCCAGTACTAACGTGTGCCAGCAATCACATCTAAGCCATAAAACCGATTGTAGATCAATAACGAGCTTGTTCAAAGTCCTCTAACTGGTGGCCAGTTTAGTTTCAACCTCCATATGAATATGTTTATATATCTTCCTAGCTAGAAAGCTTGCTAGAAAAGAGTATTAATGAGATTTAACAAATATGATTTAATAAATTTTATTAGTTATTGCAATTGTCAAATCTACTTATTATTATTTAATTAGATTTACTTTCATTACTTCTTTTATTTGTAATTGTAAGCTATACACTTCTTCAAACTTCTCTTATATATTGTTAACGATAGTTTTTTCCGTTCTTTTATTGAAAAAAAAAATCACTAACGATCAAAGATTTTTCATTTGGTGATTAAACCAACAAAATCGATATACTATATATGTTATCTAGACTCACACATATATGATATATGGACTTGGATCATCAGTGAATTCTGTATAAAACTATATTACATATCAATACAGATAACAGTAACATAAATTAGGTCATTTATTTTGGTTATATTAATCAAGGTTTTAAGTATTGAGTTAAATTATACTCACTCATACGCATATATAAGTAATAGAGTCAATTAATGTCTCCGTGGTTACCTAATTTTTGTCAATGATTCAATTCCTCAACTTTAATTTTTACATCATTGGATTTTGTGTTGATCGAGCACTTTGCTCATCACCATCTACCGTTAATCAGAATACAAGGTTATATATATATATATAATATTATTGGATTATAATGAAGTCTGATATTTGTTTTCATAAAGAAATAATTTTACTAGCAGTTATGATTTTAAAGAACATTAAATCTTTTAATGATTTCAAAATAATAACGTTAGAAGATCTATTATTGTCAGTGTTAGTCATTATTGTTGGTTGGATTAGTGTAAGTGGCGCAGCAAGGTCTGTAAGACGCCCAGCCGGACCACAACAATAAAGCACTGTAGGTATTATTCGTTATCTATTTAAAAATCATTAAGAGAAATTAATTTCTTTCGAATCATACTACTTTTAAAATTACAATTTATGATTACAAATAAAATGATGAATTTATTTTCTAAAAAACATAATCTTGATAAAGAAAATAATGAAGAAACTGATTTACATATGAATTCTATGGAAATTCATATCTCTGATATCGAACAAAATTTATCAAATTGGACAATTCCAAAACAAGATTTTAATACTATTTATAAGATTGGAACTTTTGAATTTTTACAGGGGTATTCAATCAAAGCATCTGAACAAACTATATCTATTAATAAAGATTATGATAACTTACATTTATTATCCAAATCTGCAATAATTCAACATAGAAATAAATACAAATATTTACATGTTGGTCTTGTTCAAGTAGCTGTTAAACCATTATTTAGACTAGGTATAGATGCTCCAGTCCTATTAATATTAAGGGATGCTAGACATACTAATTTTCAAAATTCAATATTAGCTATGGCAGAAACTAATATCTCAAATGGACCTATATATTTTAATTGTTATCCAAATTTTTCAGTAGGTTTATTTGACCCAAATATTCTTGACACTCTAGTTTTAACAATTAAAACAAGAAATCTAGAATTCAAAGAAGAAACAAAGGCTATTGCAATTATATATAGAGTTTGTTATAAAACTATGTCTTCAACAATAGAACTTAAATCTAAAATAGTTAGTCCTAAAAATGAAACAATAATTTTTGAATCCAATCCACAACATACCAAGGTTCAAACACCAAAACGTCTCAAATGGAATGAAATAAGTCAATCTTGTAATTGGAATCTACAAGATATTAATATACCAAAACCCATAGGAGAGTCTAATAGAGCATCTAGTGTGATAGAACACGAAGATGGTTCTGTACAAATAAGTTTTGAAAATACTCCAATTATTTCTTCAAGATTTTCTACAGGTTCAACTAGTAGTACTATTGACTTAAGAAATCCCTCTATCAAAAAATCAAAGTCTTTAAGATATGTAGATTTTAATCAAAATATCCCACAACCCATTTATAACGAAGATAAGCAAAGTGAATCTGAAGGATATAGTCCAACTCAATCAGATTTTATAACAGAAATTAATAATTTAAGAAATCAAATATGAGTAATAAGACTCAAGTTTTATGTAATTTTAATGCTACAAAAATAACAGAGATAAAATCATATTGGAAAATTATTAATGAATATAGATTAGAATTAATAGAAATTGAACAAGAATTTCAACAGATTATATCATCCTCTAAAGATCAAAGAAATATTCAATGGGAACAACCTAAAGACTTAACAAATGTCCGATGGGTACAACTAGCAAATCTCACAGTAAGAAATAATCATATAATTGATAGAATTAGATTACATCTCTCATGGATTAATCAAGTTAAATCTGAATTAGTTATTTGTTAACATGAGTCTTTATTCAGAAAAACTTAAATTAAAAATAAAAAAATACAATTTCAAGGATTAAACAAGTTAATCATAATATAGAAATACTAAACCACGAAATTATTATTGAAGAAAATGTTTTTAGCCGATTTGCTCATATTCGGGTTTTGAATATACAAAAAATTGCTCATACAATACTAATAAAAAGATTAAAAAATTTAAAAAACCAAATTCACTAAAATGAGTTCATATTCTAACAATATTAAACGATGTATAAAAGAAAGAAGAAATAGAATAAAACAATTTAATAATAATATAGAAATGCTCGAACTTGAGATTACTAAAGAAATTAGAGCTAATCAAATTACTGACGCCTCATCATCTTACTTTGATAACTCACCACTTTTCCAACAAGTTTTATTAAATTATCGTCTTCGAGATAACTTAATCCTAACAATTGAAATTTTGAAAGAACTAATCCATTGATAAATGACTGAATCATACATCAACATCGAACATCTTAAAAATGAATTTTATGCAAATCATAATAAAGAAAAAAGAGAATATTATTATAATACTATTAATGATAGTAAAAAAGAATTTATACATCAATTAGAATGGAGAAATTATATAAATCAAAATAATATTCATTTAACATTTTTTGAATGGTACGAAATATATTGCAAACAAAACAATATATCATATCCTTTTTTAAATGTATACGAATCTCCAAAAATAACTCAAGAATATGTAGACCTAATTACAGAAGAAAAAATAACAGCTATTCATCCTCCAAAAACCAAAATATTAATTCAAAATAAATATTTAGCTACACCATTTACCACAATTAATGAAAAAATGAATAAAGAAGAATTAACCAAACAAACCATATATCAAAATAATTATACAAATGAGATTCTTAATACTATGAGTCAACAACTTAATCGAATTGAAAGCAGTAAAAATAATAAGACAGAAAACAGCAAAACTGAAAACAGTAATACAATAAAATATTATGAAGAAAAACCCATTTTTACACCACAACAAATTGATTCAACAATTAATTTAGGATACAACAAAAAATTAGTTTATGAATTAGAACAAAAATTAAGTGATATAAAAATTAATGTAATTAATCAAACTGATAAATCTGAAGATGACTCTACAGATAATAATGAAAAAATTTCTCAATTACAAGAACAATTCCTAATTAATGTTAATAAACTTAGAAATACAAATACTTACAATAGACCAACTACACTAAACTACTACCCAAGACCTAGTTTTCCAGATATACAATATGAAGAAAAGGAATTCACTTTACAAAGAAGTGCTTATGATGGAACATTTGTTTATGAATGGAACATAGATGGATTTTCTGAACATCAAATTTTAAATACACTTCAAGAAATGAATATGGCTTCTAATGCTTACTTAATAAAATGAAATAACCAAAAGAAAATAGCTGAATTATTAACTTCTGGATTTACTGGTAATTTAAAAGGATGGTGGGATTCATATGTTACTAATGAAGAAAGAACTCATATACTTAGTGCAAAAAAGGTAATTATAAAACAAGAAAATAATGAGACTGTTACTACTCAAGAAGATGACATTATTCCAACTCTCATTTATGCAATAATAAAAAATTATATAGGAGATCCAACATTACTTCAAGAAAAAAGTGCTGAAATATTACTCAATTTTACTTGTAGAAAACTTCAAGATTTTAGATGGTATAAAGATATGTTTTTAACAAAAGTTATGTTAAGAACAGATTGTAAAGAAGCATATTGGAAAGAAAGATTCATTGCAGGGTTACCTAACCTATTTGCCGAAAAAACTAGAAATAATTTGAGAGAAAAATATAATAATCAAATTCCTTATAAAGATCTTACCTATGGAGAAATAATTAGTTATGTTAATAAAGAAGGATTATCCATATGCTCAGATTTAATATTAAAAGCTAAACTCAAAAAGGATAAGATCACTATTAAAAATGAATTAGGAGACTTTTGTCAACAATATGGTTATCAACCAATTTCTAAACCTTCTTCTTCTAAACCTAAGAAACAATTTTACAAGAGACGTTTTCCAAATAAAAAATATGTTTCTAAACTTAACAAAACAGAAGGGTATACTAATAAGAAGAAAAATTATAAAAAATTTAATAATAAACAGAAATTTAAAGGTAATCAAAAAGATATTATTATTTGTTATAAATGTGGAAAAACTGGTCATATGGCAAAAAATTGCTATGTTAAGAAAACTATAAATGAATTAGATGTTTCTGATCAATTAAAAATCCAAATAAGTAAATTATTTTTAAATGATTATGAGAATTCTGAATCTAGCTTATCAGATTACGATAATAATGATTTAAAGGTTTTACAAAACTATTCAACCGATGAAACTGATAATGAATCAGAATGTGAATGTATAGGAAACTGTACTTGTAATAAAATAAATGTCATCACAGATAAAGATAGAGATTTTTTAGAATTAATAGATCAGGTTCAAGATAAAACTATAAAAACTCAGTTAATGAATAAATTTATTAATTACAATAAAGAGGTTGAATCAACAACAATAACAACCAATTATAATAACAATCCTTTTAATCTTCAGGAAATTTATCAAAGATTTTCAAAACCAAAAAGTACAATTTCAATTCAAGATTTACAAGAAGAACTAAAAACTGTCAAAACAGAAATAAGATTAATAAAAGATAGATTAATTAAAGTTGAAAAGAGAAAAGAAATTGATATTGATAAAAAAGAAGATACTAATAAAATCAATAAAATTAATAAAAGTCAAAATAAAATACCAAAAATCATATCATACCAGAGATGGAATACTTATATAAGTCTTTGTATAGCAAATGAATTTAAAATAACAGTTCTAGCATTCATGGATAGCGGTGCAGATATAAATTGCATTCAAGAAGGAATTATTCCAACCAAGTATTATGAAAAAACTACTAATCGAGCTGCTACTGCTGATGGATCATCTTTAAATATTAAATACAAAGTTACAAATGTTCATATATGTAATAATGATTATTGTTATAAAACCTCTCTTGTTCTTTCAAAAACTTTAATATCTACTTTAATATTAGGAACACCATTTCTTAATCAACTTTATCCTATTACAATTGACGAAACTGGAATTAGTACTAAAGTTTTAGATAAAGAAATAAGTTTCAAATTCACTAAGCCAATTGCCTTTACAGAACTTAATAACCTGAATAATAAAATTAATCAAGCGAAATATTTAATAAATGAAATCCATGTATTAAAAATTCCTAATCAAATACAAGAAAAAATTACTCAAAACAAAATTAGACAATTAAAAGAAAATTTTGAAAAAAATGTTTGCTCTAATATCTCAAATGCTTTCTGGGATAGAAAGCAACATATTGTTAAATTACCCTATATAAAAGACTTTAATGAAATAGATATACCTTCAAAATCAAGAGCTATTCATATGTCTTCGGAATTACAAGAATATTGTAAAAAAGAAATTCAAGAATTATTAAATAAAAAACTTATAAGAAAATCTACATCTCCTTGGTCATGTTCAGCTTTTTATGTTATGAATGCCACTGAGCTTGAAAGAGGAGTCCCAAGACTAGTAATTAATTACAAACTATTAAACAAAGTTTTAGAATGGATAAGATATCCAATACCTAACAAAAGAGATTTATTAAAAAGATTACACGATTCAAATATTTTTTCAAAATTTGACACGAAATCCGGATTTTGGCAAATACAAATTCATGAACAAGATAAATACAAAACTGGTTTTAATGTTCCTTTTAGACATTATGAATGGAATGTTATGCCTTTTGGGCTTAAAAATGCTCCTTCAGAATTCCAGAATATCATGAATGATATTATTATTCCTATAAGTAACTTTGTTATTGTATATATAGACGATGTATTAATCTTTTCAAAATCCATTGATCAACATTTTAAGCATTTAAATATATTTTATGAACTGATTCATAAAAATAGATTAGTTGTGTCTGCCTCAAAGATGAGTTTATTTCAAACACAAATTAAAATTTTAGGACATGAAATTATTAATGGAACTATTAGACCCATTCAAAGAAGCTTAGAATTTGCAAATAAATTTCCTGACGAAATCAAAGACAAAACACAACTTCAAAGATTTCTAGGATGCTTAAACTATGTTCATGATTTCTTCCAAAATCTAGGAACAATATGTAAACCCTTATATAAAAGACTCAAAAAGAATCCCGAGCCTTGGACTCAAGAACATACCAATGTTGTCAAACAAATTAAGCAAAAAATTAAATATTTACCATGCTTAAATATTCCTCAACCTAATGCTAAGATTATAGTTGAAACAGATGCTAGTGATCTAGGATTTGGTGGTATACTCAAACAAAAAATTAATGATCAAGCTAAAGAAGAATTTGTTAGATATTTTTCAGGAGCTTGGAATGATACCCAAAAAAATTATTCAACAGTCAAAAAAGAAGTTTTAAGCATTGTTTTATGTATTAATAAATTCGAAGATGATCTATATATGAAACCATTTTTATTAAGAATTGATTGTCAATCCGCAAAACCCATTTTAGAAAATGATATTAAGAATGTTATTTCAAAACAAATTTTTGCAAGATGGCAAGCCTTGCTTAGCAATTTTGATTTTCAAATCGAATTTATCAAAGGCAAGAATAACTCTTTACCAGATTTCTTATCAAGAGAATTTCTACAGGGCAAATGACGTCTCAAAATGATATTCAAAATTCTACCCATGATCAAAAGAAAAAATCAGTTCTTTCCCCGTTCAAAAGTCAAACACCTACTCCTTTACCTATTCAAAATAGATTCTCCCCAATTACCCCTCCTTCACAAAAACCATCATATTCATCGTTAGTCAAAACATCTATCTCAATACCAGGATCCTCAAGTTCTTCGGTTGTCAAGCCTTCTACTACTATTTCTCCGTTTCAACAGAAACCTAGACCTTTTCCTTCAAAACATACAGCTAGCTCATATATATATATATATATATATATATATATATATATATATATATATATATATATATATATATATATTTATATATATATATATATATGGGAGGAATCCATCGAGAACCAAAAAAAATGTGAGAACTGCGAGAACCGATCCCCATCTTTTTAAAACTAAAATATCTACCAAACGACAAGATATTAAATTATGAAAATTATACCAAATTAACGACAAAAATATGCTCTTTAATATGACATCCATATTGCTATATTTTTTTCAACAAAAAAATTTCGTTACATATATGTAACATACCTTATTGTACTGATCACATATATGTTAGTACTGATTACATATATGTAACACACCTTATAGTGCTAGAAAAAAAACCCGGCAAAAACGAATTTTTTTTGTTAAAAAAAAATAGTAATATGCATGTCATATTAAAAGAGCATATTTGGTATAATTTTCATAATTTAATATCTTGTCGTTTGGTAGATATTTTACGGTTTAGATCGGTTCTCGCAGTTCTCGCATTTTTTTTGATTCTCGATGGAACTTCCCTATATATATATATATATATATATAGGGGAGGGTTCCATCGAGAACCAAAAAAAAATGCGAGAACTGCGAGAACCGATCCCCATCTTTTTAAAACTAAAATATCTACCAAACGACAAGATACTAAATTATGAAAATTATACAAAATTAACGACAAAAATATGCTCTTTAATATGACATCCGTATTGCTAAATTTTTTTCAACAAAAAAAAATTCGTTACATATATGTAACATAACTTATAGTACTGATCACATATATGTTAGTACTGATTACATATAAACATACCTTATAGTGCTAGAAAAAAAACCCGGAAAAAACGAATTTTTTTTGTTGAAAAAAATATAGCAATATGGATGTCATATTAAAAGAGCATATTTGGTATAATTTTCATAATTTAATATCTTGTCGTTTGATAGATATTTTACGGTTTAGATCGGTTCTCGCAGTTCTCGCATTTTTTTGGTTCTCGATGGAACTTCCCTATATATATATATATATATATATATATATATATATATATATATATGGTGTGGTTCAAACGAGAAATGTTTTTCGTACGAGAATTGCGAGAACCATTTCTATATATATATATATATATATATATATATATATATATATACATATATTACAAAAAAAGTTATGATATTTAATGTAAGGAGATATCTCAACCATAGGATCTCTTCCAAAGTCAATGAAAAAACAGCCAACAAAGCCTTTTAATTCGGAATTAAAAATAAAGAAAAAGGGTAAAATCGTCAAAATTAAAAAGAGGAAAAAGAACCGTTTTCTGACTTTCTCTATTCCGTCTGCCAAACTCAAAGTTGCCGGCCAAAAATCAAAGTCGATGAACGGCGGCCTCTTAAAGTCACAATCACCACCGCCAACCAAAATCAAAGTCGTCGGCGTCGGTTTTCTCTATTTCCGTCCGCCCGATGCACAAGATACAAAACTTCGATTCATAGATTACAAACATTTTGATGCACAAAGATACATATATTGATTCATATATTTACATTTAAAGCACAAATTACACCCATTTGATGCACAGAAATAAAAAATTACATACTTTAGGGTGAATCTGATGCACAAGACACAAATGGACGGATGAACAGCGGCGGCGACGGCGGTGCAACGGCGGTGTGTTGGTCTCTTGTATGAGAATAACAACAAGAAACAGATGTGTAGAAGGGGGGTTGAATACACTTTCTGCGGAAATTGAACAAATAAAATAAAGTGTTGCACAAAGTATATCAAACCACAATCAATCAAATGCTTTTATTAAGAAGATGATTACAATGCTTTGAATAAGAAGATGATTACAATAACTATCAAGTAAGCAACTCTTGATATATAATCACCTAATATAGATCTTTCAATCTCTCAAACTTATCTATCTATAATCAACTTATGATTATAGATACTGACGACTCTCTAAACAGGATTTAAACAGATTGATAACTTACCAATATCATAACTAATGTGATTATTCGAACACACGAACAACTTGGCAATCTGTGAGTTTCTTGATCACGTTGAACTGACAAACAGTGATTCAAGAATCGTAACACATACGGTGAGGTTTGGCTCTGCAACACGTAGTTGTAATCGTCTCTTGAGTCGTACCTCTAAACTAGTCAGGAGATAAGTATTTATAATCCTGTTCCTACGGTTCCTAACAAACTGGACTAATCCTAATTTGCTAACTAACTATCGGATAACTCGGAATCTTGAATCTTGAATCTTCAATCTTGAGTCTTCAATCTTCAATCTTGATTCTGAAGTCTTTCTTATCCTTTCCGTAGATATAGAGAGTTAAAACAGAATTTAAAACACATTTAAATTCTTTTAAACTGACTTCTTTAGTCAGGCTGAGTTACTCAGCTTGAAACTCATCAAGCTGAGTTCTTCGAGAACAAACCCGAATTCAAACATGGACTAACATGTATAATTATTAACTCATCCTTAGAAGTCTAAAGAATTTACTAAAACACATTTAGTAACTCTATTGAGCTGACTCAGTCTTCACGCTGAGTCGCTCAGCTTGAAACTCATCAAGCTGAAACTCAATATGTATATCTTAGTTTACGCACACAGCTTATCAAACATATTGATAATCTTACTAAGATATAGTCTAAGCTGATGGAACATATGCTCAACTTATACTCAGTCTGAATCACTATAAGTGTTCAGTCTGACTAAGCTTCATTATTCTGTTTAAGTTGTATGTAGAACACATCTTACAAACTTAACTTTGTCTCATCAAATCTAAACTAATGAGATCATCTTCCCAACAAACTCCCCCTATTTGATGATGACAAAACCATCAAACAGTTAATAAGTTTGTTTAACAGAATTATGTTTTAAATCTTAAACTTATTAAGATTGTATATTTGAACTAATCAAATATTAATTTGAACATATCAATTTTAATTGAACTTATCAATTATAAGTGGAACAAACCAACTTTCAGTTGAACACACCAACTAATTACATTAATGAATAAGAACTAATCAGTTATTCATTTAAGCTGAACTTATCAGGCTTATAAATATGAACACATCACAACACAGTTGAACATATCAAACTTTATACTTGTATTAATTTAAACTTATAATAATACAAAATGTTGATCACTTAGATCAGGCTCACATAGTGCTTATAAAAATATCAGAACTAATCTAATATTTACAATAGAACTAATCTATTGGGGATGCAGCTCTTCAAATTCGTTTATCTCCTTGTTAATTTCTTCAAGGATTTCTTGCAGATTGGGAATGTGTTGAAGCTGATCCTTTTGTGATCGTATTGCTCTGTTTAGTCTATATCAGAACCTTGCATTTTGTTCAGTCTTTCCAACAATTTGTCTCAGAGCAAATACTTGAGATACCCCACATTTATAAATTGATGCATCAGCCTGGAAGCATTTTTCACCATTTCTGTCAAGCTGAAGCTTTATTACTATTGGCAAAGGGATTGGGAAGAGTAGGCGTCTCCCCCTCAACTCCTGCCGGTGGAGGGATCAATGTGATCTCAGCTCCAGTGATGCCTTTAGGAGTGGCACCACCTATGGCAGTTTTACGGGTATAGGTTCGGATATTCTCCCTAGCAGCAGTGGGCATACTAGGGGTGGCTTCAGAGTGGGATTGTATATGGAATGAAGGTGGAGGATATGGGTTAGACTGAGTTGGGTTTACTGCAGTCTTGTCTCCAAAAGTGGATGGAGAAAGATGAGAAGAAAGAGAAAGTGGAGAGGTCTTACCAGAAGCAGTGTCAATGGTTGCTGGTTCAGCTTGAGCAGAGAACTCAGCTTGAACCTCTGTGTCAGCTTGAGAAGCTCCCCCTTGATTTGATTCCTCTTCTCCACTTGCTGATGAAGCTGCCTCAGCAATCTGAAGCATATGTGCACTCAGACCTGCTTGCTCTGGGAAGATGTCATTGTTGAACATCTTCAGGCTGAGTACTGGAGCAGGGAACAAATCCTGTCCAGCTTCATATAGTTGGTCTCCCAACTCAGCTTCAAGCACCAAGGACAAGTACCTGATGAATGGTACATGTAGATCCCTTGGTGTTTTCGACACTTGGGTCTTGAGCTCGTTGAAGATGAGCTGTGCATAGTCCAGATTTCTAGCATGATACATGTTGTAGAGCAGCTGCATCTCGAACTCATTGACTTGATCCAAGCCTCCAACCTTGGTTCCAAGTGAATGGATCACTGTGGACACCATGAAGCCCCATCCGGTTGGAAAAGTAGCTTTCTTTATTACACCCTCAGTCTGTGGGTGACCTATTTGGGGTAGGACTGATCTCTTTACTTGTCTTGTAACAGCAGCCTCGAACACATCATTGGCAGGGAGTTGAAGAGCCTTCCTGAGCTGCTGCACAGTGATGACCACTGTTCTATTCCCATTCAGAACAGTGCCTATAATCTCTCCCCTGTTCTGGTTGACGGAGCAAGTATACCAGAACTCCAACAGATGCTGAGGAACTATGTGGAGTGGTGCTCCAGTGAATAGGAATGCCAGCGGGCATTTACGTATGTAGTCCACCCAGACTTCATAGCCTCTGTTCCTTTTTCATTCAGGAATGGCTAGACAAGCACGTTGATTGTTGATCTTAATCAACGGCATACCATTATTTTTGAACGCAGCTCCCCTGACCATTCGATCACCAAGAATAAGAATGTTTCCGTCCATCGTATAATCACACAAAGTAATATGTTGAAGTTGCACCGAGCAAAATAAAGATCGCACTGAGTGCGTTGAAAACTTTCTTAGGAGAAGAAAAGTTACTGTTAGAATCCCTTTTTATCCGTTACGCCGGGTAAATTACGGCTTGATGTAACAGTAAAAGGGTAGAAACACATCATCTTCCAACGGATACAAGTGTAAAATAATAATATTAACAAATAATAAGATTATTAACACTCTGTGAATATATCAATACTCAATTGATATACGATACGATTTGAAACTAATCCAAATACGTTTTGACAGATGAAGTAATAACACGTAGTAATTAAATCATAGACTGGACACACTAAACGGAGTAAACTTATTACTCAGTTTAAGTCAAGCACTCAGCTTGAGTTGAGTACTCAGCTTGAGATTGATACTCAGCTTGAGTAGAGCACACAGCTCAGACTTAATGACACTGAGTCAATTTTTGTTTGAGACTGACTCAAACTGGTTTCCAACTACACTGAGTAGTTTAAAGCTTAGTTGGAGTCAACCAAACGTGTGAACATATCACTCAGCTTGAGTGAAGCACATAGCTCATACTCAATGACACATAGTCATTTACGTTTGAAACTGACTCAAACGTACATTTTTACTATACTGAGCAGTTAAAGAATGTTTGGAACTGACCAAACATGTGATCTCATCATTCAGCTTGACTTGTTATACAGTTTATGAAGACTTATTTATAAACTGTGCACTCAACTTAAGACACTTAGTCTTTGTCAAACTGAAAAACTCATATTCTAGACACTTAGCTAGGGGTTGAGCATACCTAATTCACTTAGCAGATACATAAACCTCTTTTCATCAAGGGGTTTTGTGAAAATATTTGCTAACTGGTCATCAGTGGAGATAAATTTAATGTCAACTTTACCTTTTTCCACGATGTCCCGTATGAAGTGATGTCGAATTTCAATGTGCTTGGTTCTTGAGTGGAAGACTGGATTGTAAGTGATGGCTATAGCACTTTGGTTATCACAGAAGATAGGAGTTTTCTTGAAACTCATACCAAAGTCTTGAAGCTGATGCTGCATCCACAGGATTTGAGCACAACAGCTTCCTGCTGCAACATATTCAGCTTCAGCAGTTGAAGTAGCCACTGAGTTCTATTTCTTACTAGTCCAGCTTACTAGCTTCCCTCCAAGCAATTGACATCCTCCAATTGTTGATTTTCTATCCAACTTGCACCCAACATAGTCAGCATCATAAAAACCAACTAACTCAAATCCAGAGTCTTTTGGATACCAAAGACCTAGATTTGGTGTACCTTTAAGGTACCTAAAGATCCTTTTCACAGCTTGAAGATGTGATTCTTTAGGATCTGCCTGATATCTTGCACAAACACATGTAGCAAACATGATATCAGGTCTACTAGCTGTCAAATAGAGTAATGAACCTATCATTCCTCTATAGGTAGACTGACACACAGACTTACCATCTGAGTCTTTACTCAGCTTGACTGCTGGTGACATGGGTGTTCTCATGGTTGAACTTGAATCAAAACCATATTTCTTTATCAAATCAAGAACATACTTGCTTTGATTGATGAATATTCCATCAGGCTTTTGTTGAATTTGTAAACCTAGGAAATATGTCATCTCACCCATCATACTCATCTTGTACTTTTGTGACATTATTTTGGAGAACCAATCACACAGAGATTCATTTGTAGAACCAAAAATAATGTCATCTACATAGATTTGTACAAGAATCACATGACCTTTACTCTTTTTGATAAAGAGTGTCTTATCTATACTACCTCTGGTGAAATCCATGGATAGTAGATAAGTGGACAGTGTATCATACCAAGCTCTTGGAGCTTGTTTAAGAACATACAAAGCCTTGTCCAACTTGTAGACATTGTAAACTTTCTCAGAATCTTGAACTTTCAACTTATGAAATCGTTCAGTCTGCTCTGATACCAATTGTTGGTCCCTTGTATGAGAATAACAACAAGCAACAGATGTGTAGAAGGGGGGTTGAATACACTTTCTACGGAAATTGAACAAATCAAATAAAAGCGTTACACAAAGTAAATCAAACCACAATCAATCAAATGCTTTTATTAAGAAGATGATTACAATGCTTTGAATAAGAAGATGATTACAATAACTATCAAGTAAGCAACTCTTGATATATAATCACCTAATATAAATCTCTCAATCTCTCAAACTTAGCTATCTATAAGCAACTTATGATTATAGATACTGACGACTCTCTAAACAGGATTTACACAGATTGATAACTTACCAATATCACAACTAATGTGACTATTCGAACACACGAACAACTTGGCAATCTGTGAGTTTCTTGATCACGTTGAACTGACAAACAGTGATTCAAGAATCGTAACACATACGGTGAGGTTTGGCTCTGCAACACGTAGTTGTAATCGTCTCTTGAGTCGTACCTCTAAACTAGTCAGGAGATAAGTATTTATAATCCTGTTCCTACGGTTCCTAACAAACTGGACTAATCCTAATTTGCTAACTAACTATCGGATAACTCGGAATCTTGAATCTTGAATCTTCAATCTTGAGTCTTCAATCTTCAATCTTGATTCTGAAGTCTTTCTTATCCTTTCCGTAGATATAGAGAGTTAAAACAGAATTTAAAACACATTTAAATTCTTTTAAACTGACTTCTTTAGTCAGGCTGAGTTACTCAGCTTGAAACTCATCAAGCTGAGTTCTTCGAGAACAAACCCGAATTCAAACATGGACTAACATGTATAATTATTAACTCATCCTTAGAAGTCTAAAGAATTTACTAAAACACATTTAGTAACTCTATTGAGCTGACTCAGTCTTCACGCTGAGTCGCTCAGCTTGAAACTCATCAAGCTGAAACTCAATATGTATATCTTAGTTTACGCACACAGCTTATCAAACATATTGATAATCTTACTAAGATATAGTCTAAGCTGATGGAACATATGCTCAACTTATACTCAGTCTGAATCACTATAAGTGTTCAGTCTGACTAAGCTTCATTATTCTGTTTAAGTTGTATGTAGAACACATCTTACAAACTTAACTTTGTCTCATCAAATCTAAACTAATGAGATCATCTTCCCAACACGGTGGTTGATACAGTTTAAAAAAAAATTTGCTACTTAATTATCTGATGATAGCAATTATTTTCCTTGGTGCTAAGAGTTAATTTGGTCAAAGAAGAAGATCAATTGGCAAATTTCAGGAGATCTTTTGTTTTCTATTTTTAAATGCTATTTAATGTAAGAATGAATGTAATCTCATGGTCAAACTACCATAATATGTTAATAGCCTATAAATGGGAGCCTGGAGTCTTTGTATGGGGAATGAAATATATTAGAAACTGATATTTACTTTTCTTCCATTGGTGAGTTGAATTTCATATATATTCCTCCCTTTGTGAACTATCGTTGGTGCTAGCTAACTCATTGTGCTCATCTCTGTCGACGGTGTCATTTGGTATCAGGGCACGGGATAGAATGGTGGGTCGACGTCGTTCTCCAATACTAACCAGTTGCATGAGAGACCAGTCCCTCGTGACATTGAGGTGAACGAGTTGAGACAGCTTGTGCAACAACTCCAGCAACGAATTGAGCGCATGGAGACCACTGGACAACAACAAGAAGAATCACCACAAGGATCAGAAGGTGAAGAGTTCCACATAGTTGATGATGATATCAACCCCTTCCATGAAAACCGTCATGAGGAATCTAGTGTTGAAGAATTTCAATACAGGCAAAACAACAGGAGAAATAATCAAATTTACAGGCCATTTGATTTAAAAGCAGATATTCCAGTGTTCGAGGGGCGGATCCAGCCTGATGAGTTCATTGACTGGTTGAACACCGTTGAAAGAATCTTTGATTATCAAGAAATACCTGATGATGTGAAGGTTAAAGTTGTTGCCATAAAACTCAAGAAACATGCTTCGATTTGGTGGGAACAGCTGAAGTAGAGAAGATGTGGTGACCCTCCAACCTTTCATCTCCTACAATGATGTTTTTAAACTTGCCACGAAAGTTGAGAAACATATCAGAGAAAAAGAGGTTCGAAAAATAGGAAGCTACGGAAGCAGTCGAGTTCCTAACCGTGGGTTTTCAACTAACCAAGGAAGTAGCACGCAGAGTAATAAATTAGCAGCAATACGAACTTCCCAAATGCCTCCGTCTCAAGATGGGTCAACTAGCCAGTCTCTACAGAAGCCAAGGTCTGTGCAATGCTTTAAGTGTAAGGGTTACGGGCATATAGCATCTGATTGTCCAAATCAACGAGTGGTCACCCTGGTTGAGGAACCAATATTCAAAGGAATTCAAGGTTATGATTGTCTTCCAACATATGGTGAGTTATTGGTGATTCGAAGAGCGTTAGCTACTGAGGCAAACGAAGGGGAGTCGTGGCTTCGCAACAATATTTTTCGACCTTGTTGCACATCACATGGTAAGGTTTGTGATGTTATTATTGATAGCGGGAGGTGTGAAAACGTGGTATCTGAGACAATGGTCAATAAATTGTCTTTGAGAACCGAAAAACACCCACACCCTTACAAGCTTTCATGGTTACAAAAGGGAAAGTCTGTCTTAGTTGACCAGCGATGCTTAGTGACCTTTTCCATTGGAGATAAGTACCAAGATGAAGTATGGTGTGACGTAGTTCCTATGGATGCATGTCACTTACTTTTAGGGAGACCATGGCAGTATGATAGAGAAGCCATACATGACGGATTGAGGAACACCTACACCTTCAAAAAGAATGGAATCAAGATTGTTTTGGGCCCTACTAAAGTTTATGAGCAACCAATATCTAGTAAAGAAGGTAATAATTTTCTATCCAAAAGTGAATTTGGTGAGGCTTTACAGGAGTCTGAAGTAGTTTTTGCGCTTGTGATAAAAGAAATGGTAGATAACAACCCAAAGGTCCCTAGAATATTGATGCCCTTGTTGGATAAATTTTCAAATGTTTTTTGTGATGAGATCCCGGCAGATCTTCACCCCATGAGGGAAATTCAACATTGCATAGATTTGATACCTGGTTCTAATCTACCAAATAAAGCTGCTTATAGGATGAACCCGAATGAAAATTCTGAACTCCAACGTCAAGTAGATGAACTATTGAGGAAAGGAATGGTTCGTGAAATCTTAAGTCCATGTGTGGTTCCGGTTCTCCTTGTCCCAAAAAAAGATGGTAGTTTCCGCATGTGTATGGATAGTAGAGCAATCAACAAGATAACAATTAAGTACAGATTTCCCATTCCACGACTTGATGATATGTTGGACCTACTTCACGGTGCTAGCGTGTTTTCAAAAATTGATCTCAGAAGTGGATATCATCAGATTCGCATCAGACCCGGTGACGTGTAGCAAACGGCTTTTAAAACACGAGATGGATTGTACGAGTGGTTGGTAATGCCATTCGGTCTCTCCAATGCTCCAAGTACATGTATAAGACTAATGAATCTTGTTTTTAAGCCTTTCATAGGCAAGTTCTTGGTGGTCTATTTTGATGACATTCTTGTTTTTAGCAAAGGAACTACAGAACACCAGGAACACCTTGAGCAAAATTTGAAGTGTTGGCTAAACAACAACTTTATGCCAATTTAAAAAAATGTGAATTCATGACTCTGTTGGGAAAATGATCTCATCAGTTAAGATTTGATGAGACAAAGTTAAGTTTGCAAGATGTGTTCTACATATAACTTAAACAGAATTATGAAGCTTAGTCAGACTGAACACTTATAGTAATTCAGACTGAGTATAAGCTGAATATAAGCTGAGCATATGTTGGATCAGCTTAGACTATATCTTAGTAAGATTATCAATATGTTTGATAAGCTGTGTGCGTAAACTAAGATATACATATTGAGTTTCAGCTTGATGAGTTTCAAGCTGAGCGACTTAGCGTGAAGACTGAGTCAGCTCAATAGAGTTACTAAATATGTTTTAGTGAATTCTTTAGACTTCTAAGGACGAGTTAATAACTATACATGTTAGTCCATGTTTGAATTCGGGTTTGTTCTCGAAGAACTCAGCCTGATGAGTTTCAAGCTGAGTAACTCAGCCTGACTAAAGAAGTCAGTTTAAAAGAATTTAAATGTGTTTTAAATTCTGTTTTAACTCTCTTTATCTACGGAACGGATAAGAAGACTCCAGAATCAAGATTGAAGATTGAAGACTCAAGATAAGAAGATTCAAGATTCAAGATTCCGGTTTATCCGATAATTAGTTAGAAAATTAGGATTAGTCCAGTTTGTTAGGAACCGTAGGAACAGGATTATAAATACTTATCTCCTGATAAGTTTAGAGGTACGATTCTGAAACAAGTTACAGAGCCAAAACCTCACCTCACCGTATGTGTTACGAATCTTGATTACTGTTTGTTAGTTCAACTTGATCAAGAAAACTCACAGATTCCCAAAGTGTTCGTATGTTTGAATATTCACATGTGTTGTGAAGATTGAAAGTGTATTCAACCCCCTTCTACACACCTGTTGCTTGTTGTTATTCTCATACAAGGGACCAACAACTGGTATCAGAGCAGGCTGAATGATTTCATAAGTTAAAAGTTCAAGATTCTGAGAAAGTTTACAATGTCTACAAGCAAAAATTCTTCAAAATTTCCACAAATGTATGCCAAAGGTTGTCCCATATTTGATGGTTCTGACTATCCTATGTGGAAGTTCAGAGCCATGCTATTCCTCAAGTCCATTGACATTCGTATGTTCGATGTTATTACAAAAGGACCCATCATCCCCAAGATTCCTGCTACTGTCAGTGATACGTCTCCTGGAAGAACTGAAAAGGATACAAGAAAGCCTATTGCATCTTGGACTGATGAAGATTGGAAACTCTTCAATCTGGATGACAAGGCTAAAAGTGTTCTAGCAAATGCCCTGACTAATGAAATCTTGCGTACTGTGACTGGGTGTCAATCTGTAAAAGATATCTGGGATACACTTAGTGTTACCTATGAGGGAACAGATCTGGTCAAGCAGCAGAAGAAGAATCATTTGAATAGATTCTACTAAAACTTCTTCTCAAAGAAGAATGAAACCTTGTCTGATTTGTTCACAAGGTTTCACTGATTGATAAATGACCTACTAAGTGTGGGTGTAAAGAAAGATGAAGCTGAACTTGTGCTGAAATTTCTGGATGTGTTACCAGAGAGGTTTAATGATGTAACTACAGCACTGAGGGCTGGAGGAACACTGCACGTGTATAACCTACAGTCCATATATGGGTTCTTGCTAAATCATGAACAAATCACGGAACACAAGAGAGCTTCTCAACAACAACTCAAGGAGTCTTTGGATAAGAATGAAGTTGCATTGGTTGCACAGAAAAAGAGGAAAAGTTCCAAGACACTAGTTGTTGAATCTGAGACTGAGTCAGAATCTCAAGCTGACCACTCAGACTCAGACTCAAGTGATACTGATGATATTCAGAATGTCACTAAGCAAATGGCAATCTTAGCCAGACGTTTGAGAAGAGCTCAAAGGGGAAGAGGAAGATCTGACAGGGGCAAAGGGAAGAGTTCCTTTGATCCCAAGAATGTTGTGTGCTTCAACTGTCAGAAGAAGGGACATATTGCTGCTGAGTGCAGATCAAAGAAGGTGGAATCAACATCAGTTGTTGATAAGAATGCTTACAGAGCTGATAAATACAAGAAGAAATATACTCAGCTCAAGAAAGGAAAACCAGAAGACAAACCTAGTGTAAAAGAGTTATATGTTGAAACCTGGGATACAGAATCATCCATCTCAGATGATGATGTATGTCTTATGGCTCAAGAAGATGAAGAGTTAGAATTAGATGAGGTTGATTATGGTCAGTCCGAATCAATCTTTGAAGATGACATGAAGGAAGCTGAGGAAAACAGCAAGCTCAGTGATTGGGATCCTGCTTCCATGTATAAGGTCAGTAATTTCTACTCTTACACTGATGAAGAAAAGGGTCTTGCTTTTGATTATCTGCTGAATGATTTCAAGACCAGCCTTAAGTCTCAAAATGACCTCAAAGCTGAGATAGCTAAACTGAAAGATGAGATTAAGGAAAATCAATCTCTCATTGATGATGGTAAGAAAGCACAATGTGATCTTGAATGTCAAAGACACATTAACAAACTTCTAAGTGAAGAACTTCAGGAAGCTAAAGACAAAGGTGACCAGCTTCAAAAGGTCACTAAGTCTTGGTGTAAGTCATCAAAGTTTGCTGAAAAGTGCATAAACCAACAAATACCTAAACAGGTAAAGGCTGTACTTAGAGGTGACTATCAAACAGCAGCTTATGTAGCTGATGATGAGATAGCAAGTACAGACTCTGAGGAGGATAGCCAATTGATTGAGTATCAGAAGTCAGCCTCAGAGAAGAAACATGGTCAAAACCTTATATACAATAAGTTTGTAAAGGCTAAAGATCATGGAATTGAGTGCTCAACATCCAAACAGCATGGTAAGTCTGTGCTGGACAGATTAGATACTCAGCCTATTCAAAGAACTTCAGTCATAGAAAAGCTAAATCCAAATCCTTTCAAAAGACAAAATTCTCTATCTGGCTCGGAGAGAAGTTACAAGAATAGGAAGACCACTGTAAGTCAGAGGTCAAATCACAACAATGGTAAGTCCAAAGTTGTAGATCTTGGTAAGTCCAAGAAGATCAACAGTGGTAAGTCCAAACCTGTTGAAACTAGTGAGTCCAGTCACCATGGCAAAGGTAAGTCCAAAGCCATGGAGAAGAAGGTTGTTAGTCAAACTTCTAAGGATAACAAACAAAGATCTGACAAAGGTAAGTCCAAAGTCAATGATCATCAAGTGAATCAACTTGCAAAGAAAGTTGAAAAGTTATCCACCACTTACAATCCTAAGACTGAGAGTAAATTCTCACAAGGATTGTTAGACTCTCTACCTCCTGTAATCATTGGAAGAAGGAGATGCTATAAGTGCATAAGTAGAGGTCATGAGGCTAAGGAGTGTGATGCAGAAATCTCAAGGCCTGAACAAGAACAAGCTGATCAGACTACACAGGACTCAGCTCCTGCTCAAGCTGAACAGTCAATTCAACCAGATGGAGATGCTAAGTGCTCCTCATCTGAACCTACCAAGAAGTGGGTTCCCAAACAAAACTAATGTGTTTAGTTTTCATATCATGTGTAGGGTTCAAGTAAATGGTACTTGGATAGTGGATGCTCAAGGCACATGACTGGGTGGAAAGGACTTCTTAGTGATTTCCAAGAAGATGAAGGTCCTAAAGTAACATTTGGTGACAACTTCCATGGAAGAACTAAAGGCTATGGGAAGATGCAAGCTGGCAAGGTTACTTTCCAGAGGGTTGCATATGTCAAATGCCTCAAACACAACCTGATTAGTATCAGTCAATTGTGTGATGAAGATAATGTTGTTACTTTTAGGAAGAAAACAGGAACAATTTATAATGCTAAGGGAAAGCCTGTATTAATAGCTAAAAGAGAAAGAGATGTGTATCTACTTGATCTAAATTCTGCTGATCCCTATAATGAAACCTGCTTATATTCCCAATCTGTTCCTAAGCTGAGTTGGTTATGGCATAAACGTTTATCTCATTTAAATTTCAAATATATAAATATGCTATCCAACAAAGAGTTAGTCTATGGATTACCAAAAATCACATTTGTCAAAGACAAATTGTGCTCAGCTTGTGAACAAGGGAAGCATCATAAAGGGTCCTTTAAATCAAAGCAAAATTTTTCAATAACAGACCCATTGCATATGTTGCACATGGATTTGTTTGGTCCCATAAGTACTCCAAGCCTAAGTAGCAAGAAGTACACACTGGTGATAGTAGATGAGTTCTCAAGATTCACCTGGGTAATATTCCTTAAAGCCAAAAGTGAGGCTGCCCTGGAGATAATAAGTTTTATCAAACAGGAAGAGTTGCAGAAAGGTTTGTCTGTAAAGAAACTCAGAAGTGATCATGGGACTGAGTTCAGAAACTTAACTCTTGAAAACTTCTGTGAACAAAAAGGAATATTACAAAATTTCTCATCTGTCAGAACTCCACAACAAAATGGGGTTGCTGAAAGGAGAAATAGAACCTTGATTGAAGCTGCTAGAACAATGCTATGTGAGGCAGGATTGAAACTCTATTTCTGGGATGAAGCTGTCAGTACAGCCTGTTATACTCAGAATAGGTCAATCATTGTCAAAAGACATGGAAAGACATCATATGAGATGTATAAGTCTAGAAAGCCTAATATAGGTTATTTCTATATCTTTGGTTCAAAATACTATGTGCTGAATCAAAGAGATCAACTCCATAAGTTGGAACCTAAAGCTGATCTTGGAATATTCGTTGGTTATACCTCAATCTCCAAGTCTTATAGGATATATAATACAAGGATAAAGGTCATAGAAGAGTCAATTCATGTCTCTTTTGATGAAGACTGTTTTGATCGAGCTGATAAGAGTCAAGCTGACTTGGTCAGTCTGAGTGAGCTTGAAAAGCCTAAGGAAACCAACTTATCAAATCCTATGTATGTCATGGGAAATGATAGTGATGATGATGTGTGTCCATCACATGCTCAAATGGATTCTCAAGCTGAGAAGGATGATGAGTTCGTTAATCCATTTGGAGCTGAAGTCACTCAGACTGAGAATCTCAGTGATCCTCAGTTTGTTGACAATGCTGCTGTTGAGACTGAGGATGTGTGCTCACCTCAGAGTTCTCAACATCACTCAGATTCAGAACCAGACTCTCCAACTACAACGTTCAAATTCCTCAAAGATCATCCTCAAGATAAAATCATTGGAAATGTCCAAGAAAAGGTTATGACCAGATCTAAGGCCACAGCTAACTATGCTGCTCACTTCGGTTTCCTATCTCAAATGGAACCAAAGAAGACTGAGGAAGCCTTAGAGGATGAGGATTGGATTAAAGCTATGCAAGAGGAACTGAATGAATTTGAGAGAAACAAAGTCTGGAAACTTTTCCCTGCCCCTAAAAATCATTCTATTATAGGCACTAAGTGGGTCTATAGAAATAAAATGGACAAGGATGGAGTGATAGTTAGGAACAAAGCCAGGCTGATAGCACAAGAGTATAAACAAGAGGAAGGAATTGATTATGATGAGAACTTTGCCCCTGTTGCTAGAATTGAAGCCATAAGGTTGTTCCTAGCCTATGCAGCATATAAAGACTTCAAAGTCTATCAAATGGATGTGAAAAGTGATTTCCTAAATAGAAAACTTCAGGAGGAAGTCTATGTGAAACAACCTCCTGGCTTTGTAAGTTCAAAGTTTTCACATCATGTCTATAAGTTGGACAAGGCTTTGTATGGTCTTAAACAAGCTCCAAGAGCTTGGTATGATACACTGTCCACTTATCTACTATCCATGGATTTCACCAGAGGTAGTATAGATAAGACACTCTTTATCAAAAAGAGTAAAGGACATGTGATTCTTGTACAAATCTATGTGGATGACATTATTTTTGGTTCTACAAATGAATCTCTGTGTGATTGGTTCTCTAAAATAATGTCACAAAAGTACAAGATAAGTATGATGGGTGAGATGACATATTTCCTATGTCTACAAATTCAACAAAAGCCTGATGGAATATTCATCAATCAAAGCAAGTATGTTCTTGATTTGATAAAGAAATATGGTTTTGATTCAAGTTCAACCATGAGAACACCCATGTCACCAGCTATCAAGCTGAGTAAAGACTCAGATGGTAAGTCTGTGTGTCAGTCTACCTATAGAGGAATGATAGGTTCATTACTCTATTTGACAGCTAGTAGACCTGATATCATGTTTGCTACATGTGTTTGTGCAAGATATCAGGTAGATCCTAAAGAATAACATCTTCAAGCTGTGAAAAGGATCTTTAGGTACCTTAAAGGTACACAAAATCTAGGTCTTTGGTATCCAAAAGACTCTGGATTTGAGTTAGTTGGTTTTTCTGATGCTGACTATGCTGGGTGCAAGTTGGATAGAAAATCAACAACTGGAGAATGTCAATTGCTTGCAGGGAAGCTAGTAAGCTGGACTAGTAAGAAACAGAACTCAGTGGCTACTTCAACTGCTGAAGCTGAATATGTTGCAGCAGGAAGCTGTTATGCTCAAATCCTGTGGATGCAGCATCAGCTTCAAGACTTTGGTATGAGTTTCAAGAAAACTCCTATCTTCTGTGATAACCAAAGTGCTATAGCCATCACTTATAATCCAGTCTTCCACTCAAGAACCAAGCACATTGAAATTCGACATCACTTCATCAGGGACATCGTGGAAAAAGGTAAAGTTGACATTAAATTTATCTCCACTGATGACCAGTTAGCAGATATTTTCACAAAACCCCTTGATGAAAAAAGGTTTATGTATCTGCTAAGTAAATTGGGTATGCTCAACCCCTAGCTAAGTGTCTAGAATCTGAGTTTTTCAGTTTGACAAAGACTAAGTGTCTTAAGCTAAGTGCACAGTTTATAAATAAGTTTTCATAAATTGTAATACCTGTCAAGCTGAATAATGAGTTCACATGTTTGGTGAGTTCCAAACATATTTTAACTACTTAATGTAGTTATTATATAGTTTGAGTGAGTCTCAAACATAAATGACTAAGTGTCATTGAGTCTGAGCTATGTGCTTCACTCAAGCTGAGTGATATGTTCACACGTTTGGTTGACTCCAACCAAGCTTTAAACTACTCAGAGTAGTTGGAAACCAGTTTGAGTCAGTCTCAAACAACAATTGACTCAGTGTCATTAAGTCTGAGCTGTGTGCTCTACTCAAGCTGAGTATCAATCTCAAGCTGAGTACTCAACTCAAGCTGAGTGCTTGAATCAAGATGAGTGCTTGACTTAAACTGAGTAATAAGTTTACTCCGTTTGGTGTGTCCAGTCTATGATTTAATTACTACGTGTTATTACTTCATCTGTCAAAATGTATTTGGATTAGTTTCAAATCGTATCGTATATCAATTGAGTATTGATATATTTACAGAGTGTTAATAATCTTATTATTTGTTAATATTATTATTATACACTTGTATCCATTCTTGAATGATGTGTTTCTATCCTCTAAATGTTACATCAAGCCGTAATTTACCGGCGTAACGGATTAAAAAGGGATTCCGACTGTGATTTTTCTCTCTCCTCGAAAAGGTATATATAACGACTTTACCCGCATTTTAGAGGTTTACGCTTAAACTTCTCATCTCTAAACCTTCCATCTGCTTATATACCTCTCTACAAATTTGCTAAGTGCAATCTTCTGTTCCATCGATTTCAAAACCCTAACTCGCTCAGTGCGACGCTCTTTGCTCTGTGCAACGACATTTTTTACTCAGTGTAATCTTCAAATTTCAACGATGGAAGGAACTGTTCTGATTCTAAGTGACGGAATGGTAAGAGGTGCTGCGTTTAAGAACAATGGATTGCCGCTGATCAAAATCAACAATCAGCGTGCTTGTCTTGCAATCCCTCAACGCAAGCTGAACAAAGGATACGAACCATGGGTCAACTACATTCGAAAATGCCCATTGGCCTTCGCTTTCACTGGAGCACCTCTACATATGGTTCCTCAGCATCTGCTCGAGTTTTGGTATACGTGTGTCTATGACCAAACCTCTGCCTCAATCCGAGGCACAGTGCTAAATGGGGAGAGGACCATTACTCTCACCGTCGATAGGCTAAGGGAAGTTCTTCAGCTCCCTCAATCTGATGTGTTGGAGCCTGCGGTGACGAGACAGGTGGCTAGGTCTGTCCTACCTAGAATGGGACACCTACAAATATAGAGTGTCATCAAGAAGGCTACCTTTCCAACCAGTTGGGGTTTCATGGTGTCCACAGTGATCCGTTCACTTGGCACTAAGGTTGGAGGATTGGACGAAGTTAATGAGTTTGAGATAAAGCTGCTGTACAATATCTTCTTTGCTCGGAACTTAGACTATGCACAGCTCATCTTCAATGAGCTCAGGGTCCAAGTGTTGAAGACCACAAGGGATCTTCATGTACTGTTCATAAGGTACCTGTCCTTGGCTTTTGAAGCCGAGCTAGGGACAACACTCTATGAAGCTGATCAGGATGTGTTCCTGTTTCCTACACTAAGCCCCAAGATGTTCAACAATGACATCTTCCCGGAGCAAGAGGGTCTGAGTGAGCCTATGCTACTGATAGCTGAGGGAGCTTCATCTGCAAGTGGAGAAGGGGAATCCAGTCAAGGGGGAGCTTCTCACGCTGATACCAAAGTTCAAGCTGAGTATTCTGCTCAGGCTGAACCAGTACATTCTGAAGCTGCTTCTGGTAAGACCTCTCCATTTTCTCTTTCTTCTCATTTTTCTCCATCCACTTTTGGAGACAAGACTGCAGTAAACCCAACTCAGTCTAACCCATCTCCTCCCCCTTTCATTCAAATCCAATCTTAAGCCACCCCTAGTATACCCACTGCTGCTAGGGAGAATATCCGAACCTATTAACGTAAAACTGCCATAGGTGGTGCCACTCCTACAGGCATCACTGGAGCTGAGATCACATTGATCCCTCCACCGGCAGGAGTTGAGGGGGAGACTCCTACTCTTAAGCTGTCAACCTCGAGGCTCATTTTAACCCAACAACCTATACCGGGTATGGTGTCTACTCAGCCCACACTCTCCAGTGCCATGAGAGAGCCCACTTCTGTGCCTAAGCAGACACACTTAAGTAACATTGAATATATGACCAATCCCCAGAGTCAATCACCCCCCTCCAAACCAATTAGCCAACCACCAACCCATACACTTCACTTTTCGAGCCCCATTACTTCTCTTCACTTCTCACACCCTATTGCACGACCTGTCAATGTTTCATCTTCAAACCAAGGTGATTGACAGGGTCCAAACTCTGGTGCAAATGAGTTTGAGGGTCCACACCACCCCTTGGATGATGTACCCAAATTCCTACCTACTCAAGCTGACTTGGATGATTTGCTAACATTCTTCACAGGTCAGTTTGATACATTGCACCTCAAAAGGAAGAAAGCAAAGAAAGATATGTTGATAATTCTTGATAATCTCGATGAGGAGGTGTTAATGTTGAAATCTGCAGTTGCTGCCCTACAAAAACAAAAGACTTCAACCCCTATTAATGATTACAAAAAGGGAGAGAAGGTTCAAGAGGCTGAAGCTGAGTCAGTCAAAGCTGAAGCTCTACTATTATTGGCAGAGGGAGCAGATCAGATTGAGGGGGAGAAAGAAATAGAGAAAGAACCTGAGCTGACTGAGAAAGCAAAAGGCAAAAGACCAGTAGTGTTCAGCTCAGATGAATCAGAAGCCCCTCAACAGAAAAGAAGGAAAGTGATTCTAAGTTAATCATCAGCCTCAGATGAAGACTCTGCAGATAAAATGACATTACATGAGAGAGCTTCACTGATGGCAGTTAGAAGATTAGAACAAGAGGAAGCTAACCAGCTTGGGATATCTGTCGATGAGCTAAGAAGAAGACAAATGGATGTTCAAGTTAAGTTAGCAGATGAGAAAAAGAGAAGAGAAAGAGCTTGGGCTGAACAGATCAAGAAGCAGAATGAAGAGCTCTCTAGACTCTGACTGCCAATCGTGCCCAAGGAGGAAGACATAACTCAGTGTTATACAAGGACCTACTTCTCCTCTCAAATAAATACACTAAGGTTGAGTTCAGTTCAAGGGATTATCATTCTAGAGTTTGTCTTAAGGAATGGTGAAACTTCCTCTCTGGAGCTAAGTCAACTGCATAAGCTGGGTTATGAAGAGTGGAAGTAAGTAGCTATTCTTATCAAGCAGATAGAAAAGTCCTCTGCAAGGAATCAAGTCAAAGATGAAATTCTAAGAATACTTGCTAAAGCTGATGCGATGCAAATCATACCCAGATCAGAGATAACTACCCTACTAACTTCCTTTCACAAAATAGGAAAGAATAAACTGAAAAAGCCAGCTGGTTTAGCAAAAGCAAACAAGGACAGTCTTGCTCTTCCTGAAGGCATGGAGTTTCAAGAGAATACATATGTTGAAAAGCCTCAGAAAGGGTTCATGTACTTGGACAGAAATGGTGAAAAATGCTTCCAGGCTGATGCATCAATTTATACATGTGGGGTATCTCAAGTATTTTCTCTGAGACAAATTGTTGAAAAGACTGAACAAAATGCAAGGTTCAGATACAGACTAAACAGAGCAATACGATCACAAAAGGATCAGCTTCAACACATTCCCAATCTACAAGAAATCCATGAAGAAATTAACAAAGAGATCAAGGAATTTGAAGAGCTGCATCCTCAATAGATTAGTTCTATTGTAATATTAGATTAGTTCTAATATTTGTAAGCACTATGTGTGCCTGATCTAAGTGATCAATCATTTTGTATTATGATCAGTTCAATTAATACAAGTATAAGTTTGATATGTTCAACTGTGTTATGATGTGTTCATATTTATAAGTCTGATAAGTTCAGCTTAAATGAATAACTGATAAGTTCTTATTCATTAATGTAATTAGTTGGTGTGTTCAACTGAAAGTTGGTTTGTTCCACTTATAATTGATAAGTTCAATTAAAATTGATATGTTCAAATTAATACTTGATTAGTTCAAATATAAAATCTTAATGAGTTTGAGATTTAAAACATAATTCTGTTAAACAAACTTAAGAACGGTTTGATGGTTTTGTCATCATCAAATAGGGGGAGTTTGTTGGGAAAATGATCTCATCAGTTAAGATTTGATGAGACAAAGTTAAGTTTGTAAGATGTGTTCTACATATAACTTAAACAGAATTATGAAGCTTAGTCAGACTGAACACTTATAGTAATTCAGACTGAGTATAAGCTGAATATAAGCTGAGCATATGTTGGATCAACTTAGACTATATCTTAGTAAGATTATCAATATGTTTGATAAGCTGTGTGCGTAAACTAAGATATACATATTGAGTTTCAGCTTGATGAGTTTCAAGCTGAGCGACTCAGCGTGAAGACTGAGTCAGCTCAATAGAGTTACTAAATATGTTTTAGTGAATTCTTTAGACTTCTAAGGACGAGTTAATAACTATACATGTTAGTCTATGTTTGAATTCGGGTTTGTTCTCGAAGAACTCAGCCTGATGAGTTTCAAGCTGAGTAACTCAGCCTGACTAAAGAAGTCAGTTTAAAAGAATTTAAATGTGTTTTAAATTCTGTTTTAACTCTCTTTATCTACGGAACGGATAAGAAGACTCCAGAATCAAGATTGAAGATTGAAGACTCAAGATAAGAAGATTCAAGATTCAAGATTCCGGTTTATCCGATAATTAGTTAGAAAATTAGGATTAGTCCAGTTTGTTAGGAACCGTAGGAACAGGATTATAAATACTTATCTCCTGATAAGTTTAGAGGTACGATTCTGAAACAAGTTACAGAGCCAAAACCTCACCTCACCGTATGTGTTACGAATCTTGATTACTGTTTGTTAGTTCAACTTGATCAAGAAAACTCACAGATTCCCAAAGTGTTTGTGTGTTCGAATATTCACATGTGTTGTGAAGATTGAAAGTGTATTCAACCCCCCTTCTACACACCTGTTGCTTGTTGTTATTCTCATACAAGGGACCAACAGACTCACGGCTTGGTGTTCCTTGGCTTCGTCATTTCAAAGGATGGGATACATGTAGACAACACTAAAATTGATGCAATTGTATCTTGGCCTACTCCAACCATAATATACGAAGTCCGAAGCTTTCATGGACTTGTTTCATTTTATCGTAGATTCATTCGAAACTTTAGTACCATTGTCTCGCCAATTACAGAGTGTTTGAAGGGTGGTAATTTCAAATGGTCAAAAGAAGCTCAAGAAAGTTTTGATCTGATCAAGGTAAAGTTGACTCAAGCCCCTATTCTAGCATTACCTGATTTTGAGAAAGTTTTTGTGCTCGATTGTGATGCATCAAGTATAGGGATTAGTGCGGTCCTAAGTCAAGACGGTCGGCCTATATCCTTTTTCAATGAGAAGTTATCGCAATCCCGTAGGAACTATTCAACATATGATAAAGAATTCTATGCTATCATATGAGCTCTTGAACATTGGAGGCATTATCTCATATCCAAAGAGTTTATTCTATACTCAGACCATGAAGCATTGAAATATGTTAATGGTCAACACAAGCTAAAGCCTAGACATGCTCGTTGGGTTGAATTTTTGCAAGCTTATAGTTTTCATATAAAACATAAAAGTGGATTTACAAACCAAGTGGCAGATGCTCTAAGCAGACGACGTTCTTTGTTGTCTACATTGCAAGTTCAGGTTCTTGGATTTGATAAAATCAAAGAGCTATACAAAGAAGATAATTTATTTAATAAGGTAGTTGATTTTTGCTCCGTTTGTCCATACAAGGAATATATCATTCATGATGGATTTATATTCCGTGGAAATCGTTTATGCATTCCGAACTGTTCTCTACGGTTGGAAATCATCAAGGAAGCTCATGAAGGAGGGCTTAGTGGTCACTTGGGAAGAGACAAGACGTTTTCTCTATTAAAGGACCAGTTTTTTTGGCCAAAAATGATTAAGGATGTTAATCATTATATCATGAGGTGTCGGAAATGCCATCTAGCAAAATCAACTTCTCACAACACAGGACTCTACACTCCATTACCAGTCCCAGTAGCGCCTTAGGTGGATGTGAGCATGGACTTTGTAATGGGATTGCCTAGAACACAACGCAACAAAGATTCAATCATGGTGGTTGTAGATAGATTTACAAAAATGGCACACTTTGTGCCTTGTTCCAAAACCTTAGATGCCACTAATGTTGCTGATCTCTATTTCAAAGAAATAGTGAAATTACATGGAAACCTGAAGACCATTACTGGTGATCGAGATCCAAAATTTGTTGGACATTTTTGGCGAACCCTTTGGCGAAAGCTTGGCACCAGGTTGGCATGCCATCCACAAACAGATGGACAAACCGAATCAGTGAATCGTAGTTTAGGGAATTTGCTAAGGAGTCTAGTAGGGGAAGGGGAGAATATACGTCAATGGGATCTTCTGTTGCCACAAGCAGAATTTGCCTATAACCGTTCATGTAGCCAAACAACCGGCAAGAGCCCATTTGAGGTTGTGTACGGGAGCAATCCGTCCAGTCCCCTTGATTTGTTTCCATTACCTATCAATTCAAATTATAGTGCTGATGCGGATGAACGTGCTAAAAATATAAAGGAGCTTCATGAACAGGTCAAAAAAAGAATAGAGCAACAGAATAGTAAGTACGCTAGACAAGTGAACAAACATCAAAAGGAAACAATTTTTAAAGAAGGTGAACTCGTGTGGATACACTTGAGCCCAGAGCGTTTTCCACCTGGTCGGCATGCAAAACTCAAGCAACGAGGTGATGGTCCATTCAAAATTATCCAATGCATGGCAACAATGCTTACAAAGTTGAGTTGCCTCCACATTATGGAGTTTCACCTACTTTCAACGTTAAGGATTTAACACCTTATCAAGGTGATAGTCAATTAAACTCGGGGGCGAGTTTTCTTCAACCGGGGGAGAATGATACCGTTTATAAAAAAATTGCTACTTAATTATATGATGATAGCAATTATTTCCTTGGAGCTAAGAGTTAATTTGGTCAAAGAAGAAGATCAATTGGCAAATTTCAGGAGATCTTTCGTTTTCTATTTTTAAATGCTATTTAATGTAATAATGAATGTAATCTCATGGTCAAACTACCATAATATGTTGATAGCCTATAAATGGGAGCCTGGAGTCAACATACTGAATGATGTGAATAATGACTCAACATCAATGGACTCCAATTCCATATCAGATATTCCTCCATTAGTAGAGATACCCACAGATTGCAACCTTGAAATTCTATCAGCTGATCAACCAGAAATATCATCAGCTGATCCCAATCAAGGAATTTCAACTCCCCAAATCCAAATTAATCCCAACGCTCCTTTAATCCAAAATGCCTACAAGGACCACAGAGATCATCTAAAAGATCAGGTCATAGGTAACATAGAAGCACCTGTACTAACAAGATCAAAAGCTTGTAATTTCTGTTTGTACACAAGTTTTGTTTCTCTGATTGAACCAAAGAAGATAGATGAAGCTCTTAATGATCCCCACTGGATTAATGCCATGCAAGAAGAGCTGGAAGAATTCACATGAAACAATGTATGGACTTTGGTGCCAAGACCAAAGGACAAATCCACCATTGGTACTAAGTGGGTATTCAGAAACAAAATGGATGAACAAGGGCAAATCATCAGAAACAAAGCAAGGCTAGTTGCACAGAGGTACTGAAGAAGAAGGAATTGACTTTGATGAAACCTTTGCCCCTGTTGCTAGACTTGAAGCAATCAGACTGTTTCTAGCCTATGTTGCCTTCAAAGACTTCAAGGTTTTTTAGATGGATGTTAAGAGTGCTTTCCTTAATGGTGAATTGAAGGAAGATGTGTATGTTAAACAACCTCATAGTTTTGAGGATGCAAGCTGTCCAGACCATGTTTAATTCTTAAACAAAGCCCTATATGGTCTAAAGCAAGCTCCAAGAGTCTGGTATGATACCCTATCTTCTTTTCTAATCAATAAAGGATTTACAAGAGGATGCATAGATAGCACTTTGTTCTTTAGAAAATTCAAGAGTGATGTGATTCTTGTGCATATATATGTAGATGATATAATATTTGACTCTACAAATTTGGATCTTTGTAAAAAGTTTTCTAAACACATGTCTGGTAATTATCAGATGAGCATGATGGGTGAACTAAACTACTTTCTTGGACTTCAAATTAAACAAGAGGTTGATGGAATTTTCATTAATCAAACAAAGTATGTAAATGACTTACTTAAGAAATTTGAATTTGAAAATTGTTCTTCAATGAAAACACCTATGTCAACTGCTCTTAAGCTAGGAAAGGACACTAATGGTAAATCAGTGAACATTACTGCTTATAGAGGCATGATAGGTTCCCTTTTATACCTCACCGCAAGTAGACCGGATATAATGTTTTCAACATGTCTCTGTGCAAGATATCAAGCTGATCCTAAAGAATCACATCTTGCTGCTGTTAAAATAATTTTCAGGTTGTACCCAAGGACTCAGATTTTGAGTTAGTTGGATACACTGATTCTGATTTTGCAGGATGCACATTGGATAGAAATAGTACTTCTGGTGGTTGTCAACTTCTAGGTGGAAGGTTGATAAGCTGGTCAAGTAAGAAACAAAACTCAGTGTCAACTTCTACTGCTGAGGTAGAATATAATACTGCTGGTAGTTGTTGTGCACAATTGCTTTGGCTACAAAATCAACTCCTGGACTATGATGTGAAGTTTGAAGACACTCCTATACTCTGTGATAACACTAGTGCTATTTCTATTTCTAATAATCCAGTCTTACACTAAAAAAACAAAGCATATTTAAATCAGACATCATTTCTTAAGAGATAATGTGCAGAAAAAGAAAGTTTCCATGCATTATATTAGCACTGATTTTCAATTAGCTGATTTGTTCACAAAACCACTTGATGAGTCTAGGTTCAACTTCCTAATATCCAAACTTGGCATGCTTAATATGTAATATATTCCTCTGTGTGTTGTAAGTAGTTAGTTGTGTGTGAAATTATTTAGTATGTGAATTTGATAAATTACTTATTCAAACATTTCCATGCCTTAACTCATGTGAAAAGCCTTGATTAACTGATCAGCTAATACTTTTCAGCTGATGGTTTACCTCAGCGGATCACTATCAGCCAAGGAAGAAATGTTCAAATAAGTGACTTTATCAGCCGATGCATGTTTACCAGAAAAGAGCAGCCGACACTTTTAAATTTTATCAGTTGTTGTCTCTTTTCTAGTCAGCTCTGTGTCCCCACACTTATTTAATTAATTTCCACACTCGTATTTAATACATTTCCTAGGTTTAATTTAATGTCATTTAATTTTGTCTGTTTACTCTCCGTCTATTACTGCTTTCCGTTAATTTTTGCTTTTTCAGATGTGACAGTTGCTTTTCTACAAAGATATTACAGCGTTAGAGCGGTTTCCCAAGAGGATATCAATGATGTTTTGATGGTTATTAAATACTAAATTTCAAAACCCAAACCTTTCCATCTTTCCCTCCTCCGAAGAAACCTCTCTCAAAAGAATCCTCTCTCAAACTATTCAGTTTCTTCTCCATCTGAAAATCAAACATGGCGCACACCTTCAATCCCAATTGTCACTCGAAATGCTGTTGCAGGAGATAATGTTCACAATGGTGAAATTATGAACATCTCCTTCAACAATCACATAGTCTGTACTGATCTTCATCAAAGATACTTCAATCAAGGGTATGAACCCTTCATAAATTTCCTAACCGCTCATCCCCTGTTTCCCTGTCTCACAAAAGACCCAGTCTTAATTTACCCTCGCATTATTGGGGAAATGTGGTATACTGCAAGATATCATCCTAATGAGAATGTCATTACATGTTCCATGTTGAATGGTACTGTAAACCTTCCCTTCAATACTCAATCCATTCGAAGATCCATCTCCATTCCTGACAGAGAACTTTACGCCTATTTCCCTGCTCATAACCAAACCCTCGAAGTTCTACCCAGAATTGGTTATCATGAAGCGGTTGCTCATGGAAAGTACAAGGTGTCTGTTTTGGGACATCCATGGAAGTACCTTGCCAACATCATCACAAGGTGCTTTGGTCCTAAATCTGGAAGTCATGATCAAATGAATCAGTCTGAGTTGATGGTGATGCATTCTCTAGTCACTGGAAGAAACATTGACTATGCACAGATAGTGTTTGTTGAAATGGTTGACAGAATCACCTTGGGTTCACAAAAGAAGGTGTCCAGATCTCAAGTTCCCTACATTATATTTCTGAGCCTAATTACCATGGAGCACCTCACATATGAAACTTATGCTGGTTTCTTGGATAAGTTCTCTTTATTTCCAACTCCAAGGATGGCTCCTAAGGTTTTCTCCACAATTAAAGCTGATAGAGGTCCTGACATCTCACCTGCTATGCAGGCAGTAATCAATGAAGATGCACAAATCTAGCAAAAACAACAACAAGAACCCATTGTTGAAGTTGAGGAAGGTGAAGGTGAAAATGAGTCAGATGACTCTGGTGATGATGATCAAGGTGATGATAATGATGGTGGTGATCAAGGTGATCAAGGAGGATAGAATGTGATTCAAATTGACAGTGATGAATCTGGTGATGAGTCTGTCTTCAAATTTACTAGTAGTGGAAGAGCACCTAGCATTCAAGCTGTTGGTGCTAGTGTAGCTGATATAACAAGTGATGCTGGCAGTGCTAGTAGTGAAACTCCCTAATTTGAAGTTGCACAGCCTAAGGAAGTAGTTAATGAGTCTAAGCATGGTGGCTCATTTAAAGAGGGGCAGGCACTTTTCCTTTTGTTACATCTACTGCTATTCCTACTTCACCCTTAGAAGTAACTCTGGCTGTCACAAGCCAAGCTGGTGACATTCTTTGTGCCACAGAGAGTGTTCATCTCAGTGGAGGTGATGGTGATGATGAGGCATACCACAGCACTGATGCTGTTAGTCAGAAGGATGATGCTGCTACTGTTGAAGTTTCAGATGAGCTTGAACAAATGATTGAAAGCAGCAGGCATACATAGTCTTCAGGTATGGTTCTCTCAACTTTTAAGGACACTCAGCTGGTAGACCCAACCTCTGAGATCCAATCCTCACTCCTATAAATAGTAACTCCACTGCCAAGCTTAAGTGCACCTCCAGTGGTAACTTGTTCTATGCCCATTGACAGGTCTAAAGTCAGATGAGATAGTGCAATTTTCACTATTTCCAGTGGATTGGTTCTCCCAACCACATACCTCAATCCCATTGACTTCCTCTCATGTTGAGTGGACTTTTATGGAGATTAACTTACCCCAACAGCCAGTAGGTTCACCCTCCCAACAAGGTGACACCATTGAATGACAAACCTTCTCCTAAGGTCTCACTGTGTCTATACCTACTATGAGTCAGCCCATTCCCTTAGCAAGCTCACAACAGCTTGTTGATGTACACAGGGGAACACAATTGAGTTCAGCCCCAACTCAACATCACTTTATTATACCTACTATAGATTCCATTCTCACACATTCTAGAGCATTGCATGTCAATGCTGGTGATAAAAGCCAATCACCAGTAGAGGGCACAACATCTGTTTCCAGTGATCATAGGCTCTTACACCAGAGTCTAAGTGAGGGACCAACAACCATTCCTGATATTGGCATCCCATCTCAATCATTCCCAGTTACTACTACCACTTCCTTTACCACAAAACCCTCATCTTTAATGCTACAAACTCTTCTATCCATCTCTCAAAAGATGGATAGTCTTCAAGATTCATTTACCTCTTTCAGAACCAGAACAGAAGCTCAACTTCAAACCTTACATCAAGAAGTTGAGTCCCTTAAAGCAAACCAATCTCAACCCCAACCCACCCCTCCTCAAGTTGATCTTAATCCCATTCTCAACAAATAGATCGGCTTCTCTCTCAATCTTCTACACCTACTCCTCCTCCAACTCCCATCCTTCCAACTCAGACCCTCAACACTCTAAACCAAACCATAACCAACCTCCTAAACAACATCAGAAACATCAGACCTGAAACCCCTCCAGTTTATGTCAACATCCTTGATCCCATTCTTTAAGTTCGTTTAACCCTTCAAAAGCTTAACACCAACCTCACCAACCTATCCCATCTTACCCAAGAAAAACACAATGACACCCTCAATCAATTCAATTTTCTTCTCTCTGTCATTAACAACCACAGACCCTCCACTTCCACTTTCCAACCATTTTTCTCACCAATTCCATCAAATCTCAGACCCACCCCCCACCCTCAACACAACCTCCTATTCCCACTTTAGCTCCTTCTACCACCACAATCCATGTTTCTACGCTTCTATTCCCTACCCAAAATACTCCCATTCCTTTTCATCCATCTTCATCTACTCCCTCTGCTCCAGCTAAGCCTGATGTTCCTTTTCCCTCTTCTTCCTCCAGTGAAGATGATGATGACAAAAAGGGGGAGAAGTCAGATTCCTCCTTAAGCCCAAGGGAAAGAGCTTTTAGGAAAGCTTCAGCATCATGGACTGCTCAAGTTGAGGTTGATGCTGAAGCAGCTAAACTAGCTGAAGCTGCTGAAGCAAGAAAAGAATCTGGTTCGAATGATGCAGAACCTCAAAAAGAATAAGCTGCTGAAGGGGAGCAACCATCAAAGAGGGAGACTCCAGCGAAGGGGAGCGACCTGCTCAAGAGGAACAGAGGCCAAAAAGAAGATTGAAACAAATGGCCAGGAGGAAAAGTGCAAAGAAGCAGAAGAGAGATGATCCCTATACTTCATCTGACAGTCCATCACCAAAGGACTCAGATGATGATGATTCTGATGATAATGTAACACTCTCTGCGCTACTAAACTTGAAAAAGAAAACTCCCACTCCTCAAGCAACCCCTGCTTAATCAACTCCTCAAGTCCAAGAGAAGCCTCTTTCTCCAAGATCTTCCTCTCAACGAAAAGGCAAAAAGATCATGTTAGCTGAAGAAATAGAGGAAGAGGAAAGAAGAGAATTAGAGGCTGAAAGAATAGAAAGAGAGGCCAAGCAACAGAAAGAGACAGAAAAGAATATAGAATACTTTGCTTCACTCCTTAGGGAACCACAAGATGAGTTATCTAAAGCTCAGCAAGTACAAAATGAGTTCCTAACTACCCAAGGGATAGCAGATATTCTAGGGATGACAGAAGAAGAACTTGATCAGCTAAATCAACAAGAAGAAATGATGCTCTCTAAACAAAAACAAGTTCAATCTTCAGCTCCTGCTCCTGCTGCTGGCAAGAAAGACAAGGGTGGATTATCTCACAGACAAGCAATTGAGACCCTCTTGAATATGGATTTCTCTTATATCCCATCTTTATCAAGGGAGAGACAAAGAGAGTTTGATAACAGAAGAGCTGATCTTGTAGACAGAAACTATCTTGAGACTGTCACTAATGCTAACTTGTACAGAAGTAATGGTGAAGACTACATGAAGATCTCAAGAAGGGATAAGCCAAACTGGGATGAAGAATTGTTTACAAAAACCATCCAAACTTATGGGTTTACAGAGATCATTGAAATGCTCTATCTACTGTTGAAGTCAAAAAGTAAGCTAGCTGACAGCTTCAGAGGAGAATGCAGACAGTGGATCAGACATTCAGTGGGAAGCAGACTCTTTTCTCATGATCATTTCATTCAACATGTGAATCAGCTAGCACAACAGTTCAACAGGACTTCAAAACCCTTTGTCCCCTTTGAACAAAGAGAACAACAACCTGATAATACTTTATTCACTGACTTTGCAAACCTCAACACCACTCTGCCACCCAATTCTAATCCTGAAGACCTCAGATACATAGATCATCCAGAAAGATGAATGTTCTTCAGAGATAGAGCTAGAATTTGGAGATTTTTCAGGTTAGCTCAGCTAAGACTAGCATCTCTCAGCTTCCTTAAAAAAATTGGCTTGGACATCAAAGGAAAGACTGGAAGAGAATACTTTGAGAAGCTAGTAGATACAAGGTTTAAAGAACTTGCCCCTCTAGATCATGTTTTGGAAACCTTTCAAGTGAAGCAAGAAGAACCTGACTGGGAAGCACCTTCATAATTGTTATCTTAGTTGTAATTTCAATTTTCTAGATTAATGTAAGTTAGTTGTTCCTGTTTCTTAGTTGTTAACTCTATACAAACTTAGTTGTAATTCCTTGTTCTTGTAATCAAGCTTAAACTTTTGATCATGGACTACTTAGCTAAACTGCTAGTATAAATGGTTTTAAGTAGATAGCTCACATAGTGTAAATATAGAAAATCCTAAAATCCTAAAAACAGATAAAGGATAGAAAAGATACCACAAAAACAGAACAATGGTACTTCATAATTAAAAGATTCCCAAAAATAGAATATTAAGGGAACATACTTAAAAGTTATATTTTTATCTATTCTGAATTAAACAGTTTCCTTCAAATAAGATAAAGTTTTGTCATCATCAAATAGGAGAGATTGTTGGGGAAATAGAAATATTAAACCACAATTAAACCGTCTATTTTATAATATAGGATTTGATGTTTATAAAACCATATTCTTAGTTTTGAGTTCAGAATATTGAAAAACATGTGTTGTTTTTCAAAATCAGACTTAAAGAATTTTCTATGTGTGAAACATCTGATGAGTTAAAACATTAGCTAAATTCCCCTGGAAAAGGTGAAAGCTACTTTACAAAAGAAAGATCTCGAAGATTTGTTTTAACAACTAAGTATGGCTGGCAACTCCATACTTGATAAAGTCAAATCTGAAGAAAGCATGATGTTGTATAAAGTACAAGCATGGAAAGAGAAACTTGCACTTCCAAGGCAAAAGGTATGGGTTTAATAATATAATAATAGATATTGGGATTTACCTTTACAGATAGTACATGCACTTTATACCTTTAGTGTATAAAGTGAGTTTACTTTCCACCCACTAACTTTATCTATTATAATATTATTATCCTTATACTTTGTTGTTCCCTTCTCTTACCACCATCCAGACTCCAAGCTTTCTATATATATTCAAGCATTCCCCATGTTTGAAGATATCGGTTGAACACTGTAAAATCTCATAAGTTGAGATTTAGAAGAGTTAACAAATATTTAACAGTGTATACAAACTTGTTCATGTGTTGAACATTCTAAGCATTAGTTGGTTAGAATTAGCTAGTCTATGTGTTAGACTAAAACTATTGCCACATTTGTTGAACTTAGATTTTCCACATCTAGTTCATGTAATTCTTGATTAACATCAATAAGAATTATATAAAGTACATCCGTGAGTTTTAATTTTTAATTAGCTAAAGTTTGTACTCAACCCCTCTTCTACAATCATTTGTTGTTATAGTATCCATTCGGGACCAACAAATAATATTTACATAAAATTGTTTATTTTAGCAACCTTAAAAAATAAAATAGGGAAATAATCAATTGAAGGGGCATGCAAGGTTTGAACTTGGGTTACAACTCACAAATAGGAATGTCTTACCACTCCAGCACCCTATCAATAAGATATTAGAGATCTGGTGAGAACACATTTAAATGGAGAACGGTGAGAACATTTGTAGGCCAATTATTTAATTAAAAAATAAGAGATATAAAATCAACATACCTAATTAAACCAAATCATTAAAATTCAATATACCTTAATTAAACCAAGTTTAATATCAACCATTAAAGTAATATCATCCAAGGGCTATAAACTGTCCTCCATGTTCTCACCTTAAAAGGTGTTCTCATTTGATCAATTCTCTCTCTCTCTCTCTCTCTATATATATATATATATATATATATATATATATATCTGTGTGTGTGTGTGTGTGTTGGGTTTACAGGTCACAATTCAGACTTGAGTTATCGTGATTCATATACAAACTGGTTTGAACCAACTCAGAATTGTATAAACATAATCAGTTATTATTTATAAAGCGGAAAGAAAAAGATAATCATAATCCTTAAAACCCTAAAGGATTAAAAATCTTTAATTTATCACAAGTGTGCATATGATACATATTTTAATTTCGATACATGCTAGTGTGTGTATATCCATATCATCAAAAAATACATAACCATGACAATCAGGATTAGTTTAAACTTAAAACAAGATAAGCAACCAATCTGTCATGTATACCTGGAAATCGATATGTGTATGTGTATACATATGTCCATCGATTTCACCACAATCATCAAGAACAGATAATGGGAAGAAGATTATACCTCGGATTGCTCAATGAAAGTCCACCCGTAATGAGGTACACCAAGAATCTGCTAGAAGGATCTGGATCACACTTTTGCTCTTGATCTTCTTCATGTTTGAACACCAAAAATCGACAAGGCTACCATCTTGGGTACCTTCGGCTAGAGCTGACAAAATGGACCCGGTTATCCAACTTTGGGTCAAAGTGGGTTAGTAATTTAGAATTGGGTTGATTTGGGCCGTGTCTTTTTTTTCTATATGGGTTGTTTTGGGCCACATGTACAAATAAGTTTTTTAAGTGCGGGTCATTTTGGGTCATCAAGAAAGAAAGAATGGGTCATCTGGGCAGAACTTCCTTATACCCTATTGGCTCATGGTTCATCCATTATTAATACCTTTTGTTATCGGTGTTTTTATTAGATTGTTAATTTTACAGCCTTTTTGACACTTGTATTGATCTTATACGTAGGAGAATAAGTAGAAAGAAAAATTAGAAGGATATATAGCCGAGATCCGTATCTTTTTTTTTTGTTTTGTTTTTAAATAATTATTTACTAACTAATATATTAATCCGTTCATAAAAATTAATATAACTTATTTATTAGCTACTTCGATAGTTTTTTATTTGTAAGATACAAAATATATTTATCACGCCTGATAAAAGAACAACTGCATTAGATTAGGGCTGTAACAAACCGGTAGTTCGTGAAATGTTCTGCGTAAAGTTCGTTTATTTATAAAATGAACTAACATGAACAAATTTTATTTGTTCGTAACAAACGAACACGAACAATTGTCTCGTTCGTTCATTAATGTTCATGAACGTTAGTTATTCTTTCATTCATTTATTTATATATTAAATATATATATATATATATATATGTATATATATTAAATATATATATATATATATATAAACACAAAATAATCGTTAGTTTACGTTCGTATTTGTTTATTTGTTTGACTCAAATTAAATGAACAATCACGAACAAACTCGGTTTATGTTCGTTCATTTTGTTCACGCTCTATTAGAGATTACAAGATGGCTATTTAGAATCCTTTTTTTATTGATAATAATTAATTCGTTTCAATTATTCGCGTATTGAAGACATCATCTACGTAAAAAATTAAACGAACAAATTCTAGCATCTTTAATAAAAAGTTTGGTTCTGTTTTGGCCCGAACCCGTTTTGACCCAAGTCCATTCTGACCCGAACTCGTTTTAACCCGAGCCCGTTTTGACCCGAACCCAACTTAACCCGCAACCCAATCCGACCCAACCCGCCCGTTTTTCCACCCCTACGGGCTTCGGACATCGACTTCAAGGAGGGAGGGGGAGAGAGTTTTGATTTTTTTTTTGTTGCTAATTGTTAACCTGAATCTTGTGGTATAAATCCCATATTTATAGATAACTTATCTAGTTATCTTTTTAAATAGGCAACTTGATTTATACATTATTATTAATATAAAATACATAATAATATATATATTTTCTTTGGGCCAAAAAATATATATATATATATATATAAATATATATATATATATATATATATATATATATATATATATATATATATATATATATATATACGAAAAAGTTCATGCGAGAACCATTCTTAGTGCGAGAACCGCGAGAACCAATCTGAGCTGTCAAATTCCCCCTCCTTCAATGTCATTGCCCACCCATGAATTCATCACATGCAACCTGCCACACTCTATCCCTCCACGCTCTCCATCCGTTTAACTTCCCATATCTAAGGAACGGCTGAGATTGATTCTCGCGGTTCTCGCGTTAACAACGGTTCTCGCAAGAACCCTCCCCTATATATATATATATATATATATATATATATATATATATATATATAAACTAATAAATATATATATTCTTGTTAATTAATTAAATCTGGTTATTCATAACTCTCTATACTGGTTTATGACTAATTGTCATAAAATCTATCTTCCAAAGTATGAATGAACTTCTTGAATTACATACCCTCACATGTGTGACCCTTGAGTGTTTTATGGCATTGGGCATGTCATCAGGGTTCGACGGTTATGCACACAAATCCTATCACTCCCACTTGTGCTTACTGTCAACCCGTGTACCTTGATGGTACTGGCCTAACTGTTTTATACTCAAGCTTTATAAGAACCCCTTGTCTTATGATCGGGTATATTTAGGCTTTTCCCTCTGCATCACGATGTTTCGATTGTGAGTGTGAGCATGGTGTGAGTCAACTCTTAACACTCAGAACCATTTCTTGACTATCCGATTTCTACTGAGTGATAAACGACAAAGAATAAATCAGTTCATTTGGGCATGGCCATGCTCTTCCACAGTCTAGATCAGTCAAGGGGCCTGGAAAAATCTCTCCTTAAGAGTAGTTGCTGAATGCCTCTCACATACTTGCATTTGGCAATATGCTTTCCGCTGACACCAGATACGCCCGTTATTGCTACCCATTTACGGTGTAGCGTTAGGTGCGATCCAAATGCCAGAAGTCCATGCATCCCAAACCAAATACCTTAGGCTTGAAGACAACCTATGTGATGAATACCTTTAACTTGTAAACCACGCGGTATTCTTCACGATGTCACTATCCGATATTCACACCCCTGGTGAATATCCGTACATCCTTCGCCTACACACCTGGTAGCTATCTTCAATAACTATGAATCTCCACAAAGGATTACAATGACGTTATTATCTCCCTAATCGAGGTTCCCACTAGAATAGGTAGTCACGGACAAGATTTTTGAATAATAATCCTTTTATTCATGGATATAACCAAAACATACAAAATTTGTGAAGAGTAATGGGATTAATAATGTACTCTCTATATTCACCCTCCTGGAATATAGTACAAAATCAACACTAGTCCATCGTCTTAATCCACCGCGTCTATTTGCGTTACTATGTTGGTTCAAGTGGACTTATCACAGATCACTTCTTGAAACCACAACATTACTATGAACTAAAAACAAGTATGCACTAACCAGTACTCCCACTCATTTTGCTAGATAAATTGTTTTCCGCAAACCTTGAAAACAATTATAGTCTTTCTAATTTTATTATATTGCTAAAACTCGGAGAACTGGATTAACTCCTTGTTTCTGAATATATAAAATTATTCCATAACCATACTTGGTTATATTGTAGATGTATAGATACTTTTCTATTTCAAGAAATAGACTGAAATAATAAATCTTTTTGTTTACACTAACCCGTAAACAAAATTAGATATGCGGTGCATAAACACTTATCTAATAATCTATTTATTATTTTCAACACTTAACTCTTTTAATATACTTAATATTGGTGACATTGAATTTCAATATATAATTATGACCTCTTGGGACTAGTCCATTTACCTGGACTCATTTTGAATCCTCAAAATTCCCATCATTAGAATTATATACATGCTTGAATTTCAACAAGCTAATAATTACCGTGTTTTTCTAAACATTTATTTGCTTATACGCAATATATATATATATATATATATATATATTACTTTAACAGAAACTTGATAAACACCTTTGCGTAGGTCAATTGTTCCCTCTGACTATTATGAAAACATGACATTACTTAAAACACCTTATCAACTTGGTCAAACTTGACACGAAAGTCAAAATACTGATTTTAAGTATAAATCTAAAACTTAGATTTTAAAATAAGAATCTTTAAAGCTAATGAAACCTTAAACTTGGATTTTCCACATATCCACTATTTCCTATTATGGAAATTGGTTTCTCGAAAGTTGTCTTATTACAAGTATGACACACTTGTACCGATTCTTATTTAAAACACATGAGTGTCCTTGATTATAATATCCATTATAATCATTCTCACAAATGTTTTATCTCTAAACACATCCCTAGAAATAATAACTATTATTTCAAGTGTTTTAATTCTAGTTCAAACCTTGAACTTGTTTTCATAAATAATTATAATTGTTTGATTACACAACAACAACTGTGTTGATTCAAGTAATTCCATAAATTTAGTCGAGCAATTACAATATTAATCATATTAATCAAATGGCAACCAATGCTTATGGACTAAAATCTAATAAGTCAAAAACTTTGAATTGTTAGTTATCCTCTAGTCATACTTGACTAGATATACTTATAAACTACACGCAAGGACATGTCAACTAATAATTCATTAAAGTTTTAATAAAAAGAAGTCTTTAAAACCATTACATATTCAATATGAAAAATTTTAAATAAGTAAAAATCCATGAATTATATATGTCTATCTTCCCGTACGCAGTGTCTTCCAGCATTCCAAGGCATCCTTTTGCTTTTAATGACCTATTTGCAATAAACTATCGCAAAAAGTCAAATACACCACTTATATAATAAATTGAAAGCAAAAATAGTGAAGTTAGTCAACGAAAGTACATGTGGCGTTTCCACCACCCTCGTGACGCTTCGGGCAGTTGACCTTATAGTGGCCAATTTCACCGCACTTGAAGCACCGGTTCTCGGCCCTTGCTTTGTTCGGTTTAAATTTCTTGCCCTTGCCCTTTCCTTTTCCATTTTCCTTGGCCTAGGGTGCAGACGGTCCTAGCTCGGTTTTACCCTTACCCCTTCCGTTGCGCCCCTTCCTCTTTTTTAGCAGCTCCATTTTCCACCACTAGGATATCCTTGGACTTGTTACCCAGATTCGACTCCGTTGTCTTAAGCATAGAATGCAACTCAGCAATGGATTTCTCCATGTTGTTCATGTTCTAGTTGACTATAAACGGCTTATAGTCATTAGACAGCGAGTTAAGAATCAAGTCAGTTGCTAGCTGCAACGGTACCGGGTGTCCAAGCCTTTCTAGATGGTCCATGTACCCCTTCATCTTCATGACATGGGTACTAACCGAAGTTTCTTTGGCCATCTTGCAAGTATTAAGAGCTTTCGTTACATCGTAACGTTATGAACAAGCCTGCTCATGAAACATATCCCTCAGCTGACGGATCATGTCATAAGTTGATGTATCCATAATGCTTGTTTGCAACTCTAGACTCATAGTCGCAAGCATGAGGCAGCTTACATCTAGCGCATCATTGACACGCTTCTGGTAAGCCTCCCTAACATCATCCCTCGCATTGTTGGCTGGGGCATTTCACACTAGCTCTTCTAGGACATACCATTTTCTCTTATGCCTGAGCACAATCCATAGATTACGCTCCCAGTTGAGGAAATTAGGTCCAGTGAGCTTATCCTTTTCTAGGATGGAACGGAGCGAGAGGTTGTTAGTGTTGGTAATGTTTGCCATCTACAATCTAATCATGTAGTTCAATTAGTAACACATATATGACTTTGCTAAATATAAATTCATAAAAACCCTTAAATGATTAAGTATTAGCCCTAGGATCCTTATTTCACAGGTGTTGGTGCACGGTTTAGGCACGACAACACCAACCCCGTGCTATTTCCGGTAGGTTGGTTCCTTTACCAATCGTATCTAACTTGATACGACTACTAGACCTTGTAGAGATTTTTAGACAAAACTATCTAAGTATGTTTATCTCTACACTAAATGCATTTTGGGCCCGTCACATCAGGGAATCACCAAAATAGACCGCACCACCTAGGATGGGGTGAACTATGGCCCGTTACATCAGGAAATCGCAAAGTCTTTCACCCCCTCCCTACATCGGTTTGAACCCCGGTGTGTACGGTTTGGGCACGACAATACACCAAGGTACCGGGAGCAGGAAAGGTGTACCACTATATAGGTAGCATTACTGGTCTAAGACTTTTTGTGGGTTTTATCCAAGTTAGAAAAACTTGATATTCAGTTTTGTAAAACCATTTTAAAACTATCTTGTTTTAAAATATGTATATCTTGGTATACCTCAAACAAGGTACACAATAAGTTTTATGACAAAATCATTTTGAAAAACAAACTGTTTTTAAAATATTGATACGACAATCATAAAATATTAAATTTTATAAAAATTGTTGTCGTGTACCAAATTTATCACATTTGTGGTTTTACCTCTGATTAATAAAGACCATTATTAATCTCCTACTTCAATTTTTCAGTCGCATAATAATCATAAAATTAAAGCACAAACACGCAGTTTAGTAACTTGTTATAGTTTTGCCAATTATGTCATAAGGGGTCAATCTAAGGACAAACTAAGCTAGATAGATCACGTGGCTGGATCTAACGAACATTCTCCTTGCTTCCACTGGCCTGGATACCTCCAGTCTTAACCCGAGCAACTCCGTTTGGTTTCTTCATCTTGAAAAATCCTTTGTCTTCAGTTTTGGTTACAACAATCTAAACTAAAATACATAAACCTATTCTATTACAACTACATTATAGAAAGGGGTTTTAAGTGGCACGCAGGCTTCCCCAAAACCAAAAGGAAATACTGAAAGAAAAAAAACACAACCACATGTCTAAGTTGGCAAAACCTATAACCTACATGTCCAACCATAGCAAGAATATACTGTTGACTTGTTTAAGTCAAGCATTTGTAGTTGACATGTAAAAACTACAAACGCGACTTAACGATACTAATGCGACTTAGTATACAATTCAAATCCATTCAACAATATATATATAAACAACCATGCATTAAATATAAACAATAATAATGCAAGAAATATACATATAAAACTTTTCTCATCTCTTTTCAAATTAATCAAGCCTTTAATTGAGATGAGAAAGATTTGACAGAAACTTGTCAAGACTTACTTTAATAAAGTTATAAACTTATGGTATAATAACTATTACACCAAATGGGGTTTTAAACCCAAAAACACTTAATTGATTAAATATTTAACTTTGTCTATATTTTATAATAATACACCATTATGGTTATTTATTATACTTTAATCCAAAATATAATAAAACTTATATTCTAACTTAACTAGTTAAAACATAAAACCTTAACCATAATGTATATATATATATATATATATATATATATATATATATATATATATATATATATATATATATTAATTTTAAGTACATAAAATTAATATTCATTTATATAGTATCTTGTATTATATTTTAATCCGAATTAATTATCCCAATTATCTATCATCCAAGCCTATGGGCCTAACCTCATTCTCGGATTTCCCTAATTGGATCATTAAGCCCATTAAGTTCATTAACCACCTTTTCAGTTCATGTAAGCCAGGTGCTCCCTTGGTGAGAGTATCAACAATCAAGTAATGTGTAAAAGGGGGGTTGAATACACTTTCTGCGGAAGATTGAACAAATCAATAAAAAGTGTTACACAAATCAAACCACATGAAATCGAATGCTTTCATTAATAATTAGATGATTACAATGACTATCAAGTAAGCAACACTTGATATGTAAACACCTAATGTAAATCAACCCCTCAATTTCTCAAACTAATTGATCAAACATGCTATCTATAATCAACTTATGATTATAGGTACAGAGTAACTCTCTAAACAGGATTTATTCACAGATTTAATACTTACCAACTTCACAATAGATGTGAAGATCGAACACACGAACAATGTTGGCAATCTGTGAATTTCTTGATCACGTAACACATACGATGGTCAGGTTATGTGAGGTTACCTCTAAACTTATCAAGAGGTTAGTATTTATAAACCCTGTTCCTACGGATCTTAACAAACTAGAACTTATTCTAAGCTGCTAATAAACTAACGGATAACCCGGAATCTTGAATCTTGAATCTTCTATCTTGAGTCTTCTATCTTCAATCTTGATTCTGGAATCTTCTTATCCATGCCATAGATAAAGAGAGTAAAAGGAATTTAAAACATATTTAAATTCTCTTAAACTGACTTCTTTAGTCTGAGTTACTGAGCTTGAAACTCATCAAGCTGAGTCCTTCCAGAACAAACTTGAAATCAAACATGAACTAACATGTATAATGACTAACTCATCATTAGAAGTCATAAGAGTTAGCTAGAACTTACTTAGAAACTTTGTTGAGCTGACTCAGTCTAGAATCTGAGTCACTCAGCTCGAAACGCATCAAGCTGAATACTCAACCTATACCTTAAGTAACACACACAACCTATCAAGCATATTGATAAACTAACTAAGATATAGTCTAAGCTGATCAACTATATACTCAGCTTATACTCAGTCTAAAATACTATAAGTGCTCAGTCTGATCAAGCTTTATAATTCTGTTTAATTTGTATTTAGAACATATCTTACAAACTTAACTTTGTCTCATCAAATCTTAACTAATAAGATCATTTCACGAACAAAGGCCATTTTAATTTACATAAAAAACAATTATAAATTAAAAAAACTTGGGCTTTTATGAAATTAAATTAATGAACTACCCGGTTCAACATCCACCGGGCCCAAAACTGGTCGCGGTCTCTGGTTCGCTCCGCGAACTGGGCTGGGCCACAAAAACGTGGGCCGTGGAACCCCTTTTGGGCCATAGCCCTTCGCTGACCCGTCACTACCTTCGGGCCACCACAACTGGGCCTCCGCTGGTGGGCTGCCGCCGGTGGTCCTAGTGTTTTCCGGTGACACTTTTCCCAGTCAATTCTTTTAATTCGGAAATCTATATTTATACATTAAATATATATATATATATATATTGTTGGAGTATACCCACTGACACACGTACGCCAAATGATCGCTACCGATGATGTATGGGCCTATCGGGTCACACGCCAACGGTTGATCCTGACAACAACCTAAAAGATGAGGGTGAGAAAGGATAAATAATGATAGTTGGTTTCCAGGATAGGTTAGCGACGCTAACCCAGGCGTCGCTATCTCGGTCGCGTTAACGGCGCTAACCTTATGTGGTTAGCGGCGCTAACTTTGGGCGGCTAGCGGCGCTAACCCTGTCCGACAGAAACAACTTTATTCTTTTCACCTCCTCTCTCCACCAATGCATGTCAAGCCTCATTATTACCTCATGGCCGGCTTGGGGAGTTCAGGGGGCAACTTGAGGCTTATATATACATGCTTCTCTTGTCTCTAAAATACTCTTGGTCATTTTTTAAAGAAACCCCCACTTAGAACTTTGAGGTGTTGCTAAGTGAAAGAGAGAGTACTAGAGCTAGAGTTCCTGGAGAGAAGTTTGGTTGCTGTTCCAGAAGTCTTCTTCAAACAAGGATTGGGCTTTTGGAGTGCTAGTACACTTGGGTCACAATTTCTCTTGGGGTGGACTTGGATAGCTCAAGAGGATCAAAGATCAAGTTTTGGAAGCTAGCATTCAACAACTTTCCAGAGACATCAAGGGTATAATCTCTTCTCTCTTTTCTGTTTTAGTTGCGTTACTTGGTTGTAGAGAATGATACACTTATGGGGTTCACTTTGTGGTTTCTCCTTTTGCTTGAAAAATTCGTTTTTGGACCTTTTTTGCTTCCGTTGCTGTGAACCACGAACCCCAACAGTGGTATCAGAGCCAGCTCTACACTGGTTTTGCACTAGATGGCCTCGAAAATCCGAAAATTGTGATTTTTGGTTCTGTCCAGGGTTTAACGGCGCTAACTTTTCCATGTTAGCGGCGCTAAACCTTCCGTAGCGATCGCTAAGTCGTCGGACGTTAACGGCGCTAACCTGGAGTTAACGGCGCTGACTTTTATAGTTAGCGGCGCTAACCCTTCTGGTAGAATGCAAGTTTTGTTTTTAAAATCAATTTTGTTGGATTTTTAGGCTTGTTGTACTTTCTGGAATTATTCCAGAATTTGGGATGTGATTAGTTCTAAGTTGCCTTATGTCTTGGTTGATGTATTTATATGTGGATTAACATTTAGGCATGAAAATGGTTAATTGCATATACGTACATTGTGTACATATGACTATGGAATTTTGACTTGTTCAAGGGTTCCTAATGCATATGTACATAGGATTATTTGTGCCTTGAGTGATTAGATAATCTTAACCAAGACATATAAGATTACATGGTTTTGTGTGGCACACCATGTGTAGTTTTAAATTTCTTGTATGTGGTTGTGATATTAGAATCCGGTAACAATATGAGCCATAAGACCTATGTGATGTGTTTGGTTGTTTAAATTAATGTATTCATTCATTTGGTGGTTTGTACCGCAATGGTTTGTAATAATTAATTTATTTATTCGGTTTGTATATTTAACGGCTTGCATGCCGAATTTCTATTCTTTGTAATTTGTAGTATTAGCTTAGAATAGTAAATTGTGGCGTGCATGCCATTTCCTTTTAAATTTGTAAATTGTAAAAGGAGGACCGAAGCAACCAACAAGGACCATGGAGGGTGTCTTGGCATACTTGGATCCGGAGGTCGGCGTGGAGATGCAATGGATCAAGTGGGAGGAGCACACATCAAGTCATTCGGTCTAGTCCTTAGATGACTTAGTCTTGCTCGTTGGCTCACGGGCAAGACGCATAGGATTGGCTCGTTACCGGATATGTATTACATGCGTGGTTGATTTTATTTTGTACTTTTTCTTGCATGGATGTTTAGGATCTTCGCATGCTAGAAAATTTTTCAAAATAATAAAATCAAAGAGTTTTTTAAATTGGTTTACAAACTCCGCGCGCCACATAGACAAGAATTGGTTAAAAATGTTTTTACCGGAAAAACAAAAACCCGTTTTTCAAAAGTAAATCTCACGCCATCCGTAAGATGACACCGCCCGAATCTAGTGAAACAAGATCGGTCGTCGAGCTCTAGCCGAGATTGGTTTTGCGTAACTGTGTGGAAGGCGCGTGTGGCAACTCGCAAGGTCGGTTGTCGAGCTTTAGCCGAGCCGGCTATTGGGCTAGAGTACCACCGTGTATCTTGACGGAAGATTTACAAATTCCAAGACTTAAACGCAATGGTAGTTGTCGAGCTGTAGCCGAGCTATCAAAGTGTACCACCGTGTATCTTGACAATGAGTTGCTTGATTTACAAAAAGAGGTGAAGGGATGGGAATTAAAAGCGGAAAGGGGTACAATTTCAAATGAGGAGCACCAAATCTGGTTAGATCTTAGACAAAAGTGGTTTGAGAAAGATAACATGAAACGTGAGATGCTAAAACAGAAATTTAAAACAAAATGGTCAAAGGAGGGGGATGCTAATACTAATTTCTTTCATAGAGTGATAAAAAGAAGAGAGAGGAAAAACAATCTGGGGGGTCTTGGAATTGGCGGTAAATGGATTAGTGATCCATGTCTACTTAAGATAGAGGCTGTGAAACACTTTGGGAATTTCTTCAAAAGCTCGGGTAATAGAAAAATCAAGTTTCGGTCAAATAAATTTTCTAAGATTAGTGGAGTGGAGGTAAGAGAGCTGGAAGCTAAATTTACATTGAAAGAAGTTGAACTTGCGGTGAGAGATTGTGGTAGTAGTAAAGCCCCCGGCCCTAATGGTTTTAGTTTTGGTTTTATTAAACATTTTTGGGACATGTTGAAGCAAGACCTGATGAATGCTCTAAATTGGTTTTGGGAGAAGGGGTGCATTTCAAAAGGCTGTAACTCCTCTTTTATAACCTTAGTTCTGAAATGCAAGAACCCGGTGGCTTGGTCTGACTTTAGGCCAATAAATTTGATAGGGTGTTATTACAAGATCTTAGCGATATTTCTGGCAAATAGGATCAAAAGAGTAATTAATGGGATCATTGGGGAGACACAGACGGCTTTCATCCAGGGGAGATCTATCCTTGATGGAATCCTAACTGCAAGTGAAATTCTAGAGGACCTTAAAAAAAATAAAAAAAAGAGCTTCCTTTTCAAAATTGATTTTGAAAAGGCTTACGATAGTCAGGAGTGGGAGTTCGTGTTTGATGTTATGAAACAAATGGGGTTTGTTGCTAGATGGATGATGTGGATGAATGCATGCTTTTCTTCCATGTGTATGTCAGTATTGATTAATGGATCCCCTTCGAGTGAGTTTCGGGTGGAGAGGGGAGTGAGACAAGGGGACCCTCTATCACCATATATTTTTTTAATTACGGTGGAGGGTTTAAACGTTATGTTCCGTGAAGCAATGGAAAAGAACATCTTCGTAGGGGTAAATGTGGGGGTGGAAAAGTTGTCGGTAACTCATCTACAATATGCGGACGATACGATGGTGTTTGGGGAGTGGAGTGTGAAAAACATTAAAAGTTTGTTGGCTTTGTTAAGAAATTGGCAGGAGGCTTCCGGGCTTAAAATTAACTGGAAGAAAAGTAGCTTGATGGGGGTAGGGGTAGAGAAAGGCGTAGTGGATAATTTTGCAAATAGGTTTGGCTGTAGTAGTGGAGAGGGAGTGATTCAATATCTTGGGGTGCCGATAAATGTGAGCATGGGTAAAATAGCTTTTTGGAATACAGTGATAGAAAGTTTGAGAGTAAGATGAACGGGTGGAAGAGGAAGCTTTTATCGTTTGGGGGAAGGTTAACTTTAATCAAATCTGTGCTTTCAGGAATTCCTTTATACTACTTCTTTTTATTCCGTGCTCCGGCGAAGGTTCTTCGTGTACTTGAGAGGTTGAGATGTGAGTTTTTTTGGGGTGAGGATGGGGTCAACAGAAAAATGGTGTGGGTTAAATGGGAGGAGACGGTTCCTTCTTATGAAAGGGGGGGTCTTAATATTGGGGACTTAAAATCGTTTAATAGGTGTCTTCTCGGGAAATGGCTATTTAAATTCAAAACAAATGACGGGAATCTTTGGGTTAGAGTGGTCAAAAGCATTCACGGTTGGTCGGGGGGGGGTTTGAGTCAATAGGTTCTGTTAGTAGTACTTCTATGTGGGGAGGGATAGTGAAGTCGATTTCTGAGTTTGAGTCCTTGGGGATTTCGATTTGGTCTTTTTTGAGTGTCAAAGTGGGTAATGGGTTGAGTTTACGGTTCTGGTTAGATAATTGGTCTGGATGGGGTAAATTCGCGTTGTTGTTTCCTCGTGTCTTCTACCGTGTCAGCAATAAGGAGTCGAGAGTGGGTGATATGGGTGCGTGGGTCGAGTCTTCTTGGATTTGGAGCTTTGATAAATGGGGGGTCGGGTTTAGTCAAGGTCGTGTTGGGTCAGAATTTAATGTCCTTGTATCTGTTGTAGAACAATTTTCGGTGAATCCTTTTGCAGCAGATGTTTGGATATGGAACTTGAACAACAAGTCACAATATTCAGTTAAGGATATGAGAGAGCTTATGGAATCCAAGAGAGTAGTCCATCAGCAGCAAGTTCCATCGAGGTGGATCAAGTGGCTTCCGAAGAAAATTAATATTTTCAATTGGAGGGTCTTCAGAGAAAGGATCCCGGTGTTGGTAAAGCTGTGCGAGAGAGACCTGGATATCCCTTCTGTTCTTTGCTCACGCTGCTCGCAGGAGCCAGAAAATGTTTCGCATGCGTTAATTAACTGTATGTATGTTAAGAATTTATGGATCGAATGGTTCAAATGGTGGGGTTTAAGTTTTAAAGTGGCTGCAAATTTGGAAGAGATATGTAATATGGGTAATGCTTCATGGCCTTCAATTCAGAAACAAGTATGGAAAGGAGCGGCAGTGGTCCTGGCGTATTGCATATGGAAATGGAGAAATGAGTTGGTATTCAAAGGGGTTAAAAGAAGAGGAGCTGATGTATTTTTTAAAGCACAGAGTAGTATCTTTTATATTTTAAAAGATATGCTCAAAAACAAGAAAGAGTTTAGGTGGGGAGGTTGGTTGATGGACCCTACTTCATGTACCTTTTGTTTGTAATATGGAAAGTGCAGGAGTAGTATAGCAGGTAGAGAAGGTTGTGTCCATTGGAAGGATAGTAACTTTTAGATGTTTTTGATTTGTGCATTGTACTTTTGAGATCTCTATTCCTTGTAGAGATCTATCCATTTATAAAATATGTTGCTTTTCCAAAAAAAAAAAATCTTCATAAAAAGTGTACAATCTTTAGGATCTCAATCTCAAATCTTTGATCTTAAGATAAAGGGTTTTTGTTTAGACACCTTAGTATAGAGGTTAGCTATTTTTATTCCATGCTTTGACTAAGTTCTATTGGTCTCTTTTTTACTTTTCCATATCAATCATTTAATTATAAGTTAATGATTGTTACTTTACTTTATTTTCTAATTATTACTTATCATTTATAATTATTATTACCTCATATTTTATTGTTTTATTTTATTTTTTGTCTTTTGTTTATATTTTTCTATTATAGTTTTATTTAAGATGGTTAAATAAAGGAAAGTATATATAGTTTAATAACTAAAATAATTGTTTAACATAAAATAACATAATACCATTAATTAAAAAAAATTACGTAATTATATACAATAACATTTTTTAGGAACAAATGAACAATATCATTAATAGATTTATATATTTATTTGATAGATACAATAAATTAAGATAAATCCTTTTAGCTTAGTGGTTGAGTTCTAGTTTTTTAGTGCCATGATGATGTGCTTAGTTCTTCCGCCCCATATTACTCACATGTCATTTAGCTCCTTATTTTTATTGTTTTTAAATTTCTTCGATAGCCTAGAGCCATTTACCTTTTTTATTTTAAAATTTTATTATATTGCTATATTAAATCAATTATTCCATATGTCATTTGCTTATCTTTTATAAGTTTTAATATATATAATCCTGCTATGAATATAAATTTATATTTTTGATTGTCTAATTATATATATATCTATAGGGGAGAGTTCATTCGAGAACCGTTGTTAGTGCGAGAACCAATCTCGGCCGTTCCTTGGATATGGGAAGTATCATGGATGGAGAGCGTGGAGGGATAGAGTGTGGCAGAGTGTATGTAAGGAATTCATGGGTGGGCAATGACATTGAAGGAGGAGGAATTGGACGGCTTAGATTGGTTCTCGCGGTTCTCGCGCTAACAACGGTTCTCGCATGAACTTTTTTCTCTATATATATAACAAAACCCAGAAATTATGAACCGTAAAATGTTATAAATCTATATATAATTAGTGTTGTAAATATTAGGCAAAAGTAAATTTAACCCATTGGTCACGAACTTGCTTAAAAATTCAAAGGTCAGTTAGTTAGTTGTTCCACTCTACATTTCACTGTTTAGTTTGTTTTTTTTCTTTTTTTTACTTTAGCTTCTTCCCACCAAAACTTTTATTTTATATAGGTGATGTGCTAATTTTTTTTAAATGGTATTCAACTATCAAATAAATTATTGTTAATTATATTAGAAGATTATATATATATATATATATATATATATATATATATATATATATATATATATATGTATGTATATATATAATATGAAAAGTTTATACGAAAATTATTTTTCGTGTAATAAGTAATTGTAACACTATTAATGACTCATTAATATAGTATTTTGGTCACTTTTTTTTGTCTAACCGTAAATTACGTCTAAGTGAACGCATCATTATTAGATTATTTTAATTTCCTAGTTTTTATGAGCAAGTAATAATAATTAATAAGCCATTAGAATTCTTATCTATTGATTTATGTAATAAATTAAAAAGAATAAAGTTTGTTAATCATTACAATATTATTTATATATAATTACCTATACTAGACTAAAGTATTGTAGACTAGGGTGTCACTATCAATACCCGTTTTATCAAAAACTCTAATGTCATAGCTAGTGCTAGACTAGTAGACTGCTAGTCTAGCCTTTTCTAGTTTTCCTTTCCTCGTAATTAGGCATGTATCTAAAAGCATGGTTGGATTTTTTTAAGAGAGGTGATATATTCTCTTAGTTTATCCTCCTACTTATTTTTTACTCACAATATCAATACAAGTGTCAAAATCAATGGAAGCGATGAACAAAGAGAATTACTGGACTCCACATGTCATCTTGTGATAGGTAGAATGACGAAGCAAGAGGAAAAAGTAGAAGGATATATCATTTTTGTTTTTTAAACAATTTGAATTGGTTTTATTTTTTATTACAAATTGTTAACTTTACATGTAGTTAAAAAACTACATAAAAGTTATGGTTTTTTAATACGTCAAGTGCAACTTTTTTTTTTATTTTTGAGAAAAGAGTATTAATTTGTTTTTTTTTAAAAGATATACTTGATTCACTATGAGACCTAGGGGGTGCTTGGTTAGGGTTTTAGAGGGTAAGGAATGAGAATAGTAATAATTAATGTTGTTTTTTTTTCTCTTATTTCATCCTCTTACTCACCACAAGATGACATGTGGAGTCCACTAATTCTTTTTCCTTACCTCCTCCATTGATTTTTACACTTGTATTAATCTTTTGAGTAGGAGGATAAGTAGGAGGATGAAGTATGAGGATATATCACCTCTCCCCTAGTAAATTGGGGGTAATGAATACAGGGTAATGAATTCAGGTATGTGTGCCCGGACTGATCACCCACACCATCACTAACAGGCACCACCCTTTCGCGCCACCATCGACTGCCACCGCTGTCATCGCCTCCACCACCACCACAATAACAGGCACCACTACACCATCGTAACACGTCAACAATCAACACCACCACCAATATCGCTACCACCACTCTCTAGCACCACCACCGACCGCCACAGTTGTTGCTGCCGCTACCACCACCGCCACAACCACTACACCATCGTAACTTGTCACAAAATCACCATGCCATTGACGTCACCCCTACACTCTCTACAACCACCATATTGTTGCTATCACCACCACCACTACACTTTACTACCATCATAGACTGCTTCCGCCGTTGCCGAAGCTGGCATTTCCACCTTCTATCGCTACCTTTATCAACTACCAGAACCGCCTATTGCAACCACCGCCATCATCAACTACCACATGCTGTCACAATTTAACATTAATCGTTACCTCAACCAGCATCGCTGCCATCAGCACTAACGGTTGTTTTCACCATCATCAACCACTAGCAAAACTTAGTATTGCCATTAGCAACCATCAACACCACTGACTACCACCACCATTACTACCGACAATTGCCACCACCTTTAACTTGTACACAACACACATACATATACACATATACTCATATACATACATATATGTCTATTATGATTACATATATTAACTAATTAATGTCAATCGTAATGATAATACTAGGGAATGATCATTGTATTCTTTTGTATTCCCTTACCCATTGCCATTCCCATTTCTCTCTAATTAACCAAGCGCCCCCTAAGTTATAATATACGATTTGCGAAACGCAAATGGAAGTGTTACCCTACTCTAACACCGAAATAAAAATAAAGACAATAGGTTAAAACTTCACTTCCAGTAACGCATGCCACCGTTTCCGCGCTAATTCGCATCTAGGGTACAAAACTGATTGTAAATCAATGATGGGCTTGTCTAAATTCTCTCTAACCAATAGCCATTCTACCCCACCCCAACCTCAATTTATGCCCTACCGCTACTCCACCTTACTCACCCTACCCCACTCCACCCTACTTCACACTTTATTAACCCTACCCCACTACACCCCAACCTTACCCCTACCTTATGCCCTACCTCAACCTAACCTACTCTACTCCATTTTATTCAACCTACCCTTACCTTCCTCCATATTTACTTACCCTACCCTACCCTACCTACCTCAACCTACCATACTCTACTCCGCTCCACCTTACTCATCCAATCCATACCGCACCCCATCCTACCTACTTCACCCTACCATACTTTATGACACCTTACTCACCTTACCCCTACCACACCCCACCCCATCATACCTACTTCACTCTATCCTTTTCTATGACACCTTTACATACCCTTATCCCACCACATCCTAACCACCCTAACTCTACCTAACTTTATTTTTATTCACTTCACCTTTACCAATACCCCTACCTTATGCCCTACTCTACCCTATGGTAGGGTAGGGTGAGTGTGTAGGTAGGGGTAGATTGGGGTATGTAAAGTAGAGTTGACATGAGGTATAGTAGGTAGGTGGGCTAGGGCAGAGGTGGATTATGGGTAGTAGGCTGAAGTATGGTGGGATGGGGTATTTAGGGTAGGTAGGGGTAGATTATGGGTAAGGTTGAGTAAGTAGGTTAGGTATAAACTGTGGGTAAGTTGGATTCGTGGGTAGAGTGATGTACGTTAGGTAGGGTAGATAATTTGTAAGTTGGGTGAGGCAGGGGTAGGGTAGGGTTGTAGAGTAGGGATAAAGGAGTCTTGTCTTGTTTGTCTTAGTAGTTCTTATTCTCAAAGGAGAGAGTGATCCTCCGGTGATAAGAAATGGTAGGGTGAGAGTGTATTGGGTATGGTGGAGTAGGGTAGGACAAGGTGGGGGTAAGGTAGGTATGATAAGTAAGGGGTAGGGTGACTAAGGTAGAGTATGGTGGCTTGGATGTGGTGGGGTTGTGTAGGTAGTGGGGTGAGGGAGGGGTAGTGTGAGTAAGATGAAGTAAAGTGAGATGAGGATAGAGGTAGGATAAGGTGATAGAGTAAGGGTAGGGTAAGGTAGGGTGTTAGAGTGGGGTAGGGGTGGACCGGGGGTAAGGGCGGGGTGTGGTTGCGGCGGAGGGGTAGGCTGTTGGTAATATTATTTATTTTGATTAATACAAATTGAATAACTTTATTTTTTGTTAGATTCCAGTTCAAGTCTTTACTAACCGATCAAGATATTGTTTTTCATAGATTTCAATTCATATGAAATAAAATTCCTATGAATTTCAATTTCTTGATCAAATATCAATTCCTTCATATTCGTTTCGCGAACAAGACGAACCCTAAAGGTAGGGGTGTTTTTCAGTCGTGTTATTCGGTTTTCAGGTTATTCGGGTTGGGTTATTAGGGTTTGATGTGATAAAATCTTACCCGATAACGCACCCGAATAAGAAGCGGCTTTTCGGTTTTCAGATAAATCTAGTCGGTTCGGGCTTCGAGTTATTCGGGTTAAACCGAATAAGAATTTGTTACTTGGCATTTTCTATGTTTCAATCATTATGAAACTAGACAATAAGATTAATTTATTTTGTTATTGTGTTACTAACTTCATAATGAAGGTTATTAACATAATATTGTATAACTAATTTAATATGTGTTTTCATCTTATCTCTTAATTTGTTCTTATTAAACTAGACATACATAAATCATAATAGTAATAGTATGATACAATATTAATTTGAACATTCATATAAAAATTAAGTGCTTGTATTTTCTATTTTTCTGTTTTTACAAAACCACAGGTCCGTAGCAAAAATAATAATTTACATAGATATTATATGATATAAATATATAATTAGTTAAAATATATTATTTAAAAAAACTTAAAATTCATATCCGGGTTAATCGGGTCACCCGAACTTCTTTTTTGTTAACAGACACCCGACCCGAATAAGGCCACCCTTAATCGATTAAAACGAATTATACACCCGAATTTGATTTGGTTCGGTAAGGTTATTCGACACCCCTACCTATAGGTTATATATAAATCATCTTAGAATTGTAGAATATTTAGGATCTTAGATCTTTGAACATAAGATAAAAAAAACGTTACCAAAGTAACTCTATCAAAAACTCTAAAGTGATACTACCCGCATCCAACCACCGGGTGGGGCTAGCTGGTTGGATAGGGATACATGTGAACACCATCACTACCACCCCTTAAGGTGAGAGTGAGGGTGAGAGCTGGTCTACAATCACGCTGAAAACTTTTTTTCCCTTCCTTCCCATTGGACCAGCATATATATATATATTTAGGACCAGCATATATATATATATATATATGGTAATTTTTAAATGAGAATGAAAAATTAAATAAGAATGAGAAACTCAATCTCAGCCATTTATTTTGTAAGTGGAATTCATGGATGGAGAGCGTGGGGGAATAGAGTGTGGCAGAGTGCATGTGATAAATTAATGTGTGGACAATGACATTGAATGAGAGGGAATTGGACGACTGAGATTGAGTCTCTCATTCTCATTTAATTTAAGGTTCTCATTTGAACCTCCCACTATATATATATATATATATATGTATGGGAAGGTTCAAATAAGAATGAGAAATTAAATGAGAATGAGAGACTCAATCTTAGCCATTTATTTTGTAAGTGGAATTCATGGATGGAGATGGTGAGGGGATAGAGTGTGGCAGGGTCCATGTGAGGAATTCATGGATGGACAATGACATTGAAAGAGGGGGAATTAGACGGATAAGGTTGAGTCTCTAATTCTCATTTAATTTAAGGTTCTCATTTTTACCTCCCAATATATATATAGGGTATGGTTAAACAAAGAATCTCCCTTAAACATAGAACCTAAACAACCTCCTCCGGTGATGACACGTGGCACATTGCTTAGGGGCAAAAAAAGAAAATTTAAAAAAAAATTCAACGTCGCTCAGCCCCCTCCTCTGGCGACCCCAAATATTTAAAAAAAAAACCCCACTTACTTTAAATGATCATAACTCGTTTGTTTTTAACAATTTTAACAAAAAAAATATAATATCATTAGATTCAACTTTTCGTCATCTTTCAAACAAGACCGGGCTTGATATATTTTTGAAACCTATTTTTTTAAATGCAAATTTTGCATTTTGAGCTATGTTCATACTAAATGTAAATTGCAAAAAACATGCAGAATGAAGAATAAAGAATAAAGAATGCAGAATGCAAAAAACATGCAGAATGCAGAAATGCAAAAAACATGCAGAATACAGAATACATAATACAGAATACAGAATGCAAAATCCGTAGAACGTAAACCCGTAGAATGCAAAAAGCATGCAGAATGCAAAAAACATGTAGAATGAAGAATGCAGAATGCAAAAAACATGCAGAATGCAAAATGCAGAAATGTAAAAAACATGAATAATACAGAATGCAAAAAGCAAAATGCAAAAAACATGCCGAATGAAGAATGTAGAATGCAAAAAACATGCAGAATGCAGAAATGCGAAAAACATGCAGAAAACAGAATACATAATGCAAAATCCGTAGAACGTAAACCCGTAGAATGCCAAAAACATGCAGAATGCAAAAAATATGCATAATGCAGAATGCAAAAAACATGCAGAAATGCAAATGAACATGCATAATACAGAATGCAGAATGCAAAATCCGTAGAACGTAAACCCGTAGAATGCAAAAAACATGCAGAATGCGAAAAACGTAAACCCGTATAAACATGCAGAATGCAAGAAACGAAAAACGAAAAATATAAACATGCAGAATGCAAAAATACAAATTCAAAAACCCCAAATGCAAAATCTGTACACAGAAACACTAGATGCTGCCAAAATGCAAAATTGGTACACAGAAAACACTACAGCTGCCAAAATGCAAACAAAAATTTCATTTTCAAAAATAAATTTGAAAATATGGGAAGAGTGATCTTGTTTGAAAGAGGACTAAAAAACTAAAGATTGTTATGATTTTTTTGATTAAATTCACCAAACTTAAAAAGTTATGGCAATTTAAAGTTTTTGGTGGTTTTTTTAAATCGTGGGTTTTGGGTGGGGGAAGAATTACATTCTTACCCTATTCTTCCTAAATTAGTACATTATAATTACAGTTTTGCGATCGTTCAAACTCATCAATTGATTTTGATGATCCAAAGGTTCGGATTAGTTCTTTAGGTTCTTTGTTTAATGAGAGGTTTTTTGTTGATGCAATTTCTCTCTCTCTCTCTCTCTCTCTCTCTCTATATATATATATATATATATATATATATATATATATATATATATATATATATATATATATATATATATGGGAGGATTCCATCAAGAACCAAAAAAATGTGAGAACTGCGAGAACCGATCCCCATCTTTTTAAAACTAAAATATCTACCAAACGACAAGATATTAAATTATGAAAATTATACCAAATTAACGATAAAAATATGCTCTTTAATATGACATCAATGTTGCTATATTTTTTTCAACAAAAAAAAATTTCGTTACATATATGTAACATACCTATAGTACTGATCACATATATGTTAGTACTGATTACATATATGTAACATACCTTATTGTGACAACTGTCACCAAATCATAAAAAGGTTTGTCCTATATACTTTGAATTTGAATTCGATAAGATTACGATAAATTAGAATTACCCTTCGTAGCTTAAGTAAATAAATAAAATTCCTGGTTCTTGCAAAAAAATCCGGTGTCTCACCTAGAAATCCTATTACGTGTATAAATGTTCATTATAATTACGTAAAATTTAATAAGTAGCAAGTACATTTTTATGTACATTATAAAAAAAATGTAATGTAATAATAAACATATTAAATATGTTTATCTTACATAATAATAATAATAATAATAATAATAATAATAATAATAATAATAATAATAATAATAATAATAATAATAATATTAATAATATTAATAATATTAATAATATTAATAATATTAATAATATTAATAATATTAATAATATTAATAATAATAATAATCATATTAAAATATTAGAAGTCAACACTCATCATTTTACCCAAACCCACACACAACCACCACCATCATCACCTCACCTCACCACCCCCCTCCTTTTCTCGGCCGTACCCCCCCCCCCCCCCCCTCTCTTCCCCTTCTTTTCTTCTATAAATACCACACAAATCCCTTCATTTCTTCATCCATTTCTCACTTGCTAAATCTCTCTCCCTCTCAAAAAAAATTCATCTTCAAGATTACTTAAGAAGATAAAAAAGGAGCCACTTCTTTTCTTCAAGAAAGAGAGCTATCTTGAAGGTAAAAATCACCAACCCTTAGTACTAGTTCTTGTACATTTGTTATCCCTTGCAAAATCCACCATCTTCACCATCTTTTTCTCTTATCATCTTCTTGAATACAAGTATCAAAAACTCAAGAAGATCAACATATAAACACATGCATGTAACTATCCTATTGAACGACTTTATCCTACCATTTGATGTATGGATTTAATCCACCAAATGTTGTAAGCCAAGAAGCATGCATGTGGTTGACTCTTATAAAAACATGCATGTAACTATCGTATTAAAGGACTTTATCCTACCATTTGATGAATGGATTTAATCCTACCAAATGTTGTAAGGCAAGAAACATGCATGGGATTATCTTTACTCTTCTTAATGAAAATGATTGGTGAAAATGATGGGTAATAACCAAGGATTGCAAATGTACAAACACTTACAATATATAATCATGCATGCAAGTATCTACCTATTATATGTATAAAAGATACTTAATAATTTCAAAACCATGTATATGGATATATATATATATATATATATATATATATATATATATATATATATATATATATATACGATTTTTTATGCATGTGTGTGTGTGATTCTAACAACTATAAAATATACTATTATGTAGTAATATGTAAAAGCTAAAGATATACTAATATTATATATATTAATGCATTCTTATAAAAAAATAACTTTATAATGCATTCATGCATCATCAAAGTTAGTCATAAATAAATATAATAAGATTGTGTGTCTATATTTTTATAACAATTATATATATATATATATATATATATATATATATATATATATATATATATATATATATATAGCATGTTGCTTGTACACTTATTTTTACTTTAAGACAAGTTCTTCATAAAAGAGGTATATATATATGTGTGTGTGTGTGATGCTTGTTTAAAATCAAATATATATATATATATATATATATATATATATATATATATATATATATATATATATTCATAAATACACTATCTATATGTATAAAATAAAAATAAATAGAAATTAAAAAAAACAACAATATGCGGTTATTTAAAAGATATTCCACGTTATAAAAGCAAGAATTATAAAGACCTTAAAACACTACAAACATTAACATAATACCTTTAAAAAGAGTATTACTCTAAAAAGGACCTTACGGTAGACATTAAACGTAATAGGAAAAGGGTGCGTCGACGAGTTAAAGAACTAGTAGGACTCACAATTACTTGCAAAGCTTCAACACAAGGTGAGTGTTCACAACCCCTTTTTAAATATGTTTACTCAAATATTTGGGGTGAAAGCATGAATATAAATGTTTTATTTTTTTATTGCCATCGTAAATATTTAAACTACGCACTATGGTAAATTATACTTGATGTACTTGAGTTCTTATTAATAAAAGTCCCTCAACTAGTCATTATCCATTAACCTCACTAAAGGGGCCTATGGTACTTGTAGGTAGCGCTATTTGGGGTCGACATCCCCCACTTATGGTTGATGAACTATAGGTGTACTTTACCATCTACTAACGTCATTTAACATAGGCGTTGGGTTTAAAAAAAAATATCGGGCACAGTATGTCGATAGGATTGGAAATGGCTCAAGCTTAGTAAAACATCATTGTATTCTCAAAAACCATGCGTATCAAATTGGGCAATAAACTGTAGTCATACTAAAATTTTCGGTTGGATTAAAGTTTCCATCCTTACTCAATTTGTTGGGCCCAAAACCCCAACACTATGTTTTATTATCATTGCATTAAAACTTTATTTTGTGCATGTAAAACTTGTGTCCTCGCCAACTCTCGTAGTTGACCTTTCTTTTGTTCATGCCTTTCAGGTAACCTTCGATAGGTCTTAGAGCACATAAGAGCATATCATGTGTGGACATCATGAAACAAATTTCCAATCAATTGTTTTTATCTTCATGTCAAAGACAATATTCCATTTCTGTACTGTATTTGGATGACTGTAATTTGATCTTAATTTAAATTATCTGTTATGGTTGGAAATTTTCTATTACCTTGTGTTATGAGACCTTTTGCTGTAACACCTCGTGTTTCCGCTTTAGCGGGGTGTGACAGAATTGGTATCAGAGCCGAAGGTTATAGAGAATGTAGTTTTCCTTATGGGAGGAAAACTCAAACTATAACCAAAGGTTTTCAAATGATAAAATTTTCCTAAGGTAAATTTTTTACTTAAAGCATTTTACTAACGTGACCAAGTTAAGTTTTCCATTATCTTACTTTAATTAAACAAAGCTTGATCACCTATGTTTAATTCAAATAAGTATGATGAAATACTCAGATTAGTTATGATAGGACTATGTTTAATTCAAATTTTCTTTCATTAAGCATGATTGTGTGTGTATACTATGCATAACCATCATTAGACACTCACAATAGTACACTAGTAACTAAGTAGATCATTATCGTAGATCAGTATGTCGACCGAGTACACCCCTGGACCAGAGTATGACAGTGAGTCGGAACCCACCGAACACACTCAGAGTACAACAAGGGATGGTAAGAAGCATTCATCATCTGATGAGGAACCAGAGATGTCTAGCGGATGAAGTTCACCAAATCCCTGTGCACTACCACCTGGCTTTTTAGAACCCAAAAATAAACCACCAGTCCCACGCACCAGACTTACTGCTCGACTTACTGCTCGGAAGACAACCGGATTACCCCCACGCATTGCACCTCCACAGACAGTATCGGCTACTAGTGACTCATCCACCGTCAGAAGAGTAGCGGAGGGCACCCTGGTGTTACCGGGTATACCTGCCATAACACCCGGAATGATGGAAGCACAAACCCGACATCTAAGGCGGCTTACCTCCCAATTCGATAATCTTGATGGACGGTTAGATTGCCAGCACCACTCAATTGATGCTCTTTCAGAAATGGTGGAGGCTCAGTACCAGCACACATCAAGGGTGGAGGCTAATGCACAGGAGGGCATACGGAGGATCCATGAGCGTGTGAAGGACATAACAGTGCTAACATTGGTGGTCGGAGTCATGATAGGAGTAATGTTAGGAAGGAACCTCTTAGATGACCATTTCCTGATCTCTAAATATGCTACTATTAACCTAGGAACTACTAATTAAGACTTATATAAAATATTGCTATGTACGATTAGGAAATTTTGATAATAGTATGTAAACCCAATCAAAACAATTTATGTATTACCATATTTTGGGAATTTTGTAATCGATATATGTACCCAAATTTATCCATGGTAATTATAATATTTTAATGAGATTTCATGTCCTGATAGTGTTATCTAGTACTTGAAAAATGTTGCATGATCATAGTTAGCCACCTTAAGAATAAAACTTGACAAGGATCATCTTATCTTCACATCTTAGAACCATGCCTCCAAGAAGAGAAAACGACATAAACCAAATGGTGATGGATCGAGTGATAGCTACACTGCCCAACATCGTTAGCCAAGTGGCAGCAGGCTTACAAGCTGGACAAAATGCGAATGCGGCAAACAGAGACTGCAACTACAAAACCTTTAGGGGCTGCAACCCTAAGGAGTTTTATGGCACTTAGGGAGCCGTAGGATTGCTAAACTAGATTGAGAGTGTATAATTGGTTCTTAGTATCAGCAAGTGCACGGAAGCCAATAAGGTGGAATTCGCTGCTTGCTTGCTACAAGGTCGAGCCTTGTCATGGTGGAACATCCAAGTGCAGACCCGAGGAAGGGAAGTCGCTCATTAACTCACCTGGGAAGAATTTGTAAAATTGCTGAGAGAAGAGTTCTGCTCCAAGAGTGAAACACAGAAGCTGGAAGCTGAACTATGGAACCATGAAATGGTGGGAAGTGACATCAGCACTTACACTACCCGCTTTCATGAACTGTCTAAGTTAGTCCCACACTTGGTAACCCCTGAAGAAAACCGTATAGATAGGTATATCTGGGGTCTAGCTCCTGAGATACGAGCGAATGTCACCTCGGCAAATCCTACCACACTCCGGAACGCAGTAAATTTGGCCACTAGTCTCACCAACAATGCCATCAAGGGCGGACCTTTAGTGGTGCACCCGGTGGCACGGGCAACCCCTCAATATTTCCTGAGTAGTGTAAAAAAAAATATTTTTTTTTAAATACAAGTGCTACCCTTAAAGTATGAGGAAAAAAATCGTGCAACCCCTGACCAAAAGGTCGGGGTCCGCCACTGAATACCATACGATCTGGAATGTTTGCCAATGACAAGAGTAAAGGAAAGAGGAAGATGGAGGAACCTTCGAGGAAGCAATCAGATGAGAGGTTTGGGAGAAGCCAACTATGGAGTTCAGGCACAGACGACTGGAGGAAGAAGGACCTATCCTAGGTGTAACAAGTGCGGTAAGCTTCACGAGGGGAAGTGCATCATCTGTCTTAAATGCAAAAGAGGAGGCCATTATGCCAATGATTGTAAGGCACGACCATGCAACAAATGTGGAAGTTTAGAGCATCATCCACGTGTATGCCCCCGTCCCAATCAGGGACAGGATGCTAATCAGAACCGCCAAGTGAACCAGCAGGGTCAAGGAGGCCAAGTTCGAGGACGAGTGTTTGAGGTTGGAATGGATGAAGCTAGACAGAATACGGATGTTGTCGCAGGTACTTTCCTTCTAAATGATAATTATGCATCAGTGTTATTTGATTCCGGAGCAGATATGAGTTTTGTGTCTTTGGGGTTTAGGACAACACTTAACTTAAAAACTGAAAAGATGAAAGAAGCATATACCATAGAGTTTGCTAATGGCCAGGAAGCTAGGGTTAAGGATATAATTATTGGTTGTACATTGAACTTAGCTGGTAAGATATTTAGTATAGACTTAATCCCAATTAAGTTAGGAAGCTTCGATGTAATTATCGGCATGGATTGGCTTACTAAATATCGAGCGGAGATATGTTGTTTCGAGAAAATCATACGTATCCCTATGCCTAGAGGCGAAAAACTCGTCATATACGGACAGAAGTCGGGAAGAAATTTGAGAATAGTAACCTGCATGAAGATGCAGAAATACTTGAGAAAGGGAAATGAGGCATTCTTAGCTCACATCACTAACAAGGATACAAAAGAGCAGCGCATTCAGGAAATCCCCGTAGTTCGAGATTACCCTGATGTTTTCCCCGAGGAATTACCAGGGTTACCTCCGAACCGTCAAGTCGAATTTCATATCGACTTAGTTCCTAGAGCAGCGCCAGTGGCTAAGGCACCTTATCGATTAGCGCCATCAGAAATGCAAGAATTGTCAGCACAACTTCAAGAATTGCTTGACAAAGGGCTCATCCGACCAAGCTCGTCCCCTTGGGGAGCTCCAGTCCTTTTTGTTAAAAAGAAGGACGGGTCATTACGGATGTGTATAGATTTTAGGGAACTTAATAAGTTGACAATCAAAAATCGATATCCACTTCCCAGGATTGATGATTTGTTTGATCAACTTCAAGGAGCCACATATTTTTCAAAGATCAATCTTCGGTCGGGATACCATCAGTTACGAGTATGTGAGGCGGATATTCCTAAAACAGCATTTAGGACCCGTTACGGACACTATGAATTCTTAGTTATGCCTTTTGGATTGACAAATGCTCCAGCTATCTTCATGGATTTGATGAATAGGGTCTGTAGACCATATTTGGATAAATTTTTTATCGTATTCATCGACGACATACTCATCCATTCACAAAGCAAGGAAGATCATGAACAGCGCCTAAAGTTGGTGTTAACACTACTTAAGGACCAAAAGTTGTACGCAAAATTCACTCAGTGCGAATTTTGGATTCGCGAAGTACACTTTCTTGGTCATGTGGTTAACAAGAATGGGATTCAAGTAGATCCGGCAAAGATCGAGGTAATTAAGCAATGGGAAGCACCAAAAACACCAACCGAAGTTCGCCAAATTTCTTGGGTTGGCAGGTTACTACAGGCGATTCATAGCAAACTTTTCAAAGATTGCACAGCCGCTAACCACACTAACCCAGAAAGATAAGAAATTTACCTGGGGAGAGAAACAGGAAGAAGCATTTCAAACTCTCAAGCACAAATTGTGTAATGCACCTGTCTTAACTCTACCTGAAGGAACAAATAACTTCGTGGTTTACTGCGATGCTTCACATCAAGGACTTGGGTGTGTATTGATGCAGAAAGATAAGGTCATCGCATATGCATCAAGACAACTAAAAGTTCATGAGAAGAACTACACTCTACCCATGACTTAGAACTTGGAGCAGTGGTGTTTGCTCTTAAGATTTGGAGACACTACTTGTATGGCACTAAGTGTACCATCTACACTGACCACAAAAGTCTTCAACACATTCTAGATCAGAAAATGCTCAATATGAGGCAAAGGAGATGGGTTGAGCTACTCAATGATTATGACTGCGAAATCAAATACCACCCTGGCAAAGCGAATGTGGTAGCAGATGCGTTAAGCAGGAAGGAAAGAGTGAAGCCTTCTAGGGCTAGAATTATGGGAGCATTGGTCCAAACCAGTTTGAAGAGTCGGATTATGGAAAGCCAGGAAAAGGCGTTACAAGAAAAGAATTTAAAGGATGAAGCTTTGTACCACTTGGAGTCCAGATTTGTAACTAAGACTGATGAAGTGCGCTATTTCGAGAACAGAGTTTGGGTTCCGAAATACAACAACACAAGGTTGACTATTCTGGATGAAGCACATCAGTCAAAATACTCCATACACCCCGGAGCTGACAAAATGTACAAGGATCTTAAGGAGTACTATTGGTGGCCGGGTATGAAAAAGGACATCGCCTTGTACGTAGGAAAGTGTTTAACATGTGCAAGGGTAAAGGCAGAACACCAGAACCCGTATGCGTTACTGCAACAACCTGAAATCCCTCAATGGAAATGGGAACAAATCACAATGGATTTTATCACCAAACTGCCAAGGACGACAAGAGCTCACGATGCCATATGGGTCATAGTAGATAGGCTCACTAAGTCTGCACATTTTCTCCCAATAAGGGAAGATTACAAGATGGAAAAGCTTGCCCAAATATATGTCAATGAGATTGTGGCACGTCATGGTGTGCCTCTTTCGATTATTTCAGATAGGGACAGCCGGTTTACATCACGATTCTGGCAATCATTGCAAAAAGCATTAGGTACTCGAATCGATCTAAGTACAGCTTACCACCCACAAACCGACGGGCAAACAGAAAGAACCATACAAACTTTAGAGAACATGCAACGGACTTGTGTGATAGACTTCGGAGGAAGTTGGGATACTCATCGACCCTTGGTTGAGTTCTCATACAATAACAACTATCACACCAGCATACAGTGTGCCCCGTATGAAGCACTGTATGGGCGTAAGTGTCGATCTCCTTTGAGCTGGGTAGAAGTTGGCGATCGACAATTAATCAAACCCAATATTATTCAGGAAACCAGCGATAAGATCTCCATCATCAAAGAAAAACTCAAAACGGCAAGAGATCGCCAGAAGAGTTATGCGGATAATCGGAGAAAACCCTTAGAGTTTCAAATTGGGGACAAAGTGCTTCTGAAAGTATCCCCATGGAAAGGCATTATTCGTTTTGGAAAGAAAGGAAAATTGAGTCCTTGATAAATTGGACCCATTGAAATTACTGAGAAGGTTGGCCCTGTAGCATATAAACTCAAGCTACCATCGGAGTTGAGCGCTATTCATAATACCTTTCACGTATCAAACCTCAAGAAATGTCTATCCGAAAACTCATCGGTTGTACCATTAGAAGAAATTCAAGTAACCGAGCAAATGCGCTTCACGGAAGAACCAATCGAGATCTTAGACCGAAAAGTCAAACAGCTCAGACGAAGCAAGATTCCCATCTTAAAGGCCCGGTGGAATTCGAGACACGGACCCGAATATACTTGGGAAAGTGAGGATTACATGAGACATAAGTATCCCTACCTCTTTACTGACGGTAGCACCAAGTAAATTTCGGGACGAAATTTCTTTAACTAGGGGAGACTGTGACAACTGTCACCAAATCATAAAAAGGTCTGTCCTATATACTTTGAATTTGAATTCGATAAGATTACGATAAATTAGAATTACCCTTCGTAGCTTAAGTAAATAAATAAAAGCCGTGGTTCTAGCAAAAAAATCCGGTGTCTCACCTAGAAATCCTATTACGTGTATAAATGTCTATTATAATTACGTAAAATTTAATAAGTAGCAAATACATTTTTATGTACATTATAGAAAAAATGTAATGTAATAATAAACATATTAAATATGTTTATCTTACATTATAATAATGATAATAATAATAATATTAATAATATTAATAATAATAATATTAAAATATTAGAAGTCAACACTCATCATTTTACCCAAACCCACACACAACCACCACCATCATCACCTCACCATCCCCCCCCCCCCCCCTCCTTTCTCGGCCGTACCCCCCATCCCCCTCTTCCCCTTCTTTTCTTCTATAAATACCACACAAATCCCTTCATTTCTTCATCCATTTGTCACTTGCTAAATCTCTCTCCCTCTCAAAAAAAAATTTCATCTTCAAGAATACTCAAGAAGATAAAAAAAGGAGTCACTTCTTTTCTTCCAGAAAGAAAGCTATCTTGAAGGTAAAAATCACCAACCTTTAGTACTAGTTCTTATACATTTGTTATCCCTTGCAAAATCCACCATCTTCACCATCTTTTTCTCTTAACACCTTCTTGAATACAAGTATCAAAAACTCAAGAAGATCAACATATAAACACATACATGTAACTATCCATTGAACGACTTTATCCTACCATTTGATGTATGGATTTAATCCTACAAAATGTTGTAAGGCAAAAAGCATGCATGTGGTTGACTCTTATAAAAACATGCATGTAACTATCCTATTAAAGGACTTTATCCTACCATTTGATGTATGGATTTAATCCTACCAAATGTTGTAAGGCAAGAAACATGCATGGGATTATCTTTACTTTTCTTAATAAAAAAGATTGATGAAAATGATGGGTAATAACCAAGGATTGCAAATGTACAAAGACTTACAATATATTATCATGCATGCAAGTATCTACCTATTATATGTATAAAAGATACTTAATAATTTCAAAACCATGTATATGGATATATATATATATATATATATATATACACGATGTTTTATGCATGTGTGTGTGTGATTCTAATAACTATAAAATATACTATTATGTAGTAATATGTAAAAGATAAAGATATACTAATATTATATATATATTAATGCATTCTTATAAAAAAATAACTTTATAATGCATTCATGCATCATCAAAGTTAGTCATAAATAAATATAATAAGATTGTGTGTCTATATTTTTTTAACAATTATATATATATATATATATATATATATATATATATATATATATATATATATATATATATATATATATATATATATATATATATATATATATATATATATATATATATATAGCATGTTGCTTGTACACTTATTTATACTTTAAGACAAGTTCTTCATAAAAGAGGTATATATATATATATATATGTGTGTGTGTGTGTGTGTGTGTATTGCTTGTTTAAAATCAACTATATATATATATATATATATATATATATATATATTCGTAAATACACTATCTATATGTATAAAATAAAAATAAACAGAAATTAAAAATAACAACTATATGCGGTTATTTAAAAGATATTCCACGTTATAAAAGCAAGAATTATAAAGACCTTAAAACACTACAAACATTAACATAATACCTTTAAAAAGAGTATTACTCTAAAAAGGACCTTACGGTGGACATTAAAAGTAATAGGAAAAGGGTGTGTCGACGAGTTAAAGAACTAGTATGACTCACAATTACTTGCAAAGCTTCAACACAAGGTGACTGTTCACAACCCCTTTTTAAATATGTTTACTCAAATATTTGGGATGAAAGCATGAATATAAATGTTTTATTGTTTTATTGTCATCGTAAATATTTAAACTACGCACTATGGTAAATTATACTTGATGTACTTGAGTTCTTATTAATAAAAGTCCCTCAACTAGACATTATCCATTAACCTCACTAAAGGGGCCTATGGTACTTGTAGGTAGCGATATTTGGGGTCGACATCCCCCACTTATGGTTGACGAACTATATGTGTACTTTACCATCTACTAACGTCATTTAACATAGGCGTTGGGTTAAAAAAAATATATCGGGCACAGTATGTCGATAGGATTGGAAATGGCTCAAGCTTAGTAAAACATCATTGTATACTCAAAAACCATGAGTATCAAATTAGGCAATAAACTGTAGTCATACTAAAATTTTCGGTTGGATTAAAGTTTCCATCCTTACTCAATTTGTTGGGCCAAAACCCCAACTTGTGTCCTCACCAACTCTCGTAGTTGACCTTTCTTTTGTTCATGCCTTTCAGGTAACCTTCGATAGGTCTTAGAGCACATAAGAGCATGTCATGTGTGGACATCATGAAACAAATTTACAATCAATTGTTTTTATCTTCATGTCAAAGACAATATTCCATTTCTGTACGGTATTTGGATGACTGTAATTTGATCTTAATTTAAATTATCTGTTATGGTTGGAAATTTTCTATTACCTTGTGCTATGAGACCTTTTGCTGTAACACCTCGTGTTTCCGCTTTAGCGGGGTGTGACAGAATTGGTATCAGACCCGAAGGTTATAGAGAATGTAGTTTTCCTTATGAGGGGAAAACTCAAACTATAACCGAAGGTTTTCAAAAGCATAATTAAGTAAAAGCATATTTGAAAGATACATTATATTGCCGGCATGACAACGTACTAGTGGTCGAAATGAAAGCATAAATTCCTTTTTTGATGGTTTGTGAATTCTAAAACCATGTTAAATGAATTTGTACTACAATACGACAAAGCAGTAACTTCACGAAGAAAAGCTGAAGAAGACCAAGATTTTTGAACCTTAAACTCAAAACCTACATTACATAGTGATCATCCAATTGAAGCAATGGCGGCAGAATGTTATACTCGCAATATATATGACGGCTTCAAGAAAGAATGGAAGGCTAGCTTTGATTGTGGGCATGAAAAGTTAAACAAAGATTTTGAGATGGTAAAATATCATGTTGGGTAATTTGAAAGGGAATAAAGAAAGTTGGAAAGTTGTTAATTATCGAGCAACTTCATATTCAAATTTTTTGCCAATTGTTCTTGTGCAATTTGAAATTTACGGTATTTTATGCAAGTATATTCTCTGCATCATGAATAGAAAATTAGTAATAGTCATTCTCATTCATTATATATTACGAAGGTGTACGATGAAAGCGAAATCTGGTTACATTGGAATTTATGTTGGGATTTACAGGCTACAACAAGCACAACGGAATAACATAAACTTAAATCCCATCCAAAGATCACAACTGGATCAGGTGGGGAAAAAGAACAACAAATCATAATTATAACAGTATAAAACTAAAGATAGAATTATATACCCTGAACTGCTAGAGGAGGATACACAGCTACTGCACCACGAGAACAGGCTGCTAGACCGCCTATACGAACAATACCCAAGAAAAGATCCCGCGTGTGTGTGAACCGCCAAAAAGCCGCCGGCTTTTTGGCTTAGTTTATAGCCGCCGACTACCCTAGCCGCCGCAAAGGAAGGGGGTGTTTTGGTCGTGGACTTCGATCGCCGAAGGAGGAAGGTCGCCGCCGCTAACCACCGAGTGCCGCCGCTAGAACCACCGTCGACCACCGTGGGGTGGTGGTGGTGTCGTCGGCCAAGAGAGACAAGAGAGGGAGTGTCTTTTGTTTTGTCTTTTTTCTAATTATTAGGGTTAGGTTAAATATCAAGGTTTAATCCCTTTAAATAGTTATTTAATTGGATTAAAGCCTTTGGACCCGAAGTCCGGTCCACGACCAATATCTTTGATCAATTGACAAAACAAACCATCTAGTTCGGTTTAATATTAATTAATTAATTAACTATTAGTTAATATATTCTAACCAAACTTTATCATATTAAATATTAACTAATATTTAATATTTTTCGTTAATAATAAATGTCTATTTATTATTTTCTCTCTTAATAATTAGTTGACTATTAATTATCTATTTTACACACAATATATTGTTTCCTGGATCAATCAGTTGGGTGTGCAGCTGTGTGACCCTTTAGTGACTCATAGTGTTCATGGATATGATGACACATGTACACTATCCCTGCACACAATCAATCAATTTCATCAAGAAGCAGCGGTAGTGATGCTATGAAACAAGTTAGTTTATTAACTCTATGGTATATTCGATCGAAATTTAATAAAGTACTTGACAATGGACAACATTCTCTCGATAAAAATAAATTACCTACACATGCTTGATATTCTATTGGAGAAGCAAAATTGGAAAAAGAATACTATAATTGAGTTAAACAAGGTATGTCATACCAGCACATTACGTCGGGTTGATATTGAAATAATCACATTCATACGAATTTTAATTTTTTATGGTATTATAGATAAGATGGTTGTTCAGATCTACTATACACACATTTTATATTTGATATTCGTCCTCTGAGACGATGAAAAATAGGGTTGTTTTTAGCAAACTATAATTTATCAAGTAGTAAGTTAAACTAACATCCATTGTAACTTGTTGGAGGTGCGACTGTTTTCAAACAAAAAATTAGGCTTGTAATAAAATATATGCTAGAAGTGTTTACTTTTGAGATTACATATCTAATTTCATTTATCAAATTTTTTAAACTTGAATATTTCTCTTTTTTGTTTGTTTATAAAGCTGAAGACCACTTCATTTCACATATCAACATGTCTATATTTCCAAACTTCAAGACTTATTTATTATGCTATCAATTAGACAACTCAAATGTCAGCGCGGAAATAGAAAGAGTCATGCTGAAAAAAGTGGAATTATTCTAAGATCCATTGCTCGATTTTTCTGCATGCTCTGCTTCCAAACTGCAGAGAGACTTGCGAGGACAGATCCGGGTTGGTTGGTCAGGAAAGCCATGGGAGAGGCAGGCTAAGTGAAATAATATACCCGTTCTACTATAAAATCTTACGAAGCTCTTTCCATAGGCTACTTTCCAAAAGATCCTCAAGGTAGATATACTTTTCTTCTCAGAAAAGACCATCCTTTTTGGGGCTATTAGGTTACAAAGATGTCTGTCGACTTTTCTCCCGTCATCTCAGCTCTCGCCATTTCAACCCATATCTAATGTCAAAATCTTCTCCAGATCGATATATGATGCTAAACGGAGACTGAGATAGAGAGAGAGGGTTGGTTCTTCGAGAATTATTATTAATATTGTAAACAACTAATATATACTTTATTCTAAAACAATGTAAGAGACATGTTAAAAGCTATAGATTTGAAATATAATTATCTAATTATTTATGTTTAATTTCATTACAAATGCTAAATTTGAAATAAAAATAAGAATTTTATTGAATTATTAATTTATAAATGATATATAATCTTTACCTTATTATTAAAAAAAGATTATTTTTGATGAGTTAAAAACTCCTCGGTTAACTATATAAATGAATTAGTTGGCCATAATACTTGATTATATTAAAACGATCTTCCAGACTTCAAACGCTCTATATAATAATAACAAATATTTTTAGTAGGAACATTGATATATTATGTTTGCTTAGACATAGTAGAGAAGCTTTTAAGTTGTGTGTATCATGTTACCTTTCATTACACTACACCTTTAGAAGTATTTAAGTTTGGTTACACATAATATAAACGTGAGATAGATTATGGTACATAAATATCTTAATTAATATACGATTTTTAAGAGTTTGTTGTATAAAAAATATATCTTCAAGTAATATACATAAAAAATAAAATATGTATGGGAAAATGCTAGGTAATGATAACTATGTAACTTAAATTTATTAGCGTCACGTAGATTATAATTACAGATTGATAATTAAATATAAAATTATATGACTAATTTACCCTTCAATTAAGTTAAGTTTCACTAACATTACTTAATATTTTTCCAACATATATAATTATATATTTGGCTACTTTATGGTATTTGCACAATTGTTTAATCTATATTTGTACTAAATTAAACATATTATATTAGTATTCATGTCACTTTATTAAATTACTCTAAGCAATTTTCAATAGACATTTCCTGTCTCTTCCATGTTGACTTTCTCACTTAGATAATCTTACGTGCTTAACAATTTACTTGTACTTTTAGTTTCAAAGTTTTATGTGATCTAATTAGGCCCAAAAACATATTTAATAGTTGTAGGATTAATAAAAAAGAATAATAATTATAATCAAACAATAAATTTTGTTTTGAGGTAAAATATAGTCTTACATTAGTTGAAGGTGAAAATAAAATCAATTTGTGAGTGAAAATTAAAAAATAAAAGATCAAATGTAACATATATAAATTTAAGGATGAAAATGAAAATTTATTAAGGGGATAAAATGAAAATTGAAAGGAATAGCTTTGGACTTAAAGAAAAAAAAAACATATTTTCAACAAATTTCAATTTCTGATGGTGTGAATCCTATCAAGAAAAAAGTGCGACCAAGGATTGCTACATGTATAATATCGAGCATGGAATTAGCTTTGGACTTAAAGAAAAAAAACATGTGGTTATTGTAAAGGGTTACGTTACCAGATGTTCAAACAAAAAAGTATCTTCAAATTTTTAAGTAGATGTTAATATTCTTACTTGTGTGACTTCTAACTATTATTACTTATTGAAAATTCCAAAAAAAAAAAAAAAAGAAATTGCTGTAGTGGAACATCATTGAAGTAATAAACCAAAAAGTCCTTCTAAGTGACTTTTCTTTGTATTTTTATTAGCTTATCTACGTTTATATAAGAGTGTATTGTTTTTATCTTATAAATTATCTGGATTTTTGGTTATTTTGCTACACAATGTCTTTAGTTCTTTTACTAGTCTGAATTTTTTTTAATAAAACAAATTATTTTGTGTAATTAAAATATCATGCGATTAAAGCAACATATACTATCCAGTTTTGCATATTGAAAGAATAAATTGATTCATGTAAATTAAAATGCACGCTTTTTAATTAAAAAAGTTGAATGCATTTTATAGTGGTGCATTTTTTATTGGAAAAGCTACAGTTATATCGCTATATCTTTTTGATATACTTTGTTAGTTTTTAATATTCTTAAAATTTTAATACTAAGATCGAAATAGAATTATCCATTTAAAGTCAATAACATTTTCTTATTTTTGGTTCAATGAATTCTAAAAGTTTCCAAATTAGAGTTCACGTTATATTATAGAAAAGTATTTTTTTTAAAATATTAATACAGTCAATGGGCTGCTCTATAAAGCAACTAATATATATATATATATATAGGGGAGGGTTCCATTGAGAACCGATTTTAGTGCGAGAACCGCGAGAACCAACCTTAGCCGTTAATTTGATAAGTGAAATTCATAGATAAAAAGTGTGGAAGGATCAAGTGTGGCAAAGTGTATGTGAGGAATTCATGGGTGGGCAATGACATTGACAGAGGGGAATTGGACGACTCAAATTGGTTTTCGCACTAAAAATGGTTTTCAATGGAACTTCTTCCTCTCTCTCTCTCTCTCTCTCTCTCTATATATATATATATATATATATATATATATATATATGGTAGGATTCATTCGAGAATCTTGTTAGTGCGAGAATCGCGAGAACCAATCTCAGCCGTTCTTTGGATATAGGAAGTTCATGGATGGAGAGCGTGGAGTGATAGGGTAGGGCATGGTGCTTGTAAGGAATTCATGGGCGGGCAATGACATTGAAGGAGGGAAAGTTGGACGGCTCAGATTGGTTCTCGCGGTTCTCGCATTAAGAATGGTTCTTTAATGAACTGCTTCATATATATATATATATATATATATATATATATATATATATATATATATATATATATATATATATATATATATATAAACCCCTGTCTTCATAGATACAGGGGCAACTGAATCTTATATCAACTTATCTGCCTTACCAGAAGACCTTCAAAGACAAAAGTTGTTAGAAGAAAAGCCTTTAAGAATAAAGATTTTTTCTGGTCAATCAACAGAAACTTGGCATTTTTACAAAAACGTCAAAATTTGGCGTAATAATTTCACTCTTCACACACTATGGACGAAACTCTTTCCCTTTGAAAAAATTTATCTTGTTTTAGGGTTATCCTTTCTTAAAGGAGGAAGATCAGTCTTTTTCACAAATGATTATGTTCTCTTCTCCCAAAATACAGTAATCACACCAATCATATCAGAGTACGCTGAGAAGCGTGGTGGAGATAGTAGTAACATACAAACCCTTAAAGTCCAAAAATGCTCGTGTTCAGAGAATAATGATCAATGTTGTTGTGAACACCAAAAAAACATAAGTTAATTGGCCTTTCACTAGCCCAGCAAGAATTTGAGGATTCTTGTACTACTGATAACTCTTTAAAATATTATTCTTTTATTGACTTACCAGAAGATTTAGTTTCTGCAACAGAAATTTCTAAATCATTTTTTACAAATCAAATATCAAAACAAGATGTGGATAATCTTAGACATAAGATTGACCGACTAGAGAAAATTGGCATAATTGGAGAAATTCGTCACAAGTTTTGGGAAAGAAACAAGGTCTATTGTAAACTAGACATTATCAATCCTGACTTGACAATTTCTTCACAAATGCCCAAATATGACAATTGGACTATTGACGAGTTCAAAATGCATATCAAATAGCTCCCGGATCTTGATATCATTACTCGTAGTACTTCAAGACATCGTACACCGACATTCATTGTCCAAAAAGAATCTGAAAGAAAAAGAGGTCAGTCAAGAATGGTTTTTAATTATAAGCGTCTTAATGATAATACTCATCTTGATGGCTATTGTCTACCAACAAAAGAAATTTTACTAAACAAAATCCAGAATGCAAAATGGTTTTCAAAATTTGATCTTAAAAGTGGATTTTGGCAAGTAAAAATGCACCCTGACTCTATACCTTGGACTGCCTTTACATCTTCAGAAGGACATTTTGAATGGAAAGTAATGCCTTTTGGATTAAAAAATGCACCCCAAGTATTTCAAAGAAAAATGGATGACTGTTTTAGACACTTATTCAATTTTACGTGTGTATATGTGGATGACATTTTAGTATTCTCAAAAACAAAATATGAACATTTGTCACACCTACACACAGTTTTTAAAATATTTGAAAATGAAGGTTTGGTTATTTCCAGAAAAAAGATGTTTTTATTTAAAACATACATTGAATTCCTTGAAATAGAACTAGGAAATGGAAAGATCAAACTTCAACCACATATCATTAGAAAAATCCTTGATTTTCCTGATAAACTCATGGATCTCAAACAAATACAATCTTTTCTAGGACTCTTAAATTATGCAAGGCCATTTATAAAGAATCTCTCTAAATATACTGGTCCTTTGTATAATAAGACTTCTACAAAAGGCACAAGATAGTTTAATGTTGAAGATATTAAACTTGTCAAACAAATCAAACAGTTAGTACAACAACTTCCAGAAATAGCAATCCCATTAGAATCAAACTATCTTGCTGTACAAACTGATGGATGTGAAACAGGATGGGGAGTAATTCTTCTAAAGAAACCCTCAAAATACTCATCCTCTTCCACAGAACAGGTATGTAGATATGCTTCAGGAAAATTCAAAGAAAAAGGAAATATAACCTCTTTGGATTATGAGCTTTTAGCGGTTATATATTCATTTAAAGCATTCGCATTATTCCTTGCAGGAAAGCAAGAGATAACAATAAGAACAGACTGTGAAGCACTTGTAAAGTATTCTGATATGAAAAAGGACTCAAAATTACAAACTAGAAGATGATTAAATTTAAAAGAATTCATATTAGGAAAAGGGTTTAAAATAAATTGGGAACATATTAAAGGTACTAACAATTTACTTCCTGATTTATTATCTCGAATTTTTACAGATGCCTCGATCAAGAACAGTAAGGACAAAAAAGGAAGAAACAAACAAAGTGACGATAGGACGGAAAGTTCTCACAACTTACCCTCCTTCAGCGCAATTTCAATTTAACCTGATATCTAGATTAACTCCAGAGGAAAATGCTATCATAGATGGTATTTGGAATCTGCATACTCTTCATGGCCATACAGCAGAAAAAATTGCTTTGATAAATGTTGTAGCCCAGAAAATAAATTTCCTTAAACAAAAACCCAAGAGATTTTCATACTATTTATTACTCAATGGGCCTTATAAAGGAATTTAAAAAAATTGGGCTGAAATAGTCCAAATGATTGAAGAACAAAATGAATTTATAAAATCCACTTGGAAAGGATACGAAGACTTGGACTCATGTTTGGCCCAAGCCCAACAATCTCTGGGCCTAAATTTCTACATAGCCCCAGAAATTGGTATACAAACAGGATCTCCTTCTCAGCAAAGTTCTGCATCACAAAAACTGTTGGCCTTACAGCCCAACACTGAAGTCACAGGAACTTTTCACAAAGTTTCTCAGGCTGCTTGTACCACTAGTACAACCATGTCTAAAAGCATTAAGGTTCAATTCCCAGAAGAACCAGATATTACTAAAATGGAATTGACGGAACAATTTACTGAGCTTACACAATACTGTAACCTTAGTACAAAACGATTTTTTGAATTTCAGGAATTTATTATGGTTATTAATAAAAATGATAAACCAGGATTTTCTGTACAACTAGAAGAAATTCCAACTCTCCCTGAAAAACTAAGTATTTTCTTCAGAACAGTCCAAATTGATTTAAGAATTGCTACACTACAGGAATTTCGCCACACTGAAATTCATTTTAAGGAACTTTTTTCATATGGACTTATATCAGGGATTATCTTTTCTAGCAATGACCAGTTATACTGGCTACATAGAAAAATTCAAAGCATTTTATAAGATATCCATACATTTGATCAACATGATATTTTGGTGGACATATTTGGATCTCCTCCAAAAGATCTCGATTCTTTAAGACCAGAACCATCTTGTTCTGCTTTTAAAGTAATTACCAAAACATTTTCACAAGAATGGAAAGACACCCTTTGGCAGAAAAATCCTCATGTATGGCATCTCACATCAACAAATCCAAAAGATATACAAGAATGGTTAGGATATGTTAATGCGTCAGATTTCTTTTGGAACACGGAGCATATTAATCAAGATGATTTTGTTCTACTCACTGTAAGGGTGAGAACGGTTCAAAAACCGGACCGGGCCGGAAAAGACCGGACTAGACCGAAACCTGAAATGTAGAGAAAACTAGGACCGAAGACCGGACCGACAAGCTCCGGTCCGGACCGGTCTTGGTCCGGTCCGGTCCGGTTCGTCGGTTTTTTCGGTCTTTTAGTTGTTTTATACATTGTATCAAACAATACCGGCCCGGACCGGACCGGACCGAAACCCGAAATTTATAAAAAAAAGGACCGAAGACCGGACCGACCAGGCCCGCGGTCCTGACCGGTCTCGGTCCGGTACGGTCCGGTTTGTCGGTTTTTCCGGTCTACCAGGCCCCATGCTCACCCCCAACTCACTGAGACAATTACAACCAAGATATTTGATCCAGTATTAATATACCTGTATATGTTCTCTCCTTTTTATTCCTTTTGAGAAATACGAAAATCTTATGAAGTATAAAAGTTTGAAAAAAGGAAAAGAACTTGGTACAACAGAAGACATGGAGGTATCTACGGCATGCAAACCAAGACAAGAATAGTAGGTCATCCCTTCACTCACTACTAGACAAATGACATGTCTAGAAAAGCTGTGAATGGCCCCTCCACTATTAAAAAATCAAGCCACCATGATTAAAGTAGTCTCTCCATAATTTGCCCAAGGGTCCAATCCACTCAAAATGGCATCTTTGATTTCCACCGGACGCATGTTTATGTATCAATTATTGTATCCATTTTCTAGGCCTATAAATAAGTGTGCATTGTATGATAGAAAACACACAATCTAGAAAATCCTCACTCTCACTCTTGTAAAAAACAATCCTGTAAGAAGTTCGGTTATGTGCATCATCAGCTTGTACTGTAAGTTTGTTCCTATTAATAAAAGTTTGGTGTGTTTTTTGTAATACTATAGCAGGCTAATTTAGTAAGATTAGCAAGACTGGATACCATAAATTAAAACCATTTAATTTCTGGTATAAAATATTGTTTTTCAAGAAGATTTCTAGTCGCTGATAGTTCATACTCATAGTAGGAGTATAACTACTAGTCATTAAATTGACAAACCTCCATGATAGCATGGTTGTAAGAAAAATGAAAGGTTTTATAAAAGATTTTTCAAAAGACATAAGAGTGTTTGAAAACCGAAGAAGTACCGCTTAAAACAAAGAAGAATATCATAGGGAAAATAGTAGGTTAGTAACTCAAAAAGGTGAGGAAAATCAAATTTTTAAAAACCAAGTAACTTTTCTGTGATATCAGAGTGACAATGAAGGGTGTTTTGAAAAACAAAATTTTATGCCAGAAATTAGAAGTTTTGAGATGGTGGAAAGTCTTGCTGATTGTTTAAAATATTGAAAAAATATTTCTTTGGAAAAATAGAGTTTATTATTATAAACATATGCCAAATAAAAATTGCAGATGGAGAACTATATGTTGTAAGCAATATGATAGATGTGTATGTGAAGAAAGATGGAAAGAATGGTTAGAAGAACAAGCTTTAAAGTTTAAAAGACTTCATCTTTACTGTATTTGCAATATAAATTTGTCTCTATATTGTTGTCCTGTAATTGCTCATAAGCGTAATAATTCAGATATTAGATTAAAAATAGCTTATTTAGTTAAATCCGAGTTATTTCCTTTAGATATAAAAGAACAAATAGTTAGATAAATAAATATTAATATATATTTTAAAGAACACCTTAGAAGGGTACAATTACTAAAAGAATTAGAAGAACAAGAAAGGATTGCAGGTAATGAATAATACTAGTATAAAAATCTTAGAATCAGAAGTTGAAAAAATACAAAAAGAGATTGATCTTAGTACGTATATATATTATAATAATAGTTTTGCTGGTGTGTGTAAGAAATCTCTAAATTTCCAAAAGCAGAAAATCCAAAATCTTGAAAGCCAAAAACAGAGATTACTTAAGGACATTAGATTCTTTTCTTCAGACATAAAAGAATCATCTTCTTAGGTTAACTGTGCTCCTAAAAACAGAAAACAAACCCATTTACCTTAGATTTTTATAAATCTAAGCCCCTGCATAATAGCTGTTGTAGTTGGTTTTTTCAATTACACCACCTCTTTTTTCATTATATATATAGGAGGGTTAATGCGGAAAGTGTATTATTTACGAAAAGTGCGAAAGACAATCCTAACCACATATTAGTATTTGATCTAATGGCTTAGATTAATTTTTTTAATTTTTTAATTGAAAATGGTATACTAGTAAACTATATTTTTTTCTCTCTATAATCTATTTCTCTTTCTTATTTTTCATTCTCCTAAAATTTTTAAATAAAATAATTTAGAAATAATTTAATAGTAAATTAATAATTTTATGATTTTTAAAGATGAACACAACCATATTGTGACTTCTTTAATCATTAAATATTATATTCATTATATTATGTTCACTAGTAAGCTCTTAGTGTATATTATTTCATCATTAAATGTTTTTTTCCTCTTTTTAATATTACGTTTTTTTTCTTTTTTCTTTTGTATCATTTTTTTTGGTCCCAAGTGGTCAGGTATCAAGATCTAAGGATGGAACAATGGACAATTAATCTAAGAGATGAGAGAATATGAGTAACACCATACAAAACACACACATAAGCTTTGTGATTAATGTCAAAGTCCACCAAATGACAACTAGTCATTTGGCTTATATACCCCTTAGGGTATTTACATATTAAGTCTTTTTAGTTTGTACGCAGTACAAACATCACCTAGAATTCAATCTTCTATTCTATACAATATTTAATTCTAACAATCTCCCCCTTTGTATAGAAAATAGAAGATGTTGGTTTTTTCAGCATCATACGAACTCTAACAATCTCCTTATACAGATATGCAGATTTCTTGCTGTATTCTTTAAACGCTTTAGGAGACAAGACTTGAACGATTTCTTTTTGAATCTTCAGTCTTTGATTGGATGTCTTCAAAGTGTTGTCTCATCTTGAAAAATAGACTCTTCAATTTTAAGAATAGTCTTCACTTTGTCATCTTGATGAGAACTTGAATCTTGAAAGTACACACTAACATCCTTTTTCTTGTGATTTTCGGACTTGCACCAGTAACCTAAGGTTTTTCAACCTTCGGTTGTATTAACGGTTTAGCATGTAGTGGTTTTCAGCATTTGCGATCTTGAGCCTTTAAACAAAATGATCCAGGAAGAATATTTGTTCTCTCCCCCTTAAATGTAGCTCTAGATCTTGTTTATTTCTTCATAACTTCTTTAAATTTCAATAAAGCACTTTTACTGTTCTGAAGTCGAAATCTTTCTCCTTTGTTCTTTTATTTGGTCCCCCTTGACTTGACATGTCATGATTTTCAAAGTTTAGCTCTCTTTGTCTCCCCCTCAACACATGAATCTTGTCTTCATCGATAAGCTCAAAATCAACTGAATTAGTAATTAAAAGTTCTCTTCCTCATGATGATCAGGATTCTTCATGAACATCATGTACATGAATCCTGTATTCGGCTTGATTTTGACCTGAATATATGAACGCTGGAAGTGTTGAATCCCCATCATGAGATTCAGTTGAATGATGTTTTGAAGGTGTCACCACTATGATATGGCAATTAAAGCATCCGATACAGTCTTTAGGGCACCGTCTCGAAATTCTCGTGGTATAACACCGAGATCACATAGATTCTCGTTAACACAACAGTTTAAAAAAGTGTGTGACCTACGTTCAGAACTGGCATAGTGTTGATTCTGGTAGGATTTCCATCTAATCGTGAATATCACATAAGATATCACTCCAAGATGTTCCGGTAGTCACGAAAGACTAGATATGCATTATAGATCCAACATGTGTCCTAAGAATGAAATATATATATTCGAATAGGCTCTAGACTCTATAAGTGCGTGAAAGAAGTCGGTGACCGGAGTAGATGTCCTCTTTGTTTCAATATCAACAATCTCCAAACGAGATGTCAATAGAAATGTGTTAAATCTCCGTGTGAAGTTGAAACAATCATCTTTTAAGAGATAATTGAGTAGCTGGGTGGGGTTAGTGCATTGCATCACTGGGTCCATGATGTCTAGTTCAATACCAAATCTCAACAAATGAGATCCAGTAGCAGATGTGGCTACCTAGTTGTATACTATTTGGTAAGAATCTTTTTTTTCTTTTGATCCTGTCTCACCCACAGCTACTAAATATTTCTCAACTTCTCCCTCAAACTCGCTTTCCATACACTTGGACACTTGTTATCTTTCGTAACCGACATTAGAAATCATAGTGATTTACAACAAGAAAGATTTTCAAGAAAGATTCTGTTGAGAAGGATTGTCAAGGAAGATTTGAACAATCAAAGATTATGAACAATCAGGAATGTTGACAAAAATGTCACAGAATGATTTGACAGTATTAGCTCAAGATGATTTGTTGATCATATGCACCCCCATCTCCCGTTCCACCCCTTTCTGTTTAATTTTATCTCTGCACACCAATCAGTATCCCGTGATAACTGATTCTGGTCACCTAAATGACCTAGTAAGTAACCCTTACTATCTCTCTCTAAAATATAGTGAGCTCCTGGGCAGGTCCTTCCGGCTCTGGATTGACCATAGGAGTATAAAATACCTACACTCCCTCACTCATGGTGCCGTTTTCGATCACTTGAATATTATCGATCATGAATGAGTGGTTTCCACAAAGAATAAAACATTTAAGAACAAAGGAATGAATGACTTGAGATGGAAAGACGGAAATAAAGGACGATATTACGAAAGATCAACAAAGAGTGAATCAAGAAAGGTATCAGAATAAAGCAATGAATGAATACCTTCTTGAACAGATAACAACAAATAAAAACCAAAAATCCTTTTGAATTTTGAACTTTTCTAATGTTTTTGGATTTTCATTTTTCAATGTTTTTGGAGTTTTCAAAAATATAAAACATTAAAAACGAAACTCCCCCTAAATTGATGCATGGAAATTGTTTGTCATCAATTAGGTGAAAATATAAAAATCTTGCTCCCCTGCAAAAATCAATCCATTAGAACACAAGTTATATCATGAAATGATAAACTGTACGAAATAAGCTTCTCAGGTCATTAGACTCGGGCTAATGCTTAACAGAATGAAATAGTAATTGAATTGCAGGGAAACTCCATCGTCTTTGAAAATATTGAGATTTAAATTCTAATCAGCACACTGAACACAATGATCTTCACTACAATCTGAATGATCTTCATTGTGCTCCAACAATGTCTCTTTTTGTGTTTACCTGCAAAACGGATTAACAAAAATTGGTACCCATTCTTGTTTGGGTCCATATTTGTTAGTCGCAGGTTTTGGCATCCATTTTTGTGTATTTGTTACAATTACAGGTTTATGGACCTTTCGATTCAATGGTCCTGAATGCCATTGAGGAATTCCATTCTTAACAACAAATTCCTGTTTAATGCGTGACGTCTTACAAATCTTCTCCTTTTACAGGCGGACTAGGTGTATGGCCGAGTAAACCACGAATGGATACATGACATCTGTTTTTAGCACAAACTCCCCTGTTGAACTTGGTTTAGAGAAAGATCGGCGTCTGTTGTTGTTGTGTTTATGAGGTATTAGAGATCGCTTAGCAGCTCGAACCTCTCTCTGTGGAATCCTCGTTGTTGTTGTAGTTGACGATAAATCATCATTTGGAACCTCTGATGTATTTGATGCAGATTCAGAAGGTTTCTTCTTTACGATCCAGGATGATTTCGTAGGCTTTGAAGAGAATAATGATGAAACCTTTGCAATCGCGTCATCTAGATTTTTCTTCAAAATCCATGCTTGTTTAGACGCAGCTTCATCTGTAATTACAGAACAAGCAGAATTAGAATTACTTGAAAAACAAGTATTATGTGTAGAATTAAAAGCAGCTTGTTTGTATTTAGGGTTTTGTTTCGGAGAGTAAGTCGTTGCAGCTGAAGGTGATTTCACTCGATAGGAAGATCCGACAGATTCTGTGATCTTAGGATGCTTCGTAGCAGTTGATGCGTTTGTGAAATCTTTATCTGAAAGCTCAGTACCTGCAATAGAGAAATAAGAATCAGATTGGCTACAACAATGTGAAACTGAATCAAAATTAAGGATGTCAGCGGAAGACTTCGTTGATTCAGCAAGTTTTGCTGGGCTAAGCTCAGCATTCAGAATTTTAGCCATGAATTCTTTCGTCTCTTTCTCAAACTTCACTCTCTCAGTGTCAAGTGTCGTTTGCAGTTAAGATATTTTCCTCTCCAAGATTGAACGAGGAGCATATGACTGAATTGACACATGCAGCCTTTGTTCAAGTCCTTTGACTTTTTCCTTCAACTCAGCTTTCTCAACGCACAATTTGTCTATGATCTTTGTATCATTTTTCAATACAGTAGACAATTTGTCATTCAGCTCAGTGTTGGCTTGTGTCAATTCTTTAGCCTTATTCATCTTAGTCTCAATATCTGCTTGTTTTTGCTCCAATTCAACTGCATAAGATTTACATATCTGTTCAGCTAGTTGAAATTGCACAGACACTATGGACACCTGAGCTGTTAACTTTGCATTGACTGTGGATAGATTATCTGCTCTCTGCCTCTTAAAATGTAACTTTGCATAATTCTGTTCAAGCTCTTGGACTTTTGTAGACAAATCAGAATTCACTTGTGTAAGCTTTTTGAGTTTGTCAGACTTTTTGCACCAGCCATCCCAAGCATTATCATGCATTCCAAATAACATGTTCCACATGCGAAACATGAATCTGTCTGCTTCATTAAACGGATATTTAGATTCCTTCCATTTATGAACTTCATGTTCAATAGTGATTCTGCAAAATGAGGTTCTTTTAAGATCCATCTCGATACCTGAAAAATATGATCGTTTAAGATTGAATTGATTTGATCAAAAAGTTAATCAACAAAAATGATTTTTAAATTCAATTTAGTATGAGTTGATTAACGGCAACAATGATTGCGTCAACAATGATATTACAATAAGCGCGATTGAAATGAGCCCACACAATTAAATCCTCAACAACAAGTACTAGCTTCGAATGAATTAAACCAATTAATTCACCTGGTGCCTCAAAAAGTCAACCTCCAATTAAGTGCAACAACAATTTGAACAACAATTCGATTTAAAGTGGCAATTCACGTAAAAAAATAATTGTTTCAAATTGAAGCTATCCCACCAAAAAATAAAATCTGGTTGCAAATTGGAATCAAATAGGCAATTAATACTTCTCGAGAATATTGCCTTTGAGATTACAACAAAAGTGAACTGAATATTAATTGCTGTTGCTTTGTATTAATTAAATGGCCTAAGTCTCATAATTGCAAATTAAATGCAGGCCCTCGAAAATTTTAAAGACTCAAATATCGAAAATTAGTTCACAGCTTCCTTTTCTAAAATTAATTTCATCTGCTATTTAATTCCTGGTCTCAAATTAATTTGTGGTCTCTTGGATATGCAAATAACAATCGAGTGAATCGATCTTCCCCTAGCTTCACAACAAACGATTGGTTTAATGGAACAGCAAGCAATTAATTGAGTAGCAGGTCTCGAGATTTAAATTAAACTCATTCGGAAAAAGCAAAGTCAATTAATGATGTTCTCGAGTTGTGTGTAATTGCTGTCAGATTGAAATCTCTACAAATGATACTCTCAAATGAAGAAGCCAGATGTGATTAATGCTGCACTTGAATCGATGACGGCAGATCTCGAGAATTACAAAAGCAATTCAGCAGGTCTCGAGAAGTGAATGTTAGCTGGCCTCGAGACACACAACAATGAATATTTAAATCTCAATGACTGTTCTATTTAAACGAGAAAAGGAAGTCAGTTCGATAGCGTGCGATTGGCTATATGCGGCTTATAGAATGGTTCGATAGAGTGCGATTGGACTTTCACAAGTTGAAACTGAAACAATCGCATGCAATAGATATATGAAGCTTGCGATTGGGCTTCCTTCACAAGTTAACACCGAGACAATCGCATGCGATTGGGTTCCGGCTGATAGCTATCAATCGCGTGCGATTGGGTCTTTTAAAAAAAAAACCGGCTGATAGGACCAAAAACACCTACAAACACCTTTTTCCACACACTAACAAACCCAATCAGATCTGACACTCAAAACTTCATCTTCGTCCTTATCACCAACTCAAGAACATTTCAAAAACACAAAGAAGACGATTTTTAAAACTCAACCAAAATGATTTTTCTATTCAGATCTACATGTCTCCACTTACACAAACACATTTTATGTACTCCTAACTCGAAAACAAGTATCAAAACCCACGATTTTGAAGAAAATTCGTCGAGAACACCTCAAAAACGCAGAAAATAAAAACTCAGATTTCTTTCAAACCGTAAGGAGTTTATGCATGAAATTTTAAACGAAGGTTCCTTTCATCATGAAGAACAACATATTCGAAAATCAGCTCAAACGGAGCTCGTATGATTTTTCTATAATTTTCTGAATATTCCAGCCCACTTTAATACGAAATTTTCGAAAAATGCTTCAAAATTTGATCAAAACACACTCAAATCAATCCTAATCAAGCTCTGATACCACTTGTTGGTCCCAAGTGGTTCAAGTATCAAGATCTATGAAGGGACAATGGCTAACTACTCAATATGATAGAAAGAGAATTAAAAACACCATGGAAACACACATAGTTAAGCTTGGAATAGTGCAAAAGTCCACCAAATGACAACTAGTCATTTGGCTTATATACCCCTTAGGGTATTTACATATTAAGTCCTTTTAGTTTGTACCTAGTACAAACATCACCTAGAATTCAATCTTCTATTCTATACAATATTTAATTCTAACAATTTTTCCCCGAGTATCATTAGTGGTCGTTTATTATTAAACAAGTAGATGCAAAAAATTGTTCTTCTCTATATCAAACATATTCATTACTGAACAACCAATCATTCTTCATCGTTATATTTATTAGTTAACAACCAATAAACAACAAAACTTTATTTCTAATAAAATGAACAAACAATAAACAAAAAAAATTCAATTGTTTATTTGTTGGTTGTTATTGAGCAACGTAATCTGATAGAACAAATCATAAACAAAAAATAAAAACATAATTTTTAATAAATAAATAACAAGGTAGTATGTAAATTAAATTAACAAAAAAATGGAAAAATCAAAAAAATGCAAAAATAATGTTGTTCAGATTTAAAACCTAAATATAAAAAAATAAAAAGAGCTGCATTATCATTAGATATGATAAAATAATACCGACTCTCTCTGTACTAAAATTCTAATTCGGCCCTGATATTTGAATTGTAGCGTTGTACTTATTTTCCACTAATTGTCATCCATAATAATACCTCCGCTAACTTTCTAAAGAATATTAAATGATTGTATTAAGAGTTTTTGACTAAAATGGGATTATCAAAAAAAATATTTACCAAACTATGGTTGTTTAAAACATATTTACCAAATTAAGGTTATATATCCAAACACCCTCCTAAACTCTCTTCCAAAACACACCAAACAACATTTATCACTTTAACTTCATCTCTCTCTAACGTCAATCTCTCTCTAACGTGTTCTCTCGCCGGAATCTGGCCTCCGACGCCGGAACCCTAACCGACGCCGTCGGAACCCTAACCGCCGCCACCGAAGTCGAACCACTACCACGAACTACAACTCCGACCACCTCTGTTACCAACCCTAAACCGCCACCGTGAGATCTAACCACAGGTCACCGCCATCTTCAAAACAACCTTCGTCGGCTGCCATCTACCACCAAACCGGCGGCAAAAACTCATAGTACCGGTAGCCACCGGTAGCCGGCCTTCTGTTTTCACAGATATATCACCGCCTTTCTGTTATCTTCGTCGATAGGTGTGAAGCAAAATGCTTGTCGACGGGTTTGAGGTGGCAATGGTGGCTGTCAGCGGTTGTGAGACAGCGGTGGTGTCCGGTCGACGAGTGTGAGGTAGCGGTGTAGCCGGCGGCAGAGGTGAACCGGCAGTGTGGTGGGCGGAAGCAAGGGTGAGGCGACAGTGTGGTTGCCGCCAGCAGGGTGGTGGTAGAGAGATTTGAGAGGGGTTTGAGGGTGTTTGGGAATTGGGAGAGGGAATGGAGTGGATTTGGGGTGTTTAATGGGTGTAGAAGGGATTTTAAGAGGATGTTTGGATATATAAACTTAAATTGGTAAATATGTTTTAAACAACCATAGTTTGGTAAATATTTTTTTTGATAACCCTATTTTAGTCAAAAACTCTTGTATTAACTGATGAAGTTATGTCCCCATTATTCAAATATGGACTTCACATGGAAGATTGTATTAATTGATGAAGTTATGTCCCCATTATTCAAATAGGGTTTATTGTACGGAAATGTAATGAACTTATCGCGATTTAACATTTTATGTAATAAACTAATTTTTCTTGCAAATAATACAATGAACTACCATTTTTTTACATTGTATGCAATTTTGACCTGTAAAACAGGTAAATGATGACGTGGAGCAGGTAATATGCCATTTTTTTTTTCTTTTCTAAAGTAATGCAAGTGTAATTAAAGTGCTGATGTGTCATTATTATTTTTATTTTTATTATTTTTATTATTATATTATTAATAGTATTATTAACTATTATTGTTATTATTATTTGTTTATTATTATTATTAGTTCTTCATCTTCAATACCCAGATTTTACCACCACCACCACCACCATCATCTGCCACCACCGCCACCGCCAACTCCATTTTCAACCACTGCTAGCTCCATTTTCAACCACCACCACTGCCACCATCTCAACCACCACCTGACACCATATCCTTCATCTTCCACCACCACTGTCACCATTTCAACCACTCCACAAACAAAAAATCCAGATACAAGATCTGACAAACGAAATTGAAATTGAAATCGAGATATGGAAAAAATCAATCCACCACCACCACCTTCATCTGCCACCACCGCCACTTCCATTTTCAACCACCACCAAACAAAATCAATCCACCACCGCAGCCTCATTCATCACTTTAACTATCAAGTACAAAAAACCCTAATAGATCTGGATCAATCGAACAGATACAACAACCCATACACAAATCTGGATTAATAAAACAAAAACCATCTTTCTGCGATGGTCTGTGAGAAATCGAACAAAAACCGAATAGAAATCGAACAACAAAACCCCAAAGCCAAGATCTGCGATGGTTTGTGAAAAATCATAAATCAGAACTCGATAAATCAGAACAACAAACCTAGATCTGCTCAATAAATAGATCTGAAACTCGATAAATCAGAAACCATCTTCATCAGATCTTCATCGTTCTGCAATTTTATGAAGAGGACGGCGACGGCGACGATTTCGAACGACATCGGCGGTTGAAAACCATAGAAGGAGATGGTGACGGTTGAAGACGGAGGAGGAGGTGGTGGAGGCGGATGCGGTTGAAAACGAAAAGGCTGAAGAAGGAGTAGGTTGTGGTTAAACGAAGAAGGAAGGAGGGCAGAGGTGGCAGACGAAGGAGGAGGACAGAGGCGGCAGAGGAGTGGTGGAGGAATGGTGGTGAAGATGATAGGGTGGTGTTCTTGGGTTGATGAAGATGTAGATGCAAAGTTGGATCTAGGGTTTTCTTTGTAAATCTGGTGAGTGAAAATGGTGGGTGTATGATGAAGATGGTGGTTATAATAATAATAATAATAATAATAATAATAATAATAATAGTTCATTACATTTTGTCTATGTGGTGGATGAGTCACACGTGGAATCCTACGTGGAGTGCCACATGAGCATAGTTTATTACATTTTGGTCTAGGATGACCGGTAACCTACAATTAAAGGTCAAAATTGCATACAATGTAAAAAAATGATAGTTTATTGTATTATTTGCAAGAAAAATTAGTTTATTACATACAAAGTTAAACCGCGATAAGTTCATTACATTTCCGTGCAATAAACCCATTCAAATATGGACTTCACACGGAAGATTGTCTATGCTTTAATTAGTTATTTGATGTGACTTTTTTCATAAAAAAAGCAAACATATACCAATTTTGAATTTAACTTCCTCCTAATTAATTATTCGAACCAAAAGTAGTAAGATCGAGTGGCTAATGTCATATCCATTTTCAATCATTCTTTAACAAGATCTCTTCTAAAATAACGTACATAAACTCTATCTATTTAAAAAGTTTACAAAACAACATCGAAATCTGGAATTCGACATGATCCCCACGCGACAATAAAATTTTCATCAGTAAAACCTAAATTGTACTTTAAACAAGTTTAGATCACTCAATAATCGATTTGGTGACGCTTAAAAAGATAAATTCAACTGATCAAGAAACAATAAAAATTATAAGATTGATTATGAAATAAGGGTCTTTGTTAATTTTCAGAAGAAAAAACAACTAAATTTCCACGCTTGTTTGGCATCCTTGACAAAGATAAAATTTTTTGGAATGATTACATAATTCAAAACTGTTTTTGATCAGAAAGAACATTAATGATTAACTCATAAAATGTAAACCTGCGATCGATCATGAGTTCATGATGAATGTACTTTTAAACCTGCATGTTCTTGAAGGTTTAAATATAAACATGCCATGTAAATTCTTTCAAACCCTACCATAGAAAATGATTCTTACCTTCTTAGCTAGCTAGGTGTAAAGATTCTTGACATGGATATGGAAAAACTTACGAAGGCTAGCTGTATTAAGAATTGAAGAGTAAATTGAGAGAATGTAAATGTATTCTCATTACTTGAAAAGGAAGAAGGTACAGTGAAGTCTATATATACAGCAGAGAAACTAAACAAGCTAACTAACTTCTAGCAACCTCTAACAGACTTTAGTTGAATAATTACATGGTGTTAAACTCTTATGATGTAGAATACGTGAGCTGTGAATTCCAAGCCTTTGAACACAATTAGCATTTGATGTTGTGTTACTGTCTGTGGTAGCATGTATACCAATATCCCCCTCGCAAGTTGACATGTAGGGATTACACATGTGCAACTTGGACAAACACATATAGTGTAAAGATTTGTGTAGGCTTTTGGTGAGGATGTCTGCTGTTTGAAGTTTAGATGGAACAAACATAGGGAGATGTCACCAGACTTGATTTTGTCTCTCACAAAGTGGCAATCAATTTCTATATGTTTGGTTCTGGCATGTTGAACTGGATTGGATGCCAAAGCAATATCAGAGGCATTGTCACACATTATAGAAGTTGGTGTGGTTGTTTGAATGTCAAAATCTTTGAGTAATGATTTTATCCAAGTAACTTCACAAGTGGTATCAGCAAGTGCTCGATACTCTGCTTTAGTTGAAGATCTGGATACAATAGTTTGCTTCTTAGATTGCCAGGAAATGAGATTGTGGCCAAGGAATATGGCATGACCAGAGACTGATCGTCGAGTAAGAGAGCAGCCAGCCCAGTCACTGTCACAGTAAGCCAATAAATCAATGGGACCAGATGATGAGAAGAATAGACCTTGACCTGGACACAATTTAATGTATCTCAGTGTGTGAATGAGAGCCTTCATATGAGGTGTTCGTGGAGCTTGTAAAAATTGACTTAAGGTTTGAGCAGCATAGGAAATGTCAGGTCTGGTTAAGGTGAGGTACAACAGTTTACCAACAAGGGTCCTGTATGGGGAAGGATCTTCAAGTAAATCTCCATCAGAATTGTTCAGTTTGACATTAGGATCTAATGGAGTTACCATTGGTTTAGAGTTGAGAACTTCAGCTTGTTGGAGTAAATCAAGGGCATATTTCCTTTGTGAGAGAGTGAGACCTTGTGAATTTCGTAGGAATTCAATTCCTAAATAATAGTGAAGAGATCCCAAGTCCTTTATACTGAATTTATCATCCAATTTTGATTTAACAGATTGAAGATGATGTATGGTGTTTCCAGCAACGATGATGTCATCGACATAAACAAGAAGTGTTGTAAAGCAGTCTCCTTTCTTGTATGTAAACAAAGATGTATCCATGTAGCTTTGTTGGAAGCCAAGTGTAAGAAGAAAGGAAGTTAGCTTTTCAAACCACTGTCTGTTGGCTTGCTTCAGGCCATATAAAGACTTTTGAAGTTTGCATACAGTGTTAGGAAGTAAAGGCTTGGGATATCCCTGGGGACTGACATGTAAACAACTTCATGAAGATCACCATGAAGGAAGGCATTATTGATGCCTAGTTGTTCAATATGCCAACCTTTGTGAATTCCAATTGCAAGAAGAGTTCTTACAGTAGTCATCTTAGCAACTGGTGCAAAGGTATCTTTGTAATCAATTCCTTCTTTTTGGTTAAATCCTTTTGCCACTAGTCTTGCTTTGAATCTTTCTATAGAACCATCTGCATGATACTTGATTCGATAGACCCATTTACAACCAATTGGTTGTTTTCCTTGAGGTAATTCAGTGAGATTCCATGTTTTATTATGCTCAAGGGCATATATTTCTTTGTTCATGGCTTCAACCCATCTTGGGTCTTTTGAAGCCTGAATAAAAGTATGTGGTTCTACTGATTTGTCAACTGAATTTATGAATGAACGTGTAGTGGGAGGAAGAGTGTGATAAGAAAGAAAGTGAGAATAGTGGTGTTTTATGTGTGCAGGGGAGGTCGTGTTGATGGTGGGATAGTGGAAATCTTGGAGTTTAGTGGGATGTTGTTTGACTCTATTGGACCTACGAATGGGTAGTTTGGAGATGGTATTAGGTGTTGGTTGATTATTGGTTGGTTGCTTGGAGGTTGAAGATGAAAAAGTAGGATCAGAAGATGTGTCATTGAGTTGATTATTTATTTCAGAGTGAAGGACATTAGAATGACAATTTGTTTCAGAAGAGGTAGCATGAGGTTGACTATTTGTTACAGAGTAGGTATCATTGGGAGTGGGTACATGGTAAGAGTGTGATGTAGTAGGTGGTGGAGGCATGTAAGGGTTGCTTGTGAATTCATGTATGTGAGTTGGCAGAGTTGGTGGAGGGTCATTTGTGAGTTTGAAAGGAAAAGTGGTTTCCTCGAATGTGACATTTATTGTGGTAATAGTTTTGTGAGTGGACATGTCATAGAGTAGGTACCCCTTTTTGTTCTGTGGATAACCAAGAAAAACCATGGGTATAGCTCTAGGTTTGAATTTATCCAATGAATGAGTGTATGCATAGGCTTGACAGCCAAAAACCCTTAAGTGTTCTAGAATAGGTGGTTTGTGGTAAATGAGTTCATAAGGGCTTTTGTGGTTGAGGAGCTTAGTGGGTAATCTGTTGATTAGATACGTGGATGTAAGGATGCAATGTCCCCAGGTGTCTAGGAATATTTGACTGATGTTGTAAAGATCTGGCCATTTCAAGAATATGTCTATGTTTCCTTTCAACTCTAGCATTTTGCTGGGGTGTATAAGGACATGAGGTCTGATGGATAATGCCATGTGAGGAAAAGAAGTCAGTTAATGAAGAGTTTATAAACTCTGTACCATTATCAGTCCTTATGGTTTTTATTTGGGTTTGAAAGTGAGTCTGAACATATGTGTAGAATTGGTTAATTGTGGAAGTAGCATGGAATTTATGTGGTAAAAGATATGTCCAAACTGCTCGTGAGAAGTCATCTACAATGGTTAAGAAATATCGACATTTATTCACAGTTGGGTATTTGTAAGGCCCCCATCGATATGAACAAGATCAAATGGTTTTACAGCATGTGATTGACTAGATTGAAATGGAAGAACATGTTTGGAAATAGGACAAACAGTACACTTAAAATCAAGATTACATGTAAAAGGAATTAAAGGTGAGAGTCTTTTGAGAATTTGAGCTGATGGATGTCCAAGCCTGATGTGCCATAAATGCATGTCACTTGAGGTGGCTAAGACAGTATGCGAATTTGTAGAAGATTGATTTTGAAGAGTATACAATCCAGCATTGAAATCACCTTTGGTGATGTGGTCATTATGGTCCTGGAAAAAACATTCAGTGTGAGTGAATATGACCTTTTTGTGTGTTGAATGAATTACTTTACCAATCGATATAAGATTGAAAGCAAATGAGGGAATGTACAGTACTTCATGAAGTATGAGTCCTTTTGTAAAGTGAACAGAACCGGTCATATAAACTTGAACAGTGTAGCCATTAGGAAGTGTGACAATGATAGGTGGGTGACATGGTTTGGTTTGATGCATGAGAGACAGATTATTGCATATGTGATCAGTAGCCCCACTATCTATTATCCAAGTTTCATTTGACTTAGATAAGAAAGAAGCAATGAACGAAAATATACCTGCCATTTGAGGTGATGTGTCATTCATCTCCTTGTTTTGTAGCATTAGAAGAACTTGATTTAATTGGTTCTGTAACTGATCCATTCTTGAGTGTACAACCATATCATCATTTGTTTGATTTGATTCAAGATTGGATAAAGGAGTGTCCTCTTCACCAAGGACCATGTTAACAGTTCTCCCTTTGGTTGTTTGTGTTTGCCTTTGTGCAATTGGTATGTACTTTCCATGTAGGGGATGAGTTGTAGGGTAGCCTACTATTTTGTAGCATTCAGCTTTTATGTGTCCTTCCTTGTTACAGTATGAACAGACAACACCTTTCTTAAAAGTGGATTTCCTTTCCTGTTGATAACTTTCAGTTGACTTTTGACCACTATTGAAATTCCTTTTGTGGTTATTTGTAAAGGTATTGAGTGCCATCTGTTTTTGTATCTCTCTCTGCCTTTCTTCTTGTCTGATCATACTGTAAGCTTTTGGTACAGTAGGTAATGGTTGAGTAAGAAGTATTTGGCCCCTGATATTAGTGTAACTTTCATCTAAACCCATCAAGAACTGAATTAATCTTTTTCGTTGTTCTCTTTCTCCATTGGTCTTTCCATTGTCGCAACTGCATTTGCAGGTACATGCATAAGGTGCTTCTAATGCATCGATCTCATCCCATAGTCCTTTGAGTTTGTGATAATAGATCTCGATACTGCCATTTCCTTGCTGAAGTTGAACTATCTCATTTGTCACTTGATATATTCTATGGCCATCGAGTTGGGAATAGTGATAATGAAGGTCTTGCCAAAGATCAACAGCTGAGTGTACAAAACTTACATTGTTTCCAATTTGTTCCGAGATTGTATTCAGAATCCACGAAATCAGCATGTCATTTGCTCTCTCCCAGTGACCTCGAAGGTTTGAATTCTCAGCAGGTTCCTTGTATTCTCCATTGACAATCTTTAATTTGTTTTTAGCATTGAGTGCTATAGTTATCGATCTTCTCCACGAACTGTAATTTTCAGATCCTGTAAGCTTCCTTGAAATCAGAATGAGGCCAGGATGATCATTGTTATGGAAGAAAAGTGGATGATCGATTGAATTAACATCTTCGATAGTTTCTGGACCAGGCATGGTGAATCGTATGATTTGGAGAAGTAGCAGAAGTGGTGGATCTTAAGGATCGTTGAGCTTTGCTGATGAGTTCATCAGAGAAAGCTCTGATACCATATTAAGAATTGAAGAGTAAATTGAGAGAATGTAAATGTATTCTCATTACTTGAAAAGGAAGAAGGTACATTGAAGTCTATATATACAGCAGAGAAACTAAACAAGCTAACTAACTTCTAACAACCTCTAATAGACTTTAGTTGAATAATTACATGGTGTTAAACTCTTATGATGTAGAATACGTGAGCTGTGAATTCCAAGCCTTTGAACACAATTAGCATTTGATGTTGTGTTACTGTCTGTGGTAGCATGTATACCAATAAGCTGTTCAAATTAGAAAAGAGTATTATTCTTTTTTTTTTTCAATCTTTTGGTCGGGCTGGATGGACAAATGAAAGGTACTAGTATAATACACGCGAAATACGACAGTGACGAATAGCTTGTATTTGACAATATGTCCGGTTTCAAAAATATAAGTATATTGCGCGAAATACGGTAACAAATAGTTTTTTTCGACAACATATCTGTTGTCTCTCATTTTTTTTTCTTTTTTCTATTTTTCTTTTTTGTCATAAGCTCTTTTATTGGGGTTTAAAGTAATTTTTTAAGGAAAAAAGTTATACACAACCCTAAGAGTTGTGTATATATAAGAGTAATATAATATAGTTCTAGTTTTTATAAATAGCAACCGTATATCATGTATGGAAAGTTTGAATATTAATTAAAAGATGATTAAAGTGGCTTTTTGTAAATATGGAAGATTGATTATTAAATAGGAGTTATGATTGTTATTTATTTAGAAATTAGTATTAGCTTTTTTTACTTTTATCAACAGCTCTAATTAAGGGCTGTGGTTATCATATATTGTCCATTTTTAAGAAATTATAAAATAAGGAAAAATATATCTAATGATATTTAACGAGTTGTTAATACAACAATTACCATAAATTAGTTGAGGTAATTAAGGAGATGATTGATTGGATTATTGCTTTTAGTATTTGTATCATTTGCATAAAAACATCACTACAAGAAAACAGGGTTTTAGTGACGACGGATGTCGTCACTAATACCCCCAAAAGTCGTCACTAAAGCCTTTTGTGACGACGCGTCGTCACTACTGCCTCGCCGCAATTGCCTATTTGTCGTCACAATTGCTGTCGTCACTATTACCTTTTGTCGTCACAAAAGGCATCGTCTATTAAATTTTAATTTTCTGTTTTTTTATTTTATTGATATTAAACCTTTATATAAATATTTCAACCAAAAAATAAAAAAAATTAGAATTTTCATAAATCTGCAACTACTAAATACCATTAATAACGTACTACATCCAAATATATGTACACATATTTTTAATACATTGTTAAGACGTACAAACACGTCTACTAATTAATAAAGATACAAACTACTCTTCATTGTTATCGTTCTCATCCTCCTCGTTCTCATTCTCTGCGCTATTATTTTGGGTTATAACGGATTGAAGCATTGCAAGAAATTGTTGTCTAAAGTTCGGGTTCACGGCGAGAGGGGCGGCGTAGGGTTAAGGGAAAACACACTCAACAAAAATTAAGCTTCACGGGGAGCAGGGGTGCCGGCGTGCGTACCTGGATTAGTCATAAATGGAAAACGTAGGGTTCAGGGGAGGTGGGGCGGCAGCGGCGTACGACAGCGTGGTTTCGAGTGCGGGTGCGGCACCGACGAGGTTGCGGCGGCGGCGTGGTTTCGACGGCAGCGATCGAAGGAGGGTGGTCGGAGAGGGCTGGAGGAGGTCGGAGAGGGAAGGATTGAGGAGCTCGGAGAGGGCAGGAGTGAGGGAATTGAAATGGGAAAGTGAATAAGTCGTGGGTTTTAATTCATAGGTAATTGTGACGACACCTACTGTGACGACAAGGATCAGTTGTGACGACACGAAAATAAAAGGGGTGAAACTTAGCCGCCTATTTTTTCACTGGCAATTGTGACGACGGCAATTGTGACGACACGAGGCTTTTGTGACGACATGTGGCCCGCCCAACCACATGTCGTCACAAAGCCCGTGTCGTCACAATTGCCGTCGTCACAATTGCCCTATTTTCTTGTAGTGTGTACCATTTAAAGTAAGTAGTCATAAAATTTATATAAGAGATAATGTTAAATGTGTCATAATGTAATATAGATATAAATATATATTATCTTTTATATTTAAGACAATAACCAGATTTTGATTATTTGAATTATGAATTTTTATTAGTTTGTGTAATCAAAATTAGCTATTATAGAAGGTTAATTGAATAAAATTATTTGAATTTATGATTTTGATTATTTGAATTATGAATTTATAATATTATTTATTTATAATAACTATAAGTTTGAACTTTGACCTCGCATTGTAAAAGAAAGTGAAAAGAAAGGAATAGCGATAATTAAGATTAGTTTCTTGGCTATGTGAAAATTAAAGACATGATAGAATAATCGCACTTGGTGCCCATAGCTTCATATATACTAATTTATATGGCATATATAACACATTCATACTCATCACATCACTTGTTATTGTTCGAGTTGGCGCCAATATATTGTATTAACCAAGATATTTCTAAGATGAGAGTGGGTGTGGTTGGTGCCAGCATTAACGGGTTGGTTTCGGACATACAAGTTATTCTTGAGCCGGGGTGGGCGTCGTGCTATATGAGAAGGACTACCACCTTGCGAAAACTGTAACCGTCGATGGAGTTGATCTGGACCTTTCTTTCATGGCCTTGAATCGGGTAACCATTAGTTAATCTTCAGACATACAATTTATTCTTGAGCTATTTATATACATATGAATATTGTAGAACTGATGAATTAATATGCGAACAGGTTACTTGTCCCAACATGATGGATTGGTTTGAGAAGCTTGATCTTGATATGGATATTTCTGATATGTCCTTCTCCTTGAGCTTAGATGAAGGCAACAACTATGAATGGGGCAATCGAAACGGCTTATCAAGTTTGTTTGCACAAAAAAAGAATATGCTAAATCCTTATTTCTGGAAGATGATTCAGGAAATCACCAAGTTTAAAGATGATGTTTTGAGGTACATAGCACCTTACACAAATAAAAGTTGCAGTTATGCATATTTGCCTCTAAAGCAAGCACTTTAATAACAAAAAAAGATCAAAGCGCCAGTAGACGATTTAGGGTGGCTAGTTCAACTAGCACATGAAAAGCTAACCTGTCTAGCACCAGAATAGTAACAAGATCTTGAAACTCAAATCCTCATGCTTGAATATTGGCAAAACTACAACTTTTATGGGTATTTGACTGCCCATGGTTGAAGTACACGAGTCAAATGTTTATGCCAATATAATAAATAAAAGTGCTAGCAGAGTAACAGTTTATTTTATATTAAGGCTATCCGTTGTGGTGCCTACTCGCCGGGCGAGTTGGCTGCGAGTTCACCTAGGAACACCACCTCGGGTGGTGCCTACTCCCCGGGTAGGAGAGAAATCGGGTTGTGAGATTCGGCCGCCAAAACTCAACCCCCCACCCCCACACCCCCACATTCAACCAATCAGATTTTAGCATTCTTTTTTCTTTTTCTTTTTTTAAAGTGAAAAGAAAAGGGAAAGGGGAAAGGGGGAGTATAACGCTTGTAGTGGGTAAGGGAAAGGGAAGGGGAAGAAAAATGATGTGGTGCTGATGTGACAGTGAGTAAGGAAAGGGGAAAGGGGAGTATAAAGGATAGCCTAACTATAATCAACATATATAGTACCTTGACCACAATCAAGACATTGGCAATGAAACACTTGGGGATTTCATCACGTCACATGGTTATTCTGAGTTATTTCAAAAGGCTTCTCTTGTAAGAAAACTTCAAAACTGTATCTTTTGACATATTGAAGCTTTGAAAGTATGTACGTAGTTGGTGAATATATATTGAACTGTGAAATATACTACAGGTTCCGATGAGCACGGCATTATGGAACTGCCCTGCAGAAGGAGTCCTGAGATTATCTGCTTTCTCAGTTCTCTCATATTTCTACAATTACTATTTATTTGAGGTAAGTCTACACATTTACTGTTAGAAATCTTGGTGTGTCAATTGCTTGGATTCACTGAGAGTCGTGATGCACTTTCAGATTGATGTATTTCGATGGTACAATTGAAATCTCAGTCGGATAAAACTCAGTGATTACAGAGATTGAATAAAGAATAACAAATGTTGTTCAGAGATTTCGTTACCAAAAAAGCAATGACCAATAATTTTGACAAAAGTTGTAACCACCAAAACTGCTACAATACGGGTAGGTCAAAAAGCCGGTTTTGAGAACCAAAACGGTTGCTACCCTGTTGGGAAATTGGCTAAGTCATTGAAATTGTTATACATGCAAAGATCAAAACTGTTAATGGATTTTGTGAAAACAGTTCAAAACTGTTAGAAGAATTCTGATAAAACAGTCGAGGACTGTTAGCTGTAATACGAAGACAGTTGTAACTAATAGTTGCTGTAAGCTTTACAACTGTTAGACCAAGAGATCAGAACTGTTAGTATAAAGTTTACAACTGTTAGAAGACCTTGAAGAGAAGACTGTTAGAAGAAGATCAGAACTATTTCATTCAACAAACAGTTTCGGTTAAGCTATTTATGGAAAATGCTATCTTTGTGGATTTGAAGTATATCTTTATCAAAGTTCGAAGATTATCAAGATTATCTCAGAAGATAGAAGATTACCTAACTGTCAACTTATCAAGGAGGATCAAGAGTCTATAAATACTCGATTAGAATATAGATCTCTTAATAATATTGTTTTGCATTCGTACGTAATTGTTATTTGCTTTCAGAAAGTGTTTAGCCTCTAAGTTTCTTTTGAAACCTAAGAACAAATTGTGTTCTTCGTCTAACATAAGAAGTTAGATTGGAGGTGTAGGTGAATATTGTAATCATCGTTTGGTTATCAATAAACATCTTTGTGGCAGCATTACTTTGTGTTTATTGATTGAATTGTTCTTGTGTTCAAAACCTTTATAATCAATTAAGTGTGATTCCGCAACTTCTTAATTGATCGTGATCAAAACTATAGATTGTCTTTTTAAAAACTCTGATTTTATTTCAAAAGATAATTCTTGTTATTTGATATTAAGCAATATCCGATCCTGACAAGTGGTATCAGAGCCTTATCATTAAGGTTCCATTGATCACCAGTTGAAGGTTTTTGCACCAATCTGCTGTGGTTCTTTATTTAAAGTTTTTCTAAAGTTTAATTGTGTTTTTCAATAACCATACTGCAATGGAGTCCGGTGGATCTCTTGACAACACTGGATCTGGGTCAAACATTCGTGTTCCCATGCTCAAACCAACTGATTTTGAGATGTGGAAACTAAGAATCAAGCAGCATGTCCAATTAATGGACTATGCTATTTGGGAAATCATAGAAAAGGACCCCATTACTACTGTTGATTTAGATGAAACAGGAAAACCAAAGAAGAAACCACCACCAAAAACTGATGCCGAAAAGAAAGAAATAATGATTGAGATGAAAGCACTAAGCATCCTTCAGATTGCTATCCCCAATGAGTATCAGCATCAATTCAAAAAGTTTGATGATGCTCATGAACTGTGGAATGCATTAGAGAAGAGGTTTGCTGGGAATGTTAGTTCCAAAAGGAATCAAAGGGATCTACTGAAACAAGTTTATGAGAACTTTACTAGTGGAAAGAGTGAGAGTATTACTCAGATATTTGATAGGTTCTATAAGCTGGTGAGTCAATTGGAGAGTGCTAAGGTTAGATTAGAACAAGATGAGATCAATAGAAAGTTTCTTAGATCCTTGGGTGAGGAGTGGACAGTCTATGCTGCACAATGGAGAACCAAAGATTCTCTAGAGGATATAGAGTTAGATGATCTTTACAACAGTTTGATTGTGTTTGAGGGAGATAGAGAGGGAAAAAGAAAGTCTGTTACCCCTAGTCACAATGCTGCTCTTCTTTCATCCTCAGGTATGGACTCAAACCATTCTTTAACTAACTCTGTTGATGGTTGTGCAGGTACTAGTTCTGCTGTTAGACTAGATGTAAACACTCCTGATGCTATACTTGAAGCCTTTCTTGCTAGCCATGCACATTCAACCCTCACGAATGAGGATCTTGAACAAGTGCATCCTGATGATCTTGAGGAGATGGATCTCAAGTGGCAGATGGCCATGTTAACTGTCAGAGCCAAAAGGTTTATCAAAAGAACTGGAAGGCAGAACATGAACTTCAGAGCTGATGGCAAAGCTGGTTTTGACAAGTCAAAAGTTAGATGTTTTAAATGTCAACAGCTTGGTCACTTTGCCAGAGAGTGCAGATCTGGTGGACAAGGCCAGAATCAAGGACAACGGCCAACTCAAACCTCCTCAGCATTGGTATCACAAGAAGGACATGGGTTTGATTGGAGTGATCAAGCAGAGGAAGCCACTAACAACAAGGCATTGATGGCATTAACTGATTCCTCCATCAAACTGGATTCACCAGAATCAGAAGACATTCAGGTATCTTCTAAACTCTGTCCAGGTGAATGTAGAGCAATTGTTAAAAGGTTTAGAGAGCACAACAAAAAGGTATGTGCAACTCTAAGTAAAATGGAGGAGAGAAGGTATGAAACTAGTGCTGTTATTGAAAGCTTTGAAAAGAAAATCAAAGATTATCAAGCTAATGAACTGCAAATGGATTATGATAGAAAGTATCATAAGTGGGAGAAGGAGCAGCTTCAAGAAGAGATTGATAGTCTAAAGAAAAAGCTAAGTGAAAAGGAAAGTAAGGTTGATGAGTTAACCAAGAAGTTGGAGGGTGTTGATATTGATCTGAGCATGTTCAAGGCAACAAATCTTAAGCTTGAAACCTTGTTACAATCTCAAATCAGAGATAAGGTGAAAACTGGTTTAGGATATAAACAGACCCCACCTCCATACAATCACAATTACATAACTCCCATGTCTGATGTAGCTGATAGGTATGTCAATGAACCATTAGAAGCAGAGTTGAAGTCAGCTGATCCAAAACTTGAAAGTGATGAAGAAGGAGTTGTGTATGAAGTGAGTGATGATAAGAATGAAGGAGTTGTGAAGAAGGAAGAGGTCATTCCATTTGAAAATCACATCTGTTGTGAACCCATAGCCACAAAATCCTCTTTACAACCTGCGGTGTTTGTAAAAGCATCCACTGAACCCTTCACCAATGAGCCAAAACCGTCCAAAGCTGTTCATTCTATAAGCAGTTCCACAACTGTTACAAACAGTCCCCACCTTTACACTAACAGTCCCAAAAGGAACCCAAACAGTTCTAACCCAAATAGCTCAACTGTTGGTGTTAAGTCAAAAGGAAAAGTGAAGGTTGATGAAGTTGTGATTAAGAAGCCAAAGAAGGAAGCTTCAAAAGCAAAGTCTCAACCCAAATATGTGAAAAGGCATACTGAAGTGTCTGTCTGCACATGCAAACAGCATGGTGTACAGAAATTTCCTCAGTCAGCACCAGTGAGAGGAAATCAAAGAAATAGGAACCAGTTCTGGTCACAAAGAACTGGTTTGCCTATTGTCAAAACTAAAAGGTGCTATATATGTGGGAGAACCAATCACTTGGCTAAAAATTGTTATTATAACCCACAGATCTATAGCACCCAGAAACCAAGTTCCAGAAAACAGACTAACAGTTCTAAGACTGCTAAGCCAAAACAGGTTAACAGTTCTACAACTGTTACATCCAAACCGGCTAACAGTTCTACATCTGTTAAGCCAAAATCAAAAACTGTTGGTCTGGCTTGGGTGAAATTGCAAAAACAAACAGTTTCTGAAGAGGGTAAAACTGTTAATCAATCTGAAAACCAATCTGAGTTAAAACATGCTTCAACTGTTTTACCAAATCCAAAAACTGTTTGTTCAAAAGACTCAACTGTTAATCACAACAGTTGGGAATCACATGTTATCACAAAATACTCTTCACACAAAATAGAGAAGTCTAATTTGGATGACATGAAGAAAACTCAATCTGTGTTTAAGTATTATGACTTGAATGGTGTACCCAAGACCTGCATGGCCTGGGTACTTCCTGCTACTAATTGATTTTTATTTGTGCAGAGCATTCATAAGGCCGATCATGGATCAATTTGGCATGTGGATAGTGGATGCTCAAGGCACATGACTGGAAATCCACACTGTTTGAAGGATTTCAGAAGAATCAATGGAGGATATGTAGCATTTGGAGGAAATGCTAAGGGAGGAAGAATCACAGGTAAAGGAGCTGTGGAGGCAGGTACACTTACATTTAATGATGTTTTCTTTGTTGAACAACTTAAATACAACCTGCTAAGTGTATCTCAAATCTGTGACAGTGGAAACAAAGTCTTGTTTACAGACACTGAATGCTTTATCCTGTCAAAAGATTTTAAACTGGATGAAAAAGATGTTCTTTTAAGAACACCTAGAAAGGATAATGTATATTGTCTGGATACACAAAAGATTGCTAAGCAGAATGTATTAAGTTGTCTACTCTCAAAGGCATCTCATGATGAGTCTGCCATTTGGCATAGAAGGATGTGTCACATGAACTTTAAAACCATGAATGTGTTAGTTAAAAACAATCTGGTAAGAGGTTTGCCACAAAAGGAATTCTCATGTGATGATCATTGTGTAGCCTGTCTCAAAGGCAAGCAACACAAAACTTCTTATAAGCCCAAAGAAGTTTCTTCCATTACTGCACCTTTACAACTGTTGCATATGGATCTTTTTGGTCCAACATCTGTGGTTAGTATAGGTAAGAAAGCCTACTGTTTAGTCATAGTTGATGATTTCACCAGATTTACATGGGTTCAATTTCTTAGAACTAAATATGAAACTGCTGAGTTAGTCAAGTCTCTTATTCTTAGAATTAAAAATCAATCTGATTTGAAGGTGAAAGTTATTAGATCTGATAATGGTTCTGAGTTTAAGAACTATGAATTAAACAGCTTTTGTGAGGAAAAAGGAATTTCAAGACAGTTTAGTGCACCTAGGACTCCTCAACAGAATGGAGTGGCTGAGAGAAGGAATAGGACTTTGATTGAGGCTGCTAGATCCATTTTAGCTGATTCTAGGCTCCCAATGACTTTCTGGGCAGAAGTAGTGAACACTGCCTGCTATGTTCAGAATAGAGTACAAGTTGTCAAGTCCAAAGGGAAAACTCCTTATGAGTTGTTCCTTAAACGAAAACCTTTGATCAACTTCTTCAAACCATTTGGTTGTCCATGCACTATCCTGAATACCAAATCACAATTAGGCAAGTTTGAGAGTAAAGCAGAAGAAGGATTTTTTGTAGGATATTCCACTCAGAGTAAAGCATACAGAGTTTTTAACAATGTCACTAGGATCATAGAAGAGAGTATGAATGTCTCCTTCAATGAGAATAGGATCAATATTGCAGGTAATGGTCCTGATTGGTTATTTGATATTGATGCATTGTCTAAATCTCTTTCTTTTGAGTATTCTACAGAAACAGTTGCAGGTGTTCCTACAGCTGTTAGTGCAAATTCACAAACTGTCTCAAACAGTTTTGAAACTGTTAGCTCAATTCCAACAACTGTTGGTGGCAACAAAGTTACTGAAGACTTTGTAGTGATTCCCTTGTTACAACATGACTCTTCCGATGCTATTTGTCCAATAAATGATGCTGAACTTTCAAAGGACATGGAATCTCATGATCCTCAACAAAACACTGAGTCTGAACATCAAACAGTTGCAGATCAGGGATGCAACTCTTCTGGGACTGATAGTGAATCTGAGATTGATTTGTCAAATTTAAGGAATGTACTGACTGAAGAAAACATCCCTACATCAAGAATTCACAAGAATCATCCAATAGAACAGATCATTGGTGATCCAACCACTCCTGTTAGAACAAGAGCTATGCTGCAGAATGAAAATAGTGATGTGGATCTTGAACAATTTGATGGGAATGCCTGCTTTCTATCTCAGATAGAACCAAAGAAAGCAGTAGAGGCTTTAAAAGACCCTTCATGGATGGAAGCAATGCAGGAAGAGCTCTTACAGTTTCAAATTCAGCAAGTTTGGAAGTTAGTTGAACTTCCAAGAGGCAAAAGAGCTATTGGCACCAAGTGGGTGTTTAGAAATAAGAAGGATGAGAGAGGGATTGTAATCAAGAACATGGCTAGACTTGTTGCACAGGGTTATACACAAGAGGAAGGAATAGACTATGATGATGTCTTTGCACCTGTTGCACGGATAGAAGCAATTAGACTGTTCCTTGCCTTTGCAAGCTATAAAGGATTTAAGGTGTATCAAATGGATGTCAAGTCAGCTTTTCTCTATGGAACTATTGATGAGGAGGTATATGTGTGTCAACCACCTGGTTTTGAAGACTCAAAGTATCCTGATAGGGTATATCGGTTGGATAAAGCATTATATGGATTGCATCAGGCTCCTAGAGCTTGGTATGAGACACTATCATCATATCTGCTTGAGAATGGTTTTAAGAGAGGCACCATTGACAAGACATTGTTTACAAAGATTGTTAAAACAGAGATTTTGCTTGTTCAAATCTATGTTGATGATATAATCTTTGGATCCACTGATGACAGCCTGTGCAAGGAGTTTTAAGTCATCATGCATAAGAGATTTCAGATGAGTTCCATGGGAGAACTCACATTTTTCTTGGGATTACAAGTGAAGAAGAAGCCAACTGGCATATTTCTCAGTCAATCAAAGTATGTCAAAGGCATTTTGGATAAGTTTGGCTATCAAGATGTGAAGCTGGCAAGTACTCCAATGGAAACACACAAACAGTTGAGAGCAGATCCTGAGGGGGAGGAAGTAGACATACATTTGTACAGGTCTATGATCGGTTCTTTAATGTACTTAACTGCTTCTAGACCAGATATTATGTTTGTTGTGTGTGTTTGTGCCAGGTTTCAATGCAGTCCAAAGATGTCACACCTGTTTGCTGTAAAGAGAATATTTAGATATCTCAAAGGCCAACCAAAACTGGGTCTTTGGTATCCTAAGGATTCACCTTTTGATTTGGTGGCATACTCTGATAGTGACTATGGTGGAGCTAATGTGAACAGAAAATCAACCTCTGGAGGATGTCAATTCTTTGGCTCAAGATTGGTCTCATGGCAGTGCAAGAAACAAACAACAGTTTCAACTTCAACAGCTGAGGCTGAATATATTGCTGCATCAAGCTGCTGTTCACAAGTGTTGTGGATCCAGAATCAGCTTCTGGATTATGGTTTGTCTTTCTTGAATACACCAATTTATGTTGATAACACAAGTGCTATTAGCATTGTCAATAATCCAGTGAAGCATTCTAAAACAAAACACATTGAAATTAGGTTTCACTTCATTAGAGATTGCAATGAGAAAAGATTAATTCAAGTTATGAAAGTCCATACTGATGATCAGTTAGCTGATCTGTTCACTAAAGCATTTGATGTGAGCAGGTTCAACTTTTTGATCTCAAACATTGGAATGATTAACCTGGACTAACAGTTATTTGTTCCTCTATGTTTTCTCACTAACAGTTTGCAACTGTTAGTGTTGATATCTAACAACTGTTGGTTTAAGTGTTCAGAGAAGAGAAGAACTGTGTGTCCCACCAACAGTTTTGGAGGTATCTGGCTGCATGTCCCACAAACAGTGTTCCCATCTTTATTGTCTTTGCTGACTGGTCAAGGTTTGTTACTTTATTAAGAACATTTCTCAACTGGTCAAGGTTTGTCACTTTATTGTGTAGTGTGTTGAATGGACATGACAGGTCACTGCATGCTTATCTATTAGCCATTTCTCAACCACAACTTTGTCTATAAATTAGCATGCATTTGAATTCCAAAGATCATCATTTTGTCTACAAATGGCTACTAACCATTTCATCTTGAATTTCAAAGAGATCAATGCTAAGCAGAGTTATGTGACCATTCCAGCTCCCTTTGTTAGGATGCATGAGATTTGGAAGTACTCCTCATGTATTCTTGAAATGAATGGAGTTCGTGAGTTTTTCACTTTAACCCAGCATCCAGACCCACGTAGGCCGTACAAAATGACTGATCATGTTCGAATAAGAGGTGAATTTGCACATTTTATTCAAAGCAACAATTTACCTACCAATTGCAGCTTGTTGTTTGAATTGAATCTGGAAGTCACTGAAGGCTCGGTTGTGTGGTTTAATGTCCAAAGGAATGATGCTGATAATGAAGTCATTGTACTTGATGATGATGAAGTTATTGTAATTGATGACTAGTCATGGTCAAATGAATGTACTTTGTAGTACCTCTGTGTTAAACATGAATAAAATGCATAATTTGATGATGTTTTGTCAGCTAATGGTTTTATTAATGATGTCACAGCTGCTAGTGTTAGCTGATGTTCGCTAATGATTGTTGTCAGCTTATGATCTTTGAAAATGCTAATGTTTTTGCCAGCTGATGCTTGTTGACTGACAGTTGCACGTGTTCAACTAACTGTTTTTCAAAAATACAACTAACAGTTTTCAACTGTTAGTGAATGGAGTGCACAACTGTTAGGCAAACCGCATGTTCATCTAAGGGGGAGAAATTCTTTTAAGTAACAGTTGTACTTTCCTACGATAACAGTTCTAAACTGTTAGTTCATTTTTTTTTATCTATCAACTGTTAGCTTACTTAAGGGTGTTTTAGTCTTTGCAGAATCTGAGGATGTTTGAATTGCATTTAATATTCGAAACATATATAAGGCATTCCCTCCTCACAAGTTCATTCACGCCTACTGAACTTCGATCATACGCAAACCCTAGAATTTTGCTTTCGACTCACAATAGCTCCCCTTCCCTTCGTGAAAGAACACAACATGCTAGCATATCTTGCCAAACCTGATAACCTGAATGCATTTGATGACATGATCGATTACCTTTCAATGTCCAATCTCAACACTGCTCTCACCATAAACCCAACCATCTACACTTCCCATCTGGATCAATTCTGGAAAAATGCAATGATCAGAGAGGAAGTTGGAGTACAATGGATTGATACAACAGTTGATGGTATGGATGTGTCCATCTCTGAAGATATCATCCGTCAACATCTACATCTGAATGATCGACATGGTGAGTACTCCGACTCTGTGTCTTTAGAATTTTTGCATGCCGAGTTAGTTAAGCTTGGTTATGAGGGCCCTGGGGGTAAGGGTACCTTTTATAAAGGACAGTTCTGCGCACACTGGAAGTAATTATAATACATACTCTCCAGCAGTGTATTAGTCCTAAAAGAACAGGGTGGAATGAATTTGGAAGCAACATTGCTTTGGCCTTGATCTGCTTGGCAAACAATCGTTGCTTCAACTTTTCAAAAATGATATTTAACGGGATGGTAAAGCATCTAGGGACCAAATATGGTCTATTTTTTATGTACCCCAGGTTTGTGCAAGTTTTTCTAAACATTTTGTTGCCAAACCTTCAAACACACAAGAGGGTGATCATTCCCTCTGCTCATGTGGCCTCCACATTGAGCAAGTTGCAAATAGATGGCAAGAGTTTCTCTGGTGCCATAACTCCACCACTCTCTGAAATGGTGGAGTTCATTTCAAGAAACAGGGCTGCTAGAGTTGAGCATGAAGCCCACAGCATTGCTACACCACCAACTCTAGAACCCACAGCTCATGATACTCATATAATCCCTTCTGTTACCTTTGATAGAGCTACAACACAAGCCCCTCCTCTGAAAACATTCCAAAAGAAAAGGAGAACTGTTGGTGCTCCTTCCACCACAGTTCCAGAATCCCAAACTGTTAGCCCTGCACAGGTGCATTCACCTGTGCAGAATATCGAAAGGGAACCATTCGTGCTGTCTCCCAGGCACAATGAGGAGGTGATCACTCCATTAGAGGGTGATCATGTGGTTTATGAGGCTGATGCTACTGTTTCATCCGCAAGGGATGAACAGGATAGTGTTAACATTGCTAAGACCTCAGCCACGGCAACAGAGGCTGGTAAAACAGCTTCTGTAAATCCCCAGTACCAAGAAAAAAGGGGTACTGGTGTGGAAACTTCTAGGAGTAACCCAACAGTTGTATCTGTCGATGATATGTTCACCATGGCAACATTGGATGAACTTGAGGCAAGTCTGAAACAAAAGGCATTGACGAACTCAGAGCTTGTACCTTTCGTTGCTGCTTTCCTCTATCTCAAAAAGAGGAATTTCCAATATGACAGGCTTCTGGAAAAACACAATGAAGTGATCATCAGGCAGGATAAACAGATAAAATATTTGTCTGAGACACTAAAGAAGGCAACTGATGTTCTTCGGATTCATGATCAACGGCTCCAACAGTCCAAAACAAGTGCAACACCCCTCTCTCAAACCGTTCCAATCAAAAAGGGGGAGAAAACTTTGA